>KQ964258.1:0-600000 GCA_001566295.1 Microdochium bolleyi
AACCCTAACCCTAACCCTAACCCTAACCCTAACCCTAACCCTAACCCTAACCCTAACCCTAACCCTAACCCTAACCCTAACCCTAACCCTAACCCAGGCCCGGTAGTTAAGCGGTATAACGCTGCTAGTAACTTCGCTATATAGAATCCCCGGTTTAATCCCGGGCCGGGCTACGTAGAGAAAAGAATTAATAGGGCCCTTAGCTACGCTAGTTCTTTTCTCCTCACCTTTTTATCTTCCCGCTCTCCTCTTCTCTCCTAGCGCTAGCCTTATATTACGCTATCGTCCGTCATCCTCGCCCGGGGCCGCACGTAGGGGCGCCCCTACATACGGTCTGCCCTATAAGCTAACCCCCGACCGTTTTCCTATATAATAGTTAAGCTCAATTAGGGTAATGTAGTTAACCTCTATAGCCCGTACCCGCCCCCCCTGCCGCCCCCCTACCCGCACTAAACTTAACCTCGATTAAGGTTAACTACGCCTACGAATAATGGTCAGCGCTAGGCTATCCACCTACCTAAATATCCTCTCCTTTTATATACTTTCCTTCTTTCTTTCTTTCTTAACAAAGTTAGTCGGTAAGGACCAACTTCTAAACACGTAGAATATCTAATACGAAGGCGTTACTCTAGCGCACTAGAGGCGTAACGTGTATTTTTAGTCCAGCTTTTAGGCACGGTTTATTACACAATAGATTCGTAGGCTCGCTAAACTACTAAACGGTATAGCGTACTATTAATAATAATAATAATAAGTACTATAGTCTATTATATCTACTACTAGTACCTATAGTCTTTAGTTTACCGCTATAATACGTCTCTTATTTACGTATCTCTCTCTTAGGGACGGACTATAAGTAACTATCGAGCCTACAGCCGGCTCACCGTCCTTATTATTCCCCTATCCCTCGGGTTAGTTATATTACGTATATATATACGCTTATTTTATTAAACCCTATTACTCTATAATCTAACACGTATAGCTAAATTAAAAGTTAGGGTCGGAGCCTAGGGGGGGTAGGCCGGGGGTTAGCTACTAGTTTAGCCCGCCGGGATACTATTAAGTTAGGGTAATAGGATACTATTAATAGCCCGTACCCGCGCCCCCCTATCCTACTAGGGAAAGCGTAAAGTAATAGTAATCCGGCCAGGAATAATAGTTAGGATCTCTTTAGAATTAGACAAAAGTAGCTTACTTACTTATATAGCTTACTTACTTATAGATTACGTTATATCTTTTATATTATATAAGTTTCTTTCTAAACCTTAAAATAAATAAGTTATAAGGAATTTTAGATTCTCTTATTATACGCTAGTCTAAAAAGAGTTTTAGCTATACGAGCTAAACCTAAAAAGGTTTTTCAGACGCTCTAAGTGGGGTATAAGACCTAAACCCAAAGCTGGCCATCAGACAGTGATTTTACTTAACCTTCCTATCCTAGACCGACTACTACGTGTTTGGTTTTGCGATAAGCAAACCCCTTAATTTTCACTCCGATCAAACACAGGGCAATCGGTCCATTAACAACAAGCAGCGCGAATGAGGAACCTTTTCAACTCCCTGCGGGGCCGCAACAGTAGGTCTGGCCAGCCAACTCCTCCGCCTCGGCCTGCTCCACCACCTCCGCTCCTACCTATCGAACGCCCGCACCCCGTTACACCAGCTGAAGCCTTCACGCCTGCGCCAATCCACGACCTCGGTATATTGGCGCGCCTACCAGCAGAGTTACGCCAGCGACTCCTCGTTACAGCATTCGGCCGGCGAGAGCTTCACCTGGACCTACGCCTAGTCCCTCGCCACTGGCGTCCTCTGCACAGCCGGCAAGGCGACTCCGCGCACGGCCGCGGCTCGGCACCCTGGAGTGGGAACACGCCAAAGACGAACCCCCAGGATGAGCGTGAGTGGCGGTGGTACGGGTGCGTCTGTCACCGGCAGCCACCCTGGCGCGGTACTCGAACGTTCAGCTGGCCACACGACGACCACTGCCTTGAGGGCGAGGCCAACCTGTGCGCCGCGCATCACCCGCCTCCTGGCAAGCCACGGGGCACCTGTGACTACATTATTGGCGTACTCGGCTGGCTCTGTACGTCGCGGCAAGCCTACTTAGAGGGAATTCAAGTGCTGTACGGAACCAACGTCTTCATTCTGGAGAGCCAGGAACTTCTCGACCTCTTACTCGATCCGATCAAGGCACGTCGAGGACATGTAGTCTTACCTCAGCACCTGGCTATGGTAGAGTCTCTGGAAGTACGCATAGACACCATGCTCTTCCAGACGCCGGGAAAGGACTACAGCTACTCATATCTGCCCAACTGGAACAGGCGACAGTCTCTGCCACACTTGAGTGGCTTGCAGGCCAAATTTCCTAGTCTGCGGTCGCTCGTCATCTCCTTTACAGAGTACTTGTACGACGACTACGAAACCCGCCCGGCAGCTCGACTGCCCGAGCTTAAGAAGGCGTTACTCGACCCCTTGGCCGAAGCGCTTGCACCTTTCGGGGCGACCCTGGAACAGCCTGTCGTGGTTGAGCTGCCGCTCGGCGTTTTCACCGACCTCGAAAGTCTTAAGGTATTTGCTGAGGAGAAACGCGACAATCACATTGTTGATGGGCGGACATGGCTCTGCTACCCTATACTGTGCAGCGACGAGAAGCAGTTCTATCATATCAAGGCGGGCGCAGAGCTGGGTCTATACTGGGACTACAACGACCGACCTCGGATCTACGGGGATGCCTACTTCCCCCTGGGCCATGGTTAGAAGATGGCAGGGGCTGCGGCCGGAGTATCGTGTATGTTTATAGGGTCCGTAAGGTTCATGTGCTCGGTTCTTTAAACCACCTGGAGATGACAGAACATTGTCGCCCGGCGCGGTTGTATAAGCGGCATAACCTTAGACACCCTTCCCAGCACGCACTTCAAAACAGACATGGCAAAGTTGAGCATGCTATCCCATTAAGGCAGTGAGGAAGAGCACTCTATTGCAACGCATATCCACGCAACATGCATCGTGAATCAATGCACATATTTCCTGTCAGTCACACTATACGTGAGGCGACGCACCCGCTCATACTCCAACACATACGTACACACTTGGCCAGAGGCCCGCACACTCGCCTCCATTGTTAACAGCTGGGTTCCACTTGTAAAAGTCGCTGAAAGTTAACAGATTCTGGTTAGCCAATCCATCGAAAGGAAAATAAAGAATATGCATCTGTACAACTGGCCCACGGGTCAGAAAATCTTGACTCACCTTAGCTCGATGCCGTTGGCGTTGGCAATGGCCCAGCACCCGTCTCCAGACTGCACATAGTAGAACTTGCGGCATCCCTGCACCATGCCAGTCTGCGTGGGTAGTGGGGTTGGCACGGCGGTGCCGCTTGCCGTGGGTGTCGCTGTCGGGGCAGTGGTTGCGCTGCCGCTGCTACTGGGGGCAGCGGAAGATGAAGCACTTGTGCTGCTGCTGCTACCGCCACCGCCGCTAGATGAACCAGGCCGCCCGATACACACGTACACGTCGGGCTTGAGCCCGCTGCAGTCGTCCTTGAGGGCAGGGTTCCAGTACTTGAGGCTGTCCTGGACGATGCCGGCCTTCTTGGCAATGGACTGGCACGTGTCGGATGTAGAGACGAGCCAGAAGCTGGAGCAGTCGGACACGATCCCGTCCTGCGTCGGGCCTGGTGGCCCGGAGCCGCCCGTGGGCGGCGGCGTAGGCGCTGCCACGGCCGTGCTGCGCGTCGTCGGGGTGCCCGGTATGCCAACACAGTAGTACATGCCCTCGCGCACAATGTCGGAGCAGTCGCTGCCCACCGAGGGGTTCCAGGCGATGAAGTCGGCCTCGGAGAAGGTGCCGAACATGGAAACGATCAGGGCACACGTGTCCGGGCCGCGCGTCCTGAACCAGGAGCGGCACTGGCTCGTGCTGCCGGCTGGCAGAGGGCTCGGTCTCGTCGAGACGGTGGCCGGCATCGGTAGGTCGGCGTATTCAAAGGCGACGGCACAGTACCACGTGTTAGCCCAAAGGCCGTTGCAGTTGCCCTTGAGCGCCGGGTTCCACGACAGGAACTGCTCCTGGCTGACCAGGGGGTAGTCCTGGAGAGCCTGGACGCACGTGTTGCCGCTGCTGGCCTTCCAGTACGCCTTGCAGTTGGCTGCCATGGCCCCATGTGTGGGCAAGGGCACCGCGAAATCTGGTGACGTCGTCGGCGTCGGCGCAGGGGTAAAGTCAAAGTACGGTGGGAGGATGACGGTCGCGTTGGCGCCCGGTGTGCCTGTCTCGTAGCCCAGCGAGAGCTGTGTCTGAGGACGGATGCCCACGCAGACCCAGTAATGAACAAAGAGGCCTGAGCAGTCGGCGCCGACGGCCGGGTTCCAGGCGTGGAAGTCATCGAGGGACATCCACGTCGCGTAGAGGGCTGCGATGGCGTTGCACGTCTGCCCGCCCTCGACAAAGTGCCAGTTATCGCAGTAGCTGGGCTGGCCTGCCTGTGTCTTGCTCGGCGGCCACGCCCCGGTCGAGGATGGCTGCAGGATCGTCTGGTTGGTGAGAGGGAAGCGGCTTGAGTAGGGTGTGGTAGGGGTGATGATGCTCATGGATGTGGTTGTCGAGGACGAGGTCATTTTCGTGGTGCTTGACGAAGACGAGCCAGTCACCCGCGGTCCCAGGCCGACACAGTAGGCCTGCCCGAGCCAGAAGTTGGTCTGGCAGTCCCGAGAAACAGCTGGGTTCCAAGAGATAAACTGGTCATGTGTAATGCTAAACCTCTTTTCGACCGTTTCACAATTGTCGCCGCTGACTACGGCATACCAGCGGTTGCAATTGGAAGGGGAGCCCGTGAAAGTAGGGCCTGCGGGCGTTGAATCACCGGGCTGCGAAGTCGCAGTGCTTGACGAGGAGCTCGTCCGAGTAGTCGTTGTCGGGGCTGATGTGCCCAGACCAACGCAATAGGCCTGCCCGAGCCAGAAGTTGGTCTGGCAGTCCCGAGAAACAGCCGGATTCCAAGAGATGAACTGATCATGTGTGATGCCAAACTTCTTCTCGACCGTGTCGCAATTATCGCCGCTGACAACCGCATACCACTTGTTGCAGTTGGCGGGGGACCCTGTGAATGTCGGCCCGGGGGGTGTAGACGCCGTTTGCGCCTGGACGACCCGGGCGGCAAGTCCAGCCATAAGGCTGAGAACTGCAGTCTTGATCCAGGTCATGGTTGTATGTGACAGTACCTGGCAAGGGAGCCGTCTTTTCGAGAGAGTTGAAGAGAACAACAAGCTCACAGAGGAATAGAGGCTGCTCTGCTCGGTTGAGATGCTGTGGTGGGAACGGCTCTCTCCCGGTGCCAGAGCCTTGGCGCTTTGAGAAAGGCACTGGGTAGCGGAATACTCGGCTATCAAAGCTGACCGGGCACTGGCCACAACACCGCCCCATCTTGTTGGCTATTAACGGAGATTGCGCTACGACGGTCGGGCCGGCTCAAGTACGTGCGAATGCAACTATTCCTTCGCCATGCGACCACGGATTATAATCCCGCCTCTGCCGCCTGCTATGCCCCTCCTTTCTGCGCGGGATCAGCCGGCTGCAGGGTTTGTACCTGCAGGATCCAGGCCAGGCAAGTGGAGAGGGAGGCGTCGCGTGCCCTGGTCTCGTAGCAGGGACCAAGCTGACAGGAGGCCGGCACTAGTCGACTAGTCATCCCAACCAGGCAGGCCAATAAGTACATCCTGGTCCCTCCACAAGTACCGATACATAAAGCACTGAGGCGTTGTGCTCCCAAGCAGACCATCGCTGACACGCAGGCGGCACGACGGACGAGTGCCCTGTGTCTCGAGACCGTCACTTCCCCCCAGCTCTAACCTATGTTGCTCTGCGCTTTGATGCAGCACAACTCCCACACACGTCCCAACTTGTCCATTTCCAGCTCTTTTGTTAGTCGCCGCCATGCTCGTCAACGAAGTGCTCGTGATTGCCATCGCCGCCCTGGCTGGGCCAGCCATGGCAGGCAGCCGCGCCTGGGAGGGTCCCATCCGCCACGAGGTGCACTTGGACCGCCGCCGGTTTGAGCCCATGCCCGTCGACGCGGCTGGCTATGCCATCCGCCCGATGACGAGCAATGGCACCGAAGTGCCCGCCAGCCATCGCAAGCGCTACCTTGGGATTCGGCCGGGCCAGGGCCGCAACCCCACGTATCTCTGGCCAGACAAGACCATCACTTTTTGCTACGACTCGACCAACAGCCGTGACAAGATCCAAGAGGGCCTCAATACGGCCATCACCATGTGGGTGGCGGCAGGCCTGTCAGCGCAGGTCTACAAGTACATCCAGCTGCCCGACATTGGCAGCGCCTGCACCAACAACAAGAATCGCGACAAGATCCTCGTCGTCTCGCACAACGACGACGGCGTGCACGCCACCTCGCCAGGGCGGCGGCCCCTCGACGCCCGGCACCCTGAGTTCAAAGGCCCCTCCATGAAGCTGTCGCAGCGCGAGGACGTCGGCCAGCTCAACCGCGTCGCCAACTGGGCGCACGAGCTCGGCCACGCCTGGGGCCTCTTCCACGAGCACCAGAACCCGTACTTCTGGGGGTTCCCGTACGGCGTCCACAGCGACAACATCTTGGCGGGCAACGTGTTTGGCGATCGGTTCGACTGCGCGGCCCTCAAGGACCATGCGCGCGTCATGGCCGCCATTGACGCAAAGCACGGCAGCGACGGCAAGGCCGCCCAGATCAAGATTGACGTGTGCACCAACCACGGCGCCGCCGAGGAGTGGGGGTTTTCGGCCCACGACTGGCTGCCCATCAAGGCCGACATCACCTACACCCAGGGCATCCCCGCCGTCGACGCCGACTATGACGACGTCGACTGGGACTCGATCATGATGTACCCCTCTGGCGCCGGCGGAATCGGCACGGCCCGGCCGCCGTCAGGCCCCAGCGAGAGCCCGTCCGACTACGACCAGCGCCGGCCCGTGCTCCTGCGCAACGACGGCGGCAGCATTCACACCAATGCCATCCCCTCGGTCGGTGATGTCGCTGGCATTAGGAACCTCTACGAGGGTAATTTCGCCAACGAGAAGGGAGAGCCGTACATCTTGCCCAACGACGGCAAGAGTGCGTGGCAGCCCAAGTTCATCAAGGACTTCATCGGGACCAAGGGCAAAGCTTGTACCTTGCCAAACAATTGAGGGGTGATCTTGCCATGTCGCCGGATCTAATTATCATGCCAGTGTGGACATCTTCATACAGGCACTATTTATTGACTGCGCAATTATAACTAAGACTTTGTTGTTAGCCCTCCGCTGCATCGCACCTTTTGGTTTACGTACAATTTCAAGATTCCCTTAATATCAAGCCACGGCGATGCTTCACAAGTGTACCATTATGTTCAGGTTGGAATCGTTTACTTGTTCGTATCGTGGCTACACGCTACAGCTCTACCTTGGTCCCATCATTATAAGTCTGCCCGTCCGCCAGAAAGAACTTGCTCTCATAGACGTTGGCCTTGGGCCTGTTGAGGTTGGCGCCCAGCTCACCAATGAGCGTGCCATCATCGAGGTCAATGGCCCAGACCATGGTCCCGCCCAGGCAGCGGCGGTTGGCAAAGTCTTGCTTCATCTTGAGCGTGACCTGGTCGTCCCACGAGACCCACTGGTTTGTGTCCCAGGTGACAATCTGCACTGCGGCGGCCGTGTCAAGCGTCATCTTGGCGTCGGGCCGCTTGAGGATCTTGACGATTTCGGCGGCGGACAGAACGCCCGGCGTGCCCGTACACTCGCCGCCCTTCGCGCCCTCGGTGAACTCGCACCCTGCGTGCACGCAGCCTGGGTCTTTCATGGTGAAGCTGCGGCCGTAGAAGCCCAGACCCATGTTGACGCGCGCCGGGTTGATGTTATTGCGCCACAGCAGCTCGAGACCCAGGTCGATCTCGGTCAGGTTCGTGTGCGCAAAGGCGTAGGGCCCCATGGAGCGCACTGTGCTGTCCCAGGTGCCGTGGATGTCGTATGTCATGACGTTGAAGAAGTCGACGTGCGGCTCGAGCCCGACAATGTCAAACCCGCGCAGATACCAGTACGACGCCGGCAGCGTGAGGCTGACGCCAAACTTGCGCCCCGAGCGGTTCAGGTGCTCGCGCATGCGGCGCATCAGGACGACAAAGTTCTTAAAGTCGGCCTCGACGCCCCCACGATCCTCGGCAACGGGGTACTCCCAGTCGATATCGACGCCGTCAAAGTTGTGTTCGAGCAGGAAGGTGACTAGTGAGTCGAAGAAGGCGTTCTGGTTGGCCTCGGATTTTGCGAGATCCGAGAAGGTGGTGCGGAAGGGGCCCGGATCGTTCATGGCCCAGCCGCCAATGGCGATCCAGACCTCGAGCCCCGACTGCTTGGCCTTGAGGGCCGTCACCTCGTCGTAGTGCGAAGCCGTCTCGGCGTCCATGGGCGCGACGTGGAAGCTGTGCGGGTCGATGAGGGCGAACGAGTAGAAGATGTGCGTGTAGTAGCCGAGGGGGATGTCGGCGGGCGCCATGTGGCCGCACGCCCGCTGCCCGTTCCAACCCTCGTAGTAACCTATGGTGCGCTTGTCGGAGCTACGCCCGCCCGGGCACTCGGGCTTGGCCGTGAGCCGGCCGCCGCAGAAGTCGAGCGTCGTGCCGCAGAAGCCAAACTTGGAGCAGCACACGTTGAGCGGGCACGTCGACATGTTGCTCCACTGGAGGCCCCAGCCCGGATCGCACTCGCTCTTCCACTTGCACTCCGAGTGGCAGTAGGGGGCGCCGCAGAATTCCGGGCCAGCGCCGCAGTTGCCAGAGTCGCCCGTCTCGTCGAGCCGGCAGCAGCCCAGCTCGCAGGGCGAGGTGCGGGAGCATGTGTATTGCTTGTCTGCCAGGACGCTCATCGACTGATCATCCGGTGCGGCGGCCGCGGCGAACTGCTGCGCCTGGGTCGCAAATCCGGCCAAGGAGGCGTCGTCGGCAGCCAGGGCGATGGCCGCCAAGGGCGGAATCAGCGAGATCAGCTTCATGGTCGCTTTGGGAAAGGTAAACCAGCGAGACTGGCGGTGGCGAGGAGAGGGAGAAACACGGAGATGGAGGCAGTCCTGGCAAGACGAGCTGCCACGAGATACTCGTCGTCGTCCACCATGGCAGGCCCTGAAGCCAATTCTGTCGCTATACACGACCCCTGTCTCGCCAGGCACTCCCAAGCCCCGCAAGTCTCGGTACTTTGAGACCCTTGCTGATTTCTTCGAGTCCACCCTCGGAGCCTTCCGCTCGACAAGGTTGTCCCATTGGGCTAGCTGCCGATGTGGTAGAGAGGGGGATGCAGTCGGTATGGAGAACGCTCTCCAACTGCAGCTCCACTGTCAGCCCTAGCCATCCTACCAACCAGGACCTGCAGCCAAAAATGCAGGAATACAACCCTCGCCGCTGCAGAATAACGCGGCTGTAAGGGGCAGAAAACTCTGATGGATAGCGTCGTGTGATCCTGAGGGACCAAGCCAGTCGCGATCCTAGTGCCAAGCACATCGGCCGCGTTCTGGGTCCCCTCGGCGGTGCTCGCGGTGCTTACATGCATGCATGAAGCGCCAATGCAACTATGACCATGGTTACGGAGCTGGGTATATCGAGCGTCACAACCGGCTGAAGCTGCCGACTCACCGTGGACAAGGTAGCATGTGCTTGGAGAATTCCGCATAGGGTAATCATTTGCTCCTTGTCCTTGGAGGGGGTTCTCGCGGTCCCCCCAAAAAGTGGTGTACTCGTCACTCTGTCAGTCGTAACTCCAGAGACTCTCAGACCTCGCCAGAGCACAGCAACAGGCAACCATGGGCCCCAAATTCTACGCCTGCAGTCTCATCGCCGTCGCCGGGCTCGTGTCCGTGTCCTCGGCGTTGGACACCTCGGCCAATACGGTGCCACTGCTCGCTGAGCGGGAGGACAAAAAGCCAAATGACCTCACCTGGGTATCGAACTGGGCGGCGATAGGGGACAGCTTCACGGCCGGTCAGAACACTTGTTTGCCAAGATCATTGCTGCACCTTACTGACACCCTCTAGGCATTGGATCTGGCAACCAGCTGGGCAGCAAGGTCACTCTGAACGAAGACTGGAGGTGCTCTCGGTTCGATTACTCGTATGTAAAGATCGTGGATAATGCGCTGGGCCCCAGCGTCAAGAACTTCCAGTTCGAAGCCTGCAGTGGCGACAGGACTGGAGACATTTATGGCCAGATAGACGACCTCCGGAGCGATCTGGACCTGGTCATGATGACAGCCGGCGGGAACGATCTGTGCCTGGGCGCCATGATCAAGACGTGTGTAATCATGCCGTGGGATGGCGAGAGCGCTTGCCAGACGCTCATTGACAAAGCCCAAAGCAATATCGACAACATCTTGAAGGACGTGAGTCTGTCTGTTCCAGCCCTGCCTCTGCTACCAAATGACTGATCCACGCGCAGAATATTCGCCAAGTCTTGACAAAGCTCAGCACCAAGATGAAGAAGGACAGCATCCTCGTCTACTCGGGCTACGCGCCCTTCTTCAACACTGACAATGGAGACTGCGCGGACCCCAAGAAGCAAAATTGGGCACTCAAGGCGTGGGCGTGGTGGAAGTTTTGGAACGTGTTCCGCTCGCCTCTATATCTGACAGTCGACCGCCGCAGGGCATTCAACACGCTCGTCAACAATATCAACAAGGCCATTTCGGAAGTGGTGGGCGAATATGACAAGGACACGCGCACCAGTTTCAAGGCCGTCTTCTCCGACTGGAGCAACTGGCCCGGCATTGTCGACGGCCAGTTCTGCTCGCCCAAGTCGAGCGGAAAGTACCCCGACCCGGACCAGCCAGATCTGCTGTTCATCAAGTTTGACACGACGCTCAAGCAGAGTCCAGTCCACGACGAGACAAGGCGGCGGCGTGGGCTTGGTGATGGCAACGGCACTGCCGAGGACGGCGAGAACTCTCCTACCTCGGACGCAGATCATCCTCAGATGCAATATGATGCCAAGGGGGAGATGGAGAGGCACATAGCAGCATATCAGAGCCACATGCGGGGCCGCCTCAGCCGCAAGCACCTCTATGACTCGCTACTCTGGAAGTCGTCTAATCCGCGCGCCGAGGTGCTCCATCAGCTCGACGCCCGTGCCCCCGTGCCACCAGGGTGCCCTGGAGACAACCTGCCCGGCGTACCCTTAGGCCTGGGCCTGCCCGACTCCTTCCTGAGCATATTTCACCCAAACAAGCAGGGCCACGAGGCCATGGCCGCCTATGCCTTGCAGAACCTCATGTACAAGCGCGCCGAGATCCTCAAGGTGGACGACGGTCTCTGCGCTGCCGACAAGGACGAGTTCAAGTGCTGGCAGAAGCAGGGCCGTACAGCCTATGTCGACTACGCCCGCGTGAACGAGAACTACAAGGACTTTTGCAACAACAAGGTCCAGCAGCCCGACAACAAGATCAACTGGGACAAGTCGGTCACGTACCACGAGGGCACGCCAGATGAACACACGTTTGCGCTCCAGCTGTCCGACGGCGCGTCCAAGTTCGACAAGGACCAGTGCATCGAGTCGTTTGACAAGATCATCAACAGCTGCGACGGCGGCGACAGCAACAACCCGCTCAACTTCAAGTTCGGCGGCTCCTGGGTCCGTGGGGGCTACAGCTATCAACTGAACCCCAAGATGAGCCGCAAGATGGTTCAGAAACGGTCCGGCACGTGCCGCGGCTGGTGGAGCCTCTTCTTCACGGGGTACCGCATCTACGGCCGCGGCTGGGCGTCGTCCGACTGGGGCAAGGACTCGCTGCTCAAGTCCATGCGCGACTGTGGCTCCGCCGTCACGGGTTGGAAGTTTGATTACTGCCCGACCGGCTGCGGTGACAATAACGACTTTGAATGGAAGGCAGAATTCAATCTGCCCGTGTACGGCGGTGTTGCGTGTATGAAGAACAACTGGGTGCCACGCAAGAACGGTGCCGAATGGACCAGTGAGGGCAGCTCCGAGCTGGGCTGCAAGGGTGCAGCGTAAAGCTATGTTTGCGCTTATAATAGCTCAGATAGCGTTGTTTCTTTCTAGGGACTGTAGCAGTATAAGTTTACTTATATAAGCGCCTGATTTTATTTCGTGCGTACATAAAGAAGAAGGTAAATTACAATGTTATTTTAAGTCTATAATCTACTATATTCGTGCTTGGTCCTATTATACGGCCTTGGTTAACTTATACTCCACTTAGACTAGTTACTTAAGTAATAGAGTAGTAACTATCTCTCTAAGAAATACAATAACCCTAAGAGACGAACTGTATTCGATAGTTATAATATTAAGATAGCTTTACCTATTTTTAGAATAGCAACTCCGAAGCCTAGTGCTCTAGCTGACCCCCGAGGCTGGATCGTAACATTCGTCTTCTCGGGGTTCCCTATCGTAACAACTCAGCTTCTCGTACCCCGCTATATCTGCCCTATCCTTAGCCCGATAAACGGGCTTATTTATATTACCGGTAGACTAACAACTTCCCCTATTGGCTGATCGTTATAACGAGGTTATATGCAAGCATGGTGTTATCTTTAACCCTGGTCTATAGGTGTACAACCTAGCAAAGCGTCAGCCGTAGAGCCCTTAATCGACTCATTATCTAACCCCGTCAGCAGTGCCCAGCCCCTCGCTTACTTCTTCCTGTTTCACTCCACTAAGCTGTCACTCAGACTTTGGAGGACTGGCGTTCGACCAAAACGTCTTTTCCTGCAAACCTGACCTACGATATCTATGTTAGACGGCATTGCATTGGCGCGGCCGTCCAGTCGCGACGACTTCGAGATTGCGATCGTTTGCGCGCTTCGGCTCGAATTTGACGCAGTCTGTCTCGTGGTCGATGAGTTCTGGGACGCAAATGGCGATCACTACCGCAGAGCTCGCGGCGATCAAAACACTTACACCCCCGGCCGCATCGGAAATCACAATGTCGTGCTTGTGTTGCTCCCAAGCATGGGCAAGGCCAGTAGCGCCGCCGCCGCCGCCAACCTGCGACATAGCTACAACAGCCTCAAAGTTGTCCTCCTGACTGGCGTCTGTGGTGGGGTTCCCGGACTTGCCACCGTAGCAAGCCCCGATATCTTTCTCGGCGACGTGGTCATCAGCCAGCAGGTTGTGCAGTTCGACTTTGGCAGACAGTACCCTGGCCAATTTATGGCCAAGGAGGGCGCCGCCGACGCCCTACGCCGGCCAAACCGCGAGATTTCGACCATCCTCGCGGTGATCAAAACCGAGCATGGCTTCGGCCGACTCGAACACAACTCGGCAAAAGTACTCTCCAAGCTTCAGGCTCGTGCTGAGAATGAGGAGTTGCGAGTGGACTATCGCCGACCCAGGAAGGAGACGGATTGCCTGTTTCCCGCGGATTACACGCACAAACATCGCGACACAACCATCTGCGGATGTTCTCAATACTCGCACCCTTGCCCGGATGCCATTGCCAGCTCCTGCGACATTCTCGGCTGCGATACTTCTCAGAAGATCACACGGCAGAGGGCGGCGTCTCCAGCCGATGCGGATGGAAGGCTGCGCATCTATGTTGGAGCAGTCGGCTCGGCTGACACGGTCATGAAGTCGGGTGTTGACAGGGACAACATTGCTGCACGGCACGATCTCATTGCCTTTGAGATGGAGGCTGCCGGGATGTGGGAAGAGCTACCTTGTATCGTGGTGAAGGGCGTTTGCGACTATGCCGACAGCCACAAGGCCAAGGGGTGGCAGCCATTTTCCGCCGCTTCGGCGGCTGCCGTTACAAAGGCGCTTCTAAGCACAATACAGGCGACGGACCGATTGCAGAAGCGCGTCCGCAGGCACAATAGCGGTGGCCGCACTGGCTTTGGCTTCGACGATTCCGATAGGACGAATCTCCTTGACAGGGCCTCCATGATCTCGGCCAAGCACAGGGAGATTGTGCGGCAGAATCTATTCACGTGGTTATCGCCTCTGGAGTTTCAAACGAAACACGCGCAGATCCGAGAGAAGGCAGGTCTAGACAGGCACGATCCAGACTACAGAAAAAGAGGCGGACAGAGCGCAGCGACCACTGAGAGTGCTGATCGTTACAGCGGCAAGTGGCTCTGGGAGTCGGCGTCCTTTTCTGACTGGTTTGGCCAGGAATTGCGCGAGGTATGGTACAGTGGAATGCGTGAGTGGTCCCCGAACTCCATGCCAGTGACAGACGATTTCTGCGCTCTTTCGGCGGCTGACTCGAACTTTCTTTTAGCTGGTGTGGGCAAAAGCACGCTTGTGTGAGTACTCCTGAGCGTCCTATTGGAGTTTATTGTGCTCCTATTGAAACACTCTAATGCCATATGTTAGGTCAATCATCATTGAGAGATTGCAGAGACTGCTCACAGACCTCAAGCAAGACAGCAAAACTCGAAACGGGCGGGTGGCCTACATCTACCTCACTCACGAAATGTATGATGTTCAGGTTGATCAACTCCTCGGAAGTATTGTAAAGCAAATCATCGGAAACAACCCCGTCCCCCGAGATTTGCTCGACTTGCAGACCGAGTGTCCCTCCACTGAATCCTCGTGGAGGAAAATCGCCAAATTTGCGGACGTCATACACACAATGTCGCAGATCGAACCCATCTACCTCGTGGTTGACGGCGTGGACGAAGTTCCAACGAGCATAGCAAAAGAGCTACTTCCCCTCTTGCGCCCTACACGAAATGATGGCAGCAATGTCTCGCTCATGGTCATGTCCAAAGTCTGGAGCGGCTACGAGTCATTGTCGAAGGACTTTCACCGAGAACACATCACTACCAACCATGAAGATTTGCACCTGTTCGTTGATCGAAAGCTCGCCGAGAACGCAAGCTTACAAGTGCTCATGGAGGAAGACCCCGCCATAAGGGGCAAAATCAGGAGCCTGATTACCTGGAAAAGCTATCAAGTGTAAGTGTCCAGTTCAACGCCACTGGATAGCGTCTGACAATTTTGCAGGTTCTTACTCGCAGAGTTACAGATGGGTTCTCTTCTTCCGCTTCTTGAGTCTGTTTCGGTTAACCATTCAGACCTGCGTCTCCTGTTGGAGAAGGAGCTTCCCGAAGCTCTTGATCTGCACGAAATGTACTCGCGGCTCTCTAAGCGTCTGGTCGACCAGAAAGACAAGGATATCGACTCCCAAAGAGCCTACCGCGCATTGGCCTGGACTGTCATGAGTGCGCGAGAGCTAACCACCAACGAATTCTTCGCCGCCCTGGCATGCCATCCTGCCACGAGGGGGATGTCCCTTGACGACCGGGGGCGCATGCAAAACACGATCCGGGATATTTCGAGTGGCCTCGTCACCTTCCAGCAAGGCCAGGTGCGTCTCGTGCACAGGACAGCACAACTCTATCTCAGAGAACACTCTGGCTCTCTATTTCCC
This sequence comes from Microdochium bolleyi, assembly GCA_001566295.1. NCBI lineage: Eukaryota > Fungi > Ascomycota > Sordariomycetes > Xylariales > Microdochiaceae > Microdochium > Microdochium bolleyi. Next base: position 15,394 of record KQ964258.1, read on the forward strand.
GACTATCATCGGCAAATAGCTATGACCTGCATCAACTATCTCCATCGGTTCTTTACTCAAGAATCTTCAGAGCTTAGCAAAGGCGGTGTCCTTCATCAAAACCACAAAGATTTTACCAATTGGTCACAACACCAAGAACAAGGCGATAAAGAGGCCAAGCCTCGGATGGATGCAGCACTACTCACGTACGCTCTACAGTATCTTGGGCACCATCTGCGCCAAGAATCCAAGAATGTAGACCACGACACGTTCCGCAACTTAACTGCAATTCTTGGAAACCCCCACTTCAGGTCGCTTTTATACTCGCGACTCTTAGAGTACAATCTGTACCAGCCGACTTCGTTCAGCTTGAGCCAGCATGAGACTAAAGAACGTATTGTTCGAGAGGGAGGCGCGGCATCGGCACCGTTGCGCAAAAACCATGCTCCTCTAGTTCCCGCCGTGGTGTATCGGGGATATGATTACCTATTACCAAAAGCTCTCAAAGCATACAGTGTGCTGGAACCAGATAGTTTCGAATATTTGGATGATCTTCTTGTCGACATCGCAGCTGCCCTAGAGCTCGACATCGATGAACAGTCCCTGGATGTGGAGCACTGGAACGACGAATCTCTATCATCGACTCCACCGTCAACACAATTGCTTGGACGTGTGAGAATGGGGCTTCCTGCACGCCTAAACTCAGCCGAAGCAGCGAAAACCCCTCAAGAGGCCATGCTCAACAGCGCAGGGGCTTCACTACCGACCCTCAAGCACGAAACGAATGCGACGCACATAGCATGTTGGTACGGTTTCATTCCAGTCCTCAAGCATTTCCTCGAGTCTAGCCGGGACGTCAACTCCATCGACGAGTTCTTCCGGCAGCCCATCATCGTGGCCCTCCAGCGCGACCACATGGACGCGATGACCGTCTGTCTAGACCACGGCGCGGATCTCGATATCACGTCGCCTGCCGGTCGTCAAATCCTGCTCATGGCAGTGAGGCGGGATGGCACGTCCAGGATTCTCGTGCGGTCCATGGTCAATCGCAACCATGAGCGCCTAGACTTTATCCACGAGAGCAGCAGGCGCGGCAAAACTGGCCTCGCAGGCCTGTCAGAGTTTGTCATGGTATTTCCAATGTTCCTCGCTTGTCTGTTCTTCGTCTCGGCTGGCTTCTCTCGGCAGCCTTCGCTGCGGAACACGGCTCGGGCCCGACGGGTCGGGGAGGGTGCGATGCGCATGTATCGCAAGCTGCGATCGGATAACCTGCTCGCTGCCGTGGAACGCGACGACGCCGAAAAGATCCTGGGCATGAGTGAAAAGGGCGAGTGGGACGTCAAAGACAAGACGTTTGGGCTCGGACAACTGTCGACATTCCTGGCTGTGGAGCTGGGCAATCGCAGGACCGTCGTTGCTCTTATCCAAGCGGGAGTGGACGTCAATGTCCAGGACGAGGAAGGAAACACACCTCTGATCAGGGCTGCGGCGAAGAAGGATATTGCGCTCGTCAAGGAGCTCCTTCAGAGGGATGCGAATGTCCATATCAAGAACATTTACGGGCAAACTGCTTGGTCTGTCAACCTGAATTCCGACAACCAAGCAGGTAAGTAACTCAACAACTGTAACAGGTATGCTTCTTCTTCTGCGATGGTACTAACGGACAGCGAATAACAGTGCTTTATGAGCTAGAGCTCCACGGCGCCGCCGATCCAATGGCTGTCGGTGCCGACCAGATCCCGCTGCTGTACCCGCACGCAGCTGGCGGCAACTTGTTCTTCGTCCAGTGGCTACTTGACAAGGGCCTGGACGCGTCGCACACAACCATCTACGGCTGGGCGCCGCTGCACTGGGCCGCCAATGGTGGACACGTCGAGTGTGTGGAGGCTCTTCTGCAGGCTGGAGCAGACCCGTCGCCAGTTTCCGACACGAATGACACACCTCTGGACATGGCCATGCGTACCAAGCAGTTTGCCGTGGTCGACATCTTGAGGGCGGCAGGCGCTATCACTAGTGCTGAGCAATATCGAAAATTGCGGGCTTCAGTGTCGTCATCTGATAGCAATTCGCGGTCCGCTGGCAGCAGTATCGAATTGATATTAGATGACGACACTAATGCGGCTGCTGCGGAGGATTCAGAAGGAGAGGGCGATGGCGACGATAGTCACGAGCAAAACATTGGCCACGGCTCGAACGTGCTCTTCAGCACCCACTATGTGGAGGTCGAGGTTTCAAGTGGTTCAGATACTGATTCGTCAGAGTCAGATGACTCCGGCACCCCGTCTTTGAGCGAAGAATCCGACCCGGACGAGGAGAATATCGACTATGTGGATGGGTTGGGGATGGCACTGCTCCGTCTCGAACAGGTCTCCATTTTTCCCGCTGGCACGAAGAGATCCTTAGCCTCGTTCTTGATGCGGGAGATCAAGACGGTGATAGGTGATCTTTCCAAGCTGTTCCCGCGTTACGAGACTCCACGGGTGACAGACGCAGCTGTCGAACGATGGAACGAGATTATCACCGACATGGCGGCACGGCCTGCCATCAAAGCCATTTTGGGGCATGAGTGAAATGCTGATCAACATTGATGTCCTCAGTTCGACAAGCTGGCTCTATTCAAAGGCCAAAAGAGGTACTAGCTGCGAGGGTCATTCTAAGGCTAAATGTACCAGAGCGGGCCGTGGTTGCCATCCACTTTTAATCATTTTGTTGTGGAGATTATTTTGTAATCAACTTCAATCTTTTAAGCATACAAACGGCGGAATCATTCTCAGGCTTCATTCATGACATGAATTCATTAATATGAAATCATTTTTTGGGAACACCGTTGGGAACGAACAAGCGCAATGTCATGAACGTATCATCCGGAAAGGGAATCATTCTGAGGCACATACATATCATCGTCATCTCATCATCCTGTCCGTGACGCCACCTTGACCTGCCTGCTTCGATCCGGTCCGCATCTCATCACGGCCAAAATTAGCCCATGCACCCTTCAGCGTCCGGGGACTACTTCCTCCGGCATCTGAACATAATGTGGACACGAGAATGATATCAGTCTTCCGCGTCTATTTGCCTTCTTGTGCCGACGCCCGAAGAGCACAACGGGCCCTTCCACCGCTCGGGTGATGTAGTATGAGTGCCGGCTGCTCCCTGGACCCTTGCAATTCACATGCCTCCATCGTACTGCGTAAGTTTATGTTTTTTCATCCCGTACCTTGCGTTGCATCAATGCCCCCACGCTCGGGCCGCATAGTTATCGGTGTTCAGCATATAGATCACACATTGCGGACTGCTGATCCCCAGGCCAAGCCAAGGCCGCGGGTGCAGCACCCAATTACGGTCAACGCAGCGTGTAGATCTGCGCATGACTGTCCAATCAACCTCTTGGCGCGGGCAGTTCAATGACACAACATAAAGCTTGCAGGTTGCGGAATGCTTGCGTAGCGACGAATTAGAATCAACGCAGCGTGAAAGCCTGTCATAATTGTGCAGCTCGCTTCTTGTCCCGGGAACTTGGAAACAAAATACAAGCCTCCAAGCTGAGTACGTTGATGCACGATACACAAGGCAGTCCGCTAGTAGCACGACTTCTGCGCCACCGAGTTTGCGAGCGAGGTCAGGTTTCGTGGAGAATTTTCATGTGCTGGCAAGTGAATGTACCGCCCGCTGAACAAAAACAGACTACGGACGAATATGACCACCCAACACCACGAAGCCAGTGCTATGCCCACGATCCAGAGACCTGAACTAATCCTTATATACGCGGACCTTGTAATCGTCACGCCATTTGTCTTCAATGACGACAAGCTGGGAAGCCTGCACTTTCTTCATGTACTCGTCCTCTGGCGCATCGGTATAGTCATCCCGATTCACGTCCATAAACCCTTCTGGTGCAACACTCCGGGGTGTAATCATGAGCGAGCGCCCTGTAATGAGAGCATGAAGATCAGTAACGAGCCTTTACAGAACAACTCGCGCCGTGCCGAGTGCGGACAGCGGCTCAAGCAGAACGCCAAGAAATGGGGAGACTTGGCTCGTCTCCTGTGCTTACCGTTGATGGTCTTGTCACAGGCGATGCGCATCATGCAGTTGGCGCAGTCATCGACCTCGCCGAACTCGACACCGTGCTCGACGAGCCACTTCTCGTAATCGGCGGTGCGGATGGCGCTCTTGATCCAGCACGGCGCCACGTAGACGATTCGAACACCCTGCTCCCAAGATGACCGGCGGGCCGTGCGCATGAACCCGCGCAGCGCGTACTTCGTGGCAGTGTATTCCCAGTTGCCCTAACGTCGGCAGAGTGACCTCGTCAGTCGTTGACTGCAAAGAGCTGGCCCTCTGTGGTTGTGCAGTAGTACTCACAGGCGAATCAATCCACGCAACCATACTTCCTGTGATGATAAAGCACCGGTCACGCTCAGCAACGTCGGGCTGTTTCCGGAAGTAGTGCACGGCCAGTTTCCATGTGTAGAAGGTTCCGTCAATGTTGACTCTGACAATCTTGAGGTCGGGCTTGGTTGGTTCTCCGTTTGGATCTTCACACGGGGAATCGTGAGCCTCAATGTCGCTTCACAGCTATCGATAACTTGACTGACTCACCGTCGAGATTCCACAGGCTGTCGCCAGAACTCCGGCTGATGCCGGCATTGGCAATGACGACATCGACACTGTTGGCGGGACTCTGCGTCTTTGCCGTTTCGAACATGCGCTTCTGGTCGTCCCACTCGCGGATGTCGCACTTGACAAAGACACACCTCTTGCTGCTGGATCCAGCATTGAGCTCGGTCTCGATGTCGTGGCCTCGCTCGTGGAGGTCGCCAAAGGTGACAAAAGCGCCGGCATCGACAAACTGGCGAACCATGACCTCGCCCATGCCGTTGGCGCCGCCTGTAATGACGACGGACTTACCGCGCATGCTGCCACGGTCGGGCACAGCCGTGTGGTCAACGGGCCCAGTGTTCTCGTATCGCGGAAGTGGTGTCATTGTCGCTGGTAGTCAAGTTAGGATTACTTGGTTTTGGAAGTGCCTGCTGCTTGAATGCGTATTCTGTGTCTCTTTTCTGCTCCGATTTGATCCTTTGGCAAGCCTGGCTATGCCTGCTTTGTTCGATCCTCCAGGACAGCATGTAGCTCGAGGGGTGCTCAACCGGCACAGGCTCCGGCTCCGGACACATCGGGACCTGTTTCTCTAGACTGTACTGCCGAACACTCCGCATTCCGTTGTGGAGCTCCCCGCACTGCGGAGGACGGGTGCGAGGGGAGTCCCCTCCAAGAAGCCGCCGGCTGCCAATGGTGGAGAGCGACTCTCATGCCGGCTTGGCACGGCACCGGCATTTCCGTTTTCGGACGCTTCCAGACAGCACCGTCGACGGTGGCACTCAAACACGCCTGGCCAATGTCGGCAACCGTCGTCGTCTCATGGTGACCCAGCTATGCGTAGAAGCCGAATCCACGCTGCGGGGACCTGGGAGACGAACTCCAAAGTGGGATGCCGCAAAGGCGGAATAGGGAACCCGGGCGGGAACAGCGACTATGCCGTCCTCGTTCCCGATGATGTCCGATGGCACCACCGGATAATCTTGAGGTCTACACTGCAGGTACATAGTCGTCCAGTCTTTGCTATCTCCATACCGCAAGACAATTTCTATCTTTTGGACGTTTGGCTGACGAGAGAATCGTACTGTCCATCCACTAAACGCAGCTTCAGCCAAGATCAGATCTACACACACGGCAACTCCTCAACGCTTTCCCACCCACGATGGTTATCTCGAACGACCCGCTCTCAGTGGGTGTCCAGGCAGAACTCCCAACACGGATACCGGCACCCGAGCTGCCCGAGATACCAAAAACCAACATCCACACGCTGAACGGTGCCCCTGTCAATGGAAGCAATGGCGCGCATGTTCAGGATGACCCGTTCCTCCTCGCGGGCGAATATGCCTACACGCCACGAAAGCTCAAGGTCTTCACCATTGGCGCTGGCTTCTCCGGCCTGCTCATGGCACACAAGTTCCAGCACCGCTTTCCGGATCTCAAGGACATTGTAGAACACACCATCTTCGAGGCCCGTGACGACATAGGCGGGACATGGCTTGTAAACCACTACCCGGGAGTTCAATGCGATGTGCCCGCGCACATCTATGTAAGACCCATCCCTCCCTAGTCTTTATGGTGTTGCGTCGAGACTGACATGGGCTGTAGGCGTTCCCTTTCGACCCTAACCCTGACTGGGAGCGCTTCTACGCCAGCGGTGCCGACATCCTCGCGTATATGAAAGCCACGGTCAAAAAGTGGAATCTCGACCGCGATCTGCAGCTGAGCACAAAGGTCGTGGGAGCCCAGTGGCTCGAGGAACGGGGCCAGTGGCGGGTCACTGTCGAGCACAAGGGCGAGCAGCGTGACGAGTATTGCCACGTTCTTATCTCGGCTCAGGGAGTCTTGGTGTGAGTTTCGAGACACAAAGATTTTAGTGCAAGGACCACAGCAAGATTAACATAGACTTCACTTGCAGACACGAGAGCTGGCCCTCAGTACCCGGTCTCAGAGACTTCAAGGGCCATATCACACACTCGGCGTCATGGGACCATGACTACGACTACTCGGGCAAGCGCATCGCCGTCATTGGTAATGGCTCCTCAGGCATCCAGATCGTGCCGCAGATGGCCAAGCTGCCGGGGACGGACGTACAGAACTTCATCCGGGGTCCAGCGTGGGTCTACTACCGGGCACCCCCCTCCAAGCATCTTGGCCGCGAGAGTGACGACCTGAACCCGGCCTACACCGATGCCGAGCGTGAACGATTCCGGTCGAGCCCGGCCGCACACCAGGAGCACCGCAAAGGCATCGTGACACGGACGAACAAGTCATTCTACATCTTCCGCAAGGGCGAGAACAACCGCGAGGGCATGCGCCTCGCCGCCGATCAGATGGCCGCCAAGCTTAACCACGACCCACGCCTTTGTGAGATGCTCATCCCCAAGTGGGATCTCGGCTGCCGCCGCATTACGCCTGGTCCGGGATACCTGGAGTCCTTCCTGCGGCCCAACTGCCACATTACCAACAGCGCCATCACCCGCGTGAGCGATCACGCCGTGCACACGGCTGACGGGCAGGTCTACGAGTGTGACGTCAGTAAGTAGAAGGATCTGCATGACGCACACTGTTAATCACACTCCGGGCTAACATTTCGTAGTCGTCTGCGCAACCGGCTTTGATGTCTCCCACCGGCCGCGTTACCCGCTGGTCGGCCAGGGTGGCGTAGACCTCGCTACACGCTGGATTGACGACCCCGAGTCATACCTCAGCGTCGCCACGCCCGACTTTCCCAACTACTTCATGATGATGGGGCCCAACTGCCTCGGTGGCCACGGATCACTCGTCGAGTCCCTAAACTGGACTGGCGACTACTTCGCAAAATGGATCCGCAAGATGGCCACCGAGGACATCAAGCACGTAACACCCAAGAAGGAGGTCGTCGACGCGTTCATCCGCTACTCGGATCAGGTGCACAAGACCCTCGTCTGGACATCGAGCTGCTCGTCATGGTACAAGCGCGGGCGTTCTGACGGACGAGTGACAGCGCTGTTTGGTGGCAGCGCGCACCTGTTCCAGCGCATGTTGAGCGATATCCGTGGCGAGGACTTCCACATCACGTACAACACGTCAAATCCAATGCGGTTCATGGGCAACGGGTTTACAGCGTTCGAGATGGACGAGCAGAGTGACTTGTCCTGGTATGTCGAGCTAGCCGAGACGTTGCCAGAGGAGGATGCGGTGGTGAAGCAGAAGGTGGTTGCGTGAGAAGCGGGCTTGCTCCTAATTTTGTCTTTGTACTGCTTAGCCCGCTCTAGCATGCCCGGGAATAATGTTTCATATAACGCCTTTGGGAATGAACAACTCACCGGTGTGAAGATGGAGAACAACCACGAAATCACAGCGTATTTTTATGTACAATCCCTGCATAACCTCGATCGCGACCTCGGATGCGCGTGCTCGAGTGCAAAGCAAAGAGCCAGTCTGAAGGGTATTTCTTCAATCCAATATCTAATCGAACACTTCAACACTATACATTACTCATCTAGATTTTGACCCTTGCAATCTCCTTCTCATCCCTGTAGACCCATGTCAGGAAGGCTCAGGAAATAGTCGGTGAACGGCTCCAGCAGGTCCTGGTATTGCGTCATCATGGTGTCGTGGAACAGAAGATTCTCTGGAGACGGGAACCCCCGCGTAGGAATTCCTTGCTCCCGATCCCCAAGGAGGCTATCAGCGATGCCTCCCGTCGCGCGCGTGACAAATGGAAACAGCTCGGTCCACTCATAGTCAATATCCTCCAGAAAGGGTGGTGGTATCGCGGTGGCTGCTGCTACTACGCCAGCATTAGAGGAAGCCAGGCCTAGTGAGGAGGGCTGGTGGGACTCGAAGGGCTTGTTGTAGGCTTCTGACTGCTCACGGAGCCGAGTGAAGCCCTGACGGATCACATTGGCCGTGCCCCACATCTGCTGGAACTGCTCAACAGCGCGGACAAGGACGTCGAGACACTCGTTGGCGTCCCTAGACAGGTGCGGGATGCGGCAAGCTTGCAAAAGTGCGGTGAATGCTGTTCCAGCGTACCAAGATGAGATGGCCATCAGGAAGCGGGTGTTCCCTCGTGACAGGGTGTCCTTGAGGATGCGTGCGATACAGGAGGCGGCAAGAATCGCTGGGGGGAGTGCCTGGGGCAAGGCATGGGCCGAGCGCTTCAGGTGCAGCACGATGATGGTTGTGAGGTATGGCAAGTAAAGCTGATGAACGTCGCGGTCGAAGCTGACGGTCCGTGCAGAGCTGATGGGTAGATGCAGGTCTTCAGGAAGCGACCGAACCCAGTGAATGAGCCGCTGGCGCAGGTTGTGAGGGAACGGCCGTGGCGTTGAACTGTCGGGTGTCCTGGAGAGTGTCTTGGCCACGTCCCCGATGATGGCGCAAAGCTTGACCCAATGTATGAAAACGGAGCCTTTCCTCTGTGATGATGGATCGTTCGGGAAGTCTGCCAGCGTCGGCTCCGAGATATTGCAGTCTGCAGGATCGATGATGCATGGCTTGCTCTGGCACAAGGCTGTCAGGCGTTCTCTTGCCTACAGAGTAGACTCCGTCAGCAGTTGAAACGAAGTCAGCAATGGTCGACAGGGGATGGGCGGGACGTACAAATGCAGTCCACCAGATCCTGCGCCGCAGGCTGAGGTGGTTTTGGTCCTGAATGGGGTGATCTGGGCGCAGCTCTCGATGTAGATTCATCTGCTGCGCTTGTCGTATGATGACAGATGTCCACCACCATGATGAGTTGCGATGAGCGATTGTTGGGGCCCTCGGAGCCCACCAGTAGAAGAGGGCAATAGCCCGGAGCTCGGCAAGCTTGTCTGTCTCGTCGTCGCCGTAGAGAATCTCCTTTGCCTTTTTGTAGTAGGTAGCAGGGCCCTCGTGTGGCACCAACGGCGGTTGTATGTGGCTCGACGCAAGGGCCAGCGCATATGCGAGTAGCGGCGAGCGAGCCACGTCGTCGAACAGTGTCTCGCGGTCGAGGACAGGACACCACGCGTAGCAGTTCTCCCAGTACGTCTCGCTGAAGCTCTGCTGGAGCTCCTCGTCAATGGGACACGGCTGGGCTGCATGGCGCTGCTGGCCCAGGCAGGCCTCGAGCTGCTGCAATTGCGCGTCGGATTGGTTCTCGACACGGTAGACATGCAAGAAGCCCGTGTCGACGTCGCCCGCGTGGCTGTACCGAGCCTCGCTCTGGCTGGTGCTGGCCTGGGAGTGCTGAGACTGGGGTGTCTCTGTCGTGATGGCACGAGGCTGGAGCGAAGGAGGGTGGCGAAGGCTCGCCTGTCCACGTCGTGCCAGCATGGAAGGATCAGGGGCCGCAGCGAGGGCATCGTGTGCCGGTGGTGGCGGTTCAGGGGCCTCTCTCGAGCCAGCCGTGTTCTCCCTGGATCCTGAGCCGGAGTCTCTCGGCCATCTTCCGCGGCGGGAGGTGCGGACTGTACACTCCTTGGCAGCAGCTTCGCAGGCGGTGCAGTCTGAGAAGCCACACTTGGTTCGGGGCTAGCGATCACAGCAGCGCAAAGCAGAGATTGTCAGGGCCTGAGTCTGCCGCAGGGACGCGAGTCGCGCGGAAGGGGATGCATTCCTGTGCGTACCTGGAGGTCACACTTGACCTTCTTGGCGTGGCAGGACACGCAGACGAGCTCGGCTCGTTTGCGCTTGGGCCGGCGAGTGTCGCCAAAGGGCATCCACTCGAGGGTGGCCTCGGCCATGATGTCGCATTGCGGACGCGGCAGGCTGGAGGGTCGGACGGCGACGTGGCCCACGGCTGACTGGGGGAGGGAGAAGAAAGGATGGAGAAGGGTGGAGGGCGTGCGGGGAAATTGCACCGTCCTGGCTTCGGCTTTTGGGGCTGGGGGCTGTGGGGAGAGGGAGTCTTTTATGACTGACGACCCCTGAAGTGCGCGCGGGGCGTGGCTGGCTGGCTGGCTGTGTGAACCTACATGACAGCACAACACGCAACGTAGGCTGCTCTTCCTCGGTACACGCTCAGCCACTGGTACTTGTTTGGAACTTTGGTCTCACGGAGAAGACGCCCTGTTGTCCGTTGAGGAATGCATCACAACTGGACAGATTTGCAGCTGCACTTCCAGGCACAATCTTAGACAGCACAATTTGAGTTTACATAATCCCGTTGCGTCTGGAATTAATTCCAAATCAACATCTCATCCAGCTCTACACATTGCCCTGCTTAACCACCCTGGAAGTCCACCCACAACCACATCTTACCATTACAGACTTGCAGCAGAAACGTCCACACACGATACGCTTAGAGGATGTAGCGGAATTGGGGGTTCTGCAACAGGCACGAATCGGTCAGTCAAGGGCATCTCTAAGACTCAGGGAGAGCAAGGTCCGGCGCAGCTTGATCGCACTTACCTTAACGTCGGTCAGGTCGTCATCATAGGCGTTGTCAAAGCCCTCCATGACTCCCGCTTTGTCGCGGCGCTTGTTATCCCACATGCACAGAAAGCGGTATGCCAGCGCAAACAAGCCGGCGACAAATGCGGTAATGACGACAACGAGGAAGCCATTAGGGTATCGCGGAGCGTCATCCTTCTTGAAGACCAGAGGGCCCACAAAGTTGCCTATAATATGAGTTGTCGTGTCAGTGGTGCCGTGCTCTGCTTCTGGTGCTTGGGTGAAGATGCAGCATTCCCGATGGGGTTAAGGGTGTTATTTACCGAGACAATAGCCGACGTAAAGACCGGAGGACTGCACAGATCGCTTGGTGTAGCCTGCCGTGTTGGCAATGGACAAGCCCATGATCACGGCGTAGCCGCCACCCACCGAGGGCAGAATATAGCATGCGAAGAGCAAAGCACCCTTAGCAGACAAAGGCACCAGCCAGAGTAGGAGAGCCGCAAGAGTGGTCCCGAGCTGGGCCACAAAAATGAGATAGGTTCGAATCCCCGTGTACTTGTAGGCCAGGTATGGGAGTAGGAGTTGCACGGTGCCTCCATAAAACCCAGCCGGGATGACCAGAAGCAGCGACTGCAGCGTGGTAAAGCCAAAGCCGTTGATGATGATGGGAACAAAAGTCGAAATAGGTCCATTGGCGATCATGGACAAGAAACCAATACTGAAGACGATCCAGAACTTCAGGTCAAGGAGCAGCTCGACCACCTGCGCAAATTTGAAGTGCGTGTTACGCACGCCAGCATTGTTAGAGCGCAGGCGGCTGATGAGGATGAAGCGTTCGCGCTCGTCGAAACCCTTGGCATGCACAGGATCAGATGGCAGCACAAAGTACAGTGCAGCGCCCCAGACGATAGTGAGGGCGCCTGCAAAGTAGTACATGTAGCGCCAGGAAGATACGCCGCCGTTGATCAAGCCAAGCCCGTAGTTGATCAGAGGAGAGAAGCAAGACGCGTAGCCGGTGCAGCTGTACCAGATACTACAAATTATCGAAAATCCACCTCGTTAGCTCAGTGTCCTGTGTGTGCTAGAAGGGGCATCACTTGGACTCGTGGGGGATGGAGGGTACATACCCCATACGCAATGCTTGTTCGTTCTTGCGGTACCAGGACCCGACAATGAGCATAAAGAGCGGGCTGATGCCACTCTCGAGGAAGCCGAGGAAGAATCTCTGAGCATAGAGGGCTTGCCAGTTCGTACAGGCGGACGTGAGAATGAGACAAATGCCCCAAACGACAACAAGGCCTGATGCAACGCGGTCAATGGGGTATCGCTGTGCCAGCCACATGGCCGGGTAGGCGCCGATGATGAAGCCCAGGTAGAAGATTGCGGCCGAGAACGAATACCGGTCTCCAACTGTGAGCTCGAGGTCTGTCCTCAACCCGAAAAGGGCCTGCCATGAGCGAGCCAGGTCAGCTGACGTGCCTCACAGGGAGGAAGGATGTGGTGTTGGACTCACTGCCTGCGACAGCATGGCCTTGTCGTAGTACTGCAATCCGTACGTGATGCAGAGGACGGGCATCAGCTTCCAGTCGATCTTGCGGCGGAGCTTCTTCTCCTCGGCCTCGTCCCAGTTGGGGTCGCCATTGTAGTTGGCGAGCACCCGCAGGCCTTCGTCATTGTGGACAGTATCAACAGTCTGGGTCTTGGTGATGTTGTTTGTGTCACCCTCCGAGGATTCGACGGCGACACTGCTTGCCTTCTCCTGGTCGGGCATTGTCACGTCCTTCCGCTGTTGGGATAGGTAAGATTCTGTGATGGGCGACAAGATGTTGGGGCGGAGTAGAGACTCAAGAGCAGGTGTAGGAGATGCAGGACCCGCGTGGATCATACCACGTTTCCGGACTCCGGACTGTTATAGTTGGCTGGGACGTGTAGAGTGATTGCAAGGGAGACGTCTACCCCGGACGGTTCCTGTTGGTCATGCACACCCCATGGGGAACTCTGCGCAAGTGGAAGATGGCTGCGCTTCGCGTGGTCGAGGCCGAAGCGGAGTCCATGCCAAAGCCCGTGCTGGCCCTCAGGGGGCGGGCCTGAGCAGATGGCGCTGTGTCAGCAAGGGCTGGTCGCACAACAGCCAACAACGTCGACAGTGCACCATCAAATGTTGAGCAAGGCGTGGGCGAGCTGGAATGCCGGCTTGGCCGCCTAGCTCCATGTAGATTGCCGGGCGCCACGACTGCCTGATGACTGACTCCAGGCCAAGCCGGTTTTGCTCATCCCCCGCTCCGCTGCCAGCCGCGAGGTCCGTCGGGGCCGATCACGGACTGGCTGAACGTCTACCCCAGTCGAGAAAATGTGACGTGTGCTCCATTAGGACCGTTAAGTGTGAATGGCTGCACCAGCGGCCTGCAGAACGACCGTGTCCAGAAGCACACCTACGATCGATTTTGCCTGGGTGAAAGCGGCACCTGCAGCGACAATCATCTCACAGCACACCATGGAACGAAGCCAAATCCAGCTCCCACCGGGGGAGCAAGTCGTCACGGTGAGGCTCATTAACCCAGTCAACTTCGGCCCTGCGATACTGCAGCGATTCATGGCGCCCCCTGTACCTGGTCTGGAAACATTCAAGTCGTCGCCTTCCTTCTCGTTTCTGCTGGAGCACCCATCTGGGAGGCGGCTAGTCTTCGATCTCGGGATCCGCAAAGACTACAGCAACTACGCGCCATCCGTGGCCAACTACATCCCGACCACGAACTACACAATTGAAGTCACCCACAATGTAGTTGACATACTCAAGGAAGCTGGCATTGAGGGAGAATCGATCGAAGCAGTAATTTGGAGGTAGATTAGTCCCGGCATGTCTTCATTACGAGCAAGAATAACGCTCAGCTGACACGACCCAGCCACTGGCACTGGGATCACATCGGCGACCCCTCGAGCTTCCCTCCAACAACGGATCTCGTTGTGGGCGCGGGCTTCAATGCAGCGATGCTCCCTGGGGCACCTGCGAACCCACAATCTCCCATCCAAGAGAGTGACTACGCGTAAGTTGGACAGCTTCAAACTGGAGACCAGCCCAGAACCCCTTCGGCTGACGGCTCATCTCCACTTCCCCAACACACAGTGGCCGCAACCTCCGCGAGATCCGATTCGATGGGCCCCAGAGCCTTCGGATCGGCAAGCTGGCAGCCTTCGACTACTTTGGCGACGGCTCCTTCTACCTGCTCGACACGCCTGGCCACGCCGTCGGGCACATGTGCGGGCTGGCCAGAACCACATGCAGCAGTGGTGACAATAATTCCCACGACACCTTTGTGCTCCTGGGCGGAGACGTTTGCCACTACGCTGGCATTCTTCGCCCATCGCTGCACCTCCCCATGCCCCAAGAGATCCGCCCGCATCCATGCCTTCCGGGGCTGGAGTCGTCCTGTCTGTGCCCCGGCAGCGCATTCGCCGAGCTCCAGCAGTCAAGAGGCAGGACATCAAACGATGCACTCTACGACATGACCTTTGGGCACGACATCCCGCTCGCAACAACGACGCTTGGCTACCTGCAGGAGTTTGACTGCCACGACGATGTCTTTGTCATTATTGCACACGACTCCACTGTGAGGGACGGTGCGCCTCATTTCCCTGCGAGTTTGAACAATTGGAAAGCACGGGGACTTGGCACGCGCCTGAAGTGGGCATTCCTGAGGGATCTGGAGCCTTACTGGAAGACTAAAGGGTTGGCATAAGGAAAATGACAAGGTAGAAGCACGGAGTACGCATAGATCACTGAGAGGTACCAATTTCGTTTGCCGATGGCCAAGCTCAACCCGCAATCTTCATGTCAATGTGTACGCAGTAGCACTGTGGCCGCTTCCAACTCCGGCGTGATCCCATGACCACGGCGCCACCAACCACATAAACTGGTGCGCTAGCTATGTAACTGCCTATGTCGCGATATCGTCTCCCCTTAAAGCCGGATGGGCTCGGGTGTGATGTCCAAGTCAAGTTGCTCCGTTGTGTTTTCTCCAGCCTACGTCTATAATAGCCGAATATCTTGTGCTCGGCCGCGAAGGTTGACGAAACACATACCGAGTGCTTTCGGCATTTCCGAGTTTGGCCTATCCCGTCCATCTCGACTTGAGCCGGTTGGCGCTACCTACATTCGGCGAGCGAAATGTGGAGGTGGCTTGATGAAGGGCGCGCAGCTTGGCGAGCCTGGTCCGACCCCGGCTGATGACTGTGGTGTCTTGAGTTGGCTGAGAAGCCGGGCTGTCACAGACCCCACGCTCACATGGGGACAAGTCGGGCTTGGCCTTGCAGGCATGGGTAGACTTTGGAGCTCCGATGCAGCCTTGGAGATCCCCGCAGACATGCTTGGAACCCAGCTCACAAATAGTTCTGCTCAAGACATGCCCGAAGCTCAACTCAGAATTGCATCACACGCGTCTCCAACATTTCAACAACGACTGATCGGAGCCTCATCTGCGCTTCTGCGTCTCTTGGAAGTAGCACAGAGAGACCATTTGCCGCCTATTGCCCTGTCGCCCCCACAAGAAGAGGAGTTGCACACCCACAAACATGGCTGTACCAGACGAGAATGAGCGGGCAGCCTTCAACTCGGCGAATGCATCGCTCGACTACGACGTGCTGATTGTGGGCGCCGGCCTGAGCGGTATCTACTCACTCTACCGCATGAGGCAGCTCGGTCTACGGGTACGGGTTCTCGAGGCGGGCTCGGGAGAGGGAGGCACTTGGTTCTGGTATGTTTCATTAGATCGTGTGTCTGGGCGACACAGAATAGGGCCGTCTGTGCTGATATGTCACCTGTGACAGGAACCGTTATCCTGGCGCGCGATTCGACTCGGAGAGCTACTCATACACGTTCTCTTTCTCGCAAGAAGTGCTCGACGAGTGGAACTGGACCGAACACTTCGCGCCGCAGCCCGAGACGCTGAAATACGCCCAGTTTTTGACAGACAAGTTCGACCTGCGACGAGACATGCAGTTTGACACGCGGATCAAATCGGCACATTTCCAGGAGCCCACGAGGTCATGGCTACTGACAGACAGCACAGGCCGGACGTACAGCACGCGGTACCTGGTCACGGCCATGGGCATCCTCAACGAGGCGACACTGCCCAACATTCCGGGAGTCAAGGACTACAAAGGCAAGGCATGGCACACATCGCGCTGGCCCTCAAGCTACAAGGAAGGGGACCTTGCGGGAAAGCGAGTGGGCATCATCGGCACGGGAGCAACCGCAATCCAGACGATACAAGAGATTGGCAAGACCGTAGGCCACCTTACGGTCTTCCAGAGGACGCCCAATTGGACTGCCCCTTTGCGCAACACTGCGATCGACGAGGCCGAAATGGCGGCGATCCGAGCCAAGTACCCAACTATATTCAAGCAGTGCCTTGACTCGTATTCGTGCTTTATACACAAGGGGGACCCCCGTAGCGTCTTCGACATGACCCCTGAAGAGCGGGAGGCCTGCTGGGAGGCGCTCTACGCGCAGCCAGGCTTCGCCAAGGTACTCGGCGTGTCCGGAGACATCTTCACCGACCGTGAGGCCAACCGTCTCTACAGCGACTTCCATGCTGCCAAGATCCGTCAACGAATCAACGACCCTGCCCTGGCCGACAAGTTGATTCCGACCAACCATGGGTTCGCTACCCGCCGTGTGCCCCTGGAGAGCGGGTACTACGAAATCTTCAATCAACCCAACGTGCGCCTCGTCGACGTCCGCGAAGATCCCATCGAACGTATCACCCCGCGTGGCGTTCGGACCGTTTCCGGCGCCGAGACAGAGCTCGACGTGCTCATCTACGCCACCGGCTTCGACGCTGTCACAGGCTCCTTCCGGGCCGTCGACTTCCGTGGCCGTAAAAACAAGGAGCTTGCAGCCGATGCCTGGGGCGAGGGGATCCGGACATACCTTGGTCTGACTGTCAAGGACTTCCCCAACATGTTCATGATCATGGGCCCGCATCAGATGTTTGGCAACATCCCGCGAAGCATCGAGTATGCCGTCGACTGGACGGCCGAAGCGATTCGTTGGGCGGCCGAGCACAACGTGACGTTGTTCGAGGCCACGGAGGCTGGCACGTTGGCCTGGACCGAGCACGTCCACGAGTGTGGTCAGGGCCTGCTCGCGAACGAGGTTGACTCGTGGATGACGGGTGTTAACAAAAACCTTGCTCACAAGCAGAAGCGCTCGATGACCCGGTACAATGGGCCGGCACCCGGCTATCGGCGGCGGTGCGACGAAGTGAGAGCTCGTGGCTATGTTGATTTTGACACGGCGTGATTTCCAATATTTTGGTTTCTGGGCAGTGGGAAATTCGGGAGGGTTGATTTGCGTATGAGTATGCCTTTTAGTTAGCACTTGAGGTGACTTCTTTGCATCTGTATACATCGAGCATCGTGTTCGTCCACCAAAATATACGCTACTTCATTATTGCTCCACTTTGATCGTCAACGAAGGCCTGGTGGGAACAGAGTGAGTCGTGGGAGCGTTTCCTGATGATGGGATCCAACTGCGGGTGTGTTGTGAAATCGGCCGCGCCTGATGAGTAAAACAGTAACTTGATCTAGCTGACTGCGAGCTTTTGCTATTTGAGATCATGGATCGCGAAGTCCTTTCTAGCCTGAGGGCATTTAAGCACCCACTGAATTCCCTCGTGCATCACCTTGTCCCAGTGCGCAGATGCCGAAGGCAGCTTGTCCCCAAACCTGCGGTATCCATGAGGCACACCCCTGAACAAGTATGTCTCGTTCGGCACGCTGCTCCCCATTAGCATGTGTGTCTTTACAGTCGTTCGGTGCCTTCGGCCTTGAGAATCAATGATAATGATGACTTACCCAGCCTTAGTCAATAACTCGCCGAACAACAGTCCTTCATCCCTCAGGGGGTCTAGACCGCAGATACCCAGCACGGTTGGTGGCAAGCCGCACACCTGGTCGACCGATGCATTGCCCGGGTTGAGCGCCAGATCGGCTGGGTCTACGGGCTTCGAAATCTGGAGCAGGTCCATGAATGCGCGAATGCGGGCCACCGGCAGGATGGGAGCATGCTCGTTCTCGACGTATGAGGACAGCTTCGGATCCCGCAGGCGGGCCAGTTGCGGTCCGTAGGCATCCACATTGACCAGACATGGGATCATGAGGACCTGTCCCACGACTTGCGGAAAGGACGGTGCCGAGGACACCGGGTCTTTGCCAGCTTCAAGGTGTTTCTGCAAAACCAGAGACGCGGTGATCTGTGCGCCAGCCGAGATGCCTCCCATCACGACCTGCGCTGGGTCGCCACCCAACTCGTTGATGTTGCGATGCAGCCAGACGAGGGCGTCGTGGGCGTCCTGCCAGGCGGTCGGGTAGGTAGCCTCCGGAGTGTGCCGGTAGTTGACATTGAGTACAATCACACCCGTGGCAATGGCCATGCGCGCACATATCGCGTCCTCAGAAGCAAGCGTGCCAAAAGCAAAGCCGCCACCGTGCAGGTGCACGTAGACTGGCAGTGGTCGGCCGCCATCGTGGCCATTGTTGCGCGCTCGGTATGCGCGTCCCTCGATGCTCTTTCCGTCCCGTGTTGGGATCGAGTAGTCGGCCATCGCAACGCTGCTGCTCAAGGCCTGCATGGCCTCCCGCGCTCGCTGCTCGCGGTCGGCGTTAATCTCGCTCTTGAGCTCAGCCACAGACCGCGGTGCGGCTGGAGGGGGCGGCAGTTGAGCTGCCAGCGCAGTCCACTCGGCGCTGGGACCGCCGTATGAAGAGAAGTCGCTCATGTTTGGCAGCAAATGGGATGAGCCAAGAGGTTGGGATACATGAAGAGGTCGAGCTTCTTGATAGCCCCGCGTTCAAGGCTCTCTACTCGTTGGTGTGCACTAGATCTACCACTGGGCGGTTCACGTGGAGCCTCCCCGCAAATGACCGTCATCACCGAGGCTGATGTCGTGCGTCAGGAGTGGTGACCCTCGTCCAAAGAGGGGCCGAGAACCACTTACATCCATCAGCACTTCTCCATCATTCGCGTAACACGCACCTGCTTCTACGCTGCTTCAATGCTCCCTGCCACGCCCATGATTTGAAGTCAGCCCATCATGCCGTGCCGGTCTCCTGCCCACTGTCGGTGGGGGAGAAGGCGGAATGCTCCGCTCTGTGTACCGGCAGGTCCAGATTAGGTAATGCCGACGAGATCCATCACCCTTGGAGTGGCTAGAGGTGTCCGATCGGACCCATTTGCGGGGTCTCCGAGGCGGCTCCGGCGCTCGTTCGGGGACCTTGGATGAAGGTGTCACTGATGTGTCAATATCTGGAACATGAAAATTGGAGAACGACAGCTGCCTATTCACTGCTGACTCTTTACAAACTGCTACTACAGCTATCACCATGGCGTCAGAAATTTCGACAGAGCCGCCGTCGCGCTCGTTTCGCGGCAAGGTCGCCCTCGTGACAGGGGCAGGTTGCGCTGGTGAGGGCATTGGAAATGGGCGGGCCATTGCAATCATGTTGGCGGCCGACGGGTGCGACGTTGTCTGTGTGGACCGGGAGCTGACCTGGGCGACGAGGACGGCGGACATGGTCAACAGCAAGCCAGGCCGGGGCCGGGCTGTTGCTGTCCAGGCCGACGTGACGGTGGCTGCCGACTGCGAGCGGGCAGTGGCAACAGCAGTGCAGCAGCTCGGCCGACTTGATGTCCTTGTCAACAATGTCGGCATCGCGGGAGCCCCTGGCACCGCCACCGAGGTCGACATGGCGCAGTGGGCCATCGGGCTCGAGGTCAACGTGTCCAGCATGGTCTTGATGGCCAAGCACGCGATTCCGGCCATGAAGCGAAACGAGGTTGATTTGGATGCGGGCGAGATGCGCGGCGTAATCATCAACATGGGCAGTGTCGCTGGGCTCCGTGGCGGCACGCCTCACCTACTCTATCCGACCAGCAAGGGCGCCGTCGTTAATATGACGAGAGCCATGGCGGCACATCACGCCAAAGATGGCATTCGCGTCAACTGTGTCTGTCCAGGGGTAAGTTTGGGGGGATCAAATCACCCAAGGCCCCGGTTTACTATGCCTCAACTGCCTGATAATCAAAACTGACACATCGTCCAGATGCTCTACACACCGATGATGTACTCCAAGGGCATGTCAGACGAAGCCAGGGCTGCCCGCAAAGCCCGCAGTCTGCTGGGTACTGAGGGCAATGGCTGGGACTGCGCCGGCGCTGTTGTCTTTCTATCGAGCAGTCATGCCCGCTGGATTACAGGGTCTGTCCTGACTGTCGACGCTGGCACCACAGCAGCCGTAGGGATTGGGATGCCGGCGAGTGCAAGCGTCAATGGGTAGAAAAGGCAGGGACAGAGCGATGCTTCCGTGCTCGCCGGTGATGTCTTCATGTACATAGATGACAGAGCATTCTCAAGAGTTCAATGTACTTTCTGCACCTTCGCACGCCGCTGTGGACAAATGTGAACTATCATGATAATTTTTCCAATGGTGACTCTACTCAAACAACAGTGCAACACGGCCATGAACCTTGCCCTCTCCAAGCTCTGCGAGCACCTCTGGAAAGTCTCTCAACGTGCGTGTCTTTACCAGTGGCCGGATTTTGCCTTGCGCAATCAGCTCGAGGACCTCTCTCAAATCGTCGACCTGCCCACCATATGAGAAGATGAAGCTCAGACGCTTGCGCGTGCCGATCGACATGTACACCGTGTTCTCTTTATTCAAGGTACCGATGCAGAGGATCTTGCCACCACGCCGTACTACAAATCGAGCGGCCATGTCAATCCTGAGCGAACAGCCAGGCCTGGACCAGCCACTGGGCGGTCATGGGGAAGAATGTTCACATACCTATGTGCTGAGCATCGCGGAATGTCTGCGTGTGGCCGACGAAGTCAAAGACCGTGTCAATCTTGCCTTCAAGACCGTGTTCGCGGATGAAATCGAGCGGTGCTGTACCAACAGGAACCAGGTCTTCCCGAGGGATACCCAAGTCGGCCGCCGCGTCCAACAGATCCTGCTTGACTTCGGCGACAATGACACGAGCGCCGATATTGCGAATAATTTGCAACGCGTTGAAGCCCAGCCCGCCCAGACCGAAGAGGAACAGGAGTTCAGATGATCGTACCTGACCTCGTCTGTGAATCGCGTGATAGGCCGTGGTCACTGCATCGGTTGCTACTGCGGCTTCCGCAGGAGAAACACCTGTACGCCAGTCGCCTTAGCTGTCTCGGTCGAGTGATCCGGCTTTTGAGATTCACTCACCTTGCGGGACAGGCACGACGCCGCGGCTGTCAACCACGGCGTACGGCGCATAGAAGCCCTCCTGGCCGATACCCGAGTGGTGGCCGAGCTCGCACAGCTGGGAAAGGTCACGCGTGCACTCTGGACAGTCCGAAGCGCCGCAGCCCGGAACCGCATGCAGGGCGACCACATCACCAACTCTGAGGTGAGGATTAGAGCTACCAACCTGCTCACCAAGCTGCACGATCTGTCCACAGCCCTCATGGCCAAGGGTGAACTCATCCTGAAACCAGGACGGCTGCTTCTGGAATGGCACATGGAGTAGGGAGTGGTCACTCCTGCAGACACCCGCGGCCAGCATTTTGCAAAGCACGCCCGTAGGGCCAGGCACGGGCACAGGTATTTCTTCCCAGACCTGGGGAGTCGGATCTTTGTTAGTGAAATGTCACGAGATATTATGCTTGGTAGGTGATGGAAATTGCTCTGGCACGAGGAACGTACTGGTTCTGTGCTATCCTTGTGTTTCCTCCACGCAAACATGGTCTTGGAGATTATCGCAGTCATGACGGACTGTAGGTGGCCCCTGGTCGCCGTGCTTCGGTGATGCGGATCCCGTCGATGTGATGTGTAGCGATAGAGTCGTGTCACTTTCCTGAAGTCGGTCCCCTGCTGGGAGGGGAGTTCCCACTCCACAGTACGAAGTCCAAACCCAGATCAGTTTTGACACCATGGGGACCCATGCATCCAAATCACGGCCAGGCTAACCCTTTGGAGATTGCCGGCTGTCCAAATCTGGATAGGCGAGCGACCTCATCGTGTGTAATCTGCCTCTCCTCCCCAGGATCTCCACAAGCGAGCCCTGAATCGACGACCAGCAAGCGCCGCATTCGGATACACTCTAATCTTGGGCAAGCATTCAACCATCCCGGACCTTTCGGAGAGCCAGGCAGAAGAGGACTCCCAAGTTTCTATTCCAAGGGAGCAGCTCACAGCTAGGGCGAAACCAACTCAACAACGCCAAAGCATCATCGTCGCTCTACCATGGTGTTCCATCCCCCCGCGTGGGTGCCGCAGCTCCCATTTGGTACGTGGTCATTGGTCTGAAAGGCTGACCGAAGCCGCAGTAGAACAATTGTGTAACACCACTGATTATTTCGTTTGACTCGTAGACCCGCCCGATTCGATCACAATAGCAGACTTCATGCAGAGTGAAGAATATGGTCGCCATCCGACATCGCTGAGCCGCAACCCCTTCACGTGTGGAGTCACAGGAAGGACGTACAGCGTCAAAGATTTCTTTGCACGATGTGAACTTCTGTCCAGATCAATTGCACGTCGCCTAGAATGGTCTCCGAATGATGGCACTCCGTGGGACAAGGTTATTGCGATATTCTCGCTCAACTCGGTGCGTATAGTGCTTTCGCACGACTAGCTCTGGGACTAATGATAGTTTCCTGCTTTCCCACTGTCTCAGATTGACTGGATTACGCTGTGCTACGCAACGCACAGGCTTTCGGGCATCGTAAGCCCGGCGAATGCCGCGTATTCGGCTGCAGAACTCGAGCACCAGCTACGGTCGTCAGGTGCGAAAGCGCTTGTCACTTGTGTGCCCCTGCTGGATACCGCATTGCAAGCAGCTCACGCGGTGGGAATCCCTGACGATAAGATATTCATCTTCTCGCTCCCTGGAGTGGAGGACATGCCACGCTTCACGACCGTGGACTCTCTGATCAGCGAGGCCGCCAAACTACCGACTCTCGAGGCTCTGCGGTGGACACGCGGTCAAGGGGCCCGGCAGCCAGCATTCTTGTGCTACTCGAGTGGCACCTCGGGTCTCCCGGTGGGTCGCAATCAATGCCGTATATTTCTCGAGGAGTGGCATTGCTAATGCACACAATCTCTCCAATGCGAAGAAAGCCGTTATGATATCACATCGGAACGTCATTGCCAATGCGATGCAGCACGCCGCATTTGACAAGCCCACGCGCGATCGTCGGGGAGTCACGACCCAGAACACACTCGGTCCGCTGCCCCTGAGCCACATCTATGGGCTCGTCGTTGTGTCGCACACCGGTCCGTACCGCGGCGATGGCATCATCGTGCTTCCGAGCTTCGATTTCGAGCAGTATCTCGGCGCAATCCAGCGGTTTAAGGTCAATCAGCTCATCGTGGTAAGTCATTTTGGGAACACTGGAGGAATGATTCTATTCCGCTAACAGATGTCTGCACCGTGAAGGTCCCGCCCATCATTATCCGCCTGCTGCGGACTCAAGAGGTGTGCCAGAAATACGACTTGTCTAGCGTTCGTTTTGTCTACAGCGGAGCTGCCCCGCTCGGTGACGAGACCATTGGCGACCTCAAGAAGATTTATCCGAGTTGGACGATTGGGCAAGCTTACGGTGAGTCGTAGATGATGCGAAATCAGCTGGACCCCGGATCGACACAGAGGGTAGGAATGCGATACAAGCAAAAAGCCATTACTGACGAGTTACAACGAGGCAGGAATGACGGAAACCTCGACAGTAGTAACATCGACAAGCGAAGACGACGTTGTGAGCCGGTCCTCGGGATCATTGATTCCCGGCGCCAAGATCAAACTCCTCACTCCAGACGGCAGGGAGATCACAGAGCACGATCGACCAGGCGAGCTATACGTGCAAGCTCCTTCTGTAGTCTTGGGCTACCTGAACAACGAGAAGGCGACTAGCGAGACGTTCGTAGTCCACGATGATGGGAGATGGATCCGCACTGGTGATGAAGGTCTTGTCACTGTTGCGCCGTCAGGAAACGAGCACGTCGTAATTGTGGACCGCATCAAGGAGCTAATCAAGGTCAAGGTGAGCAAATCGAGAGCCTTGCCCGTTGTCTATTGAGGAATTTGGAGGTCGTGAAGACGGGAAAGCTAACAGAAGCCACTTTATTGCTGTCACAGGGACATCAGGTTGCTCCAGCCGAACTTGAGGCCCATCTCCTGACGCATCCTGCCGTGTCCGACTGCGCCGTCATCGACACGCCAGACGAACGGGCAGGCGAAGTGCCCAAGGCATTCGTGGTCAAGACACCTGCCTATGAGAGCAAGCCCGACGCCGAGGTGGCGGCCGCCATTGCCAAGCATGTCGCGGACCACAAGGCGTCGTACAAGTGGCTTAAAGGCGGTGTTGAGTTTCTCGAGGCCATCCCCAAGAGCCCCAGCGGCAAGATTTTGCGGAGACTGTTGCGGGATAAGGAGAAGGCGGCGCGTGCCCGGCAAGGCGCCAAGTTGTGAGAGCCCGGCTCGGAGGTTCTCGGCCGAGGTGGTCGTTTTGTGTGGCCATCGGAGGGGAGGGCGGTACAGCTGCGAGCCGCACATTGCGCCCACTTGTGTGAAATAGCAAACTCGCAGCGGTGCAGAAGTAATAATCACCAAGAGGATCATATCCCTCCTCCTCGCGCGCCAATCACAAATCTTGACAAGCTACGGCGACTGCGCTTGCAACAAAAGTGATACGAAGAGCGTTTTTAAAGTTCTCACAAGCGCAATACTCCGGGGGATACACGATTCATGAACCGTGTTTTTCGGGGGATTACTGAAGATCGCCGCTTTTTCGTATCGGCTGCTCCTTGGCCTCACCAAGCGCTGCCCTTCAGACGGCTCGCATCTTGTTCATTGGAGCGCTTGGCCTTTCTCCACAACTGCCCATGACGTGCAACTCGGGGGTTACAGTCCGATGCGCAAGAGGGTGCCTTGCATCGTCATGCGCCAAGCTTTACCCCAACATGATCGACAATTGCCGAGCGCAGCAGACCAGGTTCATTTTTGGGGAGTTCGCTTGGACAGTCATGTGCTCGAGGCTGAGTTCAATGATAAATGAAGCATATCTGTATGTTTCCAATCCGTGGGGATAATGAAGTCTTTGCTCAACTCGGAGGTTACATTCTTCTCCGGCTTCTCCCTCCTTGCATCCTTCAAACAACCACAATGAAACCCTCTGTCCTGCTCACGGCCACCTTCGGTGTCTTGGCCACCGCGGTCGGGATCGTGCAGCGGCAGGCCAGTTCTTACGAGGGCTATGCATTCCTCTACTTCGAACCCAGTATTGAGCAGCTCTTCCTTGCATCCAGCAATGGTAATGACGCACTATCCTTCAAGCCGCTCAACAGTGGCCGCCCCATATTGAACTCGACCCTCGGCGACAAGGGCGTACGAGATCCTTTCATTCTGCGGTCCGTCGAGGGCGACAAGTTCTATATCATCGCGACCGATCTCTGCACGGCCTGCGGCACAGACTGGGGCACGGCGGTCCGTAAAGGAAGCCGCTCGGTCATGGTCTGGGAGTCGAGCGACCTCGTCACCTTCTCCGCGCAACGCTCCGTTCTTGTCTCACCGGAGAGCTACGGCAACACCTGGGCGCCAGAGGCATATTGGGACGACAGCCTTGGCGCCTATGTCATGTACTGGGCATCTGCAATCTACGATCAGGCCACCGACCCCGACCACACCGCCGGGCAGTACCAGCGTGTCGTGTACGCAACAACCCAGGACTTTATCACATTCACAGCACCACAAGTATGGCAGGATGAGGCTCCCAATGGCCGCATCGACAGCACAGTCATCAAGGAGGGCGACGTCTATTATCGCTTCACCAAGGCCACGATCAACGGCTGCGCCGATATTGTGCAGGAGCGCAGCACTGTGCTGACGGCCCCTCTTGGTGACTGGACACGCATAGCGAGCTGCATCGGCCGCGGTGCAGGGACAGCAGAAGTCGAGGGCCCGTGCATTTTCAAGACCAACCCTGGTGATATCCGCGGTGAGCGTTTCATTTTGCTCGCGGACGAGTTTGGTGGGAAAGGCTACGTGCCCCTAGAAACGACCAACATTGCTGGTGGGGAGTGGACTCTGCAGACCAACTACAACTTCCCGATCACCCCTCGGCACGGGACTGTGATTCCCATCACAGCAGCTGAGCTTGCTGCAATTGATGCTGCGTGGGCATAAGCATCATATCATGCCTTGGAACAGGGTATCCTCAGTGGGGAAGATGGCCAACTTGGGAAGACTCAAGGAACATCTGCTCGTTCAGAATACAGCAAACAGACATCGCTATTATGACTACCTCAATGTCTCTGTGAGTTTCAGGTTTATGTGTAACTTAAAAAGACGAGATGGTGACTATAGTTTGTTGTATGATGCGGGGACAATTTTGATTTTGTACAATCTCTATTGTGTATCTAAAATTTCATGTTTTTCCTGGTCTGAAAAAACTCTCCGTTGATCACTATGGAAACCAAGTTTTGCGACGATGAACCATGGCGCTTTCTGGGCTGCTTGAAAGAATTCCCCTACATCATCGCTCGTCTGGGGTGCTTACAATCGGAGTGACAATTGAAGCGGTGTCATGAGCAATCATTGAGAGAATGTGCTCCCACCATCCGTTCTTGATGAAGAAGTGCAAGTGTATGAAAGATAACCATACCCTCACACTATCTTGTGCCTGGCCCTTGCACAGTCGCTTCACACTAATTTACGCCCATTGTGCTGCGCAGGACCCCTAGACCTGGACCGACCTCCAGTGTCGTGTCCAGGCTTTGAGATAGCAGTGACGGAGTCGAAGATCGCATACGACCTCCCCGCACAAGTCCGCCTGATTCCAAACCATGTCCGTGCAGCGAGTCTGGGCAGATTGTATATTTGCGCCGCTGCAGTCTGAGCAGCTAGTGCTACGCTAGTTGTCGGGTCCCACCAATGTCCGAACAGGGCAAGGTTGGCTGGTGCTCTGGCATAACACTGGAGATCGGCACCACGATCGATCTGCTCCGCCCAGATCTATCAAGCAGCGCATCTGCAAACCAGTTTGCTGGGCTGGAGCGGGAGTGTCTGAAGGCGCTTTGTGCATTAGGGAAATGACGATATAACTTGCTCCCCGGACTCTTCCCCGACTTTCCCAGCCGACAGATCCAGTGCAGACCCGTGCGCTTTCAGCTTATTGACAGGGGAGCCTCGTTATCTTCAATAGCGTGTCCATGACCCACGGAGCTGTCCAGGTACCGGCATCTCGTTACTGGCGTGGCCCAATAGTGCGGGCGATCATCACACCGCACTGCTGGAATTGGTCACAAAATGTGGTGAACTACGAGACGGCACTGCCAAAGATCGCCATGCCAAGCCGATGTGGCCAATAGACTGTCAATGAGGCCCTGCAACAAGATCTTGGATCTTGCATTTCGCAGAAGGCGGGCCTTTGTGCGTGTCGGCGGGGAGTGAGAACAATTCGCACAGAATCCACGAGGACACTCGCTCAAAAGCCCGACATTGCCACCTTCGACTTCAGCAGTGTCTCCAGACCGACCACCCGCGACTCATCCAAACGAGGTGCACTGGACGTCTTCGAATGTCCTAACGTCCGGCCCGACGAATGTGCTGACAACATGGCAGGCATGGCAGGCCTGACAGTGTACAACTTCCCGCCTCAGCCGCCCAATTGGGACGCGGTCGGCAAGTTCTACATCAGCTTTTGCGTAGTGTGGTCAACGCTGCTATTCGCCGGAATCGCCTTCCTCGTGGCCAACCGCCACAACCCCATCGTTCGCGTTCGAGGGCTCGTCCTGCCTGTCGCGGCTATCTTGTGCCTGCACTCCTACTGGGTCCTTGCGCAACTCGTGTATCCCATCGGCTTGACCATGCCGCTCGTTCTCGCCTACGACATCCAGTACTTTTTCATGGGAATATGGTTCCCACTGGGTATCGCGTTGTTCCATGCCTTCAACACACGGTTCCTCCACGTGGCGGAAATGCAGAAGCGGTTTCTACAGGTTGGCCATCGACAGAGGTCGTCTGCCGTTAAAAAGGGTGGTGGTCTTTTCTTATTCAAGCAGTTGATGGACAAGGACTTTGTCAACCGCATATTGTTATACATCGCTACCGGCATGGTTGTTCAGGTAAGACGATCCTACCATCTGGTATTGGCCATGTGCTTGGCTTGGTATAAAAGACTTGTAGCTAACAATGCCTTTCATGAGTAGGTCCTCCTCACAGTGGGCATGTGGCTGGCGTGTCGCAAGTATCATCCCACTTTCGGATTACCAGGCACAGAGCTGAAAGGGGAGACATTGCCCGAGCAGCTCATACACCTGGGCCGTGGCTGGGAATGGTGGCCATCAGTTCTTTGGCAGTTCGTTTGGACGTGGATTGTAAGAAGAGCTTGAACACACCAGTCGAAAGGTTCACCACGAATCTAACACAAGACATCCTTCAGGTTGCTCCAATGCTGATTTGGAGAGCATGGGGAATCCACGACACTCTGGGGTGGCGCTTTCAGACTATCGGTTGCTGCCTGTCCAAGTAAGTTCGTCCTGCCAATCTTATTCCATCTTCTCAATAACTAACTACAACATATCAAACAGTCTGCATGCAACACCAATGTTCCTCATCTCGACTTATGTCCCTGCCTTCGCACTAGTGAACAAGTTTTATGCTCCCAGTCAATGGTCAGTGTACAAACGTTAATGGATATAATTGAGTCAGGACACACACTCACCTATGCAGGATTCATCTCTCTGTACTCATGTTCGAGATCTTCACTATCTTTGTGCCATGCTGGCGGATATGGCGGCAGGCCGTGATGAAGACCCGTGCGGAGGAGTGGAATTCGAAACGCGGTTCAGCAGCAGGGACCACTGAATTGTCGAGAGACTCGTCATCCACCTCGTCGCTGAAGAGCGGCCACCATTCCAGACGGGGCGACAGTGGATGCGAGTCTCCGACCTGGGGGCTGCACCATTTGACAATGAGCTCACTCGAGAAAGCTCTCGCCGAGAGCCCTAGCGAGCTTCAAGATTTCTCTGCCTCTCGAGACTTTTCGGCCGAGAACGTTGCGTATCTTCGTGCCGTGGCAGCATGGAAGGCGTCCTGGCCGGACTACGACCCCAGCCACGACAAGCTGTACGCCCTGTACAACGCAGCGCTGGATATCTACACCGAACTCGTGAGCGAAAAGGACGCACAGTTTCCAGTCAACTTGTGTGCTGCGGAAGGGAAGCTCCTGAACTTCATGTTTGAGCATGCGGCTCGCATCATCTACGGCGACGTTATTGCGGACTCCATTTTGCCTTTTACTACAGTTCCCAGCATCTCCGCGGAGATTGAGCTACGCAGATTCTCAGGCCGGGTCGGTTATTGGGGTGAGATTCCATTGGGCTTTGACAGGGCTGTATTTGATAGCTCGTTTGCAGAGATCAAGTACCTGGTCTTCACGAATACCTGGCCGAGATATGTACTCGAAAGAGAGAAAAGTCGATCTAGCTCATCTTCAGGCAGCAGCGAGATCCCATAGTTCGAAACACACGAATATGAAACCTGCCCGTGATCATTAGTGTTACCATCCGCTAGACCCAATAGCGTGCGTGGGGAAGAACGTACAACCAGCAACCATGATCTACCATGAACCACATATTGTTTTGTGAAGACGAGAACCAGAAGCGAGTAGACCGGCATAAGATTCGCAGCTATGTTGGCCTACTTGTAGTCTACCTTACCAAAGCAGTCCGCTCTAGATACCGACACCCCTCTGCTCAGCGTACTGGAGGAACTCCTCGTCCTTCTCTAATTGGGCAAAGCAGCTCTCCTCAATCCCGAAGCAAACCTCGAGACCCTCATCTGGGCCTGCATTTCTGACGCCTGCACGGGACGGCAGCACAAAAAAGAACCCCTCAAAACCGGGATGTGGCCACCGCACAGCGGCAGGCTTGCCAAAGCCAAAATCGTGCGCCTTGTACGAGTTCATGGTGTGCCAGTCGAACGCCATGCAGTCCAGGCTTAGGATCCAGTGCATGTCGAGCTCGGACCAGCGCAAGTCTTGTGCTCCGGCGGCATACTTGATCAGGTGTGCAACGTATGCAGGCGTTACTGAGTTGATGGAAGCGCGCACAGCGCGGGCGAGGACGGGCAGGGTCGAGTCGAGGTCGCCGAGGACAGCGCGTACTGTGAGATTCTCCGACTGGGGCATCGTGATGCAGGCGCCGATATACCGCGCCGGAATTGCCGGCTCGGCCCGTCCGCGAGCATTCACAGCATGGACCGCCTTCGACGGAGCGTCCGGAGCCGGCTTGACGAGAGGAGACTTGGCTCGCACAGTTGCGCGCCACATGATGGACAAGAGGGCGTCGTAAGTCGAGATCCAGTTTCCTGGCTCCTGGCCGGCACTGCACTTAGCCTTGAGGGCGTTCAGCTTGCTGCGAGGGAAGTGCCAGATTCGCGTTTTGACCACGGGCATCTTGAAGTCGACCGGTGGGGCAGCCGGAGGACCATCGCGGAGCTTCATGACTGGGAACTGACTCTCATACTGCATAATCTCTTCGGCGCTGTGAGTCCATTTGCCTGATGCCGACAGAATGCTTCGTGGGGAGACCTCATCTGTTGCGGCCGACAGACCATTGAGATCCCCCCCCTTAGCAAATGAAGCGGCGTACTGGGCCCAGGTGGTGAGCAGTCTCTCGAAACCCATGGCATCGCAGACCTGATGTGGAATGGCAAGGCCTAGAATCAACCCACCCTCGATGAACGTGACCTGTGCACCAGCAACGGCCGGGCCGTCCACGGAGACGTCATAAGATGGGATCGGGTTCCAGTGTTCTGCCACAAATAGAGGCGGCAACACCTTGGGCGAGTCGAGGATGTGGACAGGGAAGTCGTACTGGTCAAGGACAGCGAAGGCAGGAATTTCGGACGAGGGGGCTTCTTTCACATGGAGCGCAACGGTCGAGTCGGGCTTGACCCGAACGACAATGCGACGTGCGTCATTGTCGAAGTGAAGAGTCCCTGTCGTATGGTACGGTGTACTTGTTAGCAATGACGTGCGTGTCTTGGCCCAGATATCGTGGTGCTGGGACAAGATCTTACCTGCCAGCAGTGGGTAGTCGGCAAGAGTTCTTGCCAACCCTTCCACGAGGTTATTCACAACCTGCGTCTTGTCCGTCTGCGCAGGCAATTCAAAGATCTCGATCATGTGAACATAAAGCTTTGGCATGAGATGGTCAAGGTCAGAGAGCAGGTAGACTTTGTCCAGTCTGGCCCCAGAAGCCGTCGCAGGCTTGACGCGGATTTGTTGGTCGTCTGCCATGGCGAAAATAATGCTGGCGAAGCTGGGGACCGGTTTATTGCGGGATGAAGTAATGCTGGGGGGTATTTGAGGTATGCAGAGAACAATGCAAATCAAAAGCACAAGGTTTCTGGAGTCGAAGTGACTTAAGATAACTCTGCTCCTGCAGGGAAAAAGCGAGCAGAGTGGGAGAGTCACAATGCGTGTCACATTTCAGCGGTATTTCAGCCCCATCCCATGGGCGCGACAAATCTGTCATGGGTGAGCCTGGTGATGACAGGGGGGTCCTCGGGGACCTCCCGCGATGGCGTTGGCAGTTCATCCGACAAGAGATGGATGATCACGCACGTGTTGCGCAAGTCGCCCTTGCAGGTGGATATGGCAACAAGACCTATGATGACCCGACCAGCCTCGTATGACACTCATTGAGCTCATGCTGCACAGATGCTACCAACAAAAAACCTAGCTTCGTGCAAACAATGCAGCCCTGCGGCGCCACCCGTTCGGGTTTGCTCTGTACTTTTGAACCCCGCCACGTTTCCCTAGCAATCTTGTAGCGGTTTGAGTATTCCGATCGTCGAAGCAAATTTGTGTATGTCTGATCTTGCCGTTGCAGCCATCAACCTGCGCCAGACACTTGAAGACACCTGAATACCCAAGAGCGGCGGAAAGATGACCGGCTGTGCCACCTCAAGAAGAAGGGCTTTTTGGCGTCGGATTGTCAATGGGCGAGAACCGATGGTGATATGACGCAGTGTAGTATGAGAAGCAGCGTATCAAGAAATGACCTTATGCGCGAGGAACTGTTGGTTACAGATGCTTGTATCCGACTGTCTTGCCTTGTTTGCTTGCCTTGGCCAAGCATTGGCAATCTGGGTCGGCTGGGTTTCGTCAGATCCCCGAACTCCACATGTCACAACCGCCACGCATTTATCCGCCCATATCGTAAGGGTTCGATTCGTGTGGTCTCAACGGTGACGCGGCAACGGAGTTCCCTGCTCCCGACAGACCCCGGCCGACTGTGCCGTACGGATGCCATCCGCAGCCCTACGATTGGTGAGGATATGTGGGGTGAAGCTCTCGCGATCGTGAAGACAGATGACAAGACTCCTGTTCAGCAAATTCTGTGCCAGGGGTTCGTGACGTGCCCGTTATATACTGGTGGATCGACAGATGCAAGGGTAAAAAACGGCTTCATGGCAATCAAACAACATGTTCCTGACCGACCAACACTACGGCTTTAGATCCTGCTCCACAGAGAAGGTGGACTTCGTCCTGCCACGATGGCTGAGGATTATATTTGCTCGAGGAAACCCCAAGTCGGAGCTCAACTTGCAATCCGACACTTGCGTGCTCAATTCTCTTGTCGTCCCAGTCAGGCAATCAAGCTGCTCGGCGGCCAATCGCCTCGTCACACGGAAACACAGTCTGAACACGCCACAAGATTGTCAGAACAACCATGATTGATGCAGATGCACGATCTGTCCAGCTGGGCGATTTTCCACTAGCTATCGCTGTTATCACCCTCGCGCTGTTGCCTTTTGCGGTTGGGACCGTGAGCATTCGTACCGCCGTTCGTGTTCGGGATGGCAGCTTTGGCTTGGACGATGGCCTGCTCCTTGCAGGAGTGGTAAGACATCTCCCTTCTTCCTTTCCGAGCCCCTTCTATCACTGGAGAATCAGGATTCAAAGGCCTACGGGACCGACATCGATCTGATCTGTTCTGATATAGGTGGCCTACATTGCCGATATTGGATTGGCTGCTCATGGAGTGTCTGTAGGAATCGGATCAAAGAACGCCGATATGAACGTCTGGATGCAGTCAGAGGCCCAGAAATTCTATATTATCTGGATCACTGTCTACGTCACGGCTGTCGCATTCATCAAGTCTTCAGTGTGTCTCACATTGCTGCGTGTTTGCTCCGACTCAAGGTCGTTTATCAAACGTGCGACCTGGGTGCTGCTCGCCCTTACTTGGGCGTCATTCTGTGTCACCTTTTTCGGCATCCTCACATTTCGTCGACCAGTCGAAGCCAATTGGAACACGACATTAGTCGTCGAGGGCAAGGCAACATGTGCCACCCCCGAGACTCTGATTGGCATCAGCCACGCCAACACCGCATCAAGCATCGTAACCGACGTTGCTTGTGTTATTCTCCCCGGAATGCTTCTCTGGGACACCCAAATGGCCCTCAAGGCCAAGATTCAAGTTTCGATTCTTCTGTCGTTGGCTTCGGTGTAAGACTGTCCACAATCCCTGACAGTTTTCTGTCTGGTACTAATGAAAGGTGTAGTGCGTCCGTGACAACAATGATTCGAGCTCCATTCATTTCGCGGTACAAAAACCCGACAGATAACCTTATGTGTATGTTTTCGCTGAGGACGCAACAAATTGCGTCCTCAAGAACAGGCTTGGTAGCCCAATTTCGCTGACGGACGGGGCTGCAAACAGATTACATTGGCTTCATCGTACTCCTCTCCTGTATCGAGCTAGCAGTCGGCCTGATTGCAGCATCTCTTCCTGCTGTGCGTCGCCTCTACAAAGAGTTTTTTGGCAGCAAGACCGATACCTTCGACACCTCGCAAAACTCCAAGAGTCTTGTCACGATCGGTGGCAGCGGCGCGTTACGAGCGCGTGCCGACCGACCAAAGTCGCACCGAGTCTTTTCGAACCCATCCGACCGCGGCACGACGACAACGAACATTAACGGAGGCGAGGGAACTTGGGAACGACTGCATGATGCTGAGTCATGCAGTGCTGACGGGGTGTCAGTTCAGGAGCCACAATCCACGGCGGGACACATCAAAAAAGTGCACACATACTCGGTCGAGATGGAACCCGTGAAGAAAAGAAAGGAGGGGCAATGAACCACCATACACGAGTCGCACACCGCCCCTGTTGGTTCTGCTGCAGTGCTATGGCAGCTACTGTATTGCATGCATCGCCTAGTCCTTTATGGAACGTACAGTGGCGCGGTGGCGCCTGGTGGCCAGTCGGGACTTGGTGGCGCTCAAACAAACACTGCTGGAACAGAAACAGGCTGTCGTAAAGGTCTGTGATATATGGCATGATTTAACCTTCTGGTCCTAGGATATCCTTGTTGAATCAATCGGCCATGCGACTCGGTATAGTTGAGATAGAGTATTGCACTGCTGAACCTGTGCATGCTTGGTACATAAAAACCCTGCTCATTCCTAGCCCAACGAA
Source organism: Microdochium bolleyi (assembly GCA_001566295.1). Taxonomy (NCBI): domain Eukaryota; kingdom Fungi; phylum Ascomycota; class Sordariomycetes; order Xylariales; family Microdochiaceae; genus Microdochium; species Microdochium bolleyi. The sequence continues at coordinate 49,837 of KQ964258.1, forward strand.
TGATCTCATGGCGGGCCATGCCGCTGAGGGCCCATGAACTTTCCTTGGTTACGTTGAACCACAGGTCGAAGAGCTCGGCATTGAAGTGGTGCAGAAGATTCCCTTCCATAATGGTGATGCTATGTGAAAGTATACAGCTAGTATCACCTCTCAGGCTTGTGCAACTGTGCCACCGGATCGCCCCTCACCACGTTCGCGGCGCATGCGCATGCTCCCTTTGGCCCTTGACTATTCGAGCGAATTGTGCCACAACCTCCCGTGGACTAGCCAGCTTATTACGCAAGGATGTGCTTTACTCCCTGGGCCATTTTGGGGTGCATGCTAGCGGCTTGCATTTGAGTGATGTTGTATTGAAAGTGGTGTTGCAGGTTTTGTCGATGTAGGGGGTCTGACAGTAGCCCTGGTGTCTCAAGGCTGCCAGTCCCAGGACAAGAGTGGTTGTACAGCGTTAATCATAAACCCCATATGTGCATTTGCTTTCCAGGAAAATCCCTCCCCCAAAGACCCAACATGCGGCGCAGGATGCATCGTGCCGCCGACCGGCGCCGAGGACAACGCATGAAAGCCGCCCGTGCCGCCCCGTGGCCAGCCAGGCTCAGAGGCTTATGCAGGACAGGACAACAAACACGGGAACTTTCGCCCTGCCCAACTCGAGCAAAGATCTGCTTGCCCCGTGCACACCATCCTGTAATCATACTCCACCACCCCGGGCCGTGAATCTGGCTGAACGAAGAAGAAATACTCCCTACTGTCTTGCATTGCCATGGTCAGGACTTCGGGAGGGACAAGATTGAGACAACGCGGCTTCCACCGGAACCTGGACCGATCGCGCAGCGTGCAAAGGACGAGCGAGCGATCTCGGACGGCGTGGCTTCGGTCGGGCGGTTCAGGTAGATAACGAACAGTGCCGCGAGTAGGCCCCCAGGGTCCCCTTATCTCTGATGCAACCCTATGCCATGCGCGGAGTACCATACACCCTGGTCTAGACTAACACTGGAAGTTCGGGGAGGAGTCCCGGGGAGAAACATCTCCAGACTAGGTGCATGTGCACAGCTGAGCCCCTCCCCGCCAGAGACACGGCTTATCATTGCCAAGAACATCACTCCGCGTATGCGCCAGCCCGCAGGCTTCAGCTGTGCAAGCCTCGCCGCACGGCATTGCCCAAGTACGGAGAACAGCTCATGACGGAATGCTAGCCTCTATGCATTCCGGATAGACCCTGGATTCCGAAATGCCTTGGCCCACCAAGGCAGCATAGCTCTTCCGTTCAAGATCAGCCCCGCCCGAATGTCGTTAGTCCTTATCTGTCGTGTCATGCTCTGGCACGACTTACGTGGTACACCGTAGTCATGTTGCATGCACATGGCGCACGCCTCGCGTGGCGGGAACTTTCCTGAGCCCGTGTTAAGCATCTGGAAGACTCTGCCGTGCATGTGTGGTCCATGCCACGTGGGCATCGAGTTCCGGCACGCGGAGTATAAGTAAACGGGCTAGACCTCAGTTCTCGATGGGGAAGCCATCCATCAAGACAATCAGCTTCCATCTGATACTGATCATGGCTCTCTTCAAAACACTAGTCTTGGGCCTTCTGGCCACGCCAGCGGTCCATGCTGCACCCAGCCCGTTTCGCTACGCCTCTGGCGGCGCGGCACACTCTAAGATGGCACGTGAAGCTCTCAACACGACTTGCAAAGTGCCCTCGCCCTTGGCAGCAGAGACCACAACCGCACATAAACCCACGCCCTTCACCCTGTTGACCAGTGAGGAGGTCCACTCGATCGTAGAGTGGCTCTTTGCCCCCGAGCGGGCTCTCAACCTCACAGATGCCTCTCTTCCGGAGCTCGCGATGACCGACAACTACCTGAGACACATTGAGGAGCTGAAACCAAACAAGACAGACGTGCTTGCCTACCTCGACGGTGGGGTTCCCATGCCTCGCTTCGCCCGCGTGTTGATTCACGAGGGCGCCGCGGCGGTCCCTGGTGTAGTCGACTACTATGTGAGTGGCATCCTAGCCCACTCAGCCACACCGTTGATTCTTGTTTGAACCACAAAGCTGACCCAGACGTATCAATAGGTTGGTCCTCTTCCGATCTCGGCAGAGACGACCATGAAGCCTCTTGATTACTTCTACAACGGTGTCAACGGTCCCAAAGTTCTGTTCAATGGTGCCCATCACGACGGCCCTCGGGCGGCTGCCATTGACAAGTTCATAGCCAAGGAGATGACTGCAATGGCAGACATTACCCTTGATGTCTTTGGCTTGGCATTTTACGGTACCGAGGATAACCGTACAACTTTCTCCTACTTCGTTACCAACCCTTACTCCAGGGATGGCACTCAGGGCCTGGGATGGAGCATGTGGCGTCGTGGCGGCAACACCATCGCGTCATATGCGCAACCCACGGACCTCAATATCCGATGGGAGATTGGCGGCACAGATCCCTCTCTATACAAACTTGACATGATTGTATATGACAACAAGATCTACCGCTCTGCAGCGGAGTTCAGGTCTGCGTGGAAAGCCGGTGACCTTACCATTCGCCCGAAGCTCACGGGAGATTCCGCCTACGTGTACAAGGACCGCAAGGGACCCGTGCGCGATCTTGAGAACCGCATGGCCCCGACTACCATCGAACCGGACGGAAAACGGTACAAGCTTGACACGAAGAACAAATACATCGAGTACATGGGATGGAAGTTCTACACGCGGTTTGATCATGACGTTGGTCTCCAATTCTACGATGTCAAGTTCAAGGATGAACGTGTTCTCTACGAGCTCTCTATGCAAGGTCTGTCTATCAACCACCCGTAACTCTCCCACGAGCACGAGTCCTTATTGCGTGCAATCCGACTGGAACTGACACGCCTCGCACAGACGCCATTGCTCAGTATGCTGGTAACCAACCGTTCCAAGGCAGCACGGCTTACATGGACCGGCACTACGGCATCGGATCCTTGCTGAACAGACTGATCCCTGGCTATGACTGCCCTTACCATGCCACATACTGGAGTGCTGAGTACAACTCGGGCCTGGAAAAGAAACGCACAAACAACTCCATCTGCATCTTCGAGACTGACATCGGGACTCCCATCACGCGCCACACTGAGCCAAGCGGCCCCCGTCGCCCTGGATATCTGCAGTCTACCAAGGGCTCCAAGCTTATCATCCGCCAGATTGCGACTGTCGGCAACTATGACTATCTTTGGGACTATGTAAGTAGTAAACTTCCGCTTTTGTGTTGCCACACCATGTCGCCCACCACAAATGCACTAATATAATGACCACAATGCGCAGGCGTTCTATGTCGACGGCACCATCACCGTCGATGCGTATGCTTCCGGCTATGTGCAAGCGACTTACTACCGCCCAGAGGACAAGGGCCAGTGGGGGCCTCGCATCAATGACCTTGTCTCGGGCACGCTGCACACGCACGTCATGAACTTCAAGGCCGATTTTGACCTGATCGACACGGCCAACTCATTCATTAAGACGGATATTGTGGTCGAGAACGTGACCAAGGAATGGGCGCCGGAGCTGGGCGAGTTTGAGATGATGCGGTACAACTTCACCACCATCAGCTCCGAGTCCCAGGGCCTCCTGCCTGGCATCGCCAACGGGCAGACCATGTACACGGTCGAGAATACGGCCAAGAAAAACAAGTGGGGAGAGGCGCGCGGGTACCGCATCATTCCGGGGCTCAGCAACGTCGGCCTCACGTCCAAGACGAACCCGTTCTTCCTCAAGTCGGCCGAATTCGCTAAGCAACCATTCGCCGTGAGTCGGCACAAGGACACGGAGCAGGCGTCGTCGTCAGCGCTGAACCAGAACGTGCCGCTGGCACCGCCTGTTGAGTTCTGGAAGTTCTTCGAGGACGACGAGGACCTTGTCCAGCAGGACATTGTGGCCTGGGTCAACCTGGGCATGCAGCACTACACACGCGCCGAGGACATGCCCAACACGCTCATGTCTGAAGCGCACTCAAGCATCATGTTCGCGCCCATGAACTGGGGTGACGCAGAGCTCACGGTAGATCTGCAGAACGCTGTCATCTACAACGACATACCAGGTCACGAGGGCCAAGTGCTGCCCGAGACTAACGGGGTCTCTCCCCCCGCGTGGTATACATTGAGCGCTGCGGACGAGCTGCTGGGTGTCTTTGAGGGCGTTGGGATCGGCAAGACAACACCGCACGCGGGCTGATCCAGTGGATTCAAATGATCTCCATCATCAACGCGAATAGTAAACCGGTGTAAAGAGGTCAGATGACGATAATGAGCAATGAGCATGAATGCCAAGTAAAGGGCCGATACAGGGGAGCCAGGCTGGCCTGCATTCGCGGAACATAAGCTCCACCACGGGGCTCCTCATGATGACGAGAGACTGATGGATGTCCGGGGCGAACAACAGATCCCCCACCAGCCACCCAAGGATATTCGAGCAATTGACAATAGATGGACCAATCACTTTAGCCTGCAGGAGAAATTAAAACTATATCATTGGATGGTCAAGGTCTTGGCAGGTTCGATTGTCGTAATGCTGACCCTTATACACGTGCAATAAAGACGAGCTCACATGATGTGGGCTTCAATAGTAGCGACAGTCCTGCTTAGCGGCCCAACTACACTTTCACTTGCCCGGCTCTCTCAAACCTGACTACTGACGGAACGTTCCGTCGCCATCTCCTGGTGACTCTCCCCAAGACCTTGTTTACAGCCGCAACTCGCAAGCCACAACCCAAGTTCGCCATTGCCTCTCGAATCCCCCATTTCAGAATGACATCCTCTACCGTCACCAGCGGCCAGTTTCGCCAGTCATCGGGCATCACCGAGCCCGTCTGGCTGCACGACACGCCACACGAACAGCTTCCCAAGTCGGAAAAGCTGGACCAGGACATCGAGACCGACGTCTGTGTCATCGGCTCCGGTATCGCCGGTGTCTCCATCGCCTACGAGCTCGTCCTTCGGGGCCGTGAAGTCGTTCTCGTCGAGGCACGCGAGGTCCTTTCGGGAGAGACAGCGAGAACTACAGGTCATCTGTCCTCTGCTCTGGACGACGAGTACCCAGAGATTGCCAAGAAACATGGCGAGAAGGGTGCGATGGCGGCCGCGGAGAGTCACAGCTGGGCGATCGAGCGCATCGGCCAGATCGCTGCAGAGCTAGGCATTGAATGCGAATATCGCCGCGTGCCGGCGTACCGCGTCTCACAGTTCGAGCGTGGGTCGCCTGACCATACCAAAGACGTCCAGGACATCCAGGATGATGTCGCGTACGCGAGAAAGGTGGGCATCGATGCGGCATATGACGAAGGACTCACCATCAAGGGCTGGCAGGGGAAGATTGACCAGCGCGGCGGCGGTATCTACCGTGGACAGGCAACCTTCCATCCGACCAAATACGTAATTGGTGTCCTCGCGTGGCTGAAGAAGCAGCCCAACTTTCAGAGCTACACCAACTCGCCGGTCATGTCTGTCGAGGAAAAGGGAATCGAAATCCTCGGCATTGGCAGTAAGAGCTGCGAGGTCACGACCCAGTCAGAGAAGACCATCAAGTGCGCCTTTGCGGTCGAGGCGACAAACGTGCCACTGCAGAAGCTCAGTGTCATCGCACAGGAGGAGTATCTCCGCACCTATGCCATCGCGATCCGGGTGCCCAAGGGCAGCGTCGAGGACTGCCTTATCTATGATTCCGCGGACCCGTACAAGTATGTGCGCATCACAGCGTGCGACGACAAGGACGACTACCTCGTGGTTGGTGGCTGCGACCACGCCGTGGGACAGGAGCCGACACTAGGCCGCTTCGAGGAGCTCGAGGCGTGGACGCGCGAACGCTTCCCGCAGGCCTCGACCACCGACTACAGCTGGAGCGGACAGATCCTCGAGCCGGTTGACTACATGGCATACATCGGGCGGAACCAGGGTAACAAGAACATCTTCATCGTGACCGGGGACTCTGGCAATGGCCTCACCCACGGCGTTATTGCTGGCAAGCTGATTGCGGACGAGATTACCGGCGAGCAGAACGACTGGGCCGACTTGTACTCGCCGAAGCGCGTGGGCAGCATGATCAAGTCTGCGCCCAAGATGATTGCTCACGATCTCCAGATCAACTCGCAGTACAAGCGCTTCCTGAAGTCTGACATCTCGGACATTGAAGACCTCGTGCCGGGCAGCGGAGGTGTGCTCAACCCGAAGACGAGCGGGCCCATTGCAGTCTACAAGGACGAAAACGGGCAGGTCACGAAGCTGAGTGCGCTGTGCCCACACTTGAAGGGTGTTGTCTGCTGGAATGCGGTCGAGAAGTCATGGGACTGCCCTGTTCATGGAAGTAGATTCGGCGTAGAGGGCACTTGTGTGCAGGGGCCTGCGAAGATGGGGCTGTCACCCGTGGAAGATAACTGAGAGCCTAGCAGATATTGGCAAGGCGGATCAATCGTCCTTATCACAGGACGTACCGGGTAGCAAGACTCACACGCTTATCTCTCGCGAAATCTAGCGCGCTAGTGGCTCGCAATAACAGATGTGCCTGCTTTTCGAGAGAAAGGAGCATTGAAACCAGGTTATGATTAATGTAGGCGTACTTTTCAGGCGATGCTATGACGTAAGAGGCGCAGTATCGTGTTGAGCATGGGCGTAAGTGAACAATGAAACCTGCAAATGTCATAGACAATTTGGCATCAACGGAAACATCTCGCAGTTCCTGCTGTTCTCTGAAGACTTTGGGACATATTGTGCCGAGGAAAGACTTGAATAATCCCGTCGCTTGCGGCTCATATGAAGAGAGTGACCCTTCGTGATAGACTCTAAAATATTCATGTGCCAACGTCTGTGTGTCCTCCAACAACTAGCGCGTAGTGTGCCTATACAGGCCACGCACTAACACCAGCAAATTGACTAGAAATAAGTTGTCGGCGTGCAATCCACTGGCCAGCTACAACTCTAAACTTCTCATCACTTCAACTTCTTCGCCTCCTCTCCCTTCAGCGGAAAAATCTTAGTAGTCTCATTCGCATGGAGAATTGCCTCCCTCGCCCCGGGCCAAGTCCTGCGCTTCCCCGTCTCGAACACTCTGAACGCATGCGCCGTCTCGACCCCATGGCTCATGAGCCACGACAGCTCACGGTCTTTCCACCAAAACTTCCACCCTTCCCACCCCCAACCCAATCCCTCCCTCATTCCAGTCCCCGCCGCATCATGCAGGAAGCCTTGAAACTCGTAGTTCTTGACCATCGATGTATTGATTTGATTATCCAGCCGCCATCGGGAAGCAACCCAGGCATGGTGCTCGTCGATATCACGCTGTAGCTCCGCGGGCGAGGGAAGAAGATGCACGCCGCGCCAGATATTGCTCACGGCCATGGAAGTCACATCGGAGAAAGAGAAGCCGTTGTTCTTTCCGTAGGCGGAGTGGCACAGGAGCACCATCGAGTCTGCGTACTGAGGTGGGAACATGTTCATCCACAGCCGCACGAGGTCCGCGCCGCCGTATTCGCCTGCAGACGCGGGAGGGTGGCTAGTTTGCAGCCAAGGGGTCACGGAGAAGTCGGCGCTGTAGCCTGTCGCATGAATCACAGCATCGACGTCTTCGATGGTCGTTCCGTCAACGAACTCGAGCGTCCGTGGGCCGGAGAAGCGCTTCAGGCCCGGGAGCGTGGTAAGGCTCCCGTCCCGGAGGAGCTTGAGCACCACGTCACTGGTGCCCGCGAGGGATAGTGAGATTGAGGGGAACGGCTCGAGCCGCCATGCCGGGTCGAACTTGCCGTACTGTTTGCGCATCATTGTCTTGAGCGCAAAGTCGCCGAGCCGGCGTGCCAGATTGGGAAACATGCGTTGCAGCGCAAAGCCCATCTGCCGCCTCTGCCAGTTGACGATAAGGTCCGAGGGCGTGCCGTTGTTGAAGCGCGGGAACAGGAAAGCCCCGCGCCGGTGCGAGGTGTAGACCTTGGAGGCGACGGGGACGAGCTCGGAGATGATATCTGCAGCAGTTGGGCCTAGGCCGAGGACGACGACCTTCTTATCGCGGAACTCCTCGGCTCTTATGTCATGGTCAGCATGCCGTACGTTGGAGCTGAATGCTGCGGACCCAGACAAATGGAACTCACGATCGATACTGCTGCGCATGCATCTGCAAGCCCTTGAACGAGTCCTCTCCCTCAAAATGTCGACGATTAGGCGTCGTCTGGTACCCATGGCAAAAGGCGACTTTGTCGAACTCCTCCGCGAGCAGCTCGCCGTTGATCTCGAACTCGAGCCGCCACTTTGTGTCCGTATCATTACGAACGGCCTTCTTCACCCATGCCCCGAAAACGATGTCTTTGAGCAGATCGAAGTGCTTGGCGTACGATTCCATATACTCCTGGAACTCCCAGGTGTCCATGTGTATCGAGTATTCTTGGGGAGTTAGGTCAGCCCGGGGTCATCGGAGGGGTTGGGTGGGATGAGTGTCAGAGACATCGCCTGGCGAGACTTACTGTCGGGCATGGGAAAGTCGGACATGCCACATGTGTACTTGCTGATGTTTGCAGTGGTTGCTGGAGCACAATCCGCGCGTCAGTCCCCGACAGGTAAGAAGCAGTACACGGATGGTATGCAGGGCCGGCTCACATCGAAGCGCCGTGGTCATGCCCTTATCGTCCGTGTATGCCCACAAACCGCCGACCTCCTTCCGCCGCTCGTACAGTGTGACCTTGAAGCCATCTTCGCGCAGTGTTTTGAGCATGGACAGCCCAGAGGAGCCTGTGAGCGTGGCATTAGTCGTCGTATAGGCCTGCTCTAGAGGCTCGCCGAAGGGAATGGTGCGCACCGGCTCCAATGACAGCTACGGTCTGCTGGGCCATCTTGGCCTTCGCAATGGTATTGAGGGGTCTTTCGAGGTGAATCCGTCGCAGCATGAGCTGGAGGGTAATGTCGAACCGCGCGTGAGAGGAAACTGATGATGTCGAATGCTACTCCGCTTACGGCCCAAGCTGCGAATGGGTGATGCACTGCGGAGGAGCCCGAGCTTGGCCACCAGAAACCAACTTGGAGCCAGATTGCGTTGGGGAGCCAAAGAAGAGGTAGATGAGGGAATGGGAAGGGGCGCGACGAGTCCCCGCCATCTCTGCTTTAAGCTCAGATTCGCAGCTGCCAAAGCGCTTGATAGTATTGCTCGCCTCTGAGAAAGGCAGAGCTCCCCGATGCGGCCTAAATGCGCGTAGTGCGCTGACGCAGTTCAGCGATAAGCTGCTAGGGCTTACGTGCGATGAAGCCGGACCAGCCGGGACAGGGGCTTCGGATCACTGCAACATTCTTCAGAGCCGCCTGTCACGTGCTGCAGCACTCATCCAATGCCAACATGTTACTGATCGGTGATGACATCCTTCAATTCTCGGTTTTGTGTGGATATATCTCAAGATACTCTGGAAGCCGTATAGACCAGCTAGACACGCTTTCCCACACTTCGTCTGTTCCTCCTCCCCCGCCCAATTTGAGAAGAAAGGAAGGTCTTCCTGGCTGCTCTACAAAACTTGTGCTTGCCCCAACAATGAACAGATTGTCTAGTACAGCCCGATGCATATGTCACCTCTTACCCGCGCAGTCAGGTGTACCTCGGCTTCAAGGTCCAACTTGATGCCCACCAGCAGCGCAGCAGCCTTCTGGTTGCCGTTGTCGTCAGTAGCGCCCCTGAGGAGTTGGCCTGTTGTTGTAGCTTGCGTTAGTGCCTATGATCTGCATACCGGAAATGTCCACAGAACAGTGTGCGAATGGTCTGAGCTCGACACGTGGATGGTCTGCATTGAGGAGAGTGGCAGCTCACCAGCTGGCTGTGATAGGCCCGACGAGGTAGGCAGATTGGGCAGGCTGGTGGTCAGCTGTGTCGGTGCCTGGGGCTTGCGGCCACCGCGAGCCTGACCATCCGAGTCAGACTCACTGCCGTAGCCGTTGGCGGGCTTGGGGATGGCAGGCGTGCTAGATAGCATGTCATGTTAGACACCGGTTGGGGGTACTCAAGAGCGTAGGGCGCAGTGCTTACACGTTGGCAGACATGATGCTTCGTTGGGATTATGGTGAAAGTCGCAGACTTGGTGGTGAAGAATGGGGTTCTAAGGAGAGATGTTGTGAGGATGTGTTGGTGAGAGTGATGATGCGGATGATGTTGCGTCCTTTGCTCACTGAAATGCGGGACCTACGGCATGTCTTATACTCCTTGACTCTGGATTTGCCTCGAGCCGTTCTTCATCGGTGTTGCACCTCGTACGAGGCGAGCCAAACCTCCCCTCTGTCTCATCTTCGAGACCAGGACAGCACTCCAACCTTGGTGACCGGGCCACGAGCGCGCACACCGTCGGGTTACCTGAGAAGACGGTGAGTGTGACCCCAAGACCCTAGAAATCGCCCTCGTCACCCCCTCCTACTCCGTACGCGGCACTACTACCCACTACATGACCGGGACCATAGTTCCCACGATCCACCGAATAAGCTACAGCACCCCTGTCAGCCGCCGTTTTACTTCCGTCGCAAGCATCTGACGATCATCCGCATCGTGCCATGATCTAACGATTGCGAGTTCGCACAGACCAGTCTCATAGCCCTATCAGCTGAGATCTCGGGTCCCCGGTACCTGGTCTGCTTGACTCTGTGGGGAAAATGCCCCTTTCTTGGGGGAGCAACAGGAGACCCTGGCTTAATTAGCCCCTGATAGTTCCTGGTTCAGTCTGGACGTTCGTGCTCAGAGTACGTGCTATCTGCGCTGCATTTGGTTCAAGCATCACAAACCATCCATCTAGGGCAAATGCAGCACGACCATCTCAGCATTTCATCTGCACGACAACAGACACAACGGCTATCCTCCCCTCGCCCTTCAACCCATGGACAACAACCCCCTCCTCAGCTCTTACATCGCCCAGCTTCACGGCACCCATCTCGACACTGCTCTTCTCGCATTAAAACACGCCGTGAAGTCTGGCGACGCGCAACAAGTCGTGATGGCAATCCCTATGCTTCTCGCGCTGACGATATGCCCGGCGATGCTGGGCACCCAGGAGGCGATCCGGCAGAGCCAGAGCAAGACGAAGCGCGAAGAACATCGCGCACAGCGGTGCAACCTCGTCGCGTCATGCGTCAAGCCGTCGATCAGAGCGGCAGATATCAACGGCAAGCTGATCGTCTTGAACGGCGGAAAGGTAGGTTTCTCTTCGCCCTTTCACCAGGATCAAGATTGCCGCTATATCTTCAATACATGTATGCCGTGGCTGTGTGCTGATTCCCCGGGCTCTGTTGGGTTGCGCGCGCAGCTCTACATCGCGAACCAGACAGTGAACACTGGCCACCCCTTTTCAGGCTACTTCCTCCCCTACCCAGACTCGAAGTTCGAAGGCGTCGTCAGTACAATCACCGAATCGGCCACCCCGCAGCTGAACTGGATCTACGTCGACCGCGAGACCTACGCAGTTAAGCACGGACTGAGGGTCGACGCGCAGGACCATGTCACGGGGCCATTCGATTGCACCAGGCAAGACCGGCGCATGACCCTGGAAGGATGGGAAGGATTCGTCGCGGTTGAGGAGACACCTGGTGTTTGGGCGTTGTATTTTGATAAGGACGACAATGGGCTGAGGGGCAAGGTCCCGTTCGGGACGAGGGTTCTGGAGATTGAGCTGACGAGGCGGGAAAAGAAGGAACGAAAACCGAAGGAGAATGAAGGGCAGGCGACTACATTGGATGAGATGATGGAACAGCATAAGGAGAAGGTGAGGAGGGAAGAAGAAGAGTCGCACGAGGCTAGTGTGGAGGATGGAAGTAGTGTCGAGAAGCCTTCTGCAACTTGTGACAGTACCGAGGACGGCGCGGAGGTGGACTGGTCACACTTGAAGGTTGCGCGAGATGATGAGGCCACCAGTGCTGGCTCGCGGACAGCAGTACCATCCATATACGGCGATGAATGCTTGCCGAGTTGCTCGGTGGCGAAGAAGCAGACTGATGAAGGATACAAGCGACCGTACGTCGAGGACGTTTCGCACGCGTAGGCTACCTAGGTACAAGAAATCATTCACGAGGACAACTAGGGAAAGTACACCGGACAAGTCATGAGCTTCAGGGGCCCATTCTCAGCATGTTTTTCATATCCACGAATGCACTGATTTTTACACAACTTCTGCATATTGCCTACTAAGGATAGCATGTGTGGTCAGTTTCCATCTCAGCCCGTTCTGCGAGTGCACGGAAGAACGTCATGACAAGGAGTGTGCATGCCGTGGCCCAAAAGCCATTGTCAGATTTTCAAGGCGTATTACGCTTCCAGACTGTGTGTTTCAGCGACAGGGTATGTCCAATCAACAATCAGGACACAGCGGTATCACCTCAAATGTCAGTGCTTCTCAGGGGCTGTCTGAGTATGGGTCGAGTTCCAAACGAATGGGCCGATATCGTTCGCGACAAGTCCCCACCCGCCTTGCTGCGACGTCGTTCTGCCCCCTGGCACCCAGTACGCTGGTGCGGCTCAGCAGGCCCGTCGGAGAACGCAGCCGTTATGGCGTAGGAAAGTGACTTTCTCGAAGCTCTATTATACGTTCATGACGTGGAAAAGTGGGAAACATTCCATCCCATCATCGCACTTACCCGAAACTCAAGCTTGAGGCGAGCCGTCATCGTGTTCTTCTTAGTGCATTCACCTGTTACAACATTTATCGACGCACCTTCCATGACCCATTTCGAGGACTGTAGTCAAGAAGGGTGACATGCTCGCGGACGCTTTGAAAGCCATTAGTGACGACAGCAGCCCGACAGAAGGCATCGCAGAGCTCGTCGTCACGGCTCTGGGATCCGGCGGGCAGTACTACATATGCTGGAGGACACAGCTCGGGGCGTACAAGCAACGTGAGCACTCCACGCAGCGATAGCCCGAAGCGCTAACTGACTGGGGTTTTAGGCTCTCACGCACTCCCGCAGAAGCTGGAGCAATGGCTCTTCCCGAACGATGGATCGACGAGAGATTTCGAGTCTTTGCAGGTCATACGTACGCCAGTCCCCTTCTCTTGGTCGGCACATCCACAGGCAGGGAGTGTGTAGTTGAAAAAGGCACCACGCTAACAAAAGACTCATTATGATAGTGTACGGTGACGACACCTTCCTCGCGCGAGACCAGGGCGGCGAGATTCGCAGCGATGATTCCCAAGCTGCAGTTAGCAACCCGCGGAGTCGCTTCCGCCGGGCGACGACAATGAGCGAGGGCACCGCATGGCTGCACCGAAAGTCTGCTGCTCTGCGCCAGCCAGACGCAGCAGATATCCAGCACAAGCGCGCCATGTCTGCGGATCGCCCACCTGCCCTGAGACCTCGGCCTTTGTCTTTGCTCTCCGCCGGCGGCGGCGGCAGCGGCAGCAGCAACAGCAGCAACTCAGGACTAGGTTCAAACGCCACGGATCGGCCGCGAAGCCTTCTTGCCGCTATTGACCAGGTGGAAGGGCGCCAGGCACCGCGAGAATCTGAAAGACGGACACGCGGATCGCTGTCGCGATTGGTGACGAGGACATCGAGCCTGAAGAGGGCAATGGACAGATGGAATACGTTCGATGACCGGTCCAGTACGAGGCGGTCGCCTTCGCCGTGTATGACCAGCGAGAGTCGTGAAGATGGCGACTCTCCGTGCTCGTGTCACTGGCAATCTCGACGGCAATCAGCGCAGGACGCCGACGAGTGGCCGCGGGTGAAGAGGCCCGCATATGCCGACGCGGGTGTTCAGACGGAGGTGGATCAGGTCAGTCTAGAGGGCCGAAGTCCAGGCAACGGTCCCGGAAGAGAGGACGATAAGGCAGGAGAGCGCCAAGTGGGAATAGAATCATGGCGCAATGGCGACGGGCTGGTGTTCGCGAACGAGCACGATACGGCCTGGGAAAAGGGTCAATTGCTTAGGGTGGCAAACAATCCTATCACGATGGGCCGTATGCAGGATTATTTCCGGAGTGGCACATACACGTTGGGCCAGGCACTCAGTTAGCGAGGCACGGAAAGCATGACGAACAATGATGAGGCATTGTAGGCCTCTCGCGATGCCATTATATTGCGAAACTTGGATGTTGTGAGCGGCAATACAGGCCACTCGTGACTGCTCCCATGTGATCAGTTCCCGACAATCAAGCCCTATGTGAATTGTACCATCTCATGCAGTCCCTGGACAGCTCACCCGCTAGGGACTAGCGAAGGACGAATGCTTCTCAGCATGGTCAGCAAGCTTTCACCTCTTTCCTGCCTGCTGCCAGCTTTCCGTAACGGCTCTCCAGTACTGCTCCGGATGCCTCCGCATATGCCCAACATGCTCTGACCCGTCAAACTCCTCCAGATCAACCCCGAACCCAAGCTCCTTGGCCTGCGCGGCATGCACCTCGATATCCCTCGCCAGGATGATGTCGTCCGCCTGCGAGTAAAGGTACAGCCTCCGCGCCGGCACGGCGATGATGTCCCCGGGCGCGTTGACCGCGGCGCGGCTGTAAGCGCCTGCGTGGTGACGGCGCATGATCCACTCAAACCCCTTCATCAGCCACAGGAAGGCGTAGCACAGGCCGTATGTCACGGCGTACGGCCAGGGGAAGCGCGCCGACATGCCGATCGCCATGGCACGCGCCCAGCGGCTGACCTGCTCTCGGAACACGATGCCTCCCGGGGTCGAGTCCAGGACGAGCAGGCGGTGCGGCAGCGGGGTGCCGAAACGCTGCTTGTACGCGTGCAGCGCGGAGGCGAGGTTGATCCCGCCGGCGTTGGACATGGTGTGCAGGAGGACCGGGCTGAGCGGGCTCCTGGCGGCGGCCTTGTCGGCTTTCTCACCGGCGTCTGGGGATGAAGTGGCGGTGCTTGTGGTGACAGGAACGGGTCCGTCGGGAAAGGCAGCGTCGATGACGGGCATCATGCCGGCCACCCGCTCGTGCAGAGGCTGGTAGGCGGCCTTGAAGGTTGTGGCCAGCACAACGACGATGCGCGTGATGGAGGGAAACTGGGCCCGGTAGCCGCTGATGTACTTGGCAACGTGTTTGGCCTGGCCGTCGCCCCAGCCGAAGATGACAACAGTCGAGGGGCCATCGTCTGTCGTGGCAGTAGTGTTTGCAGCCGGTAGTGATGATGTCGCTGGAGGGTACTCAAAGAGGAAGATCTGGTCGGAGTACCGCTTCGCGTTGGGGAACGGCGATGTTTGCTTGCTGGTGCCCATGGTGCCTCTGTTGGTGAATTATGTGTCCGTTGCCTCGAGCCCTCAGTCCTGCGAGCTGGTGACTCCGGGCATCTCTGCCTTTATCATCATCGAGTCCCTGATTGCCAAGAAGACGACTGCCATGGCAGGAATCGCCATTTTGTTGGGCACCGAGTTGCTGCTGGCAGGGATGACAGACCCATCCGGGCGGAAGTGACCCACGGGAAGAGTGGTCCGTCGGAGACATAGCGCCTGTTGGCGAGCTGTCAGCGGAGAGGCGTTTCTTTGCGTCCTTTTTCTCCCACGCCGAGGCCCCCAACAGCAATCTTTTGCTGGCTTTCCACACTCGGGTTCGTTATAACCAACCACGCCCTAGCTCCAGCCCACCAGCGGGGCTTCCCGTTCCTTGGACCACAGGCATGTGAAAGCGGCTGTTGCCTTGCCTGTGGCAAGACTCCCTGAGGTCCGGTGCCGTCTCGGTACGCTATAGTGGACCCTCGGCGCCCTGCTTGAACACGTCGCATTCGCATCGTCAGCTGTGTTGACAGGCACCCCATGTTCCTGACCCCGGCTGCCATGACGGAATCCCGCAGGGCTGACGCTGCCAGGATCCGAGTCCGACGGCGCCTGAGTTGACGGCACGGGACGGCTAGCCAGAGCCTGCCTACAGAAGCATAAGCAAGAGTGCAATTCCATTGTTGGGCGCCGTTCATTGGACGTGGCGTATGTCCGGAAGCGACCGAACGTGTGGTCTATCCTTCAGGAGGCCTGTCCAGCTCAGGGCTCAGGGGCCTACACCCAACCCAACCGAAGAACTGGAGGCCACTTTGGCCGTCGAGGCACCTTCTGCGACCACGCAGCAGGCCCATCCCGGGGCAGAGGATCCGATCAGAGTTGGGTTGATTGCAAGGAGGGTTTGCCTGTCCGGTCCACGCGCAGGCATCAAGATGCTCAATATGCGGCGGCAGCAGAGTTGCTGCACCGCTTGTGCTGACACTGCATGCGCCTGTCAGGGGTTTGGGCCGAGAGAGGAAGCTTGTTGTGCGGCGCCACGCACTCCTGCCGTCATTGTTTCCAGAACCCCCGCGATACGCAGGTCATCACAGTTGGGACGACGTTGTGACTGGTCGCGAACAGCAACGGTGAGGGTTCTGCCTGGGTTGACTGATCTCAATCGCACGGGGACGCGTGGCTGCATCAGCGGAACAACCCTTTAAGACGCCACTGGACAAATACACCTCTCTTGGCAAACTCCAGGTCACAATTGAGACACCACGACCAGGCAGCGGGTGCATTCTCCGAAAGTCAACATCAACATGGTCCGCCGACAAGTAATGACACTGGCAGCGGATGCGCCTGGCATCCAAGCAGAATCCATTCCGACACCCTCCACCACGTCACTTACCGTGCACACGAGCGTGCTCTTCGACTCCGAGGCCAAACAGTTCGTCAAGAACGTCTCAGTCGAGGCAGACACCAGCACAGGCCTCATCACCAAGGTCTGGCAGCGGCCCGGCGACGGCAAGGACGTCCAGCTCGGCAGCGCCGACAACGTCCTCGACCTGCGCGGCTACACGGTGCTCCCCGGCTTCGTCGACGCCCACTCGCACGTCTTCCTGCACTCGTACCGCGTCACGCCCAGCCTCAATCAGGAGCGCGATGAGTCTCTTGTCGAGCGCATCGTGCGCGCCACGACACACTGCCGCACGGCCTTGCTCGCGGGCTACACGACCTACCGTGATCTCGGCAGCGAGGGCCTTCGCGATGTCGACATTGGCTTGCGCGACGCGGTCAACCGCGGGCTGATCCCAGGGCCCAGGCTGTTCGTCGTCAGCGAGGCCCTCGCATCATCTGGCAGTTATGCTGTCCGCCACGAATCTCGCCTGAATGGCACATCTGTCCCGCGCATCTCAGACCCGTGCGACGGCGTTGAGGGCGTGCGCGCGGCGGTCCGCCGCCGCATCGGCGCCGGAGCGGATGTGATCAAGTTCTACGCCGACTACCGCCGGCGCGCGGCGCGGTTCCCCGTGCAGGCGTGGCCCGGTGCACCGGCTGTGCGGTTCCCGCCGGCCTCGCTGCTCGAGCGCAGCCCGTCGAGCCCGCTGTTCAACCAGGAGGAGATGGCTGCGATTGTGGACGAGGCGCGCCGCGCGAGGGCCCCCGTCGCCGCGCACGCCCAGGACGCCGAGGCTGTCATCATGGCGGCGCGGGCGGGTGTGACGAGCGTCGAGCACGGGTTCGCGCGGTCAGATGAGGCCATCGCGGCGATGAAGGAGCACGGCACCATCTACGTCCCCACGCTGAGCATCATCGACCAGGAGAAGGAGAGTGTCGGGAACGAGTTCTGGGCCGATGCCGTCGCACAGGTGCGAAAGGCGTGGGAGGCGGGCATCCCGCTAGCCGTCGGCGCCGACACGGGCGCGGTCGCGCACGGCAATAACATACGGGAGGCGGAGATCCTGGCCGGGGAAGAGGTCGGGATCCCGCTGGAGGATGTGTTGAGTGCACTGACGCTTGGAGGATGGCATGCCTGCGGCGGGGACCTGTGTGGGCGCAGGTTCGGCCGGATCGCGGAGGGCTGGGCGGCGGACCTTGTGGCGCTCAAGGGTGACCCAAGGGAGGATATCGCTGCGCTGAGGAAGGCGAGGTTCGTGATCAAGGACGGCGAGGTGCTGGTGCAGGACGGGAGGCTGATCACGGATGAGAAGCCGAGGTTTGACTAGGCATGGCCACAGCGGAGAGGAGCTCCCTGATATGGATCGTCCGGACCGCACCCTCGACAGGTCTTCATTCCTTTCCCTTATGTGTATAACACAGACTGTGTCGACCAGCTTGATCCGCAGCACACGAGCAGTGGGCTA
Source organism: Microdochium bolleyi (assembly GCA_001566295.1). NCBI lineage: Eukaryota > Fungi > Ascomycota > Sordariomycetes > Xylariales > Microdochiaceae > Microdochium > Microdochium bolleyi. The sequence goes on from KQ964258.1 coordinate 67,855, forward strand.
CGTCGAACCCCAGACTGATGATTAGAGTTCTCGAAAATCAAGGCAACAACCGCACACCTTGATCGAGAAAGGCCAACGCGTGGCAACGCAAGGCGGACTTTGCATGGCAACCAGTGGACCTGCGTGTTAAGCTACTGATTGCACCAGGGACGGACATCAGGGGAGCTCTTGTGTTCCGATCAAGGGCGAGTGGATGTGCGGGTGAGTGGATGCGGATGTGAAGCTCCGGGCCCGAGTGACGGGCCTATTGTCTTGCACAATGGCCCCTCGGGTGCTTCCCGAGACCAACTATTGGTAGGATGATGCGACGGACTTTTCTGTGCTGCTCCTTCTTGGCGATCATACAATGCGGATCAAAGCCCAGTCCAGTTGCACGCCCCAGGGGTGGGACCGTGCCGGGCCGCGTCCGGTGTATCGCTGCTGGCTTCCCCGCGAGCCCGCGCACGACTACACCAGTAGTGCTCGATTTATGTGCCTGAGTCGTTTCGCAGATCCGGGGACAGGAGCCGCTGCGGCCGAGTCCGGTTCTTGTTGGCGCCGCGGGCCGCGTAAGCAACTTCTATGACGTCAGAAGAAGTCGAGCAAGCCGGTGGAGGAAGGAAACTCCCGAGCTACCACGGCTTAGTCTGGGGTAGAGTTCGTATCCTGTGGTGCGTCTCTGCAACTAGTCACACTTACCAACCCCCCCATGCTTGCTGATGGTCGAGCTCCGATCGGGCCATTTCATCCAGCCCGACGGACGACCACACGTCTTGGCGCAGTCCAACATCTTTCCAACTACTGATCGTGGGCTGCATCATAGAGCCAATGGCAAGCCGGCGTGGGTGGCGCCAGTCCCATGCAGCTGCTTTAGACTGCCATGCCGCCTCGGAGGGGAATAGTTCTCATCTCTTCAGCCCCAGCTTCTCCAACTGGTGGCTTGCTTTACCCAGCCTTGGACCATGATGCGGAGATGCTTCTCTACCAAGGGAGCGTGTGCACTAGGCTCCGCTTGCTGCATTAGCTCTCCTCCTCGGACGGACCTAGAACCTGGTATACAAGACACGGCTGCGGGGGCGGCGGATCTTGCCAGTGGTCACTGACAACCACACGGTCATGATGCATCACGACTAGGACGTTCTCGGGTCTGCGCGCCGTGATGGACTCGCCTCGGCCAACGAGCGCCTCGGATCGTGCATAAGCTCTGGCCTTAGACTCAGCAAAGACTGCGCCTCTTGACAAAGACGAGGCCGATCTCCTCGGGGCTGTCGATCTGCAATAGCTCAGAGCTTGGATTGAGTGAGTTCTGTCGGGGAGTGAATGTTCGGTCCTCGCCAGGTCGAGCGGCCCCGATATCGTTCAAATAGCTGTCTGTGGCCTTCCCCTGGCGCGGAGGCACATCAGCTGTTGAGCTTCCGTCTTGTGCAGGAGGAAAATTTTATTGGCATTTCGCAATTGTTCGTACACACTACCCTAGGGTACAGATCACAACAACTACCCTTGAGAGACATTCACAATGCAGCTCCGACGTGCTTTCGCTCTTGGCCTGGCTGGCACTGCCACCGCCCAGAATGGCACACCCGACTTGGCCACGGCTCTGTCGTCGCAAAACAGCAGTCTCTCGCTGCTCAATGGTGCGCATCATGAGGGCTGACTGCCCACAAGAGCTTGAAGAGCTTGTGCTAACATCTTTGGCTTCAGGCCTGATTGCCAACACGACCGGCCTCGCCGACACACTCCGGGGCCTCACCAACGTGACTATTCTGGCGCCGAACAACGATGCGATCCAGAAGATCCTCAGCAGCTCGATGGCGGCCGGCCTGGCCATGCCCGGTGCGATTCAGAACATTCTGAGCTACCACGTCCTTAACGGCACCTACTATGCATCCAACTTCACCAGCAGCAACATGTCCATGTTTATCCCCACCCATCTCACCAACTCCATGTACAGCCTGGTCTCTGGTGGCCAGCGCGTCGAGGTCATGTACAATGGCACCAACGTCACGGCGTACAGCGGCCTGAAGCAGCCTTCGCGCTTCGTCACTACGGTAAGCAGAGCTCTCACAATACTCGAGAAAGAGATAGTAAGCTGATACCACCATGTTCGAAGAACGTCAACTTCACCGGTGGCACCATTCACATCATCGACTCGGTCCTGACCGTCCCCATGAACGTCACCAGCACTCTGCCCTCGGCCAATCTTACCGCTGCTGCCGGTGCGATTAGGTTTGCCGGGCTCAACCAGACTATCGACACCACACAGAACCTGACCATCTTCGCACCGAGCAACGACGCCTTCAACGCCGTCGGCAGCGTCTTCTCCAACTTCAGCATGCAGCAGGTCGCCCAGGGCCTCCAGTACCACGTCGTCCAGGGCCTCGGCTACAGCTCGACGCTCATGAACATGACCATGCGCACCCTCGCCGGCCAGAACCTCAACATCACCGTCATCAACGGCACCGTGTACGTCAACAGTGCCAAGGTCACGATCCCCAACATCCTTGTCCGCAACGGTGTCGTCCACGTCATTGACCAGTAAGTCCTTGCCGTCCACCTGTCAAATGTTCACAACTCAGCGCCACCATCGCCCTTGATGCTCACACATGTCTGGCTCGCAGGGTCCTCAACGCCAACCAGACGGGCGCCAGTCCGCAGCCCGGCGCGACCACCACGACGGCCGCCTTCAGCGGCGCCAGCACGGGCACCGCTGGGATTCCCTTCACCAGCGGCGTCACGGCGGCCACGTCCAACGTGCCCGCCGCTTCGACCACGGCGGCCACCTCATCCCGGTCCAACCCGGCCATGCCCATCAAGACTGGTGCCGTCGGTGCCGCGGCCCTCTTTGGTGGTGCGGCTGTCATGATGAACCTCTGAGGGTGTGTGGCTTGATCCTTCCTTGTCCTTGTAGCCTCAGCTTCCTGCGGGAATCCTTGCAGTCCAAGAATGTTTGCTCCGACGGACTGGAGCCTGAGACAAGGCGAGGCTATCTAATCGCCAGCGCATGCCGCTAGCACGTTCTCTGACGCTTAGCACAGAAGAACTTGGCATGATTTCGGGGGGAGAAGACGGAGTGGTTGCAGCTTGGCAGGATCAAGAGTATCTGGAGGAAAAGTATTAGCTTTTCTCGTTCCATGAGGCTGTGTTTTGTTCTTTGTGTGAAACCCCACTGCGCTCATACGCACGAGCCGAGCTGTACGTAGTAGCAATCATGCGAATTGCTTTGTGCAAGCAAACATGTCCTGTTAAAACCACACTGCGCCATGTGATTCGCTCATCATCCGGATTATCTATCAGTCCTCGTCACGGGACACAGCGAGGATGTCGGCCCGGGCGCACGAGCATGGGGGTCTACAGCTCGGGCCGGCCTTTCAGATGACCGATCACCAGCGGCACAGCAGTGGGCGACTGAACCCTTGTCCGATACATAGCAAACATTTCGGAGCATTAGGAATCAGACAAGCGGCGCTCGTCGAGATGGCTGGCGGCATGTTTGGTATTTGTATTCTCTCGATCCACTGCGCTGTCTGCTTCTCTGGTCTCGTTGTCAACAGCACCACACGGCAGGACACCTTGCATTCAACCCAGTATTGTACACAATGGCGATTTTTGAGCAGTACCTCGCCTCCGAGAGGCTCCGGGAGATTTCCCTGGGGGCTTCTCTGGCATGGGTTGCGGTTCCCTGGCTCTTCTATCGTGTTGCAGTTGCACTCTACAACATATCACCCCTCCACCCGCTCTCCCACATTCCAGGCCCCAGGCTGGCGGCAATGTCCTTCTTCTATGAGTTCTGGTACGACGTTGTCCTGGGCGGCAAGTTCACAGGCCAGATCGCCATGATGCACAAGGTCTATGGTAGGTTGAATACACTTCACCAATCCGAAGCCACGCCTGCTACTCATCACTGACTTTATGCCACAGGCCCCGTCGTCCGTATCAACCCGCAGGAGCTCCACGTCAGTGACGGCCAGCTGCTGGATGACATCTACTCCCACGGCAACCGGATCCGCGACAAGTCGGTGCACATGTCGAACAACGCCGGCGGCGCCCTGCGGTTCTCGGGCTTCGGCACCGTGCATCACGAGCTGCACCGCGTACGCCGCGCCGCGGTGAGCCGGTACTTCTCGCGCAGCAACATGCTCCGGCTCGAGCCCAGCATTGCGGCGTACATTGAGCCGCTGTGCGCCAAGATGCTGCGCATCAGGGAGCCGTACGACGTCCAGCAGGCCTACGCGTGCATCACGGGCGACATCATCACGCAGTACGCGTTCGGCGAGAGCCCCGGCTTTGTGGAGCAGGAGGGCTGGCTGCCCAACTACATGGAGCAGACCAAGGCGATGATCAGCACGGTCCATCTGTTCAGGTTCTTCCCGCCGCTGCGGTGGCTCATGACGCTGGCACCGTACATGCGTAACCTCCTGGTCAAGGGCAAGCTGAAGCTCCTCATGACGGAGATGCTCGTCAATGCTCCGCAGCGTGTGCGCAACGCAAAGGCCGACATCGCTGCCGGCAACGACAAGTCGGACACTGTGCTGTGCAGCATCCTCAAATCGGACCTGCCCGAGTCGGACAAGGCGCCCGAGAGGCTTTCTGGCGAGAGCTTTGCACTGCTACTTGGCGGCATCGAGACAACCGCGGTACGTTGGATATCTTGGGATGTATGCTGGCGTATTGGCTAACTCAAAGACTTCTAGAAAACGCTGAGCATCATCACCTACCACCTCCTCTCCAAACCACATATCCTCGACACCCTCCGGACTGCCCTCAAGGACCACCGTATCGACCCGGAAAAGTTGTCGTGGACCGCGCTCGAAAAGGTCCCGTACCTTGAGGCCGTGATCCTGGAGGGCCTGCGCCTGGGCTATGCCGTCGCCATACGCCAGCTGCGGGTGGCCCGCACCGAGGTCCTTGTTTACAAGTCCAAGGACGGCAAAATGGAGCTTAGCATCCCCAAGGGCACGCCGATCGGCACCTCCACAACCATCATCCACCGCGACGAGGACGTCTTCCCGGACCCGGACACGTACAACCCGCAGCGCTGGACCCAGGCCGACCCGGCGCACCGCAAGGAGATGGACAAATACTTCATGGCGTTCTCTAAGGGGAGCCGGCAGTGCGTTGGCATGAGGTGAGTGGGACCCACGAACGTGGTAGTTTTCTTTTTCTCGAGTCACTAACAATGTGACACCTTGACAACAGCCTGGCATGGTGTGAGCTCTATCTCATTACCGCCGCGATGGCTTTGAAGGTGCTCCCACATCTTCGACTGTACAAGACAGACCAGGATGACATCACGTATGACTCCGAGTACGGCGTCTATCTGCCGCGGAAGGAGAGCAAGGGGATCCGGGTCCAGTTGGCTGCATAGTTGTATGTCGCGGGGGAGCTGGCCTCTGCACAGAAAGGACGAAAGTATGAGTGAGATCACCAACATGCTTTGTCAGCTCTGTGTGGTCCTTAGGGTCCACGATCGATAGGGGGGCTTACCCACAGCTTCTGTCACGATGTACTCATGGCGCGATAGCTACGTAGCGAACGATTTATTTCAATTGGGTATCCATCATCATCAAACAGTCCATGTTTTGCCAAGCACGCCTTACAAGAGTGTTTATACCGCTCAGCACTTAAATCCAAGTCCAACTGCCCGGTATCCCTCACCGACTCGAGCGATCACTCGAGCTATCGCGCTTCCGCTGCTCAGGGTAGCCCCAGACGTCCTTGTCACGATGGCTCAAGGCGGAGCCCGAGCGGACATCGACCGCCGACTCTGTGACCACGGTGATCTCCTTGCCGACAACGATATCCTTGTCGCCCATCATAGCCGCCCCGGCGCCCGGGCCGAGCGTCTTGCCACCCCCTTCGAGGAGAATGTGCTCATCACTGCCCCACGCGGCGACTGTCGTCGTCGTCGCAGCACCAGCCCCCGCCCCGCCGGACGTCCCATGGCGAGACAGCTGGGTGCCAAACTTGGAGCGGCTTCCGAGGCCGTAGGCCTTGGAGTGCGGGCCGGTCCGCGGGTTGCTGCTGAGCGGGTAGCTCTTGCCCGACCCTCCGCCCGCACCGCCGTGGGCGCCGTTCTTGTCGGAGCGCCCGCCGGACCTGCTGAACAAGATGCTGAGCCCCGTGTGGTTGGCCAGCTTGCGCAGCAATGGCTGGATCACGGGGAGGTTGGTCACGACTACGGACACGAAAATCTCGCGGCACGCCCACTGGCTGCCAGAGACGGCGCCTTCGGGGCCGGCCTGGATGAGAGATGTATGTCAGTCGGGACATCCAACTGATGCCGTGGAGGCCTGCTGCTAATGGCTGGCCTGCGCGGGGGCGCTTACTGTGATGATGACGACTGCGCGGATCGTGGCGGCGGTCATGACGAAGATGGCGCCGCTGAAGAGGAACATGAGCGTGAGCTTGCGGCGGAGCGAGATGTTGACGCGCCAGAGAAGCTGTTTGGCAGGGGGGATATCTGAGGTCAGTGTATTGCTCCGTGTACCAAATCCAGAGGTGCAGGTGACCAGATGAAATCAAGTGCTTACAGGAAGAGGAATGGAAAGAAGGTACACGTCTGTGATCACGTTGGGCAGATAGACCATGAAGACGTTGAGCTTCGAGTTGGTCGGCTGGCAGAGATCTGGACAGAGGACGATTGGTTAGTTGTTTATCGATCAATAAATCAATGCGCGCGCCCCAGTCTTGACGGTCGTCCAAGGTAACTTAAGCGAAGGAGTCGGTCTTACTTCCGGGGTTCGGATGAATCTGCCAGTTACGTGACATTGGCTGGCATCCGAGGACGATCGAGAGCCCCACGGCCAGATAGCTTACGCCAATGACGCCGTAAGCCACGAGGACGCGGGTGTTAAGGTTGCTCAGGCGAGTTCTGTACAGTCATGAAGACGCGTTAGCGGACGATCGTCGCTTGTGACAGCAGCACAGCATGCCGATCTCAGGGTGGCCCAAAGGTCAGTGTGAGAAAAGCACTTACGTCAACCTCGAGTAAAACACAGTAATGCAGAGCTTCAACACCCACAGCTCCATCGCATAGAACGACCAGCCGATCACCTGGATCTTAGAGCCCATCTCGCGGTTGTAGGCCTCCTTGGACGTGGGGTCGAGAGCCGCACGTTGCTCATCCGTCATGTAACTGTTCGTGAGACCGTCGTAGTTGGCGCCGACGAGATAAGCGAGTGTCGTGACGAGGGAGAATAGTAGCTGTCGGACAAATTTTCAGACTGCGGCCTGTACATAGCACCGAGCAAGACCGGATTCTGTAAGGGGGGGGGGGGGGGGGGAGAGTTGACCTACGCCAGAGACGGGCATGATGTAGTCGTCCAGCTGGAAGCTGGAGAAGCCGACCTGAGACCATCGGTACCATGTCCGCACGGCGATTGTGCAGAGTGCGATGGACAGCAAGGTGAAGGACTCCACGATGGCCGACATGTTGACTCGCTCGACTTGCTGGACGAGTAGGAATGTTACGGAGCGGGCAGACCCCGCCTAATTGTAGATGTCTTCGACGCTCAGTGCTCTACGGCGGTTAGGATGGCTGTCGGAAGGAAATGCGACAAGAAGTGGAGGTTGAACTTGAGGGCACGAGTCGCACATATGAACAAGTCCAGGGCTGGAAGTCCTTGTATGCATATGATGCTGGTCTGTGTCCTGCCCGGCGGATAGGAGGCTCCGCGAGCTCTCCCAGGATCTGCATATGCCGGCGACATCTTGCTCATATTTTCAGGGATCCTTCACGTGAACTAGTGGTGGTCATGGCGTCCAGACCCCGATATATAATCAACCTGTCGTCGCTTTTAGACCTTTGATGTTCTCTCCTCCATGGCGAGCATGGGTCTGGTTTCCCTCACACGGTGCAGAGGGTCGGGGTTTGCAAATAAGCATGGGGGACCTTGCACGCCCGACGGCTGCGTGGAGCAGTCCCTGAGCTAGCAAAGGGGCTCGAGGGGGCTGTTGGTCCTGCATGCATGACACTAGAGGTCTAGTTGGAACGAGTAGCGCTGCACAGACACCGTCAACATGACTAGCCAACCTGCCACGCACTCGGTTTCGTTGTTCATTGGGTTCCCTGCCGTGCCACAGCCGCGAGAAGCGATGTTGTCAAAGCCCGGGCTTCGTCTGCAACTGGTCGCGGTCCGCGGTGCAGCTCTGTTAATTCCCTCGGCAGGTCCATCAACGGTCAGGGTTCGGTAATTGCTGGTACCTCTGCATAAAGGCCCGATGTTGACATAGTTGGCTTTGACCGCTGGGCCCAGGATAGACTTGATTCATCTTCTGAGTATACAACAGGCTTCGCCTCGAACCTGTTCTGACTTGGCTTGGCCCAAGAACTCGCTCAAACGGTCTGCTCCACAAACGACACACTCCTTCGGACCCGGATCCCGGCAGGTGGCGTTGGGATCTGCGTTGTGGAGAGCAGACGCCGGAGACCCGTCCGCGAATGGGGATGGCCCCGGTCACTCCCTCCATGTGTCGATCAGGAGGGCAGACAACAGACTCACGGAGCCCCAGCGAGCCTGTGTTCTTCGATCGTCATCCTTGAAAATCTCTGGACAGGGATAAGCACGCATGCTCCAGGGGTTCAAGTTATTGTACACGGTTCGCGCGGAGCACCCGACTCGGCATTCTTCGGTGGTAATGATCATCTGTAATGTCACGGTCAGCACTCATCAACTCTTGTGTAACCGCCTCAAGAGGCAATGCAGACAGCTCCTCGCGCTCCTATCCTACTCCGAGTAAGGTGCACAAAGAACATGCAAGAGAAAAGGGGGTCGCCATCAGAACAGGAGCCCCCATCCAGGACTCATCTCGTCTGTGCTTGCGGTGGCGTTCTTATATTCCCCAACAGAAGGCGGGTGGCTTTTTTCTCCGCGCCGGCACCCGGATATGTCCCATACACCGGCGTGGTCCCGGCCCGAACACTGGCAAGGTCACCACCACACGCGAACACTACTGCTAGTGGTGCGCGGTCAGCGAGACAGGAATGGCTCCAGATTGTTTCAAGGGTGGACGCTCTCTCGGAGGCGATCACGGTGAACCATAAAGGTCAACGACTCTGGCAACTTCTTTGACGTTTGGGCAGCACGATGACGTGCTGCCTGTCGCTCGGTAGTTCGGGACTGCCTCGTGGCTGAGCGGCAACTACCGAGTTAATGGTGGGTGAACTTGGCGGCTGGGGAAGCTGAGGAGCTGAGAAGCAAGCAAAATGCAGGTGTCGCTCGATTTGGAAAAGGGGAAGCAAATCATTAACTAGTGGCAGTCTGTGGCGCCATCCTTCTCTTGATTCGCTGGTGCGTGCGCGTTGCTCTCACGAGTGTTCCCTCGCGGAGTTTTCCGACATGAGCATGGTTCTGGAGTACTCAAAGAGCACAGAGGATCCTTGTGAATATGAAGTCTTCTCAAACTTCCGTATGTGCGCAAAAACGAGAAATCTCCAGGAGATTACAGATCCATGTATGCCTGGTGTTAATGTAGGGTTGCGAATGCTCATGTTATTGAAGATCGGCGGTACTGCTGATGATCATACATCCTTCAAGCTGGGTGTATCGTCGCCGGAAGACAAAGGACCCTAAATCTCTTTGTTTTGATTTGTGCAAGTCCTAGTATTTTCTCCATATATGAAGTACCGGAGATTTTTCGCTCTAAACAAACAGGTTGGATTTCATAGCATCATGTTAGCCATGATGTCCGCGCCAAGGTCCCCAACTCAACACAACGGGCATGTGATGGTGGATCAAACAGGTCTGTTCACCAGCACGTGGTGCCAACACCGACCTTAGCCAGAGAAAGGGCTTGCGCAGTCGTCATTCACGTCATACCATGCACAGAGATCGGCGCCGGTAGACCGCGTCCAAGCGTTGTGATTTGCAAGGACTTTGTGGATAACTGACTCGTGTCGGGACGATCGCTACAAGCTTGCCTGGGCAGTGCACAGTCTGGCCAATCGGACAATTTGGAATGTTCCGTGACGGATTTCCAAAGCTTCCAGCAGGACGCGAGGGAATTCTTCCATTTTCGACTCAGCCTGGATGTGGTATCGTGGAGCGGTCGCTCCCATTAGCATTGCGACATAGACGACGGTCATGACCATCAGTCAGAGCCCCTGATATTTACCTTGAACACACCGAACGACTGAAAGGCATATGAGAAATGCACATTCTTATCAAAGTGACACGCTACCGAATGGGTTCACCTTGGAGCGTCCCTGTAAGACTGCTTCGCCGCCTCTTCCTTATACCACTCATCCCACCACAATTGGATCTGGCCATCCGCATACCGCCAGGATTCAGGCATCTCGACGTCATCTGGGACGCCAGCCATCATGCTATCAATGATATCGCTCGCAACGTTTATTGGCACCTGCTCGTGGCCGGCCTTGCACATTTCCACATACGCCCAGCGCCGTAGCCTATCGGAGAGGAACGAGCGCCAGAGCGGCGAGCCGGTCAAACACCGTCCAGATAGTGCCGGCGAGCTGAGTTCCTGCGCCAAAATCAGCGGGGTGAAGCTGTCAAGCTCGAGAAGATTCATCTGGTGGCCGCGAGCTCGGGAGGGGCGGCGGCCGCCAAATCGATCCTTGGAGACATGGAACTGGTGGTTTTCCACTTCGAATGACTCTGCAAGGGGTCCAGAGATATTATCACCTAGAGGAACGACAAGGGTCTGTCCGTCCCCTACTCGGCGAGGCCCGCTGGCGCGGGAAACGAGCGATGGGCTGTGGTCCGGCCAGAGCACATTCTCTGTGCCCCAGCCGAGAATGTGTTCGATCTCGCGAAGTGCTGTGCCGACGCTTTCGCTCATGATTTGCAAGGGTAGCACCTTATGGTGGACAAACGTGAGCCGGGGAAACATGCAGTACGCCTTGTCTCCAGACACGAAGTTGATGCAAGCAGTTGTCTGGGCGCTCAGCAGTACTGCGAGTAGGGGCGGGCGTGCTGTGACGTGGAGGCGTATTTCTCGTGCCTGGCGCCGCCAGACGAGCTGCTTCGCATCCTGAAAGCTACTGTGAGCAATATTGTCAAGAGAAAACGGTGGCGATGCATGCAGGCAAGGCCCTTACCCTGTCGTGCCCAGAGTCGGCAGTCAGAGGAGCGTACTGTTCATACAGTAAGACGCTCTCCAACGACTCTGCCTGCGGTCTGGTCTCAACATAGACGTCCAGGCTACGCGCCTCGCTTTGGCTCCTCTGGAAGGCGAAGAAGCTGAGAAGACAAGATCCTGCGATGATGGCACCCTCATCGAATAGTCGCTGCCGAAAGTAGCGAGGATCGGTTACGAACCGCCGTAGCCAGACGTCACCGCTCCAGAAGCGACTTGAGACGTAATGGTCAAGATTTCGGAGTGACCTGCTGACCCTGCGAAGAGTGATGTAGTCGGCCACAGAGAGGTGACAGAAGACGCAGTCGAGGATGGGATAGTATCTGCCGCTGCTGAACAGCTGTGTCCAGTCTGGACTCGGCGATGAATCTGACTCGGCGGGCATTGCAGTGGCCTGGGATGACACGACAAGTGCCTCGACAAGATCTCGTGTTGGGGCGCACGGGGCGTCACGATGCTGCGATGTAGGGCGTGAGCCTGAGCCGGTGGTTGAGGATAGAACGGTGCAGTCGTAGGGTGGAGGAGCAGTGGCCCGGTGCCGGGAGCACAGTGAGGACAGTGCTCCTGGCACTGTTGGTGCCTGAGGCACTTGCGCCTGTTGGTGCATCAATCAACCTTGAGATACCCGTGGACCGGAGCACCTCCACCACAGCGGACACAACATCAAAGCATCCGACCGTCAGATATCGACATGCTCACACGGCGAGTCTGCCAGCCGGCCTGGGGCGCATTCGGCGGCGCCAGGCCGGCGTCCATACCAGCCCTGCGCGTCAGCAGACGACACTCGTGCAACAAGACCATCTCGGCGTCCCCGGCACACAGCAATGCTTCATCATGCCACAAGTCGACTGCGACAGGTCCAGCATCGCCACCGGTGCCCCCAATGACACAGTTCTCTTTCTGGACGCTCCGCACAGCATGGTCACGCGCATCTGTAAACACCCTGCGCTGTCTCGTCGGCTGTACTGCCGGCGACTTCTCGGCCATGTGGACGCTGCAGAGTGTATATCCAGATCTCGGCGTCGGGACGATAATGGCAGCTTCCAGTAAGACCTCAAACTTCCACAATGTGCTCCTCTTGGCGGCATTGCACATGTACCTGCTGACACGCTCCGATGTCACCTAGTGGCCGCCGGCATTGCCTCGTCCATGACCCTCGAGACGGTCCTCCTCCACTCTGGCAAGGACAAACTCGCATGGGCCGTCGCCTTCAGGACGGCAGCAGGCATGAGCTTCATCTCCATGCTCACAATGGAGGCTGCCGAGAACGCCGTCGACTACCACCTCACCGGCGGCGTCGTGGCATTTGACGACCCCAGCTTCTGGCTCGCCTCCGTGGCGGCCGTAGCCGCTGGCTTCCTGGCGCCGCTGCCGTATAACTACTTCCGGCTGAGGAAGTATAGCAAGGCATGCCACTGAGCTGCAATGAAAGCAGACAACTGTGGTGGGATGGATTTCCAATTTGACAGACTGCCAAATCGAACCACAAAAGCGTGGCATGAATCTTACAACTTCGGCTGGCTGTGTACAAATCTCCCCTCTTTAGAGATGGCCGGGTTCCCATGTCATCTTCGCAGTCCTGCCATAGCCTGTCCGAGGGTTCATCCACCCTCGATGTTGGGAGAACCACACTATTGTAAGATTATACGCTATCGTAGTTATAGAGCACACGGGCCCGCAAGAACATATACCAATCTCAACCCTCGACGAACGGCCTCATCGCCCCCCAAAGTGCTCCATGTACCGCCCCGCCGGCATCGCGCCATCCATCGACATGCTCGACCTGCTGTCCGGCCTCGCCGGCTCCTTGACGGCGCGCACCTCCGTGCCGACCACAATGCTCTTGTCCCCCGCGGCAACAGAGGCGCTGCGGCTCGATACCGTCGCCGCGCCCTTCTCGCCCCTGCTGCTGCTGTCGTCCATCAGGATGTGCTCGTCGCTGTCCCACGCCGCCACGGTCGTCATGTTCTTGCCGCCACCGCCGTCAGTGCCCTGCTCGCCAAAGGCATGGCCGTGCCTCATTCCATCCCCAACATCGCCGCCGCCGCGCGACGCTCCGAACGCGGTAGAGTGGTGGCCCGGGTTGCTGCTGAGCGGGTAGCTCCTGCCGACCCCCGAGGCGCCGCCGCCGCCTCCGCCGCCGCCGCCGCGCTTTCCGGAGTTACCGGAGCTGCTGAAGAGCATACTGAGCCCGGTCTTGTTGGCGAGGCTGCGCAGCAGGGGCTGCACGATGGGCAGGTTGGTGACGACGACTGAGACGAAGATCTCCCGGCAGGCCCACTGGGCAGCGGCGAGGGCTCCCTCCGCGCCGGCCTGTTGTGGTTGGGAAGAAGATGTCAGAAGTTGCGTTGCTGCATAGAATATGGGCGTGTCTGTCGAATTTGCTTTGGGGTGTAGGGTGTTCAACCGAGCAATGACTTACCGTCATAATTGCGACGACACGGATCGTGGCAGCCGTGATGACGAAGATGGCTCCGCCGAAGAGCAACGAGAGGGTTATCTTTCGGCGAAGAGAAATGCTGACTTGCCAGAGAAGCTATTCGTATAGAAAGTACATGTTAGCTGGGTGCGTCCTGCTGTGGCCCTCCTTTGTTGTCGGCTTCGCCATTCGTCTGAACATAGTGTTCACAGGTGTCGAGACCTGTCACATGGCGAGGGCAGACGAGATTGCTTACCGGCATCGGGATTGACAACAGATACAAATCCGTGACGACGTTGAACGAGTAGACCATGAGGACATTGACGGGCGAGTTTGTCGGTTGACACAGAGCTGAGAGGATCATACGTAGTCAGCGTTCGAATTCCCACAAACAGGTATGGTGTGCCGTGACTCAAGATGCTGGGACTCAAGAAAGGAACTCACGCCCAGGATTTGGGTTTATCTGCCAGTTCTTCTGGAAAGGCTGGCAGCCTAGCAAGATCGACAGCGCCACGATGACATAGCTGACGCCGATGATGATGTATGCAAACTTGACGCGTCGCTCGAGGTTGCTTAGACGGACCCTATATTATCCACGAGCATTAGCACACCACAATCCTACGTTGTTTGTATGTGGGCAAGAGAGCCCAGTCGCAACCCCGATCAACCTACGTCAACCTCGAGTAGAACGCCGTGATGCACAGCTTCAGCACCCAGAGCTCCATCGTGTATAACGACCACCCGATGACCTGGATCTTGGACCCTTGGATCCGGAAAGACGCCTCGACAGAGTTCGGGTCCAGCGCCGCGCGCTCGCCATCCGTCATGTAGCTGTTTGTCAGGCCCTGGTAGTTCGCGCCGACCATGTACGCCAGCGAGGTGACGATCGCGAAGAGAGCCTGGAGGTCACACACAATTACATGTCAGCAACGGATAAATTCTTATTACACAAATCATAAAATAGTTCATCCGTGGCTGGAAGCAGGCACAGCAGCGCAGACACAAGAATGAACTCACCCCCGAAAGCGGCATGACGTAGTCGTCGAGCTGGAACCCGCCGAATCCGACGAGGTGCCAGCGGTGCCATGTCCGGACGCAGATGATGGCCAGCGACAGCGACAGCAGCGTGAAGGCCTCGGCGGTCGACATTGCGAGAGCTTGGGTGACTGTTGTCGTCGTCGTAGTCTCGTGGTCGTGATCGTGAACTCATAGACGAGACTGGACCTCGGCGTCCGAAAAGAAGGACGAAGTGAAGCAGCGTTTATCAGCCACGCCGGGAGGGCAAAAGGCCACCCCCTGCCAGCAGGGGTGTTGCAAGACTGAAGATTGGCAACCAAGGACAAGAGCGCTGTGACAGGTCGTAAAGCCGACGTGTGAGCTGCACATCCACGACTCGTAGGCTCACAGCCAGGATCCAGGCCAGACGACTGCCGTGCGACCCCCCGGCATATGGACCTCGGCGGCAGCAGTGCCCTCCATCCGCCGGCTCCGCCATCGCAAGCAACAACCTCCCTGTTCCATGGAGGGCGGAGGCCTGACTCGGAACCCCTGCCCGGGCCCGCCTGCTAGCAGTAGATCGACAGCGGGAGCTTGGCGCCACAGATACGATATTGGCAGCGACGTACTCCCTACACTGCAGGGCTCCTCGTGGCACGCGTTGCAGAACTGCCACTTCGGCCGTCAGCTTTCAAATAACTACGCTATATATCCTAGGTCTTATGCCGATCGCAAAACCATTGGCGCCCCTTAGCGTGGACGGCTGGGAGCGCTAGTGCATCCCCGATCCCCCCCTGATCACGACAGTTCTACCCGTTGTCCCCGCGGTGACGCTACGCCTGACCAGGCATGAGGAGGCCCAGTCCTGAGAGACCTGGAGGACGGCACATGAGCGATATCCTGGTCCGTATCCGTACTCTTGTGTACCACAGTGTGCAGGCTCTGGCACGAGCTCTCTCTCTCTCTCCCTCTCTCGGGGATCAGCGGCAGCGCTGGCTGTGATGTCCGATGTCATGCATGAGCAAACTCTAATCTGGCAGGTCGTCCGCCGTTGCGCCGTTGGAGGTCAAGAGATGATGAAAGTGAGGCAAGGAATCACAGCTGGCCGGCTTGATTACATATCCTTGATGACGAGCCGCCAGCCGCGACACAGCTTTCGCACCCGGGGCTAGGGCGGGATCCGACTGGCCGCAGGATCTCGCGGGGATGACATGCCTGAAACCAGATATCCCCATCGGGCGGCGACGCCACGAGTCGGCCGGTTGCCGACTGGTCCTTGCGAGTTCAGGATCTTTGCTTATTCTCATACCCCCAGGAAAGGATGACGATGATGGTATCTCTGTGGAGGAAGAAGGTGCTTGCTCAGCCATATGCCGCGCCACACACAGGCACAGGTAAACCATACATACATTCCGGTACTCTCCTAACTGCAGGCTTTCGCGCTGCGCTTCGTCAAGCCATCACAGCAGCGTCCCTGAAACAATGGCGCCAGCTTCCTGGGCAACAGCAAGGGAGCCATGCACTTCCTGCTGCCTTTAGCGCGGCTTTCCCGCGACTCCTGTTCTCCAAAGGCCCGCTTCTATACCAAGCTTCGAGTTCCCGGCGAGGCGACGCAGGAACCACCATCGAGCAGGACCCACGATCCTGCTGCACCCTTCTAGAGCGCCAAAGGATCCCGGAAAAGCAATGTGCGGAAGCACATACCTTTATGTATGGAAGGATTGCGGAGTACGGAGCCAACTTCGAATAAAGTCTATCACGAGTCACAAACCACGTACGTGCAGCTCTCGGGATGCTGCGCCTTTTTGCACTTGGCGATCATCCCTCACCTCACGGTTCCGGGTCAGACTATTCCCCTGCCGCTGGGAGTCTCCTCCCTCAATGAATGCAGAATAGAAGAGCAATTCGCAGGAACAGTAGTACATGTCACATACTCACAGTCGTTCGAAAAGAGAATGGCGGCCAGAACAAATACGCATGTTGTCCCTGGGGACTTGGCATGTATGCTCACTCAATCATTCCTCAGCAAGCAAGCATGTAATCGACCGGTCGAAAGATTAAATGCTGAAGGCAAAATAGAGAATGTCTGCGTGTCGGATGGGCTGAGCGTGTCGGGATGAAGTCACAGCACAGGACCTGGAACCACCTTCATCATGAACGCTCGTCTCGGGTGTTTGCTTTTCATGTCACACCTCTCCGGAGCCCGACAAGCAAGGTCAAGCATCCAGTGAGAAGAGAAAAGTCAAGACTCGGGGGCGGCCCCCGGGGGGACACAGCGCATAGGAAAGGACAAGAGCGTGGGTGCCACAGCGTAACGTATGGCACGCCGTTGCTCCATCCTCCCCAGCCGAGCAGGCTGTCGATCCGAGGCTAAGTTGGTGTGCGAGCTTTGGAGCTGCGCCTGAAACCTGAATTTATGTCGAGAAGTTATTGTGTATCTCGGAGCCTGCTGCGCGCCCGAGCCGTTCCGGGAACCTGAGTGAGACAAACGTTAGCAGAACAGCAAGAGAGGACCGTGAAGTTCCTCTCTGTATCAAAAATGGGTCACTGAGCCAAGACACTGGAGAGAGTCCAGTATTGCAAGATCTCTCCCCGACCGAGCGAACGAGTTGAAGAACGGAAATGAGGAAGAGAATGACGGAAGACGCAATGCTGAGACGTGTCGCTAGCGTGTTATGAATTGATCCTTTGCCACTTGACGACAAACAACCAAGACAAGAAACGGACTTGTGCAGGGAGCGTGCTCGAAAAGGGTCCGGACATAATAAAAAATAGTGCGCGAGGACAAAACCAGTGCCGGCACGACTGGTTGATCCGGTGGTCGACACTGATGTCGTCCTCGTGGACCAAGACATCTAAGGTACAGGTGAGCCAGCATCCCTCACCAGGCATGAGGATGCGCGCGGCAATGCGGACAGGAGAAAGACCGTATGAGCATGGGTATCTCGTCGAGCTGTGTTCCGAAAAATGACTCCGTAAACGCCGCCAGGTACTTTTCGGCTCGTGATAACCTCAAAACAATGCTGCTCCGTCATTAGATTCGTAGTCCGTGCTGTTGTATGTGGAGATCAAAGCTGGGGAGAGCAGGCGCAGCTGCAGTACTCCACGCTGAGCGCCTGGGGGCATGCACTAGCCCTCAGCGCCATCCGCCTCCATAAAGGGTGGGGTGGCGCTCTTTTGCAGGTCAAGTTGTGGCTTGAGTCAAGACTCATCGTCCCCGTGAGTGCGAAGAACTCCCTGGAGCAGGAAACCCATCAACCGCGAGCTTGTAGATCCAGTCTCGTTGAATCTGGAACTGTGAGTACTTGCCGCCGAGCAGTGGTTCCAGCAGCAGCTGGCTCTTGCCGTGGCGCTGCTTCTTGTTTGAAGCGAGGTCTGCCATGCGCCTCCGGAGAAGCGCGGCCGCATCGGAGAAGTTCTTCATGATCGTCCGTGTGTTGGACGAGCCGCCGGAGATATCGTTGTCCGGGTTGTTGGGGTCGATGATGGAGAGCCGGTCAAGGTTGCGGTACACGACTGTGCTCGAGTCGGACTTTGAGGGACTTGGTCAGCAAAGGATCGGGTTGCGCACTGACGTCGCTCGTTCGAAACTCACCTTGTTGAGCAGACCCGGCGGGTTCATGCGGATCGCCACCGTCTCATACTGGAAGTGGTTGCCGTAGTAGTCGAAAAACTCCATGAGCACCTCGCCAAGGTGGTGCTCGGCAACCATGCTGCCGCTCTGGATCTGTGGCATCGAGTTGAGAAGGTGGACAACCAAGCAGATCACGGTGAAGCCGCCAATTCCTCCATTGACCGGCTCGTTTAGGCCGCGCATTGCAAGGAACTGCTTCACGACAGCCACAAGCATCGGCATCGCCGGGTATATCCGCTTCCACTCGAGGAAAGTCTGGATCGCGTTGTGGCCGTCCATCTTCTCGAACGAGATGTCGACTTTGAGCCCAGTGGCGGCATCGGTGTATTTCAGCAGCGGCACCTTCGCACCTATGATGAGCTCAACCTCGGACTGGTACGGGATCTGGTTCTTGACGAGATGCGCTCGCAAGGCGTATAGGTTGCCTTTGGTGTGCAACTTTGAAGTCCCGCCGTCTACGAACTTCTGGGAGCAGATGGCAATGTCCATGTCGGCTGTCGGAAGGTACAGTCCTGACTTGAACGAGCCGAATGGCAAGAGAACGGCATCGCGGATCTTACTCTTGACAACTGCCTCAAGCTTCGAAAGCATTAGATCGCGCACATCCTCCTCGAAGTCGCGAGGCCTGACATAGTTGTAAAAGTCGATCACCTCCTTGTGCAGCCGCACGCCCATGTTTGGCGTATCTGAGTGGTCGTGCGCGGCCCATGGACAGGGATCCTCGTCGCCGCGAGCAGTCCAGTCGCTGACAATCTTGCCAGTTGTCGGCGCCCGGTTGACTCGCTTGAGCGTCGCATGTGGCATCTTGATCTTATCGTCGATGCCGCGTTTCCTGTTGCCGAGAGAGGCGGACGGCGTCATGTCCACTATATCTCTGGCTCTGGCTTTGGCACTAACACCAGTTGAGGGCCGTTCGTTATCGCGCGGAGGCGGCGGTTGAGGTGGAAGAGGCGGTGGCTCATCTCTTGGTGGGGATGGTGGTCTCGGTGGGAGGCCATGGGGAGCTCGTGAAGCACTGGGGCCTTTTGGCGCAGATGCTGGTGCTAGTGCGTTTCCATTGCTGGGTGTCTCGCCATCATCATCGTCGTCACTGTCGAAAGAGATGAACTCTGCAGACTCCTCCTCGCCGAGCCCCTTCTTCGCCTCGGCTTCCACGCGGGCCTTGCGGATCAACTGCACCATGTCGACCTTCTTGCGTGACTCATCGTTGGGCGGGGGGAGCGCCGTATACGGGTCTGGATTTGACCACTTTGGCAACTGCGTGTCCTCGCTGGACTCGTTCTGCGTAGCGGCAGAAGTTTTGACACGCTTCTTGGCTCGATCAGCACCCTCGGAGTCTGAACCTCCATCAGACTCCTCACCCGAGATTTCCATCTCTGCCTCGTCGTCGTCCGACAGTTCGTCGAGGGCCCGATACGTAGTGCGCGCAGACAGATCTCCTAGCATGAGCTCGGCGTGCTGGCCGGTGAGGCCAGGCTGGAGCAGCGCCCTGTCCGCGGCTTTCCTAGACCAGGGCTGTCGGCGCCGTCCATCTTGCGGCCGATTCGGGAGCCGGCGTCCACGGGCTCCGCCTCTGCCATCTCGGTCGAACCGTCCGCGTTTCGAGGGGCCATGAGAGTCGTTGTCTCGGGAATACTCGCGTCTGTTTCAGCGTTAGCAACGAGCTTGGTGAGGGCTTCAGTTAACGTCAGGCTGTCTTACGGTGGAGGAAACCGCTCCTGCCCAGGCCGGTACGAATCAGACCCTCCCGGCGCCGGCGCTCGGAACGTGAAGTCACCCTGAGGCGGGCGGAACTCATCCCTCTGCGGTCTCCGCGGCTCGTCTCTGTACCCGCCACCGCGGAAGTCCCGATCGTCTCCTCCTCGTTGAAACCCACTGACGCGCGACGCCAGAGGTGCAGACACCCCAGGCGCCGGGGGGTACACGGGCGGTGGCGGCGCCCCGTACTGTGAAGGAGGCGCGTAGCCATTCGAGCCGCGGTCGTCGTTGTGTCGACGTGGCTGGTACCTGTCTCTGTTGTCTCTACTGTTGTTGCCGCCGTCGCGCGGCCGATCGCGGTCGCGGTATGAGGCCATCGTGACTGTCTATGTCGCGCTGCTCTGCCGACAGGCTTGATGTGCGAATGATCTCGTGGTTACTGGAACTTCTCTACCCTCTTGCGCGCGACTGAAGTCGACAATTCGTCTGCAGGTGCGTGACGCGGGTGATCTGGTTCGACGGTTGGTGGTTGCTCGAAATAGATAAATGCAAGCTTCTTTCCATGGGCAGGTTGAGGACGCCTTCAGGCAGCTGTCGAGGTGGTAAGCGTGCGCTTTCTTGTGGTCGTGTCGAAGTTGTCAAGGAAGACGGAAAGTGCGAAAGAGTGGGCCCTGCAGAAAACTCGCGGGAGGTGCGACCATTTCCGCGCGCGTCATGTGGCAGTGGCGGCCCTGAATGGCCGCTCGCGACAACGGCAGCGGCAGCGGATCTTGCATGGGTTGGCTCTCACCACACATGGTCATCCTCCTCACAATCAGAGCATATGGACTTCAGGCATCGTGTATATGCTACTGTGAGATAAGTGACAACTAGCTTTGGGTATAGTAAACAAATGAATCGAGCAAGCCGCCAGATAGCCACCAGGCCAAGAGAGATCGCTCCTTGTACTCCGATCCCGTGCGGGAGAAAACGCGAAACAAAACCAAATCTAAAAGAGGTCTGATCCAAATGAAAAACACAAACAAAGGGTGTACAACACAAGCCTGGTTCTTGTGACGCAACAGGCTATTTGACCCGCCTACTGTTGGTTTTGCCAATCACTGGCGTTGACGTGGGTGGACTGCGGCTTCACGACTTGGAGCCTCTCAACCTGTTCCCAGTGCCACCACAGACGAACCCCGGCTTTCGAGAAGCGGTCCATCAAATCCAGGATCGAGCTTTTACTGCGGAAGTACACGGCGAAAGGATCCTGCCATCCCCGCTCCGGCGGAAAAACCCTCAATATGAAGTCTGTGAGCAGTGGCTGTCCGGTCTTGCACGCCTCGGCGAATCTGCCGAGGAGACTGCCGAGCCACTGGTCGTGTGCCGCAGCAGTTTTGTAATATTCGTAAGTGTCGTTGTAAGACCTCTCGATGAGCTCGAGGCGTGTAAGACGTGGTGGCAGCAAAGCAGCTAGATCGGCCGCACACTCCCGCAGGCGCTGACGATGGCACGGCCCAAACAGAGTCATCATGTCGATCGTCAAGACCTCGAGGGAGGTAAAGTCATGTAGGCTTGATATCGTGTCATACATGTCGATCTGATACACCTCGAGCAGGTCCCACATCTCTGCCGCATCCTCGTCGCAACCAAAGCCAACCGAGTATGACTCGAGGTGCAGAGATCTGAGGTTCTTCGCGATAGGCCTCAGAGCCTTGTCGAGCGTGACGTCAGGCAGGTCTCGCATGCCGGACCACGCTTCTTGCCGGAACGTCCACGTCAGGTGGTCCAAATTGTGACAGTTTGCCAGAAGCTTTACGACGGTGCTCGGCGCCGCCTGGCTCTTGTCAAGTTTGAGGTTGCGCACCTGGCCGAGGAAATGCCAGAAGGAGTCCGGG
Source organism: Microdochium bolleyi (assembly GCA_001566295.1). Classification (NCBI taxonomy): domain Eukaryota; kingdom Fungi; phylum Ascomycota; class Sordariomycetes; order Xylariales; family Microdochiaceae; genus Microdochium; species Microdochium bolleyi. Next base: position 89,555 of record KQ964258.1, read on the forward strand.
TACGCGACCATGGCGTCGGCTGCGCGCTCCCAATGGTGCGTGTAGTTGCCCTCGTCGCCGTAGAAGTCGAGCTGTCGCAGGTTTGGTGCGTGCAGGAGCTCGGGAATCAGAATGGCTAGCATGCCGGCATCGGCCTTGAATCCCACGATATCAGGATCGCTCTGCAGGCGGAGGGTGTGGAGAGATGTTAAGGGTACTCCCCAGCTCGGTGGAGGGCTGCCCAGTGCTTTCCGGAAGATGATGCAGTCGTCGTTCATGAAGAAGGTGTAGTCTGTGTGCTGGGCGAGCTCGAGAAGCATATCCTGCACGTCTGGCATGAGCAGCATGGCTGCGGCCACAGCATGCTGTGTGAAGTCCCTCGATCGGGTGTAGACATGACCACTTGTCTCTCCAAAGCTCATGTTGAGCCGCCGAACCACCTCCTTGGCATGGCTGTCGAGATACAGGCCGCCGTGGAAGAAGCGCGAGTTGCGGGAAAAGGTGAGACGCTCAAAGAACTGGTAGGCGTCCTCGTCGTCGTCGGGGCTGTTGAGCGGAGCGAGGGAGGCAAAGGACCTGGCAAGTCGGCGCAGGTGCGGTGAGTAGAGGAGGGTGTGGAAGAGGGCGGCACACTGAGAGCTTGAGGAGACGACAATGTTTCTGTAGAGGAATTTGGTGGCGTGGGGATTGAGCCGGCGGGAGGTGAGGCACAGGTTGACAAGGGCGCCGCGGTTCGTGTAGTAGGGGATGGGCAGATGGCGACGGGAGCCAGTCGGGAGCGGCGCGAGAACAAGATTGTCGAGGATGAGACAGAGCAGCTCGCTGGGGAGCGCCTGCAGCGTGGCTACCGCCATCGGCTGGTGGAAGGAGGGCATGTGCAGTGTTGGCCGTGTTTCGAAGAGCAAGGGGTCGCGAGGTGTCGTCGCAGGACCATCGCAGCAGCCGTCGCGCAAACGATGGGCTGGAGACCTATCTCATGGCGCGAGGTCGTGTTGGAGCGGGTAGAGGAGGTCGAGGGTTGCGCGCGCAAGCGATCTCGGGGGGTGTTGACTGCCGGGAGCAGACGAGGGCGGCGGTGGCAGCGACGAGGGCTCAGGAACGGTGAAGGATCGACCATGGAGGAACGAAGGCGTCGCGGGATAATTGCTCATGTGTACCTTGAGCAGTGCCCGGTTGTGCAAACGGCGGGAGCGGACTGGTCAGCACAGCACAGCACAACACCGCACAGCACAGGCGGCAGTACTCGAAGCATCAGATGCCACTTGCTTCATGCAGGGCGGATGGCGGGGGTGTGCAGTCCTGCTCTTCCACGGATGTTGGAGGCGCCCTGGAAGAGCCCGGGCGGGCGAGGGCTGATCGGCCCTGGGGCAGGCTGTCAAAAAAGTTCAAAGCGGAAGCTACCCCTGCCGAGCTCCCACTGCGCAGGGCCGAGATCTGAGGATAAATGCAACCACCCGCAGGCATCAGAGACAGCCGCAAAACTCTCGTACTCTCGAGTCGAGTCGGCCACTGCCAAACTTAGTGCTCCAATTGCTCTATCCGGCGCGGTTTTCCGGCGACAGGGCTGATCACAAATCTCAGACAAAGGGACGCAGTACTTGAGACATTCCAAGGTATATACCGCGCAAAGGAACGCTTCTCAATCAATGTCTATGTGCGCGCGCAAGGTTTCAAAAACAAAATGTGGCCATCCTGGACCCTGCAAGCGTCCGTCCCAATGCAAGCCAAGGCCCACCACACCGGTTTGGTTGGTGTGCCTGGCCGACTGCCACAGAGAATAGATCCCGTTGAAGCTTCCCAACGTCATTACAATATACTATACAACGTCCCATGCTGACCGGGCACTGGTGAGCCCGCAAGTCCCGGGCCTCCTCCATTCTTGGTCACATCTCGTCGTACCTGTTCTCTATATACACGGCCTGCCGCTCAGGCAGTGCCGTTGACCTGGCTCTCCTCGTGGACGGCACCAACCATCGAGTACTGGCCGCCAGCACCAGCCCAGGTAATCTTGCGGTCCTTGACGGCAGTGTTCTCGATGCGCTCGGGGGTCTCAACGTCGTCGGTCGTGCCCTGGCCGGTCTGGTAGTTGGCAGAGAAGCCCCAAGAGTGGACCTCGCCGTCCTCGGTAATGGCAAAACTCGTGTCGGTGCCGGTGGCGACAAAAGAGGCCTTGATATCTGTTGAGCAGAACAAGACAAGAGTCAGCTGATAGATCATGAGGAGAAACGGGGGCGTGCGTGTGATTCTTACCCTTGATCTCCGTGGGAACAAACAGGATGCGGGGGCGCTTGTTCTCGTCAAATACGGCGTTGTCCTCGGTGTAGACCTCACTGGGCTGGCCAACCTGGTGGCCGTCGATGCGACCCCAGGTGAGGAGCTTGCCAGACTTGGTGCAGGCGACCGAGTGGTGCTCGCCACCAGCAATTTGTTTGACCTCGAGGTCACTGAGCGACTCGACAACGGCGGGCTCAAGGACCATGGCATCGTCCTCGCCGACGCTCTCGTGGCCAGTCTGAGAGAAGTTGTTGAGGCCCCAGGCCCAGACCTGGCCGTGGTTGTCAAGGAAGAAGCTGTGGTACGAGCCGGCAGCGACGTCGACAGCATACTTCTTAGCCCCGAAGCGGCTGCAGAGCTCGGGCTTTAGACCAGCAGTGGCTCCGCTGTGCCTGGTGATGATGCGGCGGCCGAGCTGGTACTGGCCACCAGCACCCCATGTCCAGACCTTGCCGGCCTTGTCGAGGGCAATGACGTGGTTGGAGCCACAAGCAAGCTTCTTGACGGCCTTGACCGCGATCTTGCTGGGTGTGGGCTGGGTGCGGGCGTCTGCTGAGAAGCCAATGATGCCGTCGGCACCGCGGAAGGTGCCCCAGCCATAGACGTCGCCCTCGTCAGTGACGACGAATGAGGCAGAGTCGGTCGCGGCAACCTGAGTGAAGACAGTGCCCTCGGGGATGCCTTCGTAGTTGATCTCAGTCGGGGTGCTCTCGCGTGGGTTGATGCCCGTGTCGTCCTCGTCGTCGCTGTCCGACTCGTCGTCGACGTCGCGCACACCGCCCTCCCAGTTCGTGTCACGGCCAAGAGCCTTGTCATCGTTGACACCCCAGGTAAGGACCTTGTTGTCGGCGGTGAGAGCCACCACGTGCATGCCACCGCAGGCAACCTGGACGACGCCAGCCTTCTCGAGGTTGCGGTTGATGCGAGGGCGCTTGACGTCAATGGGCTTGAGCTTGCCATCGTACTTTCTGCTGCCGAGGCCGAGCTCACCAGACGAGCCTTCGCCAAAGACGAAGACATCGAGCTTGGCGGACGGGACCTTGTTGATGACGGGCTGCTGGACCGTCTTCTTGGGCTTGGGAGCAGGCTTGGGCTTGGCGACGCTGGGCTTCGCGGCGGCCTTGGGCTTCTCCGCCGGGACGGAGGCAGTCCTGGCTCTCTTGATGGGTCTGGCGGAGGATGTGGAGGGGGCGTCGGACTCGTCGGCATCGGCCTTGCGCTTGGCGGCGGTCTTCTTGGGGGCTTTGGCGGGCTTGTCGTCGTCGGAGGCGTGGATGCCATTGACGCCGTTGACGGCAGCTTCGTCCTTGGGGACAGGAGCCTTCTTGGGAGCGGCCTTCTTAGGGGCAGCCTTGGTGGCCTTCGCGGCAGGCTTTGTGACCTTGCTGGCGGTGGCCTTGGTCGCTTTGGGCTCGGCGGCGGCTGGCGCGGCCGGCTTGGCCGAAGCAGCTCGGCGAGGAGGCATTGTGTGTATGGTTGTAAGGTGATTGTGAGATGGGAGTGACTGCAGGCTCAGAAGGGTGCCGAAGAGGGCGTGGGCAGGCTGAGGAAGCGGTGACGAGAGTGGGATCGCGTCGCAAAGGATGGAATCGTAGGTTGTGGGAGCAGGACGCGTGGGTGGAACGTCGCGGCCCAAGAGTCAAATTTTTGACGGGGGTGCGTGTTGGGGTCGCGGCAGGGTGGAGTGGCCGTGGTGGGAGGAGAGGCTTCTCGTCGTCTGGGAGGCGGTCGAGGAGCAGGTGGATGGGGAGATGCGATCCAGCACAGTGATGTGGGAGAGCAAAGGTGAGGAAGGCAGGATGGCAGAGCAATGGATGATGGCAGCTCGAGGCGTGGTCTGTCAGGTATTATGATGGTGGTGCTCTCGAGGAGCCCAGGTGCTCCCGGTGTGGGTGGGTCGGCCTCTTGTTGTTCTCGGCTGCTGTGGGCCCACCTCTCGAGACTGAGCTGGCTGGCCGGGGCATTTCAATCCATCGGGACAGCTGCAACGGCCCTCGACTCGGCCGTGGACACTGACATCTCCGGAGTGCCAATCGAGTCGCCGTTCCAAGGTATCGCTGCATCATTGTTCTCGCAGTTCACAATCAAGTGTGCAGTGTTTCTTCAAAGCCAGCTTCAGCTTCGGTCTTGCGGCGTGGTGGTTCGTCACTACGCTGCCGGCCGGCCTGGATTCCCAAGGGTTGTTTGTCAGCACAACAAAGCACGCAGCAAGCCACAAAGCTGCCCCTGGAGGCGCATGCTCATCTTCATCAGACATTGCACTGGTGCAGGCTGTGGCATATATTTCACAATACTTTCCTTCGTCTGCATACGGACTCTTTACATGAACCATAGGCGCGTCACCGCGACACTAGAGCAGAGGAAAAAAAGAAGAAAAGGTACCCTTGTATGTGCGAGCTCGGGGATGCCCATGCCGAGAATGATCCCAGAAGCAGCCAGGGCAATCCCGGGCCGTCGGCCCCCACTGCAGCGCTCGTGTCACCACCTGGGCATAGTCGCCTTCCGTCACCAGTGAATCCTTACGCAGTCTTACCAATAGGTATCCAAGGGAGAGGGCGCAAATCCAAACAGTAGGGAAATCACCAGATATTCAATATTCCGATGCGGCACATTGCTGAAAGCAGACTATACATGAGATCCTGTGCTCGAACCATCTCAAGTATTGGAATAGTAAATGCACATTTCATAATTTCGAGTATGAGTTGGACACTGTGCTTCCAGGTTACAAAACAGGTAGAAAACTACGGTATTGATCATCAACACGATGCACAAAATGGAACGGGAGGAGTTGAAATGGGGGGACACAATGTTTCTGTCTTTTTTTCCTTCCTCTTCTTCTGAAAGAATGAACCTGCACGTCTCGGAAACAGAAACGGGAGAACTCTCGAATTTGGCTCTGTATAGCTCCCTCACAAGAGCTGCCTGGCTCATCCCAGGGCACTCGCATTTCTCTGTATCTCGCCCGGCGGGGACCTGACCGCCTCTACGAAGGAGTCACCCACGAGCTTACGGCACGTCTTGCCCTTACATGGGCGCTAGACGACGGGATATTCACTGCCATTCAGTACAGCGTATTCGTCATGAACAGCCGGCCCCGGAGAGGCTCGTGTTCCGGTTTGTCGAGAGTCTGTGCGATTGCGTCGACAAGGTCCTGAGGGAAGTCGGGCGGTTCTCTGCAGGCTGGGCTCGGTTGGAAATAGTCTCGCAGCTGTGTTGTACCAACCCAGAAATTCTGACACCGGTAGCTTAACGAGGCCAGCTGTTTGGTTTCAACAAGGCACCTTGGAGCGGGGAGTTGTTGGGTTCTGCATCAGTTGTTAGCTTTGTGTAGCGACTCCAGTAATCTGCCTATCGAGGCGTATTCATGCAAGTGGCAAAAGCCTCCGGGCCGCCATCGCCATCGACACGAGCCGTGGGAGTCAGACAGTGAAGATGTAACAGCTTCTTGCATGTGCTTTGAGTCTACGAGACTTGTGAAAGAACATCAAAATATGAATTCCCCATGACAAGTGGCAAAGGGTACAACTTGTTGTTTACAGATACGGAGATAAACAGGCCTCTAGTAATATTGAACAGTGTCCTGTGCGTTTTCTGGCACAGAGGGCTTAGATCGGAGGCTGTGAAGTATCTGACTTATCGCTCAAGGTATATCTTTGCTTCACCTCAAATTGAACAATCCCCTCGTCCTCCTCAGTCCCCTCTCCACGGTCCTCCCCATGATCTGTGTCGGCGGCACCGCATTCTCGCCTCTGAAATAACATCCCTCGCCATGTCCTTCCCTGTTGAACCGCCCCTCGACCACGATCCCGGACCAATCCGCGAGACACTCCCAGCAGAACTGCGCCGCGCACGCCGGACACGTCATGTGGAAGCAACCTTCACCCTTCTGCAGCGCAATCCCGCAGCGGAGGTTCGGGCACCGCTTCGTGTGCGCGTCGAGCCAGGACTTCGTCCTCAGCGGGTCTGGGTCGCCGCCGTGGTTGTCCCGCAGGGTGCGCGCCTGGGCGCAGGTCAGGCCGGTGTGCCAGGGTGTCTGGCAGGTGTAGCACATCGTGAAGCGGCAGGCGTGGCAGGTAATGCGGTTGTTGGTGTGGTCGGTCGGTCTCTGCGACTCTTGAAGGGATCGTTGGTGAGATATATCAGAGTCGACCCGTGCTGCTTCCGTGCGGACGATGTTGGCGGAGCTTGTTCGTGGCGGCAGTGGCAGAGGTGGCAACGATGAGACGGCTCTGTTCGTAGTACAATTCATCTGACAAGTCACTCTGTCCTCCTCCCGGTGTTGGCCTGGGCCAGCGGTAGGTATTGGAGGCAGCGGTCTCTCCGGCACTCCGTACACTGCCCCAGATTCGCAGCCAGGACGCAGACACCATCGGAAACCCGCATTGCCGCATACCACGCCGAGCGTCATGAACCGGTCGTACCGCGAGAAGGTCTCGGGGCTAGAGAGCCGGCGGACCTCATCGAATGTCAGGACATGTTTGCTCCTGCCACGGGAACACGCTGGCAAGGGGCAGGAGATCCCACGCTCGGTGACACGGATGCCGAGGACATCTAGCTGCGCCCCAATGTACCTGTCCAGGCACGTCCTGCAAACTTCGCCCTGTGCCGTTGATCTCCGTCCTTGGCCTGATGGAATGCTAGGGGAGCAGGCCGGCAGGATATGTGCTGGTGGGAAGGCAAATATCTGCCACGACCAGTCGCCGGGATATCGAAGAATGGCTTCCCGCCAGGCATTGTCCCTTCTGCTGTGCTCATCTTCCGTGAGCCCCTGAGATGGTTGCTCCCCGGCATTGCGTTCTTGAAGACTGGGAGGGATGATGCCGGAAGCAAAGTCATGGTAAATCTCTGTGCAGATGATGCACTCTTTGTGCACGCGTGGTATCCGTAGTGAGTGCATGAACACGGGCAGGTAGATCCGCTGGGTGGTTGCGTGGGCGGCGCTCCCGTTGTCGCTACTCGTGCTGGTGGCTTTGCTCCCGAGGTAGTCAACGGCCACTCTTTCCACCCTGATATCCGTGTCCGCCGGCGATGTCGCAGTGGCATTGCTCAGGGGCGCGGTATTGTCACCATCGAACAGTGGCCAAGCACAGCCGAGCTTGACGAGCTTGTTGTGCATCCTCCGCGCGCGATGGACTTCTCTCTCCGTCGGTCGAGGTGTCAGTTTCCGCAGCGCAGTGCGCAGCCTCTCGGCTTGTTCGAGCATTCGCACAAGTGGTTCGATATCCGCAACCCCGAGGCAACTCTGCAATCTCGCCCGGATGTTCGAACAAGTCAGCGGCAGATCTGCACCACAGTCCGACAATGGACAGCGCAGCCAGCCACCGCCTTGTTCTCCTGCGTTATCAAGGGAAATGTCCCGCCACCATCCTTTTTGGATCACGTTGCAGAACGTCTCGCCCAGGCAGCCTCGGCATAGGTAGCTACCACAGCAGTCCATCGTCGTGCCCAAGGCTGGGCCAATGATGCCCTCAATGGTGTCTGCCGTGTCAGGTTCATGGGGTGTCCTGAACTGTGGTGTTGAGCAGACAGCACACATGGCCAGCATTGGCTCCTGCCGTGTTTCGAGAGTGGATAAATCGCGGCCGCCGTTTCGGGCGATGGCTTCAATAGCCTGTAGCAGCTCGCGCGTCTGACTGGGCGTCAGGGGCCGTTCGGAGCTGGTCGGCGTAGTTTCTCCGCTGACTGATGGCGTCGTCCGGCGACGTTGTTGCGCTGAGATGATCTTCTTCATGAGAACGTCGCGGAGTGTGACTGGTACGACTGGAATATCTTGGCGAGACCCAGTCTTGTTCTCCGGACTCGGGGCGCCAGTGTGACCACTCTTCTGACTTCTTGTCCTCGTGATTTCGATCAGCATGCCGAGCCCGTCGTTCCTCAAAGATAGTCTTCTCCTATTGTTCCGCGGGCTGTTGATCGTGGTATCTCCTGATATTGCTCCCGCCAAGGCCAGCGAGGAATGGCATGATTTCCCAGCATAGTCTTGTCGCATTGGGGTGCTGCTATGCTGTGGCTGCGACACGCTGGCTGATGCGTAGCCTTGTCGTGTCTCCCGCGATAGATCACCAGTGTCGGAAGACTCGCCTCGAGCAACGTTTCGTGCGTCAGCTTCTCTCGGGCGTGGTCCCCCAGATGACACTGGTATTGATTGCAGGTCGCTGCCGTCGTCGCGGAGGGCCAAGGTGGACTTGGCTCGAAGGGTCACGATCCTGCCTATGGGATGACTGTCCCTGGGCGGGCTGTCGTCGGGAACAGGGCTCTCCGAGGTCGCTTCATAGCCTGTTCGTTTTGTTGCATGATGCTTCCGTGCCCCCGGACCGTCGGTGCGGCGACGAGCTCGAGCCCGTTCGAGGCCCTCGGTGATCTTACACCACATCGAGTAGCGCCTTCCCCTTGTCGTAGCTAACGGTTGTGTCCGCGACAGGGCATGGTGCGGACTGTCTTGCTGGTCGCAGGACCATCTGGTTCCTGTTGAAAGTGACGCCATGGCGGCGAAGGAATCTGCCGGGGCACGAGTTTTGGAGAGAAAGAGAAAGTCCGAGACCAAGATGGTGTCGATCAAGTCATGTTTGCTCCAACAATATTCGAGATTCGGTTTGCTGTCGAGGCGGAACAACTGCAAGGGATCATCCGGTCCACTGACACCTCATGCAAACAAGTTATATGCCAGGTCAAGCTCGAGAAGCTCGGTAGGAAGAAGGTCGAAGCCACAGGCACACGGAAGAATGAACAGGAGCTTGGAGCTTCACTCTGACGTCGAGGCTTTTGCGGGCTGAGGCACACATTTCCACTAGCCTGGGTCCGTCTGCATCTGCCTCCTCTTCTCCTCCACGCCTGAAACGGTGCGGTGGGCAGACAAGGCCATGCTGCATTTGCCCAGTGTCGAGGATAGCCTTCCCACTTCTGGTCACTTCTAGCGTCGAAAGGCCCAGCCCACAGGTAAGTTCATCGGAGCCCACGCGCGCCACACATGGTATGATGACTCGGGGTTGACCTGGAAGGCCATGGACCAGGACCCTCTTGGAAGCAGACGTGGCGGCTCTTCCGCTCCATTGGTCTGAACTAACGCGCTCGCTTCCTGATCGGCTCATGACCTCCGGTCTGTCCGGCTCCAGCCGGGTGGGGAGGGATGTCTCACTTGAGTCGGCGACCGCTGGCCCATTGCCATTGGACTTTTGAGTTCGTGGGCTGGTCGAGACCTGACACATAACTTACACCACAGACCGAGACGAGCCGATGAAGTTGACGAGATGCGTCTTGTGTTTATAGCAAGTCTCGGATATGCGCATGGCTGCCGACAAGAGTCCCCTTCGCAGTGGCAAGGAAGTAGACGCATTTGGGTCCGACTCTGCTCCTTTCCACATCCGCTCTAGTCCTCCTGTGAGCGTGCGGCAGTGGAAACTCTAAAGCCACGACACCGTTCGAGGTAGACGCCACGCACAGCCCCACGGCCCCGGCGCGGGGATCTCCCGACCCGAAATGTAACGGTGAGACGCGCTCTAGGATCAGTAGCTGCTGTGCTGGCTGGCAAGACCGATGGGAAGCACTATGGCAAAGCCTGTGCTTAAGATCGAGAAAAGATCCGTGCCAATACTTTTAAGCCATTCAAAGCTGACGTAAAGGGGTAATACAAATACCGCGGAAGAATATAAGGACACAGCTCGGGAAGGCGTCGTATCCACTCAATATTCCGTTGACTACTGCGGGACAGATGCTGTCGTTCGGGGATGACCCTGCTCGGCATGTGTCCGAGGGGGGCCATGCATGTCACCATCGCGGTTCCTTGAGAAGACAAGTATAGGTTGCTCATCATCGGACACTTGCAATTCAAGACAACTGCCGTTAGGGGAGTGGTTCTCTTCACTACAGTAGAACTGTATTTTCATGACAAGTACAGCCTCTTCCACCAGACTGGCACCCCAATAAGGACAAGATACAGAGACGGCCACTACGACATGTAAGAAGCATCATACCACGCCGCACTCGCGTAGCTCCCACCGAGCACCTCGCCCAGCGACACGGCGGCGCTGTTCTTCTTTGTCCACGACGCCCTGCTGCCCGACGCTCCGGCTCCCGTGTTGCCGAACTCGCGGTACACTACCTTGGACACGTCCTGGCTGGACGTCCACTTCTGCCACCCGGCGCCATTGATGACATTGCTCATCGCCGTGTTCTGGAACACGACGCGCGCATAGTCCCGCCAGGGGCGGCCCAGGTAGTAGCTGCCCGCGGCGACGTTCTGCCCGTCCGCGGCGCGGATGTCGCACCGGTTGAAGGCGTAGTAGCTCGGGTTGCTGTCCGAGTCGCGGCCGTTGGCGGTGACGATGCCCGTCTGCCGAGCGACGGCGCGCAGGTCGCACCGCTCGAACCACGCGCGCGCCTGCTGCCCGAAGATGAAGTCGGTCGCGCCGACAATGCGCGTTCGCGCGTACACCTGGTTGCCGGACTGCGCCAGCAGCGTGTCCTGGTACCCCTCGAGCGAGCAGCCGTAGTACCCGCTGTCGGCGTACGCGCTGACTGCGACGGCCTGGCTGCCCTCGCCGTAGGTGTTGCGCACGACGACGTTGTAGAGCTTGAACCCGTTGGCCTTGACGCGTAGGGTGGCCGTCTCGTCGTTGCCGATGCCGTCGGCCTGGGACTTGCGGCCCGTGATGATGACCTGGTTCGCGCCGTACGACGAGGTGTCAGTCGTGTAGCCGTAGATGGTGAGTTGCGAGGCCCGCGACGTCACAAGCACCTGCTCGTTGTAGGTGCCCGGGTTGACAAAGATGCACTGCTTCCCGCCGGCCGAGGTGGACAGCGAGTTGATAGCGCCCTGGATCGTGCTAAACTGCCCGCCGCTCTTGGCTACGTTGAGACAGCCAGCCGGCGGCGAGGTGCGGCCAGCGGCGAGGACCGAGGTGGCCAGACCCAGGAGGGTGGTGGCGATGGAGGACTTCATGGCTGATGACAGAGTAGTAGGCGTGTCAGTAGGACGAGACAAGGGAGTGCCTGTGTCGGGAGCCAAGGCAGTCAAGACTCTACCCTACTCGCTTGGTCTGCTAGCTCCGGGGGGGTTGTCGGACGGAGATATGCGTGGCTTATTATAGTCTGAGTTGTCCCTGGTCTATAGTCAAGGGCTCGGGACAGTGACTGGTGGGATTCGCGGGCTATCCTGTGTCTCTGCCCAGAAGCTGAGGGTGCCACAAACAATATGTCTCTCCGCACCTCGTGCTGCACGACTCGGACGCAGGCAGGCAGACCGCTTCCCCGGACTTGTCTATACATCGGCACCCCACAAAGACCAGGGAGATGGCAAGCATCGAGGCCCAGAGCTTGGTCTACCGCTGACACCTGCCTGGCTATGGCCCCTAGTCTAGCACGATGCCGAGAGTGCTTGTTCGTGGAAAGTCTGGAGGTCCAATGTCCACAGTCCACTTTGCTACCCCACGATCTCGTGTCGGCAGGGATGTTCCCCAGGTCCTGCCCGCCGGTGGCTGTCGTGATTGGCGGAAGAACTGCATGGTACCCCCGGCGACGACCCGTTGAGGAAATTCGGAGGATGCACCGTGCTGTCCTCCGCAGGTATAGTAGGGGCGACCCTCGAGATAGAACGGTGCCGTGCAGATAGCCGATGGGTCTCGGTTTTTCCGACGATCAGGTGACACGAGGATTTATTCGGCTCTTGTAGATTGCAATGAAGGTGCCCCTGTCTATTGTGTTTTTGTCTGCACGAGCGATTTGGTGACATGTTTATTCTGCCGGGCTGGTATTCTGCCGTTTCGGCGATTCTTATTTGCTGTTGGGATGTGCTCCTTCTTCGTGGTCATGTAGGTAAATCTATCGACTGATTATAGAGCCAAGTTCTTTACATTGAGTCACGTTGGTGATGCCAAGGCCGTAAGCCGGAGTTTTTCAAGTGTCCAATAACGCCATCGTCCTCCGGGAAATGCATAGTTTATCGTGAACAATGCTCTTTATGAGATGAGCCCAGGTGGACCCGTCCATGTGCCTCTGCCATCTATTTACTTTTTATTTTCCCCCGACACAGCCATGGGCTCGCCTTCGCCTGGGTCGATCTCATCCCGAGTAAATCCCCTTTTCAAACCCCATCCGCCGTGACCGGCGTCCCTGGTCCTGTCGGCAGCGGATGCGACAGCTCGACCTTCTTCCCCGCCAGCGCGAGCGCGGGCCCAGGGATCCTGTACGCCCTCTCCGCCGCACGCGCTGCCGCCGCCGTCGCATCGTCACCACCCGTAGCAGCAAACGGAGCGTAGATATCAAGCTCGAAACTCGGCTCGTCCCGGCCTTTCGCCGCGTACAGATCCCGCCCCGGCACGCCCTTGGGGAGGACATACTCCCCACCCTCGCCGGTCCCCTTTGTCGCCGACGTGGCACTGGTGACGAGCAGGTTCAGACACTGCGGATACGCCTGCGCGCCGATCGGCAGCGAGGCGTTGTGCAGCGCGATGATCTCGTGGCGCAGCACGTAAAATCCAGGCCGCAACCGGTCCGGGATCGAGACGACCCACGAGTTGTTGTTGGCGATGAGCAGGTCGGAGCCCCACCTCATCTCGGCGAGGTTTGTTGGGGCAGCGGCCGGACCCTCGTCCTGCGGCGATGATGACGATGACGATGACGATGACGATGGGCTGGCATCGGTGCCGTTGGTGGCCTCGGGAGCGATGAGCCCGACCTCTTCGATCTTGAAGAACTCGAGCTCCGACTGGGGCACGGCCTCGCAGCCCCTTACGAGGGCCGTGGTGCCGTTGTTGTTGTTCTCGGCACTAGCGGATGTGCCGTTGTGGTCTCCGCAGAAGGCGAGGTAGCTCATCACGGGGCCCTTGTGCCCTTCGGGCCAGCCGTTCCACTGGACGTGCACGACGCCGCCGGCCTCGACGGGAGCATGGTACGGCGAGGCCTTGGAGCCGCGGTGGCAGATAATCTCGAGATGATCTCCAGCGCTGGCCGCGGAACCAGAGGAGGAGGAGGAAGATGCGGAGAAACCGGTCTGGTTGACGTAGCCCTGGTCGAAGGCGGTCGTGGACCAGCCGACCTGCTCGCCCCCTGCGGGGGCGCCACCAGGGATCGGGGCGAAGCCGTGGTACGCGAGGCCGTTGATGGAGATGCTCGAGACGAAGCTGTGCGCGGAGGCTCCCGGCAGGAGGGACGAGGGGCCGTTGAGGACGATGGCGGTCGCCAGGAGACAAGACCGGAGTGAGGTCCTAGGGGAGACACGGCCGCGCTGGCGTGCAGACGGGGAAGGGGACGACATCTCGCTCGTGTGTGGAAGCAGCTGCAGCACAGTTCCCAGAGACAGGATGAGCTCCTCGGAATCATTTATGCCAGACGGGAAACAGCCACGCTGACTTCTATATACATCAACTGCGACCCCGGGTTGGAGCACAGTCCCCAACGCTCGAAACATCCACTCATCTCCAACTGCCTGCTGGTCATAGCATTGCAGAATATACCTCAGACGCAAGCAGTCCCGCCCGGCCCTGAATTCCATTGGGACGACTGCCCGCGTGCGGATGGTTCCGTGGGATCCATCTCAAGTTCTGTCACGCCCACATGGAAGAGTTCACATGTATGGCAAGATCAGCGTTGCGCGGCGGGCCGGTCCACAGATTGTTTGCGGGTATCACAATGTGCGCTGCGGGTCTGTTGTTTGGAGTATCAGCCTGTCTAGGAAAAACAGCGATATCCCGAGTGAGATGAACAGCAGGTTGCCTGTATGTCCCGGGGCATTGACAGACTCTGAGCACTTTTTTTTTTTTTTTTTTTTTGGAGTCAGCAGTGGCGGTCCTGCCAGACAGTCAGTCACTAGTCACATACTGCATCACAATGTGACCTATTCATATCGTCCTCGACGCTCGCGAGTTTCTTGCGCGGGCGCGGGCGCAAACCCCCTGGGACACGTCAGCTCAGCAATAAGCATAAAACATCCCCACACGCAGCCAAGCCAGCCAGCCGAATCTGGATCCCTGGTGGCGATCGCGGCCCTGCCTTCCGCAACGCAACCTCATCAGGAAATTCTGCTGTTGTGATTTGCAGTGCTCCCATAAGCGAGACGTGGCACTCTTGTCTCCCGTCTTGGCCTGTGATGGGTACCTGCAGCGGCGGCAATGACCGATGTGGCGTTCTCGACCGCAGTGCCCCGGCCCTGAAAGGACCCAGGGGAAATCTAGCACGCCGGGGGAAAGACACAAAATCACGAATACCAAGAACGCAGCAGCTTCCCTCTGATCCCTCCCATAATCGGCAGCACCCGCGCCTTGTTTCAAGCTGCGGAGGCACCGGCTCCGTCACCCACTCCCCGGGGCGGAAGCGGCCCCGCCGTGATCCGACTGTGGGGCTTCCCCTTCGGGCCGCTGGGCACTCCCGGCCGAAACACGACAGGACAATCTGGAGAAAACAGGCTCGTTTAGGTACGACGGCTCATCTGCCTGGGCTGCACGTGCATATCACAGTGGCCGCAAAGTGCTTCTGGAAAGGCCTTGCCGCCGTCGCCTCGCTTGTGAAATCTCCATAAAGAGTAAATTAGGCATGTTGGACAACTTGAGACCCAAAACAGCAACAATGGACCGTGAAAAACAAGGGCCCCGGCACATATCTTGCTCGTCCTGACCCGTCATATCTGTGCGCCAGAAAGGGGCCATTCGTAATTGTACAAGATCGACGAATTTGCTTGAGCCATGGCCCTTGATTCCCACCCACGCTCCTCTCGCCGTCACCGCTGCCACCCAAACTCAAAAGGACACCCCATCCCGCTCTTCCCACTGCTCGCGTACTCCTCCAACGCAGCCGCCTGCCGTGCCACCGGCTCGCGCGACACCTTCTCCGTGCCCACCGGCCCGATCTCGTGCGGCAGGTACCCGCCTTTGCGCCACTGGTCACCGGGCACCTTACCGCGGCCGTACTTGAGCCACAGCGCGATGCGGTTGCGCCATGTGTCCGCCACATACCATGGCTCGAATCCGACGTACTCGGCGCTGCGGTAGTACCGCCCGTCCGCGCCCTGCCTTGCTAGCGGGTTCAGCGTGGCGAGCCTGGGGAGCGCGAGGTAGCGCAGATACAGCCTGCGGGCCGCAAAGAAACTGTCCTTGAGCGTCACGGCCCAGGTTGGCGGGTCTGGGTATCCGATGGCCCTGCGGACGTGCGGCTCGTCGATGAACGAGCAGAATATGGCGCGAGCGAAGCCATGCAGGGGCTTCGGCAGGTCCCGCAAGAATACATCCACTGTGGCGTCCGTGACCATGCGGTTCTCGGGGATGTAGTACAGATGGGTCTTCTCGTACTCGGTCTTCCACTCCTTCAGCTCCTCGAGTGTGTCTGGGATCCCGCCGAAGCCCATCCGGTGCCCGATCTCGCGCCAGAATAGGAAATGCGCGACCTTCTCGAGCTGTGTGAGCGGCCGCCAGTTGTACCTCTCAATCCAGACGTGCGGCTCTAGGACGAACAGGGCCAGTGTGTGCACGTAGTCGCCCTCGAGGATACTGAAGCGGTGATGCATCCAGTTGAGCTTGGCCATCGCGAGCCGGCCGCGCTCACTGTCGAGGTCACCCGCCAGAAATTCGGTCAGCATGACGGCTGTGTCTTCGGCGCGCTTGCCCGCTTTCGTAGGGTCGCTGAGCTGTCTAGTCTTGACGAGCAGAGGGGTGCCCGTGGCGATGCCATAGCTTTTGATGAGTGCCCACTGTGTGCCGAAGCCGAATAGAAAGGGTGTGTCATAGAGCAGGGAGAGCTGCATGATCTCCTGGGCCTGCTTGTAGTCGAGCTTGTACGGGTCGGCGAGGTAGGCTGCGTACTTGCGCTCCATCTGGTGCAGGGCGCGGAAACGCAGGCTCTGGACGAGCGCAAGGTAGGAGGCGACGGCCGTAGGGAGGATGATGTGCCATGGCAGGTTATGCCGGGCGTCGGTTAGCAATGGGAGGAGGCTCTGGTTGAAGCCCGAGAAGTCCATCATGGAGTAATTGCCGACCGAGCGCCGGGCTTCTCTTTCGGTACGAGCTAGTGTTTCGTGTCTGATGATGGTACGTGAGGGATTCTCAAGTATTTATGCTGGTGAATGCTCTTGTACCTCGTGCACTAAGGGCAGGAAGCAAGCGCCGCGGCATTGGAAAGGGAGCGACCGGCACCCACAGCAAACAACCATGTGGCGTCAGCAAACAGATGGACGTTGTGGCCTTGGGAGACATGCCTCGGGACAGGCCTGGCGTTGACAGCAACAGTGGGCCATGGCCCGGGCAGCGGGGTGCACTCGGGGTCCGGGGTTCCCCACTGACCGATCTGCCCAGGGTGTCTCGAAAAGGCATGCTGCTCGTCGGTTCATTGGCCTGCGGGGAGACAAACCAGGTGTGTCCCGGAGCACCGGTAGCGAGCACGATGTACGCGGATCTTGTCTTACAACTGTATTTGTCAAGAAATGATCAAACGCTATGCATAAAGCTTTCGGTCACATGGAGATACACGTTGCTGCCAGTTGACCCTGTCCTCAACGCAGCCCCAATCGACGTGAGAACCCTCCCAGAACGAGGACGAGGTGTGCCTGCATTTCCTGCGCCGGGTCACGTGAAATGTGTAGCAATGAAGAGCGCGGTCCAGGCCAGGCACAAGTTTCGGAGCCGGCGGGACTTTGGCCGAGGGGTATCGGCCGAGTTGTTGTTGACTGGTGTAGGCGAGGGCAAGTTGGATGCTGCGCTCAGTGAATAGCTGTATTGCGAGCTCGAGCTGGGAATCGTCGTCTCTGAGGAGCCCTTTAGGGTTCTCGTGCTGGTGGGAGGCCATATTGAGCTTGATGGTGGTCTGATTGTGGTCATTGATACTACTGTAGTGCCCGGGTTAGGGACAGCAGAGGATGAAGGTACAGTTGCTGGGGCGGCAGAGCTGGAGGCTGTGGGCCTTGAGGACACAATCGTACTCGATGTGTCTGCCGTCACTGGAGGAAGGGTCGGCTGCGCAATGGGGCCAGTAGAAGCGGCAGTCGGCGCAGCTGTGCTCGTGGTAGGTGCAGGGTTCGTGGTAGCCGCATCAAAGGTGAGTGCTGGAGCCCAGCTCAACCCCATGATTGAGGCGTATTCGGCCGCCGCCTGCCGTGGAAACAGACTGAGATCGCTCTGCTCCCAGAACACAGTGACCTGGTCGTGCTGGATGGACCGGACATCAGGGAGAGTGGTGTATATGTCGGTAGTGGTGATGTTGGGTATCACGAGGAGAGAGATCGGGGCTGTGACGGCAGAGGTGCAGAAGAAATCTGGGTTGATGTCCGGGGTTGTGAAGCCGCTGTGAAGAACGGGTAAGTCAGCACGATGCAGTGGCTCGCCAGGAAAGGAGTGTCTGAAGAACGCACCTCTGGCAGCAGCGTCCTGTCCAGACTGTGCGACGGCCAGAGACGTTGGACTCTGAGGCGACGACAGTCATAGGGTAGGGACAGATGCCTGGACTGAAGCTCGGGTACGTCGTCGAGTACTGAGAAGGGATGCACTTTGTGAAGGACGGGTCGACCCAGCCGCTGCTGGGCACATTAGTGCTGTCCCACGGCGGCGTCGCAATGTAGACTGCATAGCGGTTGGCACACCAGGCAGGCGGCGAGAAGGCTGTGGTGAGAGCGTTCATTGTGGTTGATGATGATGCTGGTTTGGGATGTAGAGTGGGCAGATTCAACCTGAAGGACGGATGACAAGAGAAAAGATGAACAATGGGCGAAGGCCTGGTTTTGAGGCTCACTAGAGGGCAACGGCGGTCGTTGGTCGAGGCGGTGCGGGAGCAGGGAGACAACCGTCAGTGTCTCAGACCGCACGTCACGGCTCCCTTGAGCTGCGATAGTCACTTATCCTGCACGAGGCGTCCTGAGGGCGAGGGCGGTGAGCTGGACAGCATTCTCGGCAATGGCAAGCACGGAATCAGGAGGAAGCCACAGCTAGTGCATGAAGCGAAGTGCAACGCCGTTCCGGCAACGGCATTGAGGTGATCAAAATTTTGCTTCGTGGAAGGTCCCTCTTGCCGTGCGCAGCTTGTGTGTTTCGGGGTGTTGCGCAAATGGTCGCACATGGCATGAATCCCGTCATTCCCATCCCCCAGCCCACGTGTGCATGGTGATCTGGCACGTGCGGGACATGGGCTTCTCCAATTGAGCTCGCATGCCGAACGGACTCTGATGATGAATTCGTCTGACAATAGAGCTGCTTGGAGATTCCCGAGCGTGCTGCATTGGCGTTGAGGAACGTGGGAAGCTGCAACCAGTTGCAGGCGGGTGGGTCGCTCTTGCCATGCTTGCTGCAAGGGTGCACGCTAGCGCTGTGCGCTACCGGGCCAGGGCGGAAGAGTGCGGGGCACAACGGCGGGACAGGCGATGGATGACATAAGACACCCACCGTTGTGATGGATGGCCGTTCGCGGGTGGTGCCAACATTGTGATTTGTCGACTCTGATGCTCGGCACCAACAACGACTGCATGCAACGGTTCGATGCCCTCCCAGCTGCGCGAGCGCATCACCGCATAATCACTTATCGAAACAGAGCAGCCAGTCCATCTTCACCATGGCGCCTGTGCACAAGATCGCCCTTGTCCAGCTGCACCCAAGGGTAAGCCCCTCGCCTCCCTGACCCAGCCCCCCACCCCACGACCTTGGGCCCTTCGCTCCGCCTAGTCTCAAAAGCTATCTGAGTCTGCGTCTAGGGTCAGAGCGAACTCGGCCTTCAAGCCACGGCACTGACATGCTTCCTGCCCAGGCACTCGCAGTGAAAGACAACTATGCCAGAGCCGAGGCCTTCATCAGAGACGCGGCTTCCAAGGGGTGCGTCCTCGCAGTCCTGCCCGAGTATCACCTGACATCCTGGGTGCCCGAGGACGCTAAATTCCGTGACGCGTGCCTCGAGTCGGCTTCATATCTGAAAAAGTATCAAGCCCTGGCAAAGGAGCTGTCGATATGCATTGTTCCTGGCACAATCGTCGAGGGGAGCAGCGAGGCTGACGACAACGAGTCACTCTTCAACGTCGCCTACTTCATCTCGACTGATGGCAGCATCCTCGGGCGCTACCAGAAAAAGAACCTCTGGATCGCAGAGCGCAATCACCTCATATCCTCGGCGCACGAGCCGCATCAGGCGTTCGACACGCCGCTGGGCCGGATGGGCCTGCTCATATGCTGGGATCTGGCCTTCCCCGAAGCCTTCCGCGAGCTGATCGCCGACGGGGCCGACATCATCTGCGTGCCGACATTCTGGTCACTCAAGGACGTGTCAGACGAAGGCTACGCGCTGAACCAGGACGGCGAGGCCGTGTTCCTGCAGAGCACCATCGTGAGCCGGGCATTTGAGAACACATGCGCGGTGGTGTTTGTCAACGCGGGCGGGCCGCCGGAGCGCGGGGAGAAGACGGGATTCGCGGGGATGAGTCAGCTGGGGATGCCGCACTTGGGGTCGGTGGGCAAGTTGGGCAGGGCCGAGGGAATGAGTGTCGTCGAGCTCGACATGGACGTGCTGCGCATCGCCGAGGACAACTACAAAGTGCGCGAGGACATGAAGAAGGAGGGGTGGCACTATGCCTTCACCCAAGATCGCGGGTCGGGCCGCGGACACAAGCTGTAGCCCACAGGACGAGAACAACAATTGAATGCTGGAAGCCAGAGTCATGGCGAGCCTGCGAGTTGTCGCCCACTGAGTCGTGGTTGCTAGCCAGATTGGTGAGCCTGCTGAGCTAATACACACGAACTGGGGCGACGGAGGACGTTCGGCATGCCGCGATGTCGAGCGGCGGAAGGGCGATGGTGCAATCCGGCGGCCGGGCTGCGCATGCCGGGCGAGATCTGGTGGTCGGCCGGCTGGAGCGTCTGTCGGCGAAGGCCTGGAAGCCCTGGAGAAGATTTTCCGCCGCTGTGATTGGCGCGCAATTGCCTGCCGAGGCGGATCACTACCCCCGATCGGGACAAGCGCGCGATTGCGTGATTGCCATGAATCCCTGATGCGATGCGGTCCTGGTCGCGCCTTCCTCGATCGCCCCGAGCACGTCAACTTTTTTCCCCATGGCTGGCGGCGCGGCCGACATGGCCTGCCGGCATGGGCGAAGCACGCCACCGCTGCGCTGCCGATGGCACAGGCGGCGTGGACCCCTCCGCGACGGCCACCACGCTTTGTAAACACCCTGGGCCCCGTCGCCTCTTCGTCATGATATTCGCCAGCCCGAGAACCGCCCTCTCGCCATTTGCGCCAGACCAGACCAGACTCGCCAGACTCCCGCACCATGAGCGACCCTGCCACGCTATGGGGCATGCTCCGAGGAGCACAGCCGGTATGTCCATCTTTGTTCCTAGACCGGAGTGCCCTTTGTTAGATCCCCATCCTCCGTGAGCCGGCTGCCCCAGGTCTCCCGCTTCCGAGCCAGTGGCGGGCACTCTATTACCCTTTTCCCGAATCTGATACACACCCCTCATCCCCTCCCCTTCCTGCTCTTCCCGCCTTTTGTTTTGTTTTGTACACACTCACTGTCGATACTTTTCCACTGGGCATCGTCCCCTACTCAGCTGTACTGTTGTCAAAGCCTGGTCTAATACGGCCTGCCTCATACACAGCAGCATACCCAACGCCAGCAATCCCGCTCCCCCCTCCGGAGACAGTCGGGCGACATCTTGACGATGCAGTTCAAATCCCAGGAGAGCGGCGGTGCCGCCGTCGCTGACCTCAACGAGCTGCCCAGCAAGCCCGAGAACGTCCACTTCACAAAGCAGTCGCCGACACTGCCCTTTGGCCAGCACGTTGCCCTCTCTTCCATCTCCGGGCCCACCTACGTGACCGGCCAGCTACTCGTCCAGCAGATCGCCTACAAGCTCTCGGACAAGATCTTCTCGTACTCCCCCGAGACCTTCGACCTTGACGTCGCCGCCAAGCAGTGGTCCAAGAACGGCGATGCCAACATCCACGGCTACCCGACTTCGGTCGTGCCCCTGCAGACCCGCTCGGGTGCCGGTGCCTACGCCCTCGGCTACATCTACTCGGACGACTTCGACATCACCAAGAGACACATCCCCCAGTCCCTTCTGGCCCCGTCTCTGAGCCTGCGCCACCTCCGTGCTGCTCTCGACCAGCTCTCGGTCCTCTATGGCGTCGGTAGCCCCTTCGTCGCCCACGTTGCGGCTGCCGAGTACACCTTCGAGGATGGTCTGGCTGCTGAGTACGGATCGGCCCTGCAGCTTGCTGAAGAGCTCGGCCTCGGGCTCGTCTCGAGCTCCTCCGCCCACGAGAGCCAGCACATGGCTCTGTTCGCCACTCTGGCGGCCAAGATCCTGCCTACTCTTCACATTTTTGACGGCGTCCGCACATCCCGCGAGACACTGCGTGTCATTGACGTCTTGAGCGAGGCCGGTGTGGCCAACGTCTTCAACAAGGTCTCTGAGGCTGCTGCTGGTATCAACCAGCGCCTTGATAGCGCCGGCAAGATCGTTGAGCTGCTCAAGGCCTTCAACGAGGAGCTCGGCACCGAGTACGAGCCCTTCGAGTACTCTGGCCACAAGGAGGCCGAGACCGTCTTTGTCGTCTTCGGCAGCGTCGAGGCCCAGCTCGCCAAGCAGGTCATCTCCAAGCTCGCCCAGGGTGGTGCCAAGGTCGGCGCTGTCAACGTCCGCGTCTATCGGCCTTTCATCGAGGAGGCTTTCCTCAAGGTCCTGCCCACCTCGGCCCACTCGGTCGTCATCCTTGGCCAGGTTGCTAACGAGGCCGCTGTTGCCGATGCTTCGGTGCAGTCTGTCCTCTACTCTGATGTCCTGACCACTGTCTCTTTCTCGAGCCAGTGGAGCGCGGCGCCCCAGGTCATCGACTCCAAGTATGCCGCTGGCGATGCATTCACGCCCACGACATTCGCGGCGGCTGTCGACCGCTTTGCCAGCAAGGCCCCTTCCGCCGAGGTCAGCATCTCGCTGCCCCAGCTCGAGACCGCCGAGCAGTTCATCTTCTGGGACGTCGATGACTCCAAGACTCTGATCACCCCTGCTGTCCTTGGCGACCTTCTGTCCCGCGATTCCACCAGCAACGTGCACCTCAGCGAGACCTTCGACAACATCGTCCAGGGTGGTCTTGTCCGCAGCGACCTCCGCATCTCCAAGAAGACTCTCGACGCGCCCTACTCTATCGAGCAGGCCGACGTGGTTGTTGTCAACGAGGAGAAGGTGCTCAAGTCCATTGCTGCTTCGCAGACTGTCAAGGACGCCGGTAAGCTCGTCCTGAGACTCCCCAACTTCAAGGAGGAGGAGATCGAGAAGCGCATCCCCGCTGCTGTCCGCCGCGATGTGCAGGCCCGTGGCATTTCAGTCTACGTCCTGGATTCCGCCCTGTCGCCTGCTCTCGAGAACGACGCGACTGCCGCCAGGCTCCTGGTCGAACTTGCCTTCCTCCGGGCCGCCCAGCCCGACATCAAGCCCGAGCTCCTGCAGAAGCTTGCTGGTCTCGACGGCAACAAGCTCACCCTCGACGAGTGCAACGACGCCGTCGAGAAGTGCCTGAAGCCCTTCGAGGTGCCCGCAGCCTGGGCCGAGGCCGCCGAAGAGGCTGTCCCACGCAGTCTTCCCCGCAGCATCAAGGCCACCAGCTTTGTTCCCTTCGAGAAGGAGGAGGTCGAGGCCGAGCTTGAGATCACGAACTGGGAGTCGGCAGCCAAGGGCCTCGTCTTCAAGGAGGCCTACGGCACGCAGTCCAACCTGCGCCCCGACCAGACCGTCAAGACTTACACCATCAGCGTCAAGGAGAACCGCCGCCTGACCCCGGCCACCTACGACCGCAACATCTTCCACATCGAGTTCGACCTCGGCGACTCCGGCCTGACTTACGACATCGGCGAGGCACTCGGCATCCACGCCGAGAACGACCCCGCGCTCGTCGAGGAGTTCATCCAGCTGTACGGGCTTGACGGCGACGCCGTCGTCCAGGTCCCGTCGCGCGACAGCACCTCGGTCCTTGAGACTCGCACCATCTTCCAGTCCCTCAAGCAGAACATCGACATCTTCGGCAAGCCGCCGAAGCGTTTCTACGAAGGCCTCGCCGAGCACGCGACCGACGAGACGGAGAAGAAGAAGCTCCTTGCCCTGGGCGCGGCCGAAGGTGCCGACGACTTCAAGAAGCGCAGCGAGGTCGACACCGTCACCTTTGCCGACATCCTCGAGGAGTTCACCTCGGCGCGGCCCAGCTTCCCCGAGCTCGCGCGCCTCGTGGGCGTGCTCAAGCGCCGCGAGTACTCGATCGCGTCCGCGCAGGCCGTAACCCCGACCAGCGTCGCCCTCATGATCGTCGTCGTCGACTGGGTTGACCCCCGCGGCCGCACCCGCTACGGCCAGGCGACTCGCTACTTGTCGCGCCTCCCCGTCGGCGCGACCGTCACCGCTTCCGTCAAGCCCTCAGTCATGAAGCTCCCCACGCGCGACGACGCGCCGCTCATCATGGCCGGCCTCGGCACGGGTCTCGCTCCCTTCCGCGCGTTCGTGCAGTACCGCGCCCTCCAGAAGTCGCAGGGCAAGAAGATCGGCTCGATCCTGCTGTACCTCGGCTCGCGCCACCAACGCGAGGAGTACCTCTACGGCGAGGAATGGGAGGCCTACCTCGACGCCGGCGTCGTCACGCTCGTCGGCGCCGCCTTCTCCCGCGACCAGCCCCAGAAGATCTACATCCAGGACCGCATGCGGCAGACCATGGACGACGTCATCAAGGCGTACATCAAGGACGAGGGCAGCTTCTACCTGTGCGGCCCGACATGGCCCGTGCCCGACGTGACCGATGTCCTCATGGAGGCCATCCGCGTCGAGGCCAAGGCCAGCGGCAAGAAGGTCGACCCGACAAAGGAGATTGACCGGCTCAAGGAGGAAGGGCGGTACGTCCTGGAGGTGTACTAGGCGGCGAGACAGAGCGGAGTTGTTTCACGTACATGTATATAGAGCGTGGCCAGTGCAGTTTTGTCCTGCGTGTCATGAAAAAAGATATGAGGAGAATGAGTACAATGATGGAACAAGACACTAGGTTTGAAGCTGTGAAACTGGTGCTTGTTGTGATGCATCAACCTGTTCATTTGTGTGTATGCGTTGTCTCTATCTGCCCACGTCGAGCTGTGATATCGAGATGCGCAAACATCCCGGTCCAAATCGCCGCCTTCGTTCATTTGGGATTACTAAGGAGAGATAAAATAAAGTCACCACCAGATCGGCATGTCCCCTGTGCTGCGCGTAGTCATGTAGACTAAGAGCTCCAGCCGGGTCCAGAGGTACATGAGGGCAGCATGGAGCATGCCTTCCCACGAGTCTGACAACTGCAGCACGAGCACAAGCCGTGTGTGTTCTCTGTAATGGTCGTGCTTTCCACCTTCGCGAGCACTGACCTTGGTCTGACGGAATCCTCACACCATGTATATATCACGAATGGTGAACTACTCGAGAATTTTCCTCCTTGCAAGATTTCATTGTTCCACTAGAAGTCTCTCGCGGTAGAAGATCTCTTCCTCGCGTGCCGTGGCTGATTTGAACCAGGTCGCTGGCGTGGACGAAGTTCACTGTTTCACCAGAAGCATGGGCTTGAAAGTAGATGGGACCATGAACGTTCCGCGACCCCGTGAGAACGAGACTTGTCTTCAAAGAAGTAAATTCCATCATGAATTTCCACCTATATACAACTGCAACGTCGTTCCTGATGCCTATCTGGATCAGGAAGTCTTCTTGTCGCCATTGGAGCCGTCTACGGCAGCAACCTCCGTGGGATTGATAAGACCGGCTGCCAAGCGCTTCTGGTGTGAGACCTTCTTGAGGCGCTGGTCTTCCTCGGCCGTGTAGTGAAGCTATCGCAACGGCATTGTGTCAGTATGGATGGGGCGGGATCATCATCACAGCATGGAGGCAACTTACGTAGAGCTCTAGCAGGACCGCGTGGATGATTAGGGCCACCCAAGTGGCCGTGCCAAAGGACATGTTCAGCGCAGCCGTCCGCTCGACGATGCTGCCCCGCAGATTGGCACGGACGACCGTCATCTTGGCCGGGTCTGCGCCAGACAGGTACGCGGCACAGTCCGGGAACGTGCCAGCCAGGGTGATGTTAGGATCGGGCACCTGGGCGTTGGCGAGGACGTACTCAATCTTGTCGCATGGTAGGGCGAGGTGGAAGTTGCCGAGCTTGGACGCCGCGAGCGCAAGGAGGATGAAGATGGGACGCATGGTGACGATGCACCAGGCGTAGATCCAGGCTCTGAGCATCCATTCGCGGTGCTGGTCGATGCGCAGCTCCCTGATGGCGGTGTATGCCCGGTAGGTGGAGCCGAGGAACAAAGCCGTGAGGACATAGGCGATGGCTTGGGTTTCGAGAGAGCCGCCAGCGGCCTTGTCAACCAGCATGATCATGCCGACGGAGCCGCTGATGGAGAGAACCCAGACGGCATAGCCGGCGTAGCGGTGGACGTTGAGGGCGCGGCGGCGGATGGCGGGGACAAACTGCGTGAGGGCGAGCAGGCTGGCAGGGAGGACGGAGGCGAGATGCAACCAAATACCAGTCTGGTAGCGGCCGGGCAGGCTGTAGTGGAGACACTCGCCGGGGATCGAGTTGCCTGGGATGCAGAAGAAGTCGAGGCTGATGGCGCGCAAGCGGTAGACACTGAAGAGGGCCGTGAGGCCACCGAAGATGAGGAAGATGGCGAGGTTGTAGCCCTTTGTGAAGCCAAAGGTGCGCATGAGGCTCTTGCGGGCCGCAGCCAGGGGCCCGCCGCTCGCGGGCTTGGGCTGGCCGCTGGTGGTGGAGGCAGCCATGTCGAGCTGCAGCTGTCGGCACTGATATGCCGTCCGGTGAGGTATCGTTCGAGCTGAAGAGCAGAGGTGAGGCTTTGACAGCAGAGGCGGACGTTGACAGCCACCCGTCGACGGCGGGCCCGCAGTCTTATACGTCGAGGCTGGCTGGAGCCTGGACGGCAAGCCGGGATGGCTCAAGAAACCCCTGGCCAGGCCCAGAGAAAAGCTCCGAGCCAGCGCGGAAGACCAGAGCTCTGGCTTTGATTGGCAGGCTCTCTCGGCCGACGGGGGGACTTGTCTCCTCGACCGTCAACGTGTGGGCATACGCATAAGCGTGAGGCCGTGTGTCCAAGGGTTGCGAATGCGCGCCAAAAGCGAGTGCGAGGCGGGGCGTCTTGGCAGCGGGCACCGCTCCATCTTGGGCCCAGCACAGCCCCGTGCCACCACTCACGTCTGCTGGGGTGCTGCACAGTACCGAGTACGTAAGCCTAAGTAAAGCACCTTAAGGTACGCGTAGGCAGTCGGATCCTCGGTGGATCCTCCCGGCGAGGACTCGAGCAACCGCGGCCATGTTCTACTGGTTGTCATTGTCAGGCTCAACGACGAGCCGGGGGCCTGAGACGACATTATGCTGGCGGGTTGACCAAAAGTGAGGTGGATCTGTAGGATCAGAGCGAATGCGAGGACTGACGCGTTGGAGGAAGCCGACGGGACAGGCCGGCTGGATGCATGGCAGGCGTAGGCGAGGAGTAGATGTTTGCAGTAGATGTTCACAGGCCATCAAGTCCTGAGGCTCAACATCTTTGGTCGAAGCTGCGGCCTTGCAAGCTCTCGTTGGGTGACAGGCCTGCGCTTATGTCAGCGATTTCCAGAACGGCCTGTCCATCAGCCCACTCTACCTGAGCCCACTCTGCCAAAGGCAGCTTCAGGCAGGAACCAGAAGCCAACCAGGGAGGTAATCATGTCCGCTCTGATTGGCCACCGGCCATCGAGCACACCGAGAGGCGGCCAATCAGCACAGGCGCAATGCCAACCGTCCCTGGGCCCCAGTGATGTCAGCCCTGCAGCCCGGCCGTATAAGTTGGACCCTCCGCCGTCCCTGGATCACCATCAACAGGAGCATCACACCAGGATCACGCGACACAATCAACCAACACGACCATCCCCACAACAAACAAGAGCAGATCATCACCCATCCTTCTCGCTCAATCCCTGTGAACGCACACATACACACACACACAGCCCAACACAACCACAACCACAGCCATGTCTGCCCAAGTCACCCAGGCCACCCCCACTTGCTGCGGCAAGAAGAACGGCGGCGAGTGCGTCTGCGGTAAGTTTCTCCAGCCCGGGATTCTGTCTCCGCCTCGGACCGTCGGCAGTGAAACTGATTTGATATCTTTCTCTTCTCTCCAGCCCAGCAAGCCACCTGCTCCTGCGGCAAGCAGTCCGCCCTCAACTGCACCTGCGACAAGGCCGCCACCGAGAACGAGGTCACCGGCGCCCGCTGCTCCTGCCGTGCCCGCCCCGCCGGCCAGTGCAACTGCGACAACGCCTCGGCCGAGAACGCCCCCGTCAAGGGCTCCTCGTGCGCGTGCGGCGCCCGCCCAGCCACCTCGTGCACCTGCGAGCGCGCCAGCGGCGACGCCGGCGCGGCCAACCCCAACGAGATCGACTTCACCACTCGCAAGTAGAGCGTCTCGCTTGTGACGGCGGCAATCTTTTCTTGCTGTTTGGGGTTTTCAGGGCGTTGAAGGGGAGAAGAAGAAGAAGCATTACGGGGGAGTTATGCATATGATTTCTATTGCGAGGCAGTGGCGTTTAAAGAGGGTGATCAGGCGGTGCATTGGCAGGCGACCATTGGAAGGCGGGCATTGAAGAGGCAGTTTTGATACCACGGGACACACGGGAAGGTTCATCAGGCGTTTTGGCATTCATACCCCAGAGTACACAATTGAACAGTTCACAAGGGACGGGTTTTAGAGTATATTGATCTTTGACACTGGGTGCGTTGTGAAGTCCCATTTCCGCCAATTCATACAATAGTAGCCCCAACTGAGCAAGAGATAGCCATGGCGAAAGCGGGGCATGGGACAAACCCATCGTGGTTGCCTTGAGTGATCTCGAACGCTTCACTTCCAGCAGTGCGCCTCACACTTACCAGCTGTCTTCACAGCCACCAAAGTTGCCCGCCCATGTCCGTGTCCACCAGCAGTATGCTTCTGACTTGTCCCCCACATGGAAAACATGCACGCCCGGAACGCCCTGCGGTCTCCGGGCGGGACCCTCTCCTCCGGCCGCCAGCATCCCGAGCACCGGGGGACCCACACGTCTTCCCCGCGCCGCCGGACGCGCGCGCGCCCTGTGAACCCTGTGGACCCCTGGCCGGTGGTGGGACACCCAAAACATCGCGGGGTCCGTTCCGGTCGGTGTCTTATCTCTTGCCCCGACCCCGACTTACGAGCTTCAAATTTCAATAACTCACTTGAGGCTCTTATCACGCCAGGTCACCCAGCCAGCCAGGGCACATGTAAAGCGAGCGGCTCGCCCCGGTTTCCTTTCCCTTTTTCTCCCGACTTGCTGCCACTCGCCCGCTCATAAGTATCGTGGTACCTTCCCCGATTCGCATCTTCCCCCGCGCGAGTCCACGGCCCGATTACAAGAAGCAAAAGACCGCGCCGTTCCCCCAGACAGCAGTCCCCAGAAACACAGGAAGATACCCGCCCCACGATGGCAGCAACCACGGAACCGCCGACGAGTGAGCCGTACCTCATGTGGGTGGGCGGCAAGGAGCAGCCCGGCAGCGACGGGGAGCTGTAAGTCGTGATGCCCGCCTTGATATTTTGCCCCATAGCATAGGGGCCGGCCTTGGATCTTTCGATACAGGCCTCGCACCTTGCCTCGCGTCTCGCATCTCGATACCTTTGAGACGGCAACAGCAGTAGCTAAAAGATGACCCTTTTCTATCAGGATCCCCATCGAGGACCCGGCGACCGGCGAGATCTTTGCGCAGTGAGTGACCCCTTCGCTCTACACCCATTACCTTCACCCAGCAGTCCCCATTCCCTCCCAGTCTTTACTGACATCCCACATCCTCACAGCTGCCATGCCGCCTCCCCCGCCGACGTCCACCAGACCATCGCCCTCGCGCAGCACACCTTACGCACGCACCCGTGGTGGCGCCTGCCCTCCTCGCGCCACCAGCGCGCCGACATCCTCGACGCCTGCGCAGCGCTCCTCACGACCTCCCTCCCGGCCCTGATCCCGCTCGAGGTCCGCCAGACCGGCCGGCCCATCCGCGAGATGCGCGCCCAGGTGCCCTCCCTGGTGCGCTGGTTCCGGTACTACGCCTCCCTGCTGCGGACCGAGTCCCGCCCCGTCCTCCCGACCATGGGCAAGCTGCACAACTTCCTCGACCACGTGCCCCTGGGGGTGGTCGTGCAGATCACGCCCTTCAACCACCCTCTGCTCATTGCGGTGAAGAAGATCGCCCCGGCCCTCGCGGCGGGCAACTGCGTCGTCGTCAAGCCCAGCGAGCTCACGCCCCTCACGACGCTGCTGCTCGGCCGGATCCTGCAGCAGGCGGGCGTCCCGGACGGCGTCTTCTCCGTGCTGCCCGGCTACGGCGCGACCACGGGCAAGGAGCTCGTCTCGCACCCGCTCGTGCGCAAGGTCGACGTCACGGGCGGGACCGCCGCGGGGCGCGCGATCGGCGCGATCGCAGGCGGGAACCTCGCGAAATACACGGCCGAGCTCGGCGGCAAGGCGCCCCTGGTCGTGTTCGACCGGGCCAGCGTGGATCTCGCGGTGAATGGGATCGTGTTCGGGAGCTTCGTGGCCAGCGGACAGACGTGCATCGCATCGACGCGCATCATTGTGCACAACAGCGTCATGGGTGAGGTGCTCGAGAAGCTGAGGGCCAAGATTGCCAGCATCACGCGGCGCATCGGGCAGCCCGGGCACGAAGGGTGCATGATGGGCCCGCTGGTCAGCGGGAGGCAGTTTGGGAACGTCCAGGCGCTCGTCGACGCCGCGGTGGCGTCGGGCAAGGTCACGGCGCTTGTCGGCGGCCGGAGGATGACGGGCACGAGCGAGCTGGACGGGTCGGATTTGGGTAAAGGGTGGTACTACGAGCCTACACTACTAGTCTCGGCAGAGAGCGCCAGCAGCGGCGGCAGTGCCATTCTAGAGACGCGCGTCTGGCGCGAGGAGGCGTTCGGCCCCGTCATCTGCGTTGTCGGCTTCGACACGGAGCAGCAGGCCGTCGAGCTGGCCAACGACAGTGAGTTTGGCCTCGGCGCCGGCATCTGGACGACAGATCTTTCCCAGGCCTTCCGTGTCGCCGAGCAGATCGACGCTGGCATCACCTGGGTCAACACGCACCACCGCAACGACCCCAGCAGTCCCTGGGGCGGCGCAAAGTCCGCCAGCGGCGTCGGCAGCGAGAACGGCATCGATGCCTACCACGCCTACACAACCATCAAGAGCACAATCATAAACTATGCCTCCACAGAAGAGTCTCTCGCGGCAGACGACTGGTTCAAAGAGGGAGACGGCAACGTTCGGTATGGCTGATGTTATTGTATTGATACCACCCTGAAGAATATTACTTTTACTCGGCTCAGCTGCCCCTTCATGATCTCGTTCTGGAACACAACTTGTGATACCCCAACCTCAACCCATGACAGATGCGCCGTAGTAACTTGTGCCGTGGTGCAATGCCCAGCCGCAGCGAACCAACTAGAACGCTGTGAACGTGGGGGCCGCCAGCAATGCGGTGACAGCGCTGATGATTAGCTTGTAAACCTGCGGTGTCCACCTTGGCTGAAAGCACCAGTCCCAGTCACACCGTGCGTCAGCAACAGCCATGAGAACTCCGATACTAGGCGCCCAGAGGATCGCATATGCTAGAATGGTGAAGATGAGGACTCTGAGGAGCTGGGATAGAATGAAGCGCATGACGAGCGCCGCCGTCACCCGCCCATGTCTTTCCGGGCATCTGTCAAGAAACATGAACCACCGAAGAGGACACCACCACGGCTCAGGCAGGAAACCAATTGGCTCAATCTCACCTGCCTGAAGGTACTTGTTCACGAGGAACAACGTGGGAAACCATGTGAGGAACAACTGGATCAAGATGGTGATAGCGGAGTCGCCGGCCAGTGGTATAGGAAAGACGAACAAGTGGACAGGATCATCATTGGAGAAGCCGTACATGGCTAGTGACATAGTTAGCGAAAATCAGAAGAGAAGAACCCATCTTACGTGCATGCCAGTAGTGGCTGAGACATACCGGAGGCGATGCCGAAGTTGAGGAGTGCTGTAGACATGATGGAGACCATGGCAGTGTACAACAGAATAAAGCACTGGCGCGTCGTGAGGTGGGTGCTCGGCTTGAGGAACGTATAGGGGCTTCTGCGCGCGGAATGGACCGGGAAGACCACAGTGGCGGGAGCCGCATTCGGGAACGGGACTGGACCGCGGATGCCGGGCGTCGACTCTTCGTCAATAAGAGTCGGCGAAACAGAGGGAGGCGTCACTGCTGCTTCCACGTCGATCTCGGGTCCTCGGAGACTGTCGGCCACGCTGGCAGCCGCAGCTTGTGGCTTGGGCTCCTCGCTTTGGGCGCTCTGTGAGGGCTCCGGCCTTGGAGTGTTCTTGCGAGGAGCACCCGAGGTCTTCTCCGCGGATAGCTCGGGGTTCTGCGGACTAGGTAGCTTGGCCATTGCGGCTACTTTGGCAGAGACACTGTGCGACGGGGAAGAGCCGCCGAGTTTTTGACAGCGGAGTGGCTAGGGTGCAATGAAGCGATGCTGGAGATGGGTGGACTCATAGAAGATGAAGAGACTTGGTGGGATGTGTAGTGCGTCGTGACGATGGAACTCAAGCACTGCCCAAGTGCTTGCACTGGAATTGACAGCACATTGAAAGGCTCGTGCAGCTGTGTGCAGAAGTTACTGTTCCAACCTTGGAGGGCTGTTGGGGAAATGATGACAGGTCTTGCGGGAAGGAGCAAGGAGCAGGCAGCGTCACTGGGAAGCACGGATGGGACACTCTGTGTCTCCAGGAAGGTGCAAAGCGTTTGATCGGACTTGCCTCGGTCCCATTGCACAAGCGCCAGCTGGACTTCAAACTCTCGAATCGAGAGGATCTCGAGTGCAGCGTACAGTCGTGAGCACAATGATGAGCTGCGAAGCTGTTGGGAATTGGTTCTAGCATTTGGATATACTCGTGGAAATCGTCCGACTCGTGTGTGTTCGTTTACTCATTCATTCATATGGTATTCAAAGCCCCACGGTTCTTTGTCTTCCCAGCCCCTTCGTGTGTTCAGGTCGACAGCGTGGAGCTAATGGTAAGCACATGATGTCGTCCAATCATCGGCGTTGGTCCGTCGTGCTGTCTGTTTCGGTGCTCAGCAGACGCAAACGGTCTTCTACAGTTTGTCCATGGTGCTGCCCGCCCGAAATCATCTTCGAGAGCCATCCAGCAAGGCCTACAAGATCGGCGAGTCCTCTCCCTCCTCTTCGTCTTCGTCTTCCAGCACCTCGCTACCTTCTGGGGGAAATCTTGAGCAGAGCAGGATGGCGATAGCGAGGATAGCAATGGCCTATTGCAATTGTCAGAATGTTGAGCTTGTCATGAAACATGGAGAGCACGAGTAAAGGGTGCGCCAAGCACATACCGCGTTCGCGAAGAAGGTCAGATGCGCCTTGCCAACGTCAAGCAGCGACGAGAAGATGCCACCGAAAAGCCCGAGGGTCGACACCGTCGCAAGTGATTCTACCAATGTCATGCCCTGAAGTGCATCGACCTTTCGAGACTCTGGAATCATCTCAGTAAGCACGCCCTTACTGGCGGCATACGACCCTGACGCCAATGGAAGCAGGACGGCCACTGCTCAGGAAGCACACGGTCAGTCGCTGCATTATCTAGTGTTCACGAGCAACCGGAACGGGATCGCAGGAGGATATAAGCGAAAAGACGTACTCAGATAGAA
The DNA here is from genome assembly GCA_001566295.1 of Microdochium bolleyi. Taxonomy (NCBI): domain Eukaryota; kingdom Fungi; phylum Ascomycota; class Sordariomycetes; order Xylariales; family Microdochiaceae; genus Microdochium; species Microdochium bolleyi. The sequence continues at coordinate 122,528 of KQ964258.1, forward strand.
TTGCCAGTCGTCCGTGATGAAAGCCGCACATGTTGTGATTGCAGCATCCACGAGATAGCTGTACCGCAGGAAGAAGAGGTCAAAGTGGCCGCTCTCTGCACTCGGAGCAGGGGGCGGAGGCTGAGCAGGCTCTTCCTGGGTTGCGACTGGTGGAGGAATCGGGTCAAAGTCCAAGGGCTCCGTTGGAATCACGGTCTCAGGCTCGGGTTCCGTCTCTCCAGATGGGATTGTCCTATCGAACCACTTGCGACCCCAGGAGATTATGATCGGGAACAGGAACATGAGGAACAAGCCCCGCACAATGAGGCTCAGGGCCATGAGGCTGCTGTTACGGCTAGCATCAAAGTAGAAGACGTACATCGAGTACTGCTGTAGAAGATTGCCAACGAAGCCGGTGGCCAGCACGCCCACGAAGATGCCAACGGCGAGCAGCGGGACGCCATAGTGTGTGACTATCCTGCCATCTGCAAGCCTCAATTTCTGGGGGCGAAGAGCGCGAATGGGCTCGACAAAGGAGGCGACGAATGCATTCGACTTGTTCCTGTTCTTCTTGGCAAGTCCAGCTTCGTCCTTCCTGAGGTCTACATGGGGAACGCAGAGGGTGCAGAAGACCAGAGTGGCCGCGAGAGAGGCGGCGCCGAGGCGGAAGGGGCTTACGACCCCGAAACGGTCCGAGACGACGCCACCGGCGAGGAAGCCGACGGCGTTGCCGAGCATGCAGTAGCCCTGGAGCATGCCAAACATGTTTGTGCGCTGGGACTGCTCGACAATGTCGGCGAGGATTGTGTTGAGCACAAGGATGTAGCCCGCCGGGCCGCCGACGATGGAGATGGACTGGCCGAGCTGCATGAGGATGATGCCGAGGCCGCCGCCGATGGAGATGGCGATGGATTGGGCGGTGACGCGGAGGACGGGGAAGAAGTTCTGGAGGAGTAGGGCCTTCTTGGCGCCGAGGGTGCGCATCTGCCAACCGGTGAAGAAAAGATTGGCAATGCCGAAGAAGATGGTACACATGCACAATATGGCGTATTGGGCCGAGGAGCGGCTGCTGATGGCCTTGAGGTGGCAGCGGTCGCCGTCGCCGACGTAGGCCGGGTGTTTGGCGTAATAGTCCTCGCAGACCATCTGCTCAAAGGCGTACTGGATCGGAGTCTGGGTAAGACCGAACGAGGCCGAGATGAGGAAGCCGGCGAGGCAGATGGCAAAGGTAGGCGGGAACGATATCCAAGCTGACTTGGGCTGCTGCTCCGTAGGCTCGGGCGTCGTGGCCGTTGGCGAGGGCTTGGGCGGGTGCTCGCCCAGCAGCGGTGTTGTCTCGCCCGCCATGTCGTTGTCGTCGCAAGGGGTCTCTTCCGCGGTCAGAATGAGCGCAGGGAGCAATGCAAAAGACGATGTGAGCGGCAGTGACGACGTGAACAAAGAAACCCAAAACAAAAAAGAGGTGAGGTCTGGCGGTTAGGACCGGGCGGAGCCCCAGAGTGCCCTTTTTTCCTCAAAGAGGATCGCGCGGAGCAGACGCATTGGACCCTGGTTTCTTGCGCGTGGCAGCTGAGGCTCCGCGGCCTGAGGCACCCACTGCTTTTGGGGAACCCCCCGAATACGGAAGGTGCCAAGGGCCGATCCCGATAGCGGCGGGCTTACCCAGTCTCGGGCATCACCAACACTGCTCTGCGGCCTTCGACCGGCCAAACCTCCGACGGCAGGCCTTGTCAATTGCAGAGAATCACTCTTCTTGTTCAGCTACAGCTGTAAAACTGCGGCAATGCTAGAGTCCAATCATCAAGACCGTCTGCGTTCGCCGTCGTCAGCCATGCATCTGCCCTCGAAGCCTGGTATGGCAACCCCGCTGCCTGCTTACCCCCCTTGCGGTCGTTTGCCACACCACCACAGGCCTCAGCAGCCCTCCATCCAACCCTCCGACGGCACAACCTGACGTCAATTGGGCGTTCGACATCCCGGCGCCACTGCACGTCCGTGCTTAGAGATGGACGACATGGACCACAGCCCAGGTCCAGGCCTCACTCGTCGTTCCAGCCTACAGCTGGATGCGCGACCCATTACCAGGCCTTTGGAGGGTCGCGGCCCTGGCTACAAACAACCCGTTCCTAGGTCGGCCGACCCAAATCCAGACCTAACACGCACAGATACGTCTGATCCTCCTCGAGATGGAGCTCTGTACGCGACCTTGCGCTATCCTGAAGTCTCGTTCCGCCTCTTGCGTGTACTCCCAGGGCAGTTTGGTGACCCAATCGAGTGCGAGTTAGTCACTACGAACCTCGGAGACGGGCCGGACTACTCCTATATTGCCATCTCGTATACTTGGGGCCTGCCCTCTGTCAGACCTCAAGCCAATGTGAATGAAGGAGACGACAAGGGCAGTGCCTCCTCAACATCAGCTGCAGCGCTGCCGACCATCACCTGCAACACTTACCATACACTGGAGATTCAGCAGAATGCCTTTGACGCATTGCAGCGAGCGCGAGAGCTGGAACATTGCCTCTTCCTCTGGATCGATGCAATCTGCATCAACCAGGCGGATGCCCGGGAACGTGCCGAACAGGTAGCCATTATGAACCACATCTACAGGCTTGCGTATGGCGTCATAATCTGGCTCGGCCAGGAGGACGAGACGACAGTAGATGCGTTGGCATTTGCGCAGAACAAGCTCGATGCTCTAAGGCTGAGACACGAGCTCCGAGCTGCCACCGATCCCGAGGCGTCCCCTCTCCAGAAATACAGGGCGCTTCAGAACAAGTCGTATTTGTTTGACATGATAGTTCCTGGTGAGGAGGACGATCCCGACAGAGAAACATGGACAATATATCGTGGAGGAGCGACTGCGGAGCTACTCGGGCGAGCCTACTTTGGGAGGGCATGGATCCAGCAGGAGGTGCGTCTCGCCAAGGTCGTTGAGGTTTACTGCGGGCCTTACAGGTTCAAGTGGGATCGAATATGGACGCTGGCATGGCTCATGCTCCCGCGAGGTCCTGAGGCAGGCTGGACGAGGCAATATGTTGGTGATGAAGCAAGTAGTGCCAAGCTCAGGTCCCATATCGACGCGATTCTGGCCATTGAGCTTCACCGAACCCGCTGCGTGAAAACTTACAAGTACGACGAGGAAAGGCAAGACAACAGGCGCCACCTCTTTGACGAGCTCGACACATGCCGCAGCCTCGCGGCCACAGACCCACGCGACCAGATATACGCTATGGTCAATCTGGCCCTTGACGGAAAGGAATGGGTCGACCGGGTCGACTACGAGTGTCCCTGGCAGATCCTGTATTTGAGAATTGCCAAGCTGGCATTCGCCTACGGCTCTATGAGGATCTTGTCGAACGCTGGACGCGCGCGGCGACTTGAGTCAAGTTCGTTTATGCCTTCGTGGATGCCCGACTTCAGAGGACAACGTGGCGCCGAGCGCGACATCCAGAAGCACCCAAGTTGGCGGGCGGACCGACTGACTGAGGGCTTCGGACGGCGCACAAAGGCACAGGCGCTGGAGTGGCCGTTCTGTGAGGTCCGCCCGCTACCGCCACAGGAGATCCTAAGACCTGGACGCGGTGGCATGCCAGAGGAAGTCCGCCAGTTCAACCATGTGGACAAGGAGCTGTGGAACAGCTACGTGCGCCTCAAGTGCTACATGATGGACGACATCACTTACGTCGGCAAGAGCTTCGAGAGGATGCCGACCACTTTGCCAAAAGGTGAACGCGTGGCTGCGGCGGCAGAGGAGGATCTGCAGTTCGTCCAGGCACTATTAGGCTCGTCGCGCTACCTACGAGGAGAGACGTGCGTCGATGCCTTCAGGTTGACTTGCATGCATTGCTCGAACGCTACAGATGAGGGACTATCACCGGGTGAAGACTTGCCTCTCAGCAGTGTCGAGGCTGTGTTGCTACATGGCGAGTCGGCGAGGACACTTTGGGACGAGTGGGTGAACTGTCTGCGCAGCGGCGCCAACCCGCTCGACAACGCGCCATGGACGCTGCCCCCCGGTGTCGAGATGCCCAGCCTCTTCGATCGGGCGTGGACCTCGCAGTACGCCACTATACACCAGTTCGCCATCACCAAGCATGGCTTCTTCTACCTACTCCCCGCCATGGCCGAGGTTGGGGACAGGATCGCGCTCGTGTCCGGATACACCATGCCAATCGTGGTGCGTCCATTGCCGAGACTGCAGGTGAATGGAAGCAGCATGGTCGAAGACAAAAAGACCAAGCGGCAGCAGCAGCAGCAGCAGCAGCAGCAACCACTAGAGTTCCACGAGCTAATTGGTGATGCCTATGTCCACGGCGCCATGGAGGGTGAGATATCGGACATTATGAACGCGTTCAACTGCCAGCATACACCGATGGACGAGCTAGGGAGCGATGATGACGAAAGGGCCAAGTGCTGGGACAATCTAGGCCTAAGCAGTGGCTATGAACGGGTGCTGGAAACGGTCGGGAGGCGGGATTTGAACATTGCCTGAAGGCGGTCGTTCTCGCAGGCTGCCATCCGGGTCAGACAGGTGAGTATCCTCACAGTGCTGTTCTGTGGCATTCACGCATGTTCGTCGCTGCATCACGTCAGAGGGGAGCACTGGCATCTCCAATTGCCTGACGAAGTGGACTTCGAAAACTGCGCCCTACTCCTGCTGCACCTGCCGGGACCATGTCAGGCTTGTATCTTGCGATATTGTACACATCGCCCCAGGTCTCTGACCATAGGGAGGTGCTCTCAGAGTGGCGTGACGTCAATACTGGGTCCTCGGCCGCCGGCGTCCTGAGTCACCACGCCGAGGATTCAGGGGTCATGCGCTAAGCTTCTGGCGGCACACCGATCTCTCAGCCGCAGCCGCAGCGGGTGCGTGCCTGGCAGCCTTACAGAACCCCGGGGCTCTCTACAAACATCCTAGGTCTAGCCATCTAGGGGCACATATAAGACTGACCTCCGCCCGTCGGCTCGACTGCACCTCGACCAGACACGATCCCCAAGGCCAGGCAGTCCGCTATGGCTTCACATCTCGACCATGCTGCCATCCGCAGCCTCACCCCGGCCGAGACGGCAGCCCACCTTCACCAGCGCACCGAGCAGCTGGGCTGGAGGACTGCATGGGACTCTCTGCTGAGCCAGATCCGCTCCGGCCTGCTGCCGTCAACCCTTGTCCACATCTTCCTCGCCCAGTGCCGCGACCCCGAGCCCGTCGTCGAGGCCATGCAGCAGGACTGGTCCGCCCTCACACGCCAGACCGGCATCAAGCACTTTGGCCGCTGGACCCGGCAGGACGACTCCTTTGTCTCAGTCTGGGCCGCCGTCGGAGACACGGCCGGCCTGGTACAGCTCCTGGCTGCCTTCTCCGTCAGCGAGGTCGAGCAGTTTTGCCGCGCCCTACAGCGCAACTGTAAGGACAACGGCCGGCAAGAGGCTCGCCGCCGCAAGTTGACTCGGCTCTACAACTCGCTGATCAGCCACCCGGACGCCTCCTTCCCCAACCCGGACCGGCGCCCGCTGTCAGACTTCTACCACGTCCTCGTGCCCTCGTGCACGTCCGATGTCGTCCTCAGGTCCACCACAAAGAAGACGAAACCCAAGCGATCAACAGTCAAGGCACACCTGCCCGTCTTCCAGCAGGCATGCCTGGACTCCATCTTCGCCGTCCCAGTCCCCTCGGAACAATTGTCGGTATGGGCGTACGTGTTGGACATTGATATCGAATTCGCCTTCACCGTGCTCGAGAAGCTCAGCGAGAGCCCTCCCCACCTCAAGCACAATGCCGGCTGCGTCGTCTGGACTCTGTTCCTGCCTCTCGCCAAGCGTCTGGCCCGCCGCAAAGAGCACGCACCTGTCCAAGCTCGCCTCTATGACCTCCTGTTCAAGTGCATCACCATCGAGCCCTCCATCGCCAACACCATCCGGGATAACCTTTTCACGCCCGCAGTCAGGGCCTGGAGGGACTGCCGCAGCCATAACGACATTATGGACAGCCGCCTGGCCAGGCTCATCAGCATCGCGCCCGCTGCGCATTCGAGGCAACCAATCACGGTGCTGCTGCGGCAGGTCCACGAACAAGCCCGCTTCCCCCTGCTCAGGATGATCTTCCAGTGCAACCTCGATCTCCAAGTCGACCTCGACCTTGGGATGAAGGGCACGGTTCAGAAGATGTCAGATGAGAAAACGAAGCAGTGGTGGCCACACGAAACGTTCCGCCTGCTCCCGCGACTCACTGCTCTCCAGCTCTTCGAGGGTGTCCAGAGCGGCAGCGTGCCGGGATGTTTCTCGGAGGATCACCGATACGGATCATACGTGCCGGAAGACCCGAATAGCAACGACGGCGACAGTACCCCAGACATGGAGTACTTCAAAGCGGGCCTATACGCACGAGCAGATCGCCAGGACACTGGCGAAGGGGCATGGCGCGGCCACACAGATCGCGTCATCGCCGAGAGGAAGACCAAGGCTGCTTCTGCCCGCGAAGCGACTGATCGGGAGAAGTGGGCGCAATCTGCTATTAAGCTGTCAGTTGCGACCGGTTCGATCGATACATTTGCCAGCACACTGCAATGGGCTCGTCGCTTCAACAAGGATCCCCTTGTCGGGCATAAGCTGCTTTCGATCGACAACGAGGGTACGGCACTTCTCGCCGGCATGCCTGAGTGGGCTCGATTTGAGAGCATCGGGGGCGAGGCTGCCGTTGCTGAGCGCATCATCAGAGGCAATGAGGTGGTGATGCATGTGCTCGACACAGCTGCGAAGCTTTCGCACGAGCCCGGCTTCAGATCAAACAAGGTGGCCAACGCCCGTGTATTGCCCGGGGACGTCTTTCGGGAGAGACTTGCTCGTGCTGAGAGCCTCATATCGCGCAAGCTGGTCACCGATGAATGGGTAATAGCACATGTGTGGACGCCGACGGTTAAGATGCTCATTGACGCCGAGCGGTTCTTTCTCGCCGACGGCCACCAGGTGCTCGGCCACACCCATATCGAAGGGCTCCTGGCCCAGGAGGTCTATTGCAGCTCGCGTCACATACAGTGGTTTATCGACAGTCTTGCCAAGCAGCGAGACGAGCTCTGGCGCGAGCATCGTGCCCGTCACCGCCCAGCCACCACGACCCTTCCTGCCCCTTGGCCGCGCGGGCTCTCAGTCTCTGCTCTGCTGCCTGTTGGCACCGATGACAAGACCGCTCTTCTGCCAGACATGCCATACTTCCAAGGACGCCTGCGAGCTGTTGTCTTCGCGAGCCAGGCTTCTGTCATGATGGCACCACCGGAGGATGAGGAGGAGAAGGAGGCCATTGGTCCCTTCACAGACAGCTATGGCTACGCACTCCGGGTCTGGGTCGGCCTCTCACCACGATCGGAGAGGGAGCACCGAGTGGCTGAGGCGTGGGCTCATGCCACGACGGCGCTGACAGGCGATAGGATGTCATCCTCGGAGGCCGCCCGGTTCTGGGCGGGCCACTTTGTCATGGCTGGGATCTCCGAGAAGCTCCTGCCGACAACGCCGTACGAGGACCTCCGTATCACTGCGCTCCCGGCCACCGGCGATCCCTCTTTTCCTGCAGAATGGAACCCGCAGCCAGCGCCACGGCCCGCCCGCGACCTGCCCAAGACCTGCCTGGACTGCATGCTGCAGGCCGCTGGCTGGATGTCCATATACACCTGGCAAGCTAAGCCTACGATGGAGAGTACCTTCTCCGCAGCGACATCACGGACCCTTGCGGCCCCGACACTCTGGAGCGATCGGTATCTGCTCCTCCTGCCTGTCGCGGAGCGCGATGCCTTCACCGTGGCTGCGCTCGGACTTCTGAATGCCAGATACGGCGCGAAATCGTCGCGCCTGCTGAAGCCATACCCGTCCGAGAACGCCGTGCGGATCCCCGCAGTCTACCTCGATGAGGAGTTCTTGGAGAAGCAGAACAAAGACCTGACACAAGGCTCCCTCCGTCGCGAATCCATCCTCACCGTCATATCCCACCTGTCTGCATCGATACCGAACGATCTACTTGTAGATCTGGCGAGGTCGCTGTTTGAACGGATGGATAAGGACGAGCGCGAGGGCAGACAGGATCCCGAGGTACGCAAGGTCGCGGTCTCCATCGTTCACCGCATCGCCGCCGGGGACCATCCAGTCACCGCGTGCGAGTTTGTGCGACTTGTCGTTCTCGAGCGACAGGATGACAGCTCTTGGCACCGGCAGGTCCTGGACCGTGCTTTCTTGAAGGACCTCCCCGCGAAGGACGCCAAGGCCTTCTTTAAGGACCTGGCTCTGGCCATCCAGCAGAAGTTGCAAGAGCAGCGGAGTAGGTTCCGGGAGCAGAAGGCGGTAGTAGCCAGCGAGACCACGCCGAGCACGGAAGCCGCCAATTCGGGGCCGGTCGTCAAGATCACCACCATCAAGATGATCGCGCAGCTGCTGCGCTGGGCCAACTTTGCCGATCGCGACTTCGCCCTGGAGATTTTGACTGGCCTCCTGCGCCACTCGAGCCACCCGGATGTAGTCATCTGCATCGTGGAAGGGCTGCTCCAGCAGAAGGCCGAATCCGACGACGAGATCATCAAGAGCAAGATCGTGGACATTGTGGCGGAGCACATTGTGCCCCTGGCCAGCAGCCTGGACGAGCGCAACCCCCTGACCGAGGAGGCGTGGTGCAAGCTCGAAGCCGGCGAAGGCGACATACCCGAGCTCTACTCGGCTGACAAGGAGGAGCTTCCGCCGCTGCTGGGCCTGCTCGCGGCCGCGACTGAGCATGCTGCCGACGCCGATGACTCGTCAGAAGAAAGGAGGATCTGGCTGGAGCGTGTCATCATCCCAGTCATCCACCTTTCCGCGGCGAACCACGTGCGCTGGACACGACTGTTCCTGCAGCGGAACGGCTTCTCCGCTGCCGTCGTTGACGTTCTCCCCGCGGTGCCCCCCCGGATCAGCACGCTCCTGGGCCCGTTCGAGGCGTACACCGAGCACATGCCGGCCGACACGACCGACACGGTGATGCGGCTCCTCGGCGTGATCTCCTTCCCCCCCACGGCGCTGCGCAACGTCATCAGGCGGATCAAGGCCGACAAGGAGCTCCGCGGCACAGGCGGCGCAAAGCATTTCCTCCAGACGTGGTGCGCGGATGCTATGGGCTGGGGCAAGTTCGCCTACCCGGAGGGCATCCGGGTCCTGACCACGTTCCTGAAGACGATGGGCACAAGCGGCGTCAGCAGGCCGCGCGAGGGCCAGGCCGGGCTGACCCTTGCGGGACTGCAGCAGTTCTTGATCAGGCTGTCCACGGCACAGATCCGGCGCGGGCAGCAGAGCCTCCTGGAGCGGATCGACATGCATCTCACCACCACGCCGGCCACCACGTCCGTCGAGGACGCCCAGGAGTACCGCAGGAGGTGGGAGCGCAACATCCGGCCCGTACTCCGCGAGCAGCTCGCCGCCACCGAGGCGCTTGAGGCGCACGTCGCCAAGGACCCGCAGGATCCGGGGCCCCGGAAAGCCAACGAGGACCTGCCCGGCTGCAGCCAGCGCTACCGTCTCGAGATCATCCTGCACACACACGCGCGGCACGTCGGCGAGGACGTGGACCATGCGGCGGTCGCGGCCTGCGCGGACGCGCTGCTCGCCGAGGTGGACGTCATCATCGCCGCGGGGCACCCGCACGACGACGGCGGCGCGCTCACGCGGGTCCTGCATGCCGCACAGGGCGTGTACCACGGGCGCCACGCCGTCATGCTCGCGCTGCGGCTCGGCGCTGTGGATGAGGACGGCGACAACGGCGGCGGCGAGCAGGCCACGGCGGGTTTCCTGTCGGCGGTGATGAGGCGGAACATGGGCGTCTTCCTGGCTCGCTCGCTGCTCGTGCACACGGCGCGGTCGAGCGCTCGGAAGCACGACCACAGTCATGCCGACGCGGAGGCCTCCGCGCGCGCGGAGGAGGAGGAGCGCGCGCTGGCGGGGCAGGTGCTCGCGCTGGTGCTCGGCGCGTGGGCGGGCTCGTCGAGCAGCTACGTCCAGAGCCAGGCGGACGCGGTGTTCACCCAGACGTACGCGCTGACGCCCGGTGGTGGGGGGTTGAAGTGGCTGGTCGAGACGCTGCAAGGGAAGAATAAGGAGCTTGCGGAGACGGGGGAGGTGAAGGACGAGGACGTGGAGGTGGAAGAGGAGTGGGAGGAGGAGGAAGAGGCTGGAGCCGGGGATGGCTTGATGGACTGGACGTCCTCGACCTTTGGCGGTGGCCGGGAGACGACTGTGGTTTCCGGGAGTCGGCAGCGCAGCTTCAGGCAGGATGCCAAATCCAACGAGAGGGAGAGTCAACGATCTAGCTAGGATATTTAGGTAGTCCGCTGGCCTCCCAGTAATGAATTATGAGATATGAGTTATGACAGACCAGTCCATCGTCTCCTGAAGCCGCCTTTGTCGTTTGAGATCATTGTAAGCAGTCCTTTCTCCGTGGCCGCTCGTTGTAACTGCAAGGTCATCACTTACTGTGTGCTCTCAGCCAGGCGCCCATGAAGATGATCCTGTGCGGTACACTCTACCCGGCTGGGCTCAAATGGCGCTTCCTTCCGGGCTCGGATTTTTATGGGATGAAGTCGTCAACAAGTAGTAACGTGAATATCAGCTCCCCTCATTTATCGCAAGTATCTATATACACCATATATGTATACAGATTGAAAAGGAGAGAACAGGAGAAACGAAAAAGTAATGGTATGATCTGAGGAAAAGGACTTGTTTTCGAGTCCCTCACAATGGGTTTTGATATTCGGCGCTAATTCAAAACAGAATAAAAGATTTAGGTCAGAAGGGTAAGAACAATAATCAAAAGAGAAAAGAGTAAGAAAGAGAGCAACAGCAATTAACGACCAGATGTACCTAAGACTGAAGCCATCACAAAGTTCAAATTTACTCAGAAGCTGTCAAATTGTAGTAGAATTGCGGCACTGCCGAGTTTCCCACCGTGATCAAGGCACTGCCGGAGACACTACAGTCCTCTTCAAGACTCAAGTCAACTTGTCCCCGTCTGGACTCACCAACCTTTTCTTTTCTCTTCTTCTTTGTTCTCTTCCATTTCCGAGGGAACTCTTGATGGAGATATCTCCTGAAGGGCTGGGCACAGGTAAGCCAGCAACGGTCGCCATGGTTGAATCAGCTCGGAGGCGTGGGCGGCAGCGTAGCGCGGCCGTGATCTAGTGGGTTCTTGTGCTGTTACATCGTTCATCTAGGAAATATGCTGAAATATGTGTTTGTGTGTATGTTTCTCTCTCTACCTCGCCTGCCTACCCCTTTGGAACACCAACCAGCATTGTAGGCCACCGTCTACTGTACTGATACTCATCAATGGAACACGGGTCACGGTAGGCGTCGAGGAGAAAAAGAGGTATGCGACTGTGAAAGATTTTTGCTAGTGACTTTCCCCTCGTCTTGCTCCTCAGCAGCAAGCGTGTTCAGAGAGGGTAAGTGCCAACTCGCATCTTGCCCACTCCCATCACCTCCCTCCCGCAGGGCTTCATACCTCGTCACCCCTCGTTTCGTGCTTCGTGCTCCTCTCTGCAACTGCAAACACACGGGCTTAAGTCCCTTCGTCCACGATAGAAGACCAAGCCGCCAAAGCAGCCACATCATATCAATAACACCGACTGGACCGTCGCCCCTCTCCACTCGGCTAGATATGCCCCTAGATCTTCCACCGACCGCTCCCCCCTCTTCTCGAGGAGAGGCCACGCAGGAGGCACAAGCCTGAGTACCCACCAGGGCCGGCCCAAGTGGCGATGATGTTGTACAGACACTGTCCGCTCTGTTGGTCCTGGGGCACAGCATGGCTTCATCACGGTCGGGAGCCTTTCAACCCTCCCTTCCTCGCCACCGTCATGGTATCCCTTCGCGGGGACAGAAGGACAGACCCAGTCGATTTCTCAATGAGCTATGAGTCACAGCGCCGGCTCCTTGACATCTCAACCCGGAGGCAGATGAAATCGGCAATGTAGTGGTAGAAACTTCTGGGCATGATGCCTAGGCCAACACTTTGAATGGGCCGAGACTCAGACGTATCGACCGGAGATGGATCATCCTATGCTGTGCCATGGACCCGTTTCCGTTCATCAGCCAAGTAATGGGTCGAGAGCACCTGTGTCCCTCGACGCCCGACGAGATCAGGCGGCATCGAGATAAAAACCCATCAACATTGTCATTCATCTCAGTCACGATTCGCATAAGGACTTGGATATCACTGTCCGTCATTCGTTCCGCGCTCCGGCCTGCAAAACCGGCTCATTTGGATATAGTGTGCAGATTCAGAACAGCCAGACTCGCCTCCCCCCCCCCCTCCGGTCACTTCCCCAGGGTCACTCCCCCAGAGTCACTCCCCCAGTAGACAACAGGGAGAGAAGCAGAGAGCAACTCGTCATCTGCGAATTCGCCGCCAGGCTGGGGCCATGACCAAGACGCCACAGTGTCGCCGAAAACCCAGACCAGCCCTTGGCCCCCCGTGTGCCGATCGTCGAAATCATAGACGTGGGACCACCGATCTTTATGCTTGCCCCGGCCACACACTCTTGGAATCGGCGGAGACCTGCCCTACACGATCCCAGTCCGCCGTGCTCGCCACCACCCCGAAGATGGACCCTTGATGTTCTCTAGAGTGGCCCTGGATGACTTCATGTACCGCCAGACTCGTGCCTGCCAACATTGGAAGGCGGGATACGACCGTGAAGAAGCGGGAGCGGAGCAAAATCGTCGGTCCCCGGCTGGCGGACGGACCCTGCAGCTTTTAATACCGACGCTCGGGCTTGACGTACCCGCGCAACAACGTCGTCTTTCCACATGCCTCTTCCGGAAAACACCTCCGGGGGTGCTCGTGCTTTACCCACACGCGCGCACGCACACACACACGCATACATACAAACACAAACTCACAATGCGATCGCTCATATGCCACAACATGCCGAGATGATCCCCGAGTGGCAACTATCTACCCGCAACGGAAGCTAGAGTCGTGCCGGTTCAGGGTGCCTGCTCGGCTGTTCTTGACGTAAGGGTCCTCGAGGCCAAGGTCTGCAGCGATCATTCTTGGCCAGACCAGCCTCCCAGCGCGCCATGGTTTTACCACAATGTTGTGTTTGTTCTGTTTGTCTTGGGACACCCAAGGTGTGGCCGGATAGCCGTGTGGCAATAAAGTCCAAGATGGTCTCGGCTTGGGACCTCGCGGGCTTTGGATCTTGGGCTGGTGATTCCCGAGTTGCCCGTCCGTGGATTAGTCGGCAATGGATTCAATGAAGAGGTACTCGTCCTGATAACGAGCCATTTTCGTCGAGCAATGGTAATCGTCGCTGCGCCAGCGCCGTGCACTCTGAGCATGCAACCCTGCTCATGTAAAACATTGTCCCATGTTGTCTGTGGCGGAGCACGACACTGCCTATGATACACCTTCGAGAAGCCACTCAGGAGGAGGCGCGTTTGATCAGTGACCGGTCGCTGGCCTCGACTTCAGGGCCAAAGGGGTGCTGCATGAAACGCCCTGGTCACAGCCTGGCAGCTCGATTGTTGTGTATTCTGAGAATCCTAGGCGGCTCATAATCCAACTGCCGCATTGGGATGGTGGAGGGCGGCATTGATAGACAGACCGGGATTGCGATCAAGAGCATGGGGGTCGTCGCATTCTCTGGAAAGTCTTCAAGATGGGTGTGGTGAGCTGAGAGTGGTCCTGAGGCTGAAGTCGACACTCGACCACTTGAGACGAGCAAGGAGGTCGGCAATCTGGTCCTTGGCTCGAATTACGGAGTAGTCTGGTGGGCATGCAGATACCCTAGACAGCAAGCAGGAGATGGCTGCCGCCAACCAGTAGTCTACGGAGTTCTCGATCCATCGTCTGAGGAGCTTCTCGTTTCGTCTGACCCTTGATACCGTAGAGGCAGAAGGGATTCATAATTATGCGTTGCATGCAAGTGTTGACGCCACGACCCCGGCTCCTCTTGGGAGCTCTTGTGCGCCGCATAAGGTTTCAGTCAAGGGGGGTCCCGCTTCGCTTGCGGGCTGCCTATGGCGATCGCTTGCGATGTGCAGTCCGTACTGTTCCGTCGCTGGGGGAAGCAGCGATGACAGTTTGGAGCCGACCGTCACTCTTCGCCGACAGTGAGAGCAGTCTTGGTCGCGAGGGCCCTGCACATTCGTTTTGTGCAACGAGGCTGGACTTGGCGTCGCGCCAATCACGTGAAGGGGTAGTTCCCCAGATTCCCACAGGCTGAGGACGGGTGCTTGGTCGAACGGCGGTCGGCATTATTAGGTAATTGTGACTGGAGGCGAGCCGTCCCAAACCTGCAGCAAGCATCGAGCAGCAGCACGTGATTCGGCCGCCGCCATGAAGATCACCCCGGATTTCCAGAAAAGTCGGGCTAGTTCCACCGACCTGGCTGCTGTGTGCGCTTCTGCATCCTTCTGACCATTTGATCATATGTAGGGTACTTAGTCTGTAGTGGCAAGGCGACTGGCCATCTCCGCCAGAGCAACCAGAATCAGGTGTCTGCATGAGCCTCCAGACAAGGATCTGAGTGGAGAACGAGGATGGGCATGACACGGTCGACACGGTCGGTCGCCGTGCCCAACCGCTGTTGACGAGGCTGCCCGGAACTATCCTTGACCAACTCGTCGAGAGGTGCGCCAGCCCACGGCACTCCGTACATGGACAACTCTATTGCACGCGTAGAGACGCGGTCCAAGCCTACCTCTTGTGCGAAGGCGCGGTAGAAGGCGTCGAGGAGCAGCAGCAACAGCAGCCAGCAGCCGAGCAGTTCCTGGCGAGAGGTGTGCCAGCGATGAACTTGGCGGGGCCCACCCGGGCTTGACAATCTCAGAGTGCCAGGTTGTGAAGCAGTCGAGCCTGGTGGCTGAATCTAGACCGAGATCAGTAAACGAATCGCCCGCGAGGTCCACCTGGTGTGCCGGCAGAATGGATTGCATATACTGTAAATTACTCCGTGGCTGCTGTGGTCGTGTGCAGCCCTATCCGCGGCAAGTACCGGCGGGAGCAAGCAGAGGGGACGGACGTTGGCTTTGGCAAACAGATACGCAGCATGTCGTCAGAGGATGTTGGTGTTGATGGGGAGCGCGATGGGCGCCACGGAGCACGCCCTGGGGAGGTTTTTTGCGCGCAGGTCTTGAGGCGCTGCCGAGTGCGGACTGGCGTGGCTTGGGGCTGCCAGAGTGCAACGTAGGGCGGCAAAGGTGAGGGCGGCCGGCCGGTGAGCAGCAACTGTGGCTTGCAGGAGGCGTCCACTCACGGGTGCGTGCTTGCTTCTGGCCGGTTGTGCATTTTGTGCATCCTGTGCAGGCTACCTTGAGGTGTGCATTTTGTGCAGGCAAGGAAGCGTCAGCACGACACGGGGAAGGAGCGGAGCGCCAGCCCCTGCCTCCCTTGACATACCGCAGCGCACAGTCATCAATCATTTGATGGCAGGTCCAAGGTTGCAGCTCCCAAGCTTCACTTGACTCGGCTGCTGTCAGAATTCACGACGGGCAGTCAATCTTGGAGTGTCTGTCTCGCTATCTCATCAAGTCACATACTCCAACTCTATCCCGGTTCCAGCAGCGACCCCGCCTCCCGCGCCGCGTGCCATGCCATGCCTTCTCCCGCGTCTTGGGACGGCCTCACACGAGCCTTTCCACGGAGCGCCAAGACTGCCGATTCCTCCGTGAGGGTTGTCCCTTTCCTTCTCTGATGCTTCGAGACATGGCTTCCTCCAGGACCTGGACGGCTCATCCCCCCACCCTTCGACGCCGCCGCCGCCTTGCGACCAATCACTCGTGCCCATCTCTGGCCATCCTTCGACATATGCATGGCTGCAGCCAGCCAGCCACCAGGAGGGCATTGGATTGGCCAGCGACACGACACCACAGTGACTGGGGGCACTTGGGGTCATGCCAGACATGACAGAGATCATCTTTGGAAGACGATAGATAACTGGTGTCGGGGGCCTCTCGTGCCCAGCATTGCTGGATGTGTGGGGTCAGCCTTGTTGGGCATCTTGGAGATCCCGCTGCCGGCGACCGACCACAAAGAGACACCCGGGCTCGGCTGTCTGTGCCGCTGTGAGCCTGCCAAGTCTCCCTGGCTGCAGCCTGTTAGGTTTCCGAGTACTCCGTATAGCCTTTGCCCTGCGAGCCGTGCCCTTATCTCAGCTTACCCCGTGTGCGCATGTCCACCGCTCGACAGGCATGCCGCGTGCAATCGCCGCAAGCAAGTCTTAGCACGACCTGTTAAGGAAATGGGCCCAGCAGCTGAGCAGAATTCGAGGTGCGCCTCGGGAGCTCCATTCTGGTGATTCGAGGGGCAGCTGAGCACTGACGGCGCCGTCGTCCTGCGACGGAGAACAGACCTCTTCCGCTTGCTCGGTGCGGGCCAGCCCAAGAGGCTCAAAACATGTGCTGGGAAGCCTTTGGCGGCCAGGTCAGCATCGTGAAATGCCGCAGCCGGGGCAGCCATCACATCAGTCCCTTGCATTCGTGGGTGATTGATGCCAAGGACAGCCAGCCTGCTCGGCGAAGCTGGGCGGCCAGGGCTGCCAGCCGTCCGCAGTCATTCGCGTCTTTCCTCCATGGTGGTGCTCCTGCCTGGTTGTCCGGCAGTCAGTGCACTCTGCAGCATCCTGTGGCGTCCAAGTGCCCAGCAGACACCCTGCTCGCGAGGCGCCCTCGCCTGCCACGCCCAATGGCTCCCCCTGTCCCACTCCAGTGATGGGAACGGCAGCTCGGATCTCTGGCCACTCCCCGTCGGCTCGAGAGTGGACGCAGAGCGTCCGGAGGACAGAAGAGTTGGCAGACTGCTGAGTCTGGGTCGCGCGTCCACCGGTGGTTTCGAGCCTAAGTTCGCGAACTCGGTAGCGGGCGCTCGGTAGCGATCTATCTATACTCGGGTCCGTACCTGTTCTCCCGAGTGCGCCGGGCGTCTCGAGGGCTGGTCTGGACTGCATCGAGCCCAGGCTGGCGGCCGCCGCCCCTGCAGGGCCGGCCTTGCCTCAGTGACTTTCGCAGGGGTCACTAGCACCCGCATGGACTGGATGGACTGGGCTAGCCGTTATCTGCTCTCACCACCCACCACCCACCCACCACGGCTACTGTGTACGGGGGTCGGCCGCAGCCGCCCCAGTCCGGTCCAAGGCCCCTCCAGTCACACCATTGCCTTCCGTCTCTCCTCCTGCTCCTGCCCACCTCCCGCCAGCGTCTGACCACAGACCTCTCCTCTCCACCAACACCACCATTCCATGCGCTCCTCCCGCCCGCAAATCCCAGATAAGGCGACGCTGTCGACCTAGGCCCCCCGGCCCAGATGCCTCTCTGCCGCATCGTCATTCTCTGACCCACGTCCACCGACATACATATCATCGTCCATCCGGCACGCTCCACTCCTTCCACTTGACTCGACGTCCCGAGCCCGCCTCCTCCATCGCCACCCCGTCTGCGATCAACCCGTCACCGCGTGCCAGCCGACCTCGCTGGGCCCGTCGCAATCATGGCTCGACGGCGCCAGGTCGAGACGGATTCCGACACCCTCTCGCACACCATGTCTTCGTCGACGTCGGACAGGAAGGACTCTAACGAAAAGGTTCGGCCTCCCCATTGCGATCCCTCAGCATTCCTCGGCATCGTTGCGGTGGACAAGGAACAATGGCAGGACGAATCATGGCTGACCACATGCCCTTACCAACAGCAGAGCGCCATCGATGTAGAAATCAGCGACACTGAACGCATCTTTGAGGACGAACTCAACGTCACCGAAGATGACTTGCGCAAAGCAAAGGACTTTGCCGAGACGATAGACCTTGAGACCACGAAGAAGGTGAGCCTCGACTCTCTCAATGTCAATCACAGCATTGTCGACAACCAGCAAACCTACCGCCAACACAACATTTGTCATGGCTGGATTTCCGGACGCACTGAGCTTGGAAAAGGATGCCTCTGGGAGAGCCTTCCTGCTAACGACGGTCATCGCAGATGATGGAAAATGTTCTCAAGATTCATGAACGCGACCCGAACTTCCCGTTTGCTGTCCTCGTCAGGATACACGAGTTTCTCAGCAACGAAGATGTCTTTGAGCGACCCGAGAAGCACGAGGATTTGATTTGGGAAATGAAGCTTGAAGCTGCCTTGATCACAAACAACAGCCCATACGCCGAGGTCCGAGCCGTTGTGTCGAATGAAGACGACCCCGACATGCCCAGCTCAACGATCCGCATGTGGACGATCGGCATCGCCTTCTCCATCTTCCTTGCGTTCATCAACCAGCTATTCTCGATCCGACAACCACAGATATTTGTCGAGTCGAACGTCGCCCAGCTGCTGGCGTACCCGGTTGGCAAGGCGTGGGAGAAGCTGATGCCCGACTGGGGCTTCACTTTGTGGGGTATCCGGCACAGTCTCAATCCCGGACCTTTCAACAAGAAGGAGCACATGCTCATCGCCATCATGGCCACGACTTCAAAGTCTCTCCCGTACTCGCAGTACATCGTCTGGACGCAGGTGATGCCGCATTGGTTCAACCAACAGTGGGCACGCAGCTTCGGCTACCAGATCCTCATTGCTATCTCGACCAATTTCCTTGGCTATGGTCTCGCAGGCCTCACTCGCCGCTTCCTGGTCTACCCATCGTATTGCGTGTGGCCAGCGACTCTCGTCACGGTTGCGCTCAACTCAGCACTGCATAATGAATCGAACTTCCCTGTGCCAGGGCCGCTGAGGAAGATCTTCACCATGTCCCGGTTCAAGTTTTTCATGCTTGCCTTCGGCGCCATGTTTGTCTATTTCTGGCTCCCAAACTGGCTCGTGCCAGTCATGACGGCCTTTTCGTGGATGACATGGATTGCGCCGAAACACCGGGACCTCAACATCCTTACTGGTTTCAACAACGGTATGGGCCTGCTCAACTTCTGGCCCACGTGGGATTGGAACGTGCTTCTAT
Organism: Microdochium bolleyi; assembly: GCA_001566295.1. Classification (NCBI taxonomy): domain Eukaryota; kingdom Fungi; phylum Ascomycota; class Sordariomycetes; order Xylariales; family Microdochiaceae; genus Microdochium; species Microdochium bolleyi. The sequence continues at coordinate 141,444 of KQ964258.1, forward strand.
TCACGGGCATCGACCCGCTCATGGTCCCTGCGTTCTCAACCTTCAACTCGGTTGCTGGCTGCTTTGTCCTCGGCTGGCTCTCAGTCGGCTTGTGGTATGCCAACGTCTGGAACACTGGATACATTCCCATCGTTAGCAACAAGATGTTCAACCACTGGGGCGGCATCTACAACGTCAGCATGGCACTCAACGAGCAAGGTCTTTACGACAACGAAAAGTACATGAACTACTCGGCTGTCTATCTCAGCGCTGCACAGGTTGTCGCCTACTTCTCCTTCTTCGCGGTATACTCATCAACGGTCATGTACGTGACCTTGTTCCACCGCTACGAGATCGCCATGGGCTTCAAGAGCCTGTGGCGCTCGCTTCGCAATCGCGGCCCTAGACAAGGAAGTCTCGCTTCGGGAGACTACGAGGATGTCCACGTCCGCCTCATGAGGGCATACCCTGAGGTGTCGGAGTACTGGTACTTTGGCGTGCTCGTCGTGGCTGCTGCTACTGGCATGGCCGGTATCGCTACCTACCCGACCTACACTACAATCGGCGTCGTGCCGTATGGCATCATCCTAGCCTTGCTCTTTGTGGTTCCTACGGGCATCATCCGAGCCATGACCGGCGTGGAGGTCACACTCAACGTGCTGGCCGAGTTCATTGGTGGCATGTGGGTCGAGGGCAATGCCCTCGCCATGAACTTCTTCAAGTCGTTTGGTTATGTAACATGTGCGCATGCACTCTCGTTCTCCAACGACTTGAAGCTGGCCCACTACCTCAAGGTTCGTACTCTTTCTTCTCTCTCATACTGCCCTCCTTACATACTTGCTGACTTGAACCCGTGTAGATTGCACCACGTCAGACTTTTGCCGCGCAGATGGTGGCGACCCTTATCTCCACCTTTGTCTGTGTGGGTGTGTTCCAGTTCCAAATGGACATTCCGGATGTCTGCACACCAGACGCCCCGATGCGGTTTACTTGCCCGACACCACAGACATTCTACACAGCCTCGGTCCTGTGGGGCACGATTGGCCCGCTTAAGATCTTCGGCGCCAACGGCCAGTACTCGTGGTCCCTCCTCGGCTGGCCGATTGGATTTGCGGCGCCGCTGCTCTTCTATCTCCTCATTCGCAAGTACCCGCGCAACCGCTTTGTGCGGCAGATCCACCCTGTCGCCATCTGGACCGGCGCCCTCAACTACTGCCCATACTCGTTCTCGTACATGTGGCCATCCGTACCGATCGCGTGGCTCTCTTGGATCTACATCCGCGGCCGGTACCTCGCCTTCTGGTCCAAGTACAACTTTGTCCTGTCGGCCGCCTTCTCCGCGGGTGTCGCCATCGCGGGCATCCTCATGCTCTTCACCGTGCAGTGGTACGGAATCGAGATCAAGTGGTGGGGCTCGACGCAGGCCGTCGCGGGCTGCGAGGGCAAGCCGTGCCTACTCAAGACTCTGGGCCCGAACGAGCGGTTCTACCCATGGTGGGACGGGACGCGCGTCCCAGCGCCATGAGGATCGGGACTGGGGAAAGGGGAGTTGACGACGACTTGCTGGGCTTTTAAATGATTTATTGGGCAATATGTATACCTGGGATCTTTGTATTTGACAAGCGGGATGACTGGAGTTTCGTGATGGAGCAAACACTTACTATTACTACTTTTGGGTTATCCACCGTGTACTTTTCAGGATATGGGAACGGCATGTCATGGCGCTTATCCGCCTGGGAATAAAGGGTTCGAGCCGTTATGAGTTGAACACCAACAGTATGTAGTCTGCAGGAAAGATCGGAAAGAAGAATTCCAAGTAAAGACGAAGAAAGACTATGTTCAGTCTGACTAGATGCGAAGGGGCGCGACTTGACCTGTGAGAGCCATGTTAGGTGACGATGTTGGGTGTGTGGTGCCGTCCTGGTCGAGGACGCTGAGAGAGCAGTTGTCTTCATGTTGTTGTCATGATCCTCCTTACAATAGGGTGACTATGGCTCAGATATTTCCAAGGGAGCTTCTGACCCAGGTGAGAATCACAACGATGGTGTAAGCCTTTTGGTTTTTCTGTCTGCTCCAATAGATTAAATGGAAAGATTTTAAACTCAAGATTGTAGTTTGCACCGTCTTCAGCTAGCTGCTTATCTGTTTCTCTTCCTTTGCCCCCATGAGCTCGGCCTTTTTGTTTTACTTTGTTCAGGCGTTTTCTGCTTAGCCCTCAATTCAAGTTTCGGGTGCGTTTATTTCATTTCGGCTGTTATTGTTGGCTGTGTAGGAGGGCAAAAAAGAGAATCAACCGAAAAGACTGAAAAGTAAGACTGGACATGGCCACCGGCCGTCATGGGCGGGGGCGCGGAGCATTATCGAGGCATGCGGTCGTTTAATGACATTGCAAAGGATGAACGAAACGATCACAGTTAGCCGTGGATGGTCGCTGGGGCATTCAGTCCGGTCTTCTTATTGTAATTGACAAGGCCCATTGCCGTTTGTCTGACGTTGTGATTTGTGATACATCTGCTGCGATTACGACTGCCATTTCCCGGCCAGCAATATTATCTCTCTCGTTTTCTATTAGTGCCATAACATCCTCCTCATCGGATCTTCGATTACCCCGGGCCTCCCTTGTTTGGTGCCAGCGAGTGATTCACTGCAGTGTGGGCGATATCAGGAGACTGCCGTCGTGGCGTCCGAAGCTCTCGCGTGGAGACGAGGGCAGACGTCCATCTAGCGCGGCAGGGGCAGGACCCGGGTGATGTCAGTCAGCTGGTTCATATTAGTCACGCCGAGCATGCTCATGCGGAAATAGGCCGCGGCGTACGCCTGTAGTGGTAGATTCGAGATCTGTTAGCGAGTTCTCTCACGTCTAATACGGGGAAAAGAATCAAGCAGAGCAATTCCAAACATACCGGCACCCAGCGCCCTTGCCCCCCCGGCGCGGCGAAGCTGTCCCACTGCGCCCTCGTCGCGCCGAAGTTGGCGACGTTCCGATCGCTCGGGAACACGAGCACGTTGGTCCTGTTGTCGTTGGTCCTCGTCTCGGTGTAGTACCGCGTGTCCCAGCGGTCGGGCGTCGAGTCCTGGCTGGCCCCCGCGCGGCTCGGGTCGAAGGTGCGCTGCCGGCTCGTGCTGTGCGCGCCGAGCAGCGCGACGAGGTCCGCCGCCGTGAACGTCTTGGCGGCGAACAGGTCGATGAGCTCCTGCGCCGACTGCCGCGGTCCCGGGATCCTGCCCGTGGGGCCCGGGGTCGCATTGTCCCGGCGGCCCGCGAAGCTCCGGATCCGCGGACCTCCGGGGCACACGACGGTCGCGACGTTGGCGGCGAGCTGCACGATGTCGGCCATCCCGGGCCTGTTGGCCGTGTGGGAGGCGTACTTGTCGTAGAGCCCCTTCTCGAAGCCCGCGACGTCCTGCAGCCCGGTGTTCTCCCGGCGGGACAGCTCCCCCGCGGCGCCGGAGAGGATGATGCTCCCGTCCGCGCCGCCGTAGGGGGAGGTCCGGTCCCACGCCGCGGCGTCGTGGAAGCCCAGCCGGATCGCGGCGCGGGCGCGGTCCGAGCACCCGGCGAAGGCGGCGGCGAGGTCGTCGGCGATGTACTTCCACACGCAGAGCCTGTCCTTCTTGCAGGCGTCCGAGTTCAGGGAACCGGGGGCCTTGTAGGTGAGCCTGTTGTCGGCGGCGGCCGGGGACGAGCCTCGCAGGATGCCTGCGATGTCGGTGCCGACGGGCGTGCTTGCGGCGGAGGCGAGCAGGTCCCCGAGTAACTCGGTCGAGCGGCCGGTAAGGATGACCTCGTCGCGGGCGTAGATGTCGGCGAGGGTGTGGTCCATGCCTGGGTATGCGAGGGTCAAGACGGCGTGGTGGCTCGCGGCCGCCAGAGTGAGGAGGGTGGAGGATTTCATTGTGAGATGAGGAGTTTAGTCTGTAGCGATGGGTGGAGTGATCGGATCGGACAACGAGATGATGCCGGGGTGGCTAATATTAACGAACGACGTAGTAAAGAAGGGAAAGCAGGTGTGCTAGCCAAATATCATGGTACTCAACATGTAGCTGTTGAAGACCTTGCTGGGCAATGGTTATGTAGGACTCTGTGCCTGGGCCCAAGTGACCTTTATATTTACACGAGTTTCTCTTCGATGCATGATGACATGTATCTGCTTCTACCTGCTGACCATCCTCCGAGAGAGGGCTGGCGAACAGGCGCAGCCAGGCTGAAAGAAACCCGACAGCAAGCCGAGGCTTCGCAGCCTCTGTGCTCACGATGCATGTTCAGCTCGTCAGAGTGATATTTGTGGCGTCGTATCGCTTACATTTCCGCAAGCCGACTTCTCTGCCCCCCGAGAGCGCAGAGCGTGGGATATATGCAGGCTTGGTGTGCCTGAAACGGGGGGACCTTGGTACCTGCACGAGGCAAGCAGCACACTGCATTAGGTCGAAAGGGGATCAATCATTTTGTTGCTTACAACACTCCTTGGTAAGTACGATATGTGCAAGCCCGTTCGATGGATGTCACAAACTACGACGACGTCGGGTGGATGTATCGGGGATTGGTGACATCGAATGTGGAACTCGACATTGGCGAGCACTAGGTTTCCGGAGCCGCAACAGCAAGAGAGGAAGCATGCTCTGATTCCCGTCAAAGGGATTTCCCATCTAGTTCGGGAACCCTAGAGCTAGCAAGCCGATCAGCTGTGGAGCGAGCCTGCTGGTGATCTGCAGGGCCTTTTTGTTCGAACATTGTATGTGGACACTTCTGCTGCATATGCTTGCGCGTATGCATGCAGAACTACGGATATGGTCCCGATTCGCACCGGAATGTTGGCGGACTTGAAGATACGAGCGGTGAAGCTCGTGCCCCTTTCTGTAAGTCCTGCCGACAAGAAGGGAGGATGCGTGATGCACTGCGAGAGAGTTTACTCGGACAGGCCGGGTGCTGCTGCATCCCAAGACCCAGAAACGCTCACCTTGCGAAGACCGGCCGGTGTGACGGCGGCATGCATGTCCATCGACCGCGCAAGCCCGGAAGCCCATGTCCCCCGTCAAGTCTCCGATTGGATGGATGAGGGATCCGAATAATCCTTGCGAGTGCCGAGACTTGCAGGCGCCACTCCCGCGCCTTGGGCCTGCACACCACACAAACCTTGAGCCTCGATGTTGCACGACCTTGGCCGCAGCTGGCTCTCTTACATGGACCATGGGCTCCAAGAACCTTTCAGCCCCAGCTCCCGATGGCCTGCCGCTGCTTACATTTCGGGCGAGCCCATGCTAATTTTATCCATGTGCAGCTTACACGCAAAAAGCATCTCACCCTCACGCATGCGCCCTGGGCCGGCGTTCCTGGCGCGGAGCCTGCGAGGCAAGGTTTCTCTTTGTTCCTGGTTCCCATGCACGTCATGGTCACCCAGGGAATCAGCATGTCTCGCCGCGGAGGCGTCTCCTTTGTCTGCTGTCGGATGCTGTTCGGATTCCCCGTGTAGCCTCAATCTCACCCCGTCGTGTCCTCCTTCGGCGCAACACGGATGTCTCGTCTTGCGCGAACCGGGGCACGATCTTCTTCGGGTAGATATTGCAGCTTTCAACAGATTTGAAGAGGAAAACCTTGTTCCGCGTGATGTAAGCTCATCTGCGTCGGACGAGACAGGCGAGTAGACTACTACATCGGACGTCCTTTCCTCTCATGGAGTGTGACCGGTCGTTTTCAAGGGGAGCGTCGGTCAAGATCTTTCTCACACTTCGGGACATTACGGCAGACGAACGTCGGTGGCCGACCTGCGAGCCTTCTGGTCTGCAGTGGCGAGCACATTTAGGGTCTACCTGCAGGGAAGTCAATGCTTTGAGAAGTCTACTGCAGAGTTCTAGTCGCGGCTCTTCCCGGAGAATTATCTGGTGTCTTCGTCAGTTTCCACGTAGTCCGTTCGACCCGCTCGATCCCATAGGGTTGCAATCAGCTCAAAGCAACATCGCTCTTCTCATCACCGCCCCAGCGCCCATCCCCAAGATCAACACTGTCTGGCCCCTTGCCGTGCCAGATCTGGAACTTGCCCCTCCCGTCATCGTCCACCCACGCCCGGAACATGCCGTTGCAGTTGTGCTCGTGCACGATCTCGCTCGTGACCTTGACCACTTCTCCTGTCCGCTCGTCCCGCGTCACCACGCTCTCAATGCCAATCATGCCGCCCTCGCCTTCACCAGTCTTGCCCCATCGGTCCTGTGCGGACTTTTGCAGGTCGCCGCCAGGGCCTGCGACCTGGCGCAGGGCAGAGGCCGTCGAGTGCCCACCCCAGCGCGCGATCGAGGCCACTGTGCGGACCGCGGCGATGCGGAGGAAGGAGTCGCCGTTGCCGGTGCCAGAGAGGGCTGCCGCGCGGGTGGTCTTGAGGTCGCGGTGGTGATGATGATGTTGTTGTGCGGTCCCAGACGAGGGAATGGGTTGATACTGCATGCTCAGAGGGATGACAGTAGGCAGGCAGCTCACCAGCATACTGCGTAGACTCGACGACAGCTCAGTGACACCAGTCTGCCGGCCCAGAGCTTGCCGGACGTCGTTGACAGACCAGTCTGCGAGACTGGCGGGCAGCGCGGTGGAGGCTTGTTGCGAGTGATATCCGTTGTTCTCGTCATTCCACTCCTCCGCCCAGAACCCGGCGCCGACAGAGGGCGTGTCCCCGATGCGGCCTGTCAGCTTGTTGGTCATGCCGCCCGTGCTCGTTGCCACGCAGATTGTGCCGTCCTCGTCCATGGCCACGACGCCGCAGGTGCCCTGCGGGAGGTACTCGTCTGCGCTCCACGTCGCCAGCGCAGGACAGTCCTCGGTATGGCCAGCTTGTGCCGCAACATTCGCCTGCTCCTTGCCTTTCTTCTCCCGCTCCAGCGCCCGGATGTGCTCGTCCCACCGGTTCTGCGTGAAGAAGTACTCTGGGCTAACAAGCGATACGCCATAGTGCTGGGCGAGCGTCTCGGCGGCCTGCCCGTGGACCAGCGTGTGGCCCTGCGCGGACGGCACGTCGAGCTGCGCAGTCACATCGCCATCCCTGGCGGCGGCGGTGGCGGCGGCCCAGCCCAGGTCTGTCTTGCCCCAGAGGTCCTTCTCGCCCCTCTCAAGCATCTCCTTGCACAGCAGGATTGGGTTGCGGACGCGCTGCAGGCCCGCGACGGCAATGGCTCGCTTGGCATGGCCGCGGGTGACCATGAGGCTGGCCTCGTGCTCGTTGAGGCCGTCGCGGGTGAAGACGGCGCCCTTGGCCGAGTTGAAGAGCGGGTTATCCTCGAGCTGCGTCATGGCAAAGGTTGCCACGTCGAGGGCAGAGGGGAGTCTGGCAACGCCTGTCTCCGTGCCCGGCGTGTCATCCTTGGGCTTGGGAGTGTTCATGTATTTGTTTGTGCTGGCGATCTGGTGTCCCTTCGTCAGCGCTGGGTATCTGGACTTGTCTCTGAGGGGTGATGACTTACGATGGTCAGGAGCGCCGTCTTGTAGCCCTCATACTTTTCAGGCGGCATAGACAGGCCAATGTTGCCTGCGCCGCCGTGGATAATGAGGCGAGGCTTTGTCTTGACATGCTGGCGGTGCTGGGACACGGAGTCCTGCCACTGGGGCTGCGGTTTGTACTCCATTTCTGATGGCTGTGGGAGGGGAGTGAGTAGGGTGAGTACGATGTGCGTGGCCTGATGCGCAGGTTGCGATAAGAAGGAGGCAGGAAGCCGGAGCTCTGGGCGACGTCGGAGTCGGAGTCGCAGCGCAACGGAGCTCATCCGACGGCAGCTTCCTCATTGGGAGCGATCACCAAGCCGGCCTGCAGGGGTGCGGCATCCCCCGCACGCCCCAACCTCACCTGCAACTCACGGCTCCCTCAAGGCCGGTCTCATAAGATACACGAGATCTGCTGTTTGCTGCAATGATTTCGGGGCAATATCTGAAAAACTCTTATCCTCCAAGAAGCCAGCCTCACTAGACCAGCTGAGTGCCGCGGACTTGCCACAATGCGTATCACAGAGCCAACCGACGACTTCGTCATTGTGGACATTCCCCAGGCTCCCAAGAAACATGATGCCACGTCCCAATCTGCAACCCGTTCTCACAGAAAGCACAAAGTTTCAGAGTCCGTCGTAAGCCGGATCATCCGGGTCAGCGAGGACGAAGCCGAGCTCAAGGCCTTCTACAACGTCCCGGGCTCGGAGACCCGGCACGACCGTCTCACAAAGTTCTACACGGACGAGCTGGACTCGCTGCCTTCACATGACTTTGACACTCTCAGCCACGAGGACAAGGCAGACTTCATCCTCCTCAAGGGCTATCTCAACCGTTGCACAAGGAACCTAAGCCTCGAGCAGAAACACAACGATGAAGTCGAGACTATCATCGGCGCCTTCGCCAGCCCGATCCGCGAGTGGTGCGAGAAGAGACAACGGGTAGATCCCATCAGGCCGCAGGAGATGGCCGCCAGCCTCCACAAGGCCACTGGACTGGTGACCAGATATCGAGAAGAAATCGTCAACGACAAGACGTCGTCATCACCCAGAACCTCCAAGGTCACAGCCTACAGGGTCACCAAGACCCTCGCCGCCCTCCAGTCCCTCCTCGCCGAGACGGTCGACTTCTACAAAGGCTACGACCCACTCTTCGACTGGTGGGTGACCGTGCCGCACCGCGATCTCGACTCGAGCCTAACAAGCCTCGTCGCCACGATCCGGGAGCACCTCCTCGACATCCGGCCAGGCCCCGACGGCAGCGGCGACGACGACGTCATCCTCGGCGACCCCATTGGCCGCGACGGCTTGCTCACCGAACTCGAGGCCGAGCTCATCTGCTACACGCCCGAGGAGCTCCTGCAGATCGCCGAGCACGAGTTCGCCTGGTGCGAGACCGAGATGCGCAAAGCCGCCGTGGCCCTAGGCTTCTCCTCTAGCGACTGGAAATCCGCCCTCGAGGCCGTCAAGAACAAGTACGAACCCCCCGGCTCGCAGCCGCTCTTCATCCAGTCCCTCGTGCGCGAGGGCAGCGCGTACGTCCGGCAGCACGACCTCGTCACCGTCCCGCCCCTCGCGGAGGAAGGGATCCGGATGTACATGCTGTCCCCCCGGATGCAGAAGGTGTCCCCTTTCTTCCTCGGCGGGCCGTACCTGCAGGTCTCGTACCCGACGGCCGCGATGCCGCACGCCGACAAGCTCATGTCCCTGCGCGGCAACAACCGGCACTTCAGCCGCGCGACGGCCTTCCACGAGATGATCCCCGGCCACCACCTGCAGGAGTTTGTCGGGGCGCGGTCGGGCCCCCGCGCGCGGGCGAGGCAGGGCATGTTCAGCACCCCGTTCTACGTCGAGGGCTGGGCGCTGTACTGGGAGATGGTGCTGTGGGACCGGGGCGACTTCTTTGTGTCCGCTGAGGACAAGGTAGGCAGCCTGTTCTGGCGGATGCACCGGTGCGTGCGGATTGTGTTCAGCTTGCGGTTCCACCTCGGAGAGCTGAGCGCGCAGGAGTGCGTCGACATGCTGGTCGAGCGGGTCGGCCACGAGCGGGCGACGGCCGAGGGCGAGGTGCGCAGGAGCCTCGATGGGAGCTATAGTCCGCTGTACCAGGCCGGGTACATGCTGGGCGCGTTGCAGATCATGAGGTTGCGCAGGGAGGCTGTCGAGGTCAAGGACGGGATGGGTGAGAAGGAGTTCCATGACCGGATACTGGCGGAGGGCGAGATGCCGATTGAGATGCTGCGGGCGTTGATCCTCGGCCATGAGCTGACATCGGACTTTGGTAGTTCGTGGAGGTTCTACGATCTGTGAGCAGACATATTACCTTGGTCTATGGCTTTGGCTGCCCCTGACTTTCCGAGATGGCAAAGCTTGACACCCAAGTATCGTGATGTTCTCCAGGTGATTCTCGATTGTGTTCACCTCAGGATTGCTCGTTCACCCACCAACTACGTGAAGCAGAAAGCGATGTCTCCGGGGCGTGGCAAAGGCTGGCGTCACGAGGACATGTGCAAATCATTAGTTTGTTCTATATTGCTTCAAGTACATAGCCGGCCACTGGGCTGGATCGTCTGCTCGTGTCTTAACCGATATGCTAGGCGCTACTTCTTCGTATTGTGTTCCGGGAGATGCTGGCCCACTCGGCTCCGCCTCTCCCTACAAAGCCGCGGTCACCCATGCCCTCTCCTTCTTTTGTTCATGCGGATGGCTGACGGAGATGAAAATGATGAAATGCCTCATGATAGCCCGGCAAATTCAACCATATGGTACAAGTACAAGCTCGTGTGACGCAATCGGTGGATGATATGGCGTGCCTGCCCGAATCGGATACCTCGACTCCATGCGCCGGCTCATGGCAGGGCCACTGTATGCGATAAGGCGAGAGATTCATCGTAGGAAGTGTTGTACATGTTTGCCTCAGAAGACATGCAAATACGCGTGTGCCGTGTTGTGGGTATACAGACTGACTTGAGCCTGATCAAGTCTGCGTTCAAGGTAATGGTAGAGTGGTGTGTGTGGTGTACATGTGGCTCGGTCACGTCATAGTCGTTACAAGCTCGAAGTTCTGATCGGGAATGCTCTATGCGAGTTGTGCCTCAGGAGGAGGCTGCGGTACCTAGGAAGAGGAACACAATGTCAGTAATGAGTCACATACCCGTGGCTGGGTACCAGAAGAATTCCCGGAAGAATCGTAACGGAGTGAGACTCATACCTCGAGCTTCGTGCCACCCGCCAACATCCTCTGGAAGCCGATACCAACACCCTCGATGACCGCAAGCAGGACGGCGCAGCCAATAGCGCCGTTTCTCGCGGCCTTGTATCCTCCACGGATCGCGAGCGAACCGCCGGTGAAGAAACCGGCAATGATGGCGTTGTAGGGATCCTCCTTCTTGCGGACTCCCTTGACGGCGCAGTCGAACGTCGAGAAAAGACCGCCCCACACGCCGAAGTTGCCGCCTAATACGGGCGCGCGCGCCTTGATGGCTGTGATGGAGCCTATCCTCCGCTCGCCGACGGGACTGTTGCGGAAACCTTTGATGCCGTGCCAGATCGTGCCGCCGATGGCCTAGTGAGGGCGGAAGACCGAGTTAGTGAAACGGTTGTGACCATCTTCAACGAACTCCGGGTGGAAGTCGGTGCGCGGGGAAGAACATACGCCCATGGCGAAGGCACCGCCGAAGTCATTCAGGACGACCCAAGGGCAAGGATCACGTCCGTGATCCATTCTGTGTGACTGGTGAACGTACGTCGTGGGAGACGTAGGGCGTGTCGACGAGACAGATGCTTTGTCGAGACACAAGGACTCGAGGAGGATGCCGGACTGCTTGTCGGGTCAAGTCGAAAGTCTGTGCTCGTAGCAGCTACGTGGCGGGTCGCAGTGATGCGTAGAAGGTCGATTCTCTGAGGATGAGGTGGTCGCCGGTGTTGCGGTTGCGCCAGTCGGACGAAGTCGTCGAGAGTGTGGATGATGTCGCCCGGTGGTGTATTGTGGATGTGCCTGTGCGATCTCCAATGTTCCTCACAATCGCAGTGACGGCACCGGCCCAGGCGAGGCCGATGGGGCGCAATAGAAATTTCTTGCGCACGGACCCCAACATTGAAGCTGCCCGGCGGGTGCAGGGCGGGACCCGGGTCTTAGTCAGCTGCTGTTGCCGCCTCAATGATCACACAGGCCGCTTCTCTTGCCCTGCCTGCCAACCATCGCTCATTGCAAGAACAAACAACCTGCAATTTGGCATCTGTGTGCTGTGCTCCAATGTGCATGCCTCTCCCTTATCCTGACTCGGAGGTACATGCACGGGCGATGAACATCACTTTTCGGATTGAGCGAGTCGATCTCTCACAGTCCCACGTTGAAGTAGACTGTCAGCTGCCCCACTTTCCCGAGGTCGGCTGCAATTGCGGCCCGCCTGGCAGGCTCTCGAGGCTTGTTATCTTGTGGCAGCAAGTCCCAGCCGGTCAATTCTGCGGTGGTCGACAGCTTTCAGCAATGACAGCAATGTCCGATGGCTAGATGAGCACCTGCTTGTCGTGTGTCTCGGGGCGCGCATAAGTAATTGCGTCGCAACTCCTTACCTCCGGCACGCAATGCCGTGCTATGATGGCGTCTTGTGTCTCTTTTGGCGTGGCCTCCGTGGTCATGGCCAACCCCCCAGTCAGTCAGAGTCATCTTGTCAGTGTTCCCCTGTTCGAGTTGAGGACACTTGTGTCACACGACTCATCGGCGATGGGGCAGGCCAAGTCGATGGGTCAAATACACATACACAGCGTGCATTTAGTGAGCAGCTTGCGGAGGGTTGGCCAAAGTGGAAGCTGGGCAGCCGTCGAGACTGCGCACTGCCCAGGTGAACAGAGAAGCAGACAATTAAGCCCAGGGGGATTGAATGATGGGAGGAGGTCTTACCGCCTGTCTGGCCCAAGCGCCGATCGCGGGCGATTGATGCGTGAGCACGCAAGTCGCAGGCCGGTCGTAATCCAATCCTACGCCGTGGATGGGACGAAGGAGAGTTGCTGGGAGTCAGGAGGCACATTCGTGTCAAACAGAGCACGAGCCCGATAAGCACAGACAGCTCAGCATAACTGAGGCATCCTCGTACAGAGGTCACGCCCAGCAGGCTCGACGGACACATATCTTCACCTGCACCTCACTTCGCCCTGTCTCGTGCCGCTCTTCATGTTCCCCCAGGATAGCACAATCGTGAATGTCTGTCCTCACCCTACGACATTACCCGCCAGCTGACGACAGACACACCAGCCGAGATGCGACTCGTCCCGCTCGAGACAGCCGGCGGGCAGGCCTTGGGCAGCGTCCTCGGCCGCAGCCGACCCATTGACATTGCCCGCAATCACCGTGGTCAGCACACCAACAACGGCAGCAACGACGGCGAGGTTCGCGGGTGCCGTGGCTGCCAGAAGATGCAGCACAATGAAGAGAACCAGAGACTGGCCATGTCGGCGTCGACGGCGTCGTCCATCACCCTGCAATGTGAGTGGATCGTTCTTCTCTCAGAGACCGTCGTCAATCACAGACAGCCCAGACAGCACGCAGTCGTCAGAAGACAGCTTTGGAGATTGAGCTTTCTCCAAGCCAGAGAGGCCAGATCCAGTTGTCGTCTCCACAGCACACCCTCCGACTCCGGAAGCCTGCCCTCACGCCCCCACCAGACCGGCCGCGTCCGACAAGCCTCGATGGTTCAGATCGAGGGCGTTGCAGATGAGGCTCAAATCTCAGAGTCAGGGCTGCCCCGCGGGTCGGGCGCAGGCTAACGAGACATGCAGCAAGTGCTACCCTGTTATGACTCTGGAGCCTCCCCAATCCACTCTCGCTGCTGAGGCTTGCCCTGAGAGCGAGGAGAGCTAACTCGACCCTATGCCGAGACCCCTGCCAACCCTTGCTTCATCCTGCCGCTCTGACGTGCCTCCCCACACTCTCGAGCCACTGCCCGACCAGCTCATTGACCACCTCGACCACGGTCACGGCAACACCACAATGCTACCCACGCGACCGACTCCTGAACAATCCCTGGCCTTCGCTGACAGCTCCTCTTGCTCCTCCTAGCATCGCTCTCGTCCATGATGCCACCCTCGTCCTCCGCCTCCTGGGCACCGTCGGCGACGACACAGTCGACCCAGCATCCCGCGCCCGAGCTACACCACAGCCTGAAGCACGACAGCTCCGTCCTCGCCCTCACAGTCAGCGATGACAGGATATATGCCGGCACCCAGGACGGTGAGATCGTGGTCTGGTCCCTTGGCACATACCGCCAGCTGCACAACATTCAGGCGCACAAGCGCAGTGTCCTCAGCCTGTTCCTCTCCGATGACGGCACAATGCTCTTCTCGAGCGCCGCAAGCGACCCAATCGTCAACGTGTGGTGCCCAACCTCCATGCAGCGTCTATACGAGATCTACAGCACAAACGACAGCTTTGGCGACATTTTCTCCGTGGCATACTCCCCGCAGCACGAAACAGTGTACTACGGCGCACAGAACACCTCGATACAGTGGGCCAGCCTTGCGGATCTGAAGCAGCAGGTTGCCCACGACTCTGCAAATCATCCCGACCGCAGAAATCACCGATTCTTCGACTCCCGAGCTGTTGGCGGCGGCGCCAGCACACCGCGTCTGACCGACGAACGATTCGACCTGATCCCTAGATCACACACAGTCATCGAGACTGACAAGCGGGCGAGCCTCATGTACGCGCACTATGGTTTCATCTACTGTATGATGATTGCCAAGGGTCTCACGGCCTTCGCGGATGCCGAAGAGGAGGTCTTGGTAACCGGAGGTGGTGACGGCACCATCAAGGCCTGGAAGCTGGGAGGTAAAGACGTGGCCCCGGACGGACTCGAGCACGGCCTAGAGGAAGTCATGCTTCTGGGTGAAGAAGATGCCAACTCAGTCATGTCCCTACAAGTCGATGGCTCGTTTCTATACAGTGGCAAGCTGAGCGGCGTCATCGAGCTGTGGGACCTCGATACTCAGCAGAAGCTTCGCCAGATCAAGGCACACGACGGTAACGTCTGGAGCTTACAGATGGGCTGGGGCTATCTCTGGAGCACAGGTTCCAGTGGTACCGCTAGTGTAAGCCGTTCCATCACATCCCCATCGGTACTGATATCTCTAACCTCCCCTGCAGAAACACAGCACCGTGCAATACGGCAGGTATCAGACTACGGAGTCTCAAAACGTGAGCCAGAAGTATCAGTGCCTCACCAAATGGAATGCGCACGACGGCAAGATCCTCGCCTCGGTAGTCACAACGCACGAGAACAACCAACTGTATATTACGGGTGCAAATGACAACAACGTGTCAATCTGGCTGTTGGGGAGTGAGGCGTCCACTGACCCAGAGAGCCACGAAGAGTCGGAAGATATGATGATTACCTCACTGCGAGAGTTCGTCTCGTACAAGACCATCTCATCGAATCCCGAGTATGCAGAGGACTGCCGGCAGGGTGCCACATGGCTTCGGACGCTGTTCAAGAAGCTAGGCGCAGAGGTGGAGATGCTCCACGCAGACGACTTCTTACACCACCCAGTGGTCTTCGCGAAATTCATTGGCAAGCAGAAGACTGGCGAGAAGCGGAAGCGAGTCTTGTTCTACGGCCACTATGATGTGGTCCCAGCAGACACGAAAGATGCGAAGTGGGACAGTGACCCGTTCCAGCTCAAGGGCTCTAATGGGTTCCTGTACGGCCGTGGTGTCAGCGACAACAAGGGGCCTATCATGGCAGCACTTTACGCAGTCACAGATCTAATGCAGGCGAAATCGCTTGACACGGACATCCTCTTCCTTATTGAGGGACAGGAAGAATCAGGCTCCAGCGGTTTCCGTCGAACCATTCGAAAGCACAGGGAGCAGATCGGACATGTCGACTACATCCTGCTTGCCAACAGCTACTGGCTCAACGATGACATCCCTTGCCTCACCTATGGCCTTCGTGGCGTTATGCACGCCACGATCTGCATCGAATCGCAGCGACCCGACCTCCACTCCGGTGTCGATGGCTCGTACATGGTGAACGAGCCCATGTCTGATCTCATGACGATTCTTTCGAAGCTCAAGGGACCCCGGAACACCATCATGTTGCCTGGCTTCTACGCAAACATCCCTCCGCTCACAAGTGAGGAGGAGGCACGCTACGACGCCATCATTGACGCTTTGGGCGTTCGAGCCAAGGGCAAAGCTAAGGCAGACATGCTCAAGAAGAACCTGATGGCCCGTTGGCGCGAACCCAACCTGACGCAACATGCTGTCAATGTCTCCGGGTCGGGCGGCGGCTTGATCAGCAGTCATGCGAGCGCCAAGATCAGTATCCGTCTCGTCCCTGGCCAGGAGGTTCAGGAAACAGTCGAGGCGCTGAAAGTCTACCTGCAAAGCGAGTTCGACAACCTTTTGTCTGACAACGTGCTTAAGGTGCAGATTGACAACACGGCCGAGCCCTGGCTTGGCGATCCTGATAACTACATTTTCCGTACCCTGGAAGAGGCCGTGGTCAAGGCGTGGTCGCCATTCTTCACCCCGGAGCATTCGTCAGATGACGAGACTGAGGACAAGACCGGTGATGCGTCTCTACAAGGCAAAATCCACCGCAGCGGCCCGAGCAAGCCCCTCTATATCCGAGAGGGCGGCTCCATCCCAGCGATTCGATTTCTGGAGAAAGAGTTTGATGCACCTGCGGCTCACCTCCCCTGTGGGCAAGCGTCTGATGCCGCGCATTTGAATAACGAGAAACTCCGGCTCGAGAACCTCTTCAAGAGCCGGGAGATCTTTGCTGATGTGTTTAAGAGACTGTAAGAGAAAATCGGCTTACAGTCCGTATTCTGGTTTTTGTAGATTTTGGTATGGTGGCAGGCAAGGAGTTTGGGGTTTGTGTATCATACAATAAAGAACGATCTGTTTTGAATGACTGTGTCGAAGTGTAGGCAGGAGTAAAGATTCAATGACCCCTAACTTGGAAAAGATGATCGGGACGCCAGTCCACAACTGGGTCAGTATGGTTCTTCCTTTGTAACCACTGCTAACGGCCACGCAACTCAACAACCAATCAAATGTCTTCGTGGCTCAGTTGGTTAGAGCGTTGGTCTCATATCATTCAGTTGATTGACTCGATTAAACAATATTGGGACATCCAAAGGTCGTGAGTTCGAGCCTCACCGAGGACAAATCCTTGATTCTTTCATTTTTGCATATTTTGCACTCGGGCTCGGCAGACGGATCTTGTCTCCTACCTGTTTCTTCATCTCTTTTCCTTCTCCGAGTCAGGATCTGACTTGTCCGCGTTGTGCTCGCGCCGCTGTGAGGCAGATCCCACATTTACAGAGAGATGGTTTGGTCTCGATTGCATGGGAACAGAGGATCTACAGAGTTTGCAACACTACAATAATACGTCCAGCCCTACCGCAAGCCACACGCAACCGCAACCTTGCAGCCGCTGGATGCGCGTCTAGAGCAACACGGGTGATATTCCTGGAAGCACTCGAGGCGTGGGAGTTGCCGCGCCCCGGTTTTCGAGATGCCCGGGGCCAATCGGGTGTTGTAGAATCCGGGTGCCTGGCTTCGACGAGACCGGCAACCACAGACACAGCCAAGAGCGCCCAGGTGGGCAAGCGTACCCCAAAAAAGGTGAGAGCTGGTGTCTTCTTTGCCTGCTTTGCCCAATCAATGGGCTGGGTAACCTGCTGCCTGGCATCGGGGACGGTCTGGAGCAGTGTCTAGTGGCCACGGACGGGTGCCCTTGGCCGACCTTGGAAACACGACGAGATGCCCGACGTAGGTGCCTGGCACGGGACACGAGGAGATCGGCGGGCTCGTGGACCTCTCACTGAGACAGGACGTTGATTCCCGATATGGGGGCAGAATTGCATCCGGAGGGAATGTGTGTGCCGGCACGCCGGGGACCACGCGGGTATCAGCTCGATGTGCTATCATGCAACCATTGGCCAATGAAGATCAACAACCCCCAGATATAAATCGTGCTCCCCGTCTGCAAGTCAACAACATCTCTGCTTGGTACTTGCCCGCTAAGCTCTCTCTCTTTCTCACGACCTTGCCAACAGCCTCGACCCCGAACATCGCTCGTTTTAAGAAGGTCCGTCCGATGCTCATCAAGAGAAAAGCAATGAACTCGTATCACAAGACAGATTTTGGTGAGTCCTCATTCACCAACAGCCAGTACTTTGTAGTCCCCCTCAAGATACCAGCCATCTGATACCACCTCCTTCCACAACAACAGACAACATGTCCGACCAAACCCGCGCCGGCGACGTTCCCCAATCCGGCTCTCCTCCGCCTTTCATTACTACTTCCCCGGCCCTCGCGCCCGGCCACCACAACATGTACCAGCAGCCGAGCAACTGCTGCACCACGGTCCACCACCATCACCACAGCGGCGCCGGGGCGCCACCTCACCCCGTGACGGCCGCCGCCGGGGGCGTGAACCCGTGGTACGCCGAGCCCCCGCGGCTGTACGGCAACGTCGTGCCCACGCCGCTGCTGCAGCGGCACCCGGCGCTCGTGCAGTGCCCGGGGTGCAGGGACATTGCCGTCACGTCGGTGCGGCACGTGCAGGGAAAGGGCACGCAGTAAGTCCTTCTGCACTTCTATACTCAGCCATACCGTGCAAAGAACAGGTCTCTGTTCATATACCCTACTCCCTCGCGGCTCTTGTGAAGCTTCCTACTTGCCTTCAGTACGTAGGGGCTACTCACATTCACTGCCCTAATTCATCCCTCAGCTTCGCTTCCTTTCTGATCCCAGGCGGCTGACCCATGTATGCAAAAACCAACAGCTGGATGGCCACCTTCTTCTTCGTCTTCACCGTCGTCGGCACCTGGATCCCCTACGCGTCGAACCACTTCAAGAACGCCGAGCACTCGTGCTCCCGGTGCGGCCGGGTCCTCGCCGTGCAGCGCTTCGGCGGGGGCACGAAGGCTGTGCTGATGTAGGAAGGGGGATGTGACATGGCGATATCCTTCCGCACGTGGGTTAGGCTCGGGCAGGAGTTGTTCTATTTGAGGAAAAGGGGGTGGAGCGTTGATTACAGAGAACGTGTGGTGTTTTCCAAGGCACGTGGAGCGCATGGTGTATGCGAATGACTTGCAGGTCACACCGCTGAGCTGTACCTGATTTTGTTTATCATGGCGAATTGACAAACTCTTGTTCAAGATGAAAGTTTACAATCAATACGAGACAGGGTCGAGAGCTGCCTCCGTTTCGTCGATGGGTTCAGAATTGTCCAATGCTATACCGTGTATCCTCAGCCTGACTTTTCGAAGTGTGTGCCATTGACCGATCCAACTGGCTATTGTATGGGTTCGACCAGGTTCGAAGAGTTCTTGTGGGATCGACTCGGGACTACAATTGGCCCGTCAAGGCGGTCTCCGAGGGTCATTGGGGGTTATCTCCTTCGGACCGGGACTACTCTAGCTCCTCCTAGGGAAATAAGGGTGTCGTTAACTCCGGCCAACCCCGACTTCCATGCCCCTTCAACCAGTTGGGTGGAAGGGATGCCTCCCCCGTCGTGGTGGAGAAGTTATTGTGCATCTTACGCGGTAAAGATCGAGGAACTATCTCCATTCGGCAAGGAATCGGGCTTGCAAGGTTTATACTGGCTAGCTTTACTATAAGTACCTCGAACCTCTCCTCCTCACTTAGCCTTTCCTACCCCGCGACACGATACACCACGCCTGTGCAACAAAAAACATCTCCAATATCTCGTCCTAGTATATCGCAATGGGTGATACTAGCAAGGTCGTCCTCATCACCGGAGGCAAGTTCTGACTTGGCCCGCCAATTCTTATTTGAGCAGATCCCACGAGAACAACTTTGACACTGACTCCCTATCAACCAGGCAACACGGGCATCGGCTACGAGGTGGCCAAAGCCCTCGCCGCCTCGCCCACCGCCTACAGAATCATCATCGGCTGCCGCGACACGGCCAAGGGCGACGCCGCGGTCTCCCGCCTCACGACCGAGCTCCCCAGCCCGACGGCGTCCTCCTTCGCGGTGGTCCAGTGCGACCTCACGTCCGACGCGTCCCTCGAGGCCGCGGCCGCCACGCTGGCCCGCCAATTCGACCGGATCGACGCGCTCGTCAACAACGCCGGCGCCGCGCCGGACATGCAGACCCGGCCGGACCCGGCCACGGGGGTGCCCTCCGCGGCCGCCCTGCGCAAGGGCTACAACGAGACCTGGGACGTCAACGTGACGGGCACGCACATCCTCACGACGCTCCTCGTGCCCCTGTTACTCCGCTCGCCGGACCCGCGCCTGCTCTTCCTGACCAGCGGCACGGCCTCGCTCGCCGAGACGGAGCGCCGCGACGGGCCCATGTTCGCGAGGATCAACGCGGCCCCCGAGGACAAAGGGTGGCCGAAGAAGGTCCCGAACCCGGGGATGCCGCTCTCGGGAATGCCCTCGGCGTACCGCGCGGCCAAAGTCGGCCTGAACATGCTGATGCGCGAGTGGGCCCGCGTGCTGCACGTCGACGGCGTCAAGGTGTGGTCCATCTCGCCGGGCTTTCTCGCCACGGGCCTGGGCGGCGCGGGGGCCGATATTCTGCGCAAGGTGAGTTTCGTTCATTGCCTTTTTTTTTTCTTGGACATTTTGTGTGTGCCTGGCGCGGTGTTGGCTGACAATGTGATGATTCTGGTCGGCTAGATTGGGGCTGGAGAGCCGCACAAGGGCGGCGAGTTCATCCGCGACGTCATCGAGGGCAAGCGGGATGGGGATGCCGGCAAGGCTATCCGTGTAGACTCGGTCCAGGCGTTCTGACGGACCTTGCAGCAGAGTTGGTCGTGCCACACCGGCAGTGCTTGTTGACGGGGTTGTAGCTCTAAGATACATGCATGCGGTGTTGCCCACGTTGTATGACGGATTATTAGGGACTGATTACATACCCATGTTCGATGGCTTCGGGGAATGGGGCATATCAAGAAATAGAAAAAAAGAGCCAGATGTGCACGGAAAACCTTATGGTGCAAGTGAAATAGTCCAGTGGACTAGTGGGGGATGGTATCAAGATGTCGAGAATTCTCAATAACACGATGAGATACGCCACCCAGCCCCATATCTTGATGATCGGCAATAGAGTCATTGTACACTACTATATTGGCGTAAGGATGGCGTTTTGAGAGACCAGAACTGTTCTTGCCTTGGTCCTTCTCTTGAATATACCCCATGCCGGCCCCGAAAGGTGCTTTTTTCGAGGACATAAGTCGTGCCTGAAAGGTATTTGCGGTGGCTCCTTTGTACTAGAATGGTAACACGTCTGGCCCCGACGAACTCGATCAAGGCCACCAAACTCTACCGACCTCTGGAGAGCCATAGCTTTTGTCAATGCTATGGGCCCTATAGCGAATTCGTCTACTGGCCCGCCCTGACATGGTACCCTGGGAAGAATTCACACGACAGAAAATCGAAAACGCGCAGAGGGACGTCTGTCTCCAGTCCTTATGTCCAAGCCTCCTCGCTGCGGAGTATCCATGCTCTAACCATAATCGACTTCGAGATTCCTCGAAACGACATTCAGTGGATATGAGTAAGACCAGTAATCATACATGAGGAAAGAAATTCTCACATCGACAGGTTTCTGCCCCGAGATACAGGTTTGGCAGCCCGTATTTACTAGCAGATTTATGCACACATGGATGGCATGTTTGGTTCCAAGATATCATTGTTTTTCATGAAAATTCGTAAGTCCGGGTCATCAAGTAATGCCAACATCTGTACCAAAGCGAGATGAAGCTGCCGAGAAACAAACAAACCCAACAAAAATGTCAAAAAGAAAAGTGCAGCGTGAACGCTCTGATCCCATCCAACCTATCCAAGTCAAACCCTCCCATTTAAACGCCCTCGCGTAGCCGTCGGCAAAGGGGGCACCACCCGGCGCCGCGCATGGGACTTCCCCCCTCTCAGCCCTGCGCCGTCAAGATGCACGTCCATGTATATGCGCGCGCGCGCGCGCGCGCGCGTGTGTGTGTGTGTGTGTACCTGTGCGCCATGTCCCATTTTGTTCTCACCGCGCACCGCCAACAGACCACAGCTTCTCCATGATGGGATCGTGCACGACGCCATCGACCCTCTGGCCCTGCTGGTGCTGCTGGTTCTGCGCAGCACCACCAGCGGCCTGCGCCGCGGACACGGCGCTGCTGGCCGCATTCATCGTCGACCGCCCAAAGGACCAGAGCTTCTCCATGATCGGGTCCATCACGCTGCCGCCGCTCGCTGCCTCTGATGTTCGCTCCGGGGACTGCGCGGGGGCGGTCGTGCTGAGCAGTCTAGCCGGGACGGCGGCGGCGGAGGAGCGGCCCAGGGAGCGCGGTGCGGCTGCGGCTGTGGCGGCCATGCGCGCGGTGCGGGAGCGGAGAGCGGATGACATTGTTGATATATGTGTTGTTGTAGTTTGTGGGTAAAGTGGTGTTGATGTTGGTGTGTCTGTGTGCAAGTGTATGTATGTTTGGCTTGCAGATGGCGATGCCGACGTTGGTGTTGATGAGCGTGGATGTATGTTGAGTGCACCTGGTTAGAGGAGTCTGCCGTGTGCGGCGTATCTGTCGGTGGAATAATATATATGTATATATATATGTATATGTGCTGGTGACGACTGCAACGAACGTCCAGAGAGGAAGAGGGGGGAGGGCATTCCCGGATCTTTAAATCGGCATCACCCTGCCTTCCTCCCTCCATATCCCCGAGTGCCATGTCCCCGGCGCATGCGGAGGTGCAAGCACACAGTAACATCGAAACCCCGTTTGCCCGAGTCGGGCCAGCCCAGACTGCACTGATCCGGAACATTCGATGCGGTATCGGGGCGGGCGGCGGTGCCATCGGGCGAGCGGAAGTTTACGGGCCAGCCAGCCAGCCACCAGGCCCAGATTGAACCCCCCCCCCCCCAAGCCGAGCCTGCCAGCCGGGCCGGGGTTTCCTGGGGTAAGACAGTGGGGTAGATGCACCCCTCGCCGGCCTGTGACGACGGCCATGTCGTACGACTGTGTCTATTACAAGGTCATTAAGTAATTAGGGAAACAATGTACACGAATGGTGACAACGCCTGCGTCTACCGCCTGCGTCTCCAAAAGTCTCACACGACAACTGACAAAACACCGCCAATATGCATACAACAACCAACGACATACCCTCAGGGTATCACTTGTCCAGCCCCGCCACCGTGTACGGCGTCTTGCGCCGGCGCACCTCAATCGTTGCCTTCATCGGCGGCAGCGCCACGCTGCCCAGCCAATCCGTCTTGGGCCGCTCCGTGAGCGGCTTGATGTCGTAGTTGAGCAGCAGGTTTGCAAAGATCATCTTGAGCTCCTGTCCGACAAAGAACCGGCCGGGACTACACAGCAACGCGACGTACAAGTCAGCAGACCGACCACAAACAAATACCACGGCACCAGCAAAAGAGCACAACAGAGAAAAGTCTCGCTTACCAGGCATGTCTCCCGTGGCTGAAGGCCAG
Organism: Microdochium bolleyi; assembly: GCA_001566295.1. Taxonomy (NCBI): domain Eukaryota; kingdom Fungi; phylum Ascomycota; class Sordariomycetes; order Xylariales; family Microdochiaceae; genus Microdochium; species Microdochium bolleyi. The sequence goes on from KQ964258.1 coordinate 164,351, forward strand.
GTGGGTGTCGCTCGTCGTTGTCAGCCCCGTCTTCTTGAGCTGCACCACGTCGGCCGCGCCATTCGTCTCGGCAAGCATGTTCTCCCGCGTCCGCGAGTATCGGAATGGGTCGTAGACATCCGGCTTCGCGTGGATCGCCGGGTCCTTGTGCACACTGAACAGGTTCAGCTTGATGACCGTCCCCTGCGGCGCGTGCCATCCCTCGACCTCGTTGGTCACACCCTCTGGCGCAACCACCATGCGCTCCGTCAGCGTCAGCGCGAACGTGCTGAAGCGCTGGCTCTCCCGGATCGCGCTGTCCAGCTGGTGCAGCCGGAATAAGCCCTCTTTCGTCCACTGACCTCCTTCCTCGGCAAACACCTGCGCTGCTTCACGTCTGAGAGTGTCTACCGCGCCCAGGCTGGGGTCCGTCGACATGAGGTCGATGATCATGTACATGCAGGTAATGGTCGTCGTGTGGATGGCGGCAAACTCGATGGGCAGGATCCGCTTGGCAATGTTGTCCGGCTGCAGCTCGACTATGTTGTTCTCCGCCTTAGCCGCCTTGATGACCCACGTGATGAAGTCTTCCGGCTCCTGCCATTTCTCGTATGCGGGATCGTGCGCTTCCTTGCGTGCCATGTCGTGCAGCCGCTGCCTGATGAGCGGAAGCGTGATCTCGGCCCCTCTCTTGTAGTGTCGTCGATTAGGTATGCTGACCAGCGGTCCCACGATCGGGTGCATGAACTTTGGCAAGAAGTCGAGCACGAAGCAGTTCATGATGATGGCGTCGACGAAGTGCACCATGTGCTTCAGGAGGGCCGGGTCTCGATTGATTCCTGGCCCGAGGATGACGCGATTCGTCACCCGCGTCAGCATGTCGAGTGATACCGCCCATACGTTGAGCGTCTTCCAGTTGTCCGTGTCACAGCCGAGCGCCGTGTCCATCGCCGCCTGGACCTCCTTCCATATGTCGGGCGTGAGATTGTGCAGGGCCCTGTTGAGGTAACGGTGTACCACACGCAGCGGGAAGTCGTAGCCCAGAGCTGGGTCTACCGGAAAGCTGTACTTGCTGTGAAGCAGCGTGTTCTGGGCCTCTGTGGCACCCAGCACGTTGTCCGGCAGCCCCAAGAGCCATGAGGTCTGCGATCGAGGCACGATAAGGTGTGCTGGCCGAGCGGCTGCCGAGGGGACCATGAAGGTACGGTCTTGTTTTGAATGCTTCGCAATGCCGTCAGTCATGGAGGCGATGCAGGGAGGCGACGGGCGGGACGTACCTCTTCATAGCCGCGCTGGAGCCAGTACATGTAATGGAAGCACAAGGAGAAGTAATTGCGGACGGTGCCGATCGGACCTGGAGCATGTCCGACGCGCGGCACCGAGGGGGGCAGCTTGGGCTTTCTGAGAATCTCGACGATGACGAGCGCTGCGAAGACAAGAGTGATGAAGAGCCATGCCTTGAGCGTGAAGCACAGGTCCAGGAGCCCTAGGAAGAGGCCCGGGCCGGCCATGGTGGTGTGGTGGTGATCCGGGGCTGAGACCGGGTGCGGCGGGCCAAGATGATCGTCGCCGGCGGGTCGCACGGTTCATGCAGCAGTCACACAGGCAGCGCCTAGCGGTCCAGACGAGGTTGGCCAGACTAGATTGCGCAGCCGAACAAGCGCCTATGAGAGACTGCTGAGCTGCTGGGGTTTGGTCGAGAGGATTGCTCGCGCGGCTTGCTCGGGAGGGGTGATGTTGGCAGCAGCAAGCAGAGACGGCCGTCGAAGTGGTGGAAAGCCGCTTAGGATATTTCTGGAGATGGCGGCCATGCCATGGCGGATCCGCTGGATGAGGCTAGCGCCGAGGAGAGGACAAACAATTGGCGAGACCTGTGGCGCACGAGTGATGAAGTGGTGAGAGCCGTTGGGTTTTGTGAGAGTGGTGCCTCGGACGCAAGCGACGGCGATGGAGATGGGGAGGGGAGGGCAGGCCGGCAGGAATGAAGCGTGTGTCGCAGGAAGTGCCTGACACGGGACCAAGCTCGGACGCGGCTGCCGGGTTGCGTTCAGTTGGCGGAGGTTGCCGCGCCACAGGCAGGTCAGAGGCAGCGAGGCAGCGGCGGACAGCGTGTCTGGCAAGGACCCCGAGGATCTGGCGGAGCACCTAGATGAAGCACCGTCGACTCGAGCGCGCCGGGGCCGGGTGAGGCGCAATGATGGTGCATTGTGGTGTGTGTGGTCTGGCTCCCATCCCAAACAGGGCAAGGCAAGGGCCCTTGCGGCAAGGGTCGCGTCCTTGACCTACAGGTACCCTCTGGAAGGTGCGCGGTGCTCCATACTCCGTCCCTACGGCCAAGCCGGCGGCAGCACGAAGCGCTCCAAGGCGTTCTCCGGCCCCCAACCGGACCCTGCAAGGCCATGCGCGGCCATGCGGGCCCTGCAGGCCATGCGGGCCCTGCAGGCCATGCAGGCCATGCAGGCCGCCGGCTGATGACCCGTTCCTGGCACTCGCGGGCCTCCAGGCTGTTGTTGGTGGTGCTGTACGGCGCATGCAACATCGCCAACCGGTCCCCTGCGTCCCCAACCGCCGTTGTTGGCTCACGGGCAGGTCTTCCCGACGTTGCACTGCACAATGGCAGATGCCGCCTCTGGCTGGCACAGCCGGAACCACGGCCATGGCCACGCGGTCCAGAGACACCAGACCAGAAGAACATAGCTGGCGTCTCTTGGACATCCCATGGCTTCCTGTGCAGCGCAGACTTGTCGCGTCGAGCCAATGCCTGCCGCGAAGCCGCCGGTTCCATTTCCGGAACCACGCCACGTCTCTAAACCCTGGTCTCCAACGGCGTCCCGCAAAACTCTGACCGGTGCTGCAATGCAATGCACTGCATGGATGCCTCTCGAAGCTCGCAGATCATCTCCGAGGCGTCAGCAGACACAGTCTTGTGCCGTGGCCCCCGGGTCCTGCGCGGTGACGATGCCTGCCAGGGATCGAGGACCAGAGAGACCCCTGGCGTTGACCCTGGTCGTGTTGCCAGGTCCGGGGCCCAAGGCTGTGTTTCAGACAGCATGACGCCGTTCACGAATACCCGAGACATGCGTTCTAGTCCGATGCCTGGCAGGTCGTTTCGGGTTGCACCCGAGGCACCCTCGTCTGCTTCTAGCAAATGGATGTCAGGGCGACGCTTGGAGAGGCTGATTGGACCACGAGGCAAGACAGGGTTCCGCCCACAGGCCAATCAGCGGTTTCGACAGCAGACACAGACTCGTCGTGAGCATTCTTACTCCTGAGCAGCGAGACAATTAGGCGAGGTCTTGGTTGGGCATGGCCCTAAAATAGACCTCGAGCGTGTCCGCAAGTGGCATATCGATGGGGCCACTGCCCGCGGCGTGTTTGTTGGCTATGGCTAGTCGTTGCAGATATAGCAGAGCCGCCATATGTCATGCGTCCAGGCCAGCCCTTGTTTACCGGGTTTCGTATGCTGTCTTGCACGTGACAATATGAACTTGTTTTGTCATTGTTCTTAGGGGGGTTTACTCGGGCAAATCTCGCTCATGCCGAGTTGACGAAGCTTCGTCCTTTTGGTGAAGCTTCGCCTGCGCGCTTTTGCGGCGCCAGGGGCCGACAAGCACGTGTCGACACCCTCGACAACAAGCACCACTGTCGCACGATTCATCTGCCATTTCATTTCCTGCACGTCGATCTCGCGGGCACTACCCGGCCGGACCCCAGCTAGCTCGCTGCTGGCCGTCCAATGGATGTCTTCGTCCCTGTGTCGAGGTCTGCACTGGCGAGCCCGGCGGACCCATCCGGCCGTCTGGATTGCCGCGATCGTGGTGTGCTCGTGATTGTTTCCGTCCTCGATTGATCACAGGAGGAGTTTCTGTTTCGGCCAGGTCTGGACCCCGCAGAGCTGCTAGGCTGGATCGAGCGAGGCGCAATTGGCCAATCTCATGTCCGGCTCCGTCACCGAAGGGCCTTTGCTTGTGTCCTCATGGTACCTGCAGTAAGCGTAGGTATCGGGTTGTTGTCACGTCTGGACCCTTCCTAGGTAATATGATGGACGATGGGCATGCACGACAACCACTGATTTCTGGTCCCACGAGCGTCCGCAGGAGAGCTCTAGGGTAGGTACGCGCGATGACGTTGCACAGTGGCAGAGCTGCAACCGTGCAAGGTGGGGTTCTGGTGGCCGCTCATGCCTGGGAAGAACAGCTCAGGCAGGCACACGCATTGCCCGCCAGGTTCAGGCACAGTACGATTGACAATCGAAGTGGATGATCATCCAGTACACATACGTCAGGCCAAGCCAGTCTCTCCAGTCTCACCAGTGACGAGGGCTCTCTGGCAGTCAGGAGCCTGCTTTACAACCCGCCACCGCAGGCACAACAGCTTCATTTCAAGCTGCCTTGGCCTGGCCCTTCTGGCAGGCGACTGCGGGGTCTGCATACGCCATCAGGGTCCAGATCTCTCGATCAGAAGCCACACGGGGGTCATCCAGCGCCCGACGTCAACATCTCCCAGTTCCGCCCTGCCATCTTCCCTCCCTTCACCTCGTCGCTATTTCTCGCTGCATAGCTGTGCCCTTAGCCTCTTCCATTAGCGAGATTCTTCCATCGAGCCCCAGGACGCCGACTTCACGCCATCGCTAGGCATCCGCCTCCATCTGCCCACAACAACAATGGCGGAGCCAACCCCGCCCGCGCCGCCACAGGCCATCTCCAAGCAGTTTTCGCAACCCATTCACCAGGCGGGTGGCGGCTTGCCTTCGTTCGAGGACGTCAAGGTCAAGCAGATACAGCCCCAGGTGTTGCCGTACCTCCAGAAGATATTTGAAAACCATGCTGGTTAGTAGCCGCCTTGCGCCGTGGCTCTGTTGGCGGTGGCATCATCTGGAGGCCAGTTGGGCATACTGACCCCACTGCGTGCCCCAGGCCCCAACAAGACATGGTCAAAGGCCGACATCATCGAGTTCCTACATCGCGTGCAGGCCGACCGGGTCACGGATCCGTCCGGCGACATTGCTACTCAGGACGAGCTCGACTTCGATGGCTTCATCCGCTACATGAGCTCCAGCGCCGCTAACGTGCACGGCGAACTGCCCGATGTCGACCTTACCTGGCCCATGAACAGCTATTACATTAGCTCCAGCCACAACACGTACCTTACCGGCAACCAGCTGAGCAGCGACTCCAACGCGGATGCATACAAGGCGGTCCTTCTCCGGGGATGTCGCTGCGTGGAGGTGGACGTCTGGGATGGGGACGAGTCCGATTCGGAACGCTCGAGCGTAGACTCCTCGAGCGACGAGGAGGCTAGGGAGAAGCGCACGATCCGCAAGAACAGTCGTAAGGAGAAGATTGCATCCAAGATTCCGGATTCTATCACGGATCGCCTTGATCAAACCTCCATTGGGCGGCGGCTCGCCAGCAAGCTCAAGTCGCCCGACAACACAGCACCTGATGCGGCGACGACCACGACCACGACCACGACCACGACAATCACAGCAGGGGCTGACAATGGTGCTGGGGCTGGTGCTGGCGCCGTTGCGCCGGGGCAAGACACACTGGCGACGCCTCTCACAAAGATCCCTAGTCCTTCGGGCAGTATCGTCGAGCCGAGAGTCCTTCATGGATACACGCTGACCAAAGAGGTCTCGTTCCGACAAGTTTGCGAAGCCATCAGGAAAGACGCCTTCACGGTGACTGACCTGCCGCTCATTGTCAGTCTTGAGGTGCACTGCAACCACCAACAGCAAGGTGTCATGGTTGACATCATGAACGAGACGTGGGCCGGTCTCTTGGTGGAGAATCCCACAGGGGAAACAACTGCCTTGCCTCCACCTGGTGACTTGCGCGGCAAGATCCTCGTCAAGGTCAAGTATGTGCCGCCAAAGAAAGAGGCCAAGGCCGCGGACAGCAGCGACGGGCTGCCGAATGATACCCAGAGTTCTGGTGCCACCACAAAGGCAAGCAAGCCACCGAAAATCATAGAGACTCTTTCCGCGCTGGGCATCTTCACCCGCGGTGTTTCGTTCAAGTCTCTCACTCAGCCAGAGGCCAAGATGTCGACGCATATCTTCTCCCTTTCCGAAAGCACCGTCGCAGATGTCCACGACGAGAATGCACAGGCGCTTTTTGACCATAACCGGCACTACATGATGCGAACATACCCGTCCGGCATGCGCGTCACAAGCTCCAACCTTGACCCGCAGGTCTTCTGGCGCAAGGGCATCCAGATCGTTGCGCTCAACTGGCAGAAGTGGGACGAAGGAATGATGCTGAATGAAGGCATGTTCGCCGGCAGCGGTGGCTTCGTGCTCAAGCCGGTTGGATACCGTGGTCGCAAACCCATCGCGGCACCTGCTCATGATGTCAACCCCGCAAAGGAGCCGCCCACGACGCAGTCATCGCCGAACCTTGCAGGTGCCACAGCCAGCGGTAATACCGCGCTGGCGCCTGCTCCCGAGGGTGCCGCCCCGTCGGCGCCTTCACCTGGCACAACAGCATCAGCAGTCAGCCTTCCACTTGGCACCGAGCCGACCATCGCACACCAGACCGTAGATCTCAAGATCACCGTATTCGCAGCGCAGAACCTGCCATTGCCTAACAGCGACGACAAGGTATCTGGGTTCCGCCCTTACCTCAAGGTCGAGCTCCACACAGAGCCACCACACGTCTTGCTCAAGCAGGAGAACGTCAAGGCGAAAGAGGGCGAGTACAAGGCAAAGACCAAGGTCAATAAGGATAAGACGATTCACCCAGACTTCAAGGGTGAGGTCCTCTCCGTGGCCACCAAGGTTAAGCACGTGGTGCCTGAGCTTGCGTTCGTGCGGTTCCTGATCAAAGACGACGAGATTGGGCGCGACGACCTCGCGGCCTGGGCGTGCGTGCGGCTGGACCGGCTCAAGTCGGGCTACCGCTGGGTGCACTTGTTCAACCGCGAGGGCCAGGTCAGTGGCGGCGCCGTGCTCGTGTTTGTCGAGAAGGTGCTGTCGTGAGCATGTACTGCGCATTGGCAATGCCCCGGCCGGACTCCCAAGCTTAAATGCTGGCAACCGTAGGCGCAGGGGTCTAACAGAATGAATGTTGCAAGCCGGCAAGTGTTCCACAATGAATCGGACGAGGTAAGTGCAGAGAGACCAGCGAGCGAGCGAGCGAGTAGACAGCGAAGTCAACTTCGATTTTCGTTAGATGAATCCATTAGCACTATCACCCCGCAGTGCTAATTTGCCTAGCCGTGGCGTGCAACATACTTCAGTGCCAGGTGTAAACCCCTTCGTGCTTCCTGTCGGGATTCGTCATGCTTCTGATCAAATGCCGAAAGCCCGCGCATAGAGGATCAAAAGCTCATGAGGATCAAAGGCTCAGGAGGATCAAAGCTACAGAGTGCAGTGGCTCACTGGCCAGGCGCACAACGGCTCTCGGTGCCGAGCATACCCAGGCTGCCCCGGGCGTCAGCGTTCGGGTGATGAACGTCACACGGCGTATTCGTAGATCTGACTTCCGAAGTGCATAACAACGGAATGGCTACGCTTCACGGATGTCCGACCGGCACAACCCTCTCAGATACAAGAATCCGAGCGCCAAGGTCCGTGCGATGCAGAAATATCTTTCGTTTCATCCCTGGTATGCTTCCACGTCCTTGCGATTGCGGTGTATGCCGGATGGAAACCATGCAAGTGCCGTCACGAGGGAGGCCGTGCCAAGAGCTTGTTTGCCTGACGGCTTGCCAATAGGTCATCTGTACGAGGAAGGCTTTGTGTGAGCGGAGTTCTGGACTGCGGGCACCGTCGTTTCCACGGATGCCTCTGTCGATATGGTTGGTCGTCCTGCATCCGCGGGAAGTCTGGCTGCAGATGGGATCAGATAGAGGAGCAAGGTGCGCCGAAGTACTAAACCTGAGCGACGACCCCGGGTGACGAATTGGCGAGCCTGTGAAGCACCTCATTCTGCAAGCTGATCACGACAACAGCATCACTAACAACATGCCGTCCGTGGAGAGCTTGGACATGCCTGCCGCCGCCAACCCGGCACGGCAGCCGAGGCACTGGCTCGTCACGTCGCCGCGCACAGCGTCCAACCTGCTCATCAAGATGCTCAACCTGGACGCGCAGGGCGTCAGACCATCGCACCAGGGAGGGTACTTCTTCAAGCCGTCGGTTTTTGTGCGCTTCCCGCTGCTCTTCCACGATGGGCCGATCGACACCTGGGCCGAGACCAATCGGGCGGCTGTCACCGAGGTCATGCAGGAGTGCCTCGAGACCCTGCAGGATCACCTCGATGCTTCCGAGGCTAAGCGTAGCCCAGTCTTCGTCAAGGAGCATGCCATGTTCGTCAGCGACCCGTCGATCGAGTCATACTTCCTGCACCCTGAACAGGCCCCTCATCATCGCTGCCCGGTCCTGGTCGCACGTGGCATTGCCGCACCTACCCGCAGCCAGCTCAACATCACTGCGATGCCGGATGATTTTCTACACACGTGGACGCCGACCTTCCTCATCCGACACCCGGCGCTGATGCTGCCTTCCTACTACCGGACCTGTCCGGACCACATCAAGATGGCAACCGCTGCGGCGGCCGCAGCAGCAGTCCCAGCCGGGGGGCCGTCCAAGAAGAAAAAGGGCGAACCAAGCGATCTTGAGATGTCGATGAAGTGGATCCGCGCCTTGTACGACTTCTATGCAGACTACTTCTCGCAGCAGGGGAGAGGCGCGCCGGTGGTGCTCGATGCCGACGACATCATGCAGTCCCCATCGCAGCTGGTGCCGAGGTACGCGGAGCTGGTGGGGATGGACCCGGGCAAGGTGCAGCTGAGCTGGGAGCGCGCGAGCGAGAGGGCGATCAAGGGCTTGCTGCCGAACGAGCGGCGGATGCTGGACACCATCCTGGCTTCATCGGGCGTGGACGCGTCCAAGGTGGCGGGGGACGTGGACGTCGAGGTCGAGGTCGAGAAGTGGAGGAAGGAGTTTGGCGATGGGCGGGCGCAGAAGCTGGAGACGTGGGTCAGGGCTGCGATGCCTGACTACGAGTTCCTTCGGGAGAGGCGGATGAAACCGGAGTAGAGGGACGAGAGTGCGCTAATAGTACGTCAAAAAGGAAATTGAAAAAGAAGAATGAGGATGGCGTGTCGAGCGCGCATGATGCACATGATGAGTCGTTGGTCGCTCCTGCCTTCGCCGAATCCGGTGACAGTGGCCGGCAGCACCCCACTACAAGCACTGTAACAAATGCCCAGTTCCCAAGCCTGTGCCTGTACCATCAAGCCTTCAAACCACAACTCTCGAGATCCTACCCACTCCATCGCAACAGCTGCTCGCAATCGCGAACAGTCTGCTGCGCGCAAGAGCGGAATCGCCTGTCCTCGTGTGCTGTAGGCATGCAATAGTTTGGTGGCGCTCGTGGTCACAGCTGATCCCACAATGCCGTTGCGGTCGCCAGGATGTCGACCTTTGATGGCATCATCCGCGAGTTCCCAGGAGTTCGTAGTAAGCAAACCATCCACCCAGACCTCTGTGCAGAAAACTTTCGCTGACATCGTCCAGTCGACTTCTTTCGCGGGCTGGTCGACCAGCCTGCACTGGTCTGTTTCCTAAGCCACGTCCACAGCGACCATCTTGCCGGTCTGGATGCTCTCAGAAGCTCATTGTATGCTTTCCGTCCTTGTCAACAGTGATCCACGATGCCCAAACTAGCCGCTCACCACCATGTAGCGTTTACTGTTCGGCTGCGACAAGAGAGATCCTGCTACGCCTTGAACGGTACCCATGTCGCATCAACTACGCGCAAGGCATACTGGAGGCACGCGAGCAGACCTACCGCCAGCAAGCCAAGCTCCTGAAGCCACTTCCACTAGACACGCCGGTTCAGATCGAACTCGGCCCACATGAGCACATCCAGGCCACCTTGATCGATGCCAATCATTGCGTTGGAGCTGTCATGTTTCTCATCGAGAACGAGCACAATGCCATCTTGTACACGGGCGACGTCCGAGCGGAGCCCTGGTGGATCAACTCGATTTCTCGCAATCCGTGCTTGGTCGAGTACACCACAGGCTTGAGGACGCTGGACCGCATCTATCTCGACACTTCTGTCCTGGACAACATCCATCTACAGAGCAAGGCAGAGGGCTTGCGGGAGCTCTTGGCACAAGTGGCACGGTATCCATCCGATACCCTCTTTTGCATGCAAGCATGGACATACGGGTGAGTGTGGGTTTACATGCACGTGATGAGGCTCTGGCTGAACCCTGGACAGCTACGAAGAAGTGTGGACTGCGCTTTCGAAGGCACTGAAGTCAAGAGTGCGTGTGCTCCTCTGTCTTCTCATGGCTCACGGGACGCTGACCAGATCGACAGATACACGTGGACAAGTACAAGATGCGCATCTACAAGTCGTTAGTGAGCAAAGAAAAGTCGGGCAAATTCGCGATCCAGACAAATCTCAGCAAGGAGGCTCCATCCCTAGTCGGCTTCACTTGCGGGAACCGCCAGCTACCGGGATGTCTCACTCTCGACGAGGATGTCCGAATACACAGCTGTGAGAAGGGCACACCTTGTGCAACCATGCAGCACAACCCCGTGGTGTGGATCAAGCCGATTGTTGCGCACTTAACGGACGGTCGTGATCTTCTGGAGATCGGCGTCGGCGGAGGGGCCGGAGATCTGATGAAAGAAGCGGAACTGCAGAGCTTATCCGAAGATGACGTTGCCTACCTCCTAGAGCTGTGAGTGCGACACCCGTAACTTGAGGACCATAGCTGACGATGCTCCGCAGGGCGACCGAGGAGTTGAACATCCCGAAAGAGCTGCGAGAGGATCTTGGGCTCGTTCTTCAAAAGTCTGCGGGGAGTCTCCGCAATCTGGCAGTCAATATGGACATCTCGTCATTCACTGATGACCTGCACACCACAATGAAAGACGCCCTGCACGCCATGGTCTCCAAACTCAAAGACACACATGAGCCTCTTGTTTCTGGTTCGCAAATAACGACAGCATCAACCGACGAATTTGACGCACTAGCGGAGGTCGAGCACCCACCAAGACTGGCAGAACTGCCCAATCAAATCAGATTTCCATACGCACGCCATTCTTCACTGCCGGAACTTCGGCTCTTAGTCGAGGCGTTCAAACCCAGGGATGTCTGGCCGTGCACGGTTGACAAACGCGAATGGCTGCTACGAGGTATCACTATGCGTGGGCTCTTTGGCGATCTCTGCGCTGACCACCAAAGTAACTTTGAGCACGATCAGCTCATGGCTAGTCTTTTTGACCTTCAATGCGATGAGGATGAGCGGCACTTGAGAGACGATGATAGCGTGCAGGGTCAGCGCAGCCAACTGACCACATCGTCGCTTCCCACACGTGGAACATCCTCGCCACGAGCTGAAGCTTCTGCACCGCTGGTGAGCAGTCCCACACGGTCACCAACGTCATACCCGGCACTGGATGAAGAGATGTCACAAGAGCTTGGTCATTCTCCTCGACGAAGTCGTAAGAGGCAGTTATCAGGGACAAGTTGGGAGGGAATCGGCCACGCATCGCGACGTCCAGACTTTGATGCGGCATGTGACGATCATATGGGTCTACCAACGCCTGCCCTAGCCGAACAACGCAGTTCTCATGCCACTTATCCTGAGACGAGCTCACGTCGCGCATCGAACACTGATCAAACAGAGCTCTCCAGAGAGAGAGACAATCTGAGATGCAATGACCGCAGCATGCAGCACGACTCCCAGGGCTCGGCTTCACATGACTCGATAGAATATGAGCCAATCGACATCAGATCACGGGCATTCAAAGCAGCAGAAGAGTGCATTTTTGGGGAAGCGACATGGGGTGTTGGATCCGCTGCTGGTTTTGGGCTGATCTCGACAACAGATAATCACAGCACGCTGGACATGGAGCTTGGGAGACTTTGATAAGGTGAAGGCCCTGCTTTTAGACAGAAAGTGTCCTACAAGGAATGAGAGCTCTCATCGATCACATCACACGTTTCCTGTGGGTAGTGTGATGCTCTGGACCGCCGCGAGCCGAAACGCTGCGTTGGGCCGGCTAGTTCCTGCTAGAGCCTCGCCGTAATGGACTGCAGGATACCACCGACTAGATCATCAAGTCACTGAGATCCTTAGAGAATCGATAACTGTGATTCTGGGCTAAATCTTACCGCAAAATCAACTGCGAACCTCAGGCAGCGAAGGGTTAAAAATTTCACTCTGTACGTTATATTCGGTTAATCCATGACGCAGACGCCTGGTCCCTGGTTGTATCTTCCCAACAGCACGACGGCTTGGCTTTCACCGATCGCACGATACCAGTCATCGCCACCAAACGTTCAGCAAACACATTATGTCAAAATCCTCGCACGCCTTGCAACATTCCACCAGCTGAGGATCATGCTTGAATGCAGCTTTGAGGCTCGCACCATGATGGACCAGCAACGCTGCATCATGACAGGTGGAATGTCTGATCGTTATACCCAGTGGCGTCTCCCTCTGCATGTCAGAGGCCTCGATAGCAAAGTTGACTGACACCTTGCTCCAGCAGCCATGTTGTGACGATCCTAATCCACCTATAAAAGGCATTATCGCTGGCTACTGCAATAACGGTATCGTTTTTGCAGCATCAGACATGTCGCACCATAACGACATGCCGTTGACACTGCAGACATGAGCAGCGTCCGTCCCTTTCGCTCATAAATTGAAAGCGAAATCTCTATAAGATGGCGAGAGCATGGTAAGAGAGCATAGCGAGGGGAAATCCCATAGACATTGCACGAAATCGAAAAAGAGTGGGCAAAAGGAGCAAGGCGAGTATATAAGAAATAACCGTGATATCCAAGTTTGAACCTCCAACGAGGAGAGTCTGGACTCAGTCATCTGCATGAGGCTAAGCTTTCGATTCTGCTCTTCGGTGCATCTCCTTGGGCCATCTTGTTATCCAGACCCCAGGTCGCGCTTCCGACTTGGACGACTTCGGCCCAACGATAAGAACATTGCAAGGTCTATGGCCGCGACTGCCTGCAGAACGTGTTGTCAGAGCCCTAAGCCCTGGATTCTGGCTCAGTCAATGCTACTGGAGCTGCCACGAAATGGCGACTTGTCCAAGATAAAGGTTCCGAAGCAGGCTATATCGCTGAATTAGGCAGGCGCGGAGAACCCTGTATGTGCTCAACCCGACCAGGGACTCCTAGCCTCCTATCTCAGGGATAGATCCACGCTGCTTACACATCCACGTATGCCTGCCCCCAGAGTCAGCGTCTTCCCTGCAGAACCAGGAGGCTCATGACCCCTCAGGTGTTGCCTAGAGCAGCTGAGTTGTCGGGGGCATCGCTCGTGATCCGCGTTTCATATAAAAGGACATACACGAAGTTCTTGCCATCTTCCTTCAACGAAGCAGACTTTCCAGCTTAACCGCCCCCCCCCCCCCCAATCATGGCCTTCGACCCCTTCCGCTCCGCGAGGTTGCACTACCGCGCTGTCGAGGACGACGACGATGCGTTCTTGCATCAAATCCAGCTCGACACCGAGTCTCTGTCGCTCAACACTATTCACCTGCTCACCCCGCAGGGCAAGGCGCAGACTAAGAAGCTAGCCGAGCTCTTGAAGAACAATGCCCTGCTGGGCGTCATCATCTACCTGAACCAGCAGCCTGCGGCTGTCTCTGGCGATGACGAGAAATCTACCTCGGGTGCGGCCACCGGCGCAGAGCCGACACGCATCGGCTTCATCGCGCTGAGCAAGTCGCATCCCAACGGAGTGCAGAGTAAGTCTTGCCGGTCTCCGCCTGGCTCAGGATCCACAGATCCGCGCCGCGACCAATTTCCGAGCGCTGACACCGGAGACACCCAGATCGCAACACCGGCATCGCCCTGAGCATCCACAAGGACTTCCAGAACAAAGGATACGGCACCGAGGCGATCCAGTGGATCCTGGGCTACGCGTTCGTCATGGCGGGCATGCACAGCGTGAGCATCGAGACGGTCGGCCAGAACGAGCGCGCGATGCACGTGTACGAGAAGAAGCTCGGCTTCGTCCCCGAGGGGCGCCGCCGACAGCAGCTCTGGTACCGCGGCCGCTGGCACGACTTTGTCGAGTACGGCATGCTCGAGAGTGAGTGGCGCGAGAGGCAAGAGAGTGAGGGGAAAAACTGGGCCGAGGACCCTACTGCGTGATGGGGTCAGAAGACTCGTATAGAAGCAGACGACATCTCGAGGACATGCACTAGTCGAGAAGAGTGACTCTTGTTGGTGGTTTCACATGCGAGTACTTGTCAATCATGTATCTCATCCAGTGTCACTTCTTGAAAGTGAAGAAGGGCAGACAAGTGACGGGTCACCGTTCCAAGTTTGTCAGTTTCCAAGATCATCGAAGATAGGGTATGCTTGTATTACAGTGCCTTTCTCTCGTATACTAAGTTCCACTCTTGCACTGCTCCCGTCTCCGATAGATGCCCTTACATTTGGACCTTGCTCTGGGAGGATGGCGCCCGCCATACGAATGGTTTGGCACCGTCACCTGCAAACCTCTTATCTAAGCCCCTGCTCATGTTTTCGACTCTTCTCGTAGAAATCTTTACGGTGGACCACTGGCAATATCCCGATCGCGCACTTCAAAGCTTTCCCCTCCAGGCCGGAGCTCGGTACGGCGGATGCAGCATCCGAGCAGCTTACATGGGCTCCCCTGCCATTCCACCATCAACAGACCCACGACAGCCGATGTGAAGACGCGAACCCTGCAGTAGCGGGACTTGATTCGCTGAGGCATACGATTGTCAGCCTGGGTTTGTCGGTTGATGTTGGGAAAAATCCCCATGCGCTCTTGACGTCGGTCAGCCACCTTTCGAACAGTTACTACCACAACCCTGCACACGCTGTGTTGCCACCCAGACCTGCCCTCTAGGGCCTCCAACTGATCAGAACGCGCCAATATTAGAGTGGAGTGAATCACAACTGAACAACCATCATCCGAGGACCGCTTCCGCGATGGCAAGGCGAGCGTTTCAAGCGGCGCTAGTCGCTGTCCTTGCTATAGTCCTCAGCTTATGGTGGACAAAGTCGTCGCCAGCACAGCCCGCGCGAGACCTGGTGACCGGCAAGAACAACACGGTCCTCTTCCTCACCACGGAAACACACGGCACCTGCAACGTGCACGTGGCCACGGCGTATGCCCTCGCCGGGAATCACCCAAACGTCCAAACCCACTATGCCTCGTTCCCTTCACTGAGACGTCGCATCTCCCACATCTCCAACCTCGCAGAGTCACCACGAGGGACCGCCCCAGAAACCTCAGCAATAACCTTCCATGCCCTCTCCGGCCTCCCCTACAAGGCTGCCGCCATCACCGCGGCCCCCGGCGGCTTGGCGGGCCTGATCCACCGCCCCGGCGCCGCGGGCGCCAAGGAGATGTGCCATACCATGAAGCATGCCGTGACGCCGTGGACCGTGGACGACCATGTCGCGCAGTACGACTCTGCGCGGCGCATCATCGACCGTGTCGACCCGTCGCTCGTCGTGGTCGACCTGGTGCTGTACCCGGGGCTCGCGGCCGTTCGGGACAGCCGACGGAAGCACGTGGTACTGTCGCCGAACGTGGTGTCTGGGAATGTGCCCGCTGTGCAGCCGGGGCATACCATGCTGTGGAAATATCCGATGTGAGATTAGATCGCGCTGTTTCGTGCACCTTCGGACATGAGTATTCGCTGACAGTTTTCGGTAAACGAACAGCATGGGCTCGGGCCTCCCGTACCCCATGACCACCTTCAAGCAGATCCTCGACAACATTTACCTGACCTTCACCATGATCCGGTGCCTGCTCTCCAACGCGGGGAAGCACACAGAGGAGCTGAGAGCCCGGGGCGTCGAGAACCCCGTCGACATCTTCTCGCTGTACGACCCGGCCGTGCCGTGGATCACGCAGACCCTTCCCGGCGCGCACGTCGACGTGTCCGTCATCCCGGACAACGTGCTCCGCGCGGGACCTATCAACCTCGCGGGCGTCGAGGGCGATACGGACAGCGCCGCGGCGCGAGACCTGCTCGCCTGGATCGGCCGGGCGCCCACGGTCCTGGTGAATCTGGGCACGAACTTTGAGTTCAGCGCGGAGCAGCTGGGCGTCATGGCGCACGCTGTAGGGAAGACCCTCAACAAGGTCTCGGGTCTGCAGATATTGTGGAAGATTAGCCTAGCTGAGGGCGTCAGGGCAGACGACGTCCTCGCTGCAGCTCTACCCGACAGGGAGATGTACGCTGACCGCCTGCGGACCGAGGAGTGGCTGCAGGTTGAGCCGTCAACGCTCGTGCTGGAGGAGAATGTGGTCGCGTACGTGCACCACGGCGGAGCTGGTGCTTTCCACGACGCATTGGGGTGAGTTGTCCCAGTGTATATCCCCTCGGGGCTCGCTCCATTCATTGCTCCCTGGATTCGACTGTTCCACTGACCAATTTCCGTTCATTTTATACAGAGCCGGCATCCCGCAAGTGGCCCTCCCGCAGTGGCTGGACCTCTACGATCTCGCTACATTAGCCGAATATCTCGACATCGGCATATGGCCGTGCAAAGACACTAGTCCTCTCTGGGAGGCAGGCTGCTTGTCAGAGGCACTCCTGAAGCTGGTGGATGGGTCTCCTGAATCTACCAGACTGCGGGGGAACGCGCGGCGGTGGGGTGATGAAGCCGACAAGCAGGTCGGAAGAGACGTTGCGGCGCGGGAGGTTGCGAGACTGGCTTCGCTTCCGATAGAAGATGGGCAGGAGCTATGATCAACTGTGAGTTTTGCCTTGCTCCGGGGCATCTCAAGTAACGAGGACAACAGCAGGGGAGTGCTTGTTGCTAATCGCTCGGAGAATTTGTGACGACTCGGTCCCTTCTAAGGCTTGCCCGAACCTTCACGTTCTGGGCATGCCGTAGCTGTCGTCTTGATGACCTGTATCGTAATGAAACCGAATTCACGTCCTCCGAAACTTCCTTCTCTGTTCACAAGGAAAAATGCCGTGATCGATCACGGTGGACGGTATATAGCGTATCATACTTGAACATAATCCATATTCGACACAATGTGAAGTAAAAGCCAGCCTTCACTGCTAGACAAACATAATCAAACAAAGACCATCTCTGCCGCCGACCGCCCACCGACGCCCGAAGCCAGAACAATAACCATCGCCTTCTCTCGACTCGGCACAGCCTTCTCGCCCTCCCTCAACATGCCGCCGCTCTTCTTCCCCGTCGGCACCTTGGTCCTGACCTCCCAGGAGCCATCGTCCGCGACCTCAATGCCAGCACCAGCGACCTGCTCACCGTCCACAAAGACCTCGAGCTTCTTCAGCTGTGCCTTGTCCGCTTTCCCGGTGACCACGAGCTCGCCCTGACCGTCGACGGCGACACTGACGCCTTCCAGCCGGGGCGCCTTGCCTCCCACACTCCCGGAGCCATCGCCAGACGTGGCAATGAGATCAGTCGGCAGCTCCGGCGTCCGCGGCGGGATCATCCTGCTGCACACAGCAGCACCAGCAGCTTGCAGCCCAGCCTGCTCAAACGCGAAAGCATACCGCAGCAGGCTACTATCATCATACGCCTTGCCCGCGAACGTCAGGTTCACGGGCATTCCCGTGTCCGCCATGCACCCCATGGTCGTGCTGATGGTCGGGATTCCGAGCTGGCGGATGGCGCAGTTGCCGTTCGAGTAGAGCACGCCGTTGCGCCACGCATCGGCGGCGGCGGCCTCGTCCGTGTCAGCATCGGCGCGCCCGACGTCGCCGTTGCACGGCCAGACCACCGCGTCCAGCCCGCAGGCCGCCAGCCAGTCATCCCAGTCCGCCTTGCGCCGGGCCTCGAGGTTACGCAGCGCAGAGGCCATGTGGGGGAGGTCGTAGATGCCCTTGGGACCGGAGCCGGCGTTGCGCGCCGTGATGTGCGCCTTGACGGCGGCGTGCCGGACCAAGGGGTCCGCGGCGTCGTACCTGTCCGGGATCGCGCCGGGCGGGTGGGGAAAGATGGTCGCCGAGTCGATCTGCGCGAGCGTCGTGGCGACGTTGGCGTCGTTGGTGTGCGCGAGGAAGTCGTCCCATGCGTACGCCATGAGCTGGCACATGTCAACTTCGTTGCGGTGGGGTGGTGCCGTGCCGCCGCCTGCTGCCGGTGCTTCCGAGCCGGGCTCGGGGGCTTCGAATCTGGTGACGACGGGGAGGTCGATCTCCTCGACCATGGCGCCCTGCGACTCGAGAACGCGCCGGGCCTCAGTCCACAGGTCGATGACGGACTGCCGCGTGTGCACCTTGCGGGCTGTCGGGTCCGAGTCCACGCCGCCGATGTACATCTTGGGCACGCCGATCTTCTTGCCGGCGAGGGCGCCGGCGTCGCACAGGGACTGGTATGTCTTCGGGCGGACGGACTCGACGCTGGGGAGCTCGACATAAGGCTGCCCGCGCCAGAAGTCGCCTGCCGTCTTGTCGTCCGTGGCAACAATGACGTCCAGGAGGGCAAACATGTCCCTGACGGTCCGCGCGTGCGGAACCACCACGTCGCAGGTCGGGAACAGCGGCCAGTTGCCGCGGATCGAGATGATGCCTCGCGACGGCGTGTACGCCACGAGCCCATTGTTCGACGCCGGCGAGCGTCCGGAAGAGATGGTCTCCTCGCCCATGCCGAACACGCCGAAGCTGGCCGCCGTGGCGGTCGCTGAGCCGTTGGAGGAGCCCGATGCGAACGCGGCCGTCAGGTAGTCGGCGTTGTATGGCGACTCGGCACGGCCGTATACGCCACGCTGCATCCCTCCCGCAGCCATGGGGGGCATATTAGTGCGGCCGAGGATGACGCCGCCAGCCTCGCGGATCCTCCGGACCGTGAAGGCATCTTCGTCGGCCACGAGGTTCTGGAACGCAGGGGAGCCGCTGGCCACCGTCATGCCCTCGATCTTGTAAGAGTCCTTGATCGTGCAGGGGATGCCGTCGAGTAGTCCGACGGCCTTGCCCTGGGCACGGCGCTCGTCAGAGGCCTGCGCGGCCTCGAAGACGTGAGAGTTGATGATCGGCACAGCATTGAGAAGCGTGCCCCTGCGGTCATACTTGGCGATGCGGAGGAGGTGCTTGACGGCAAGCTCCACGCTGTTGGTCTGACCGTGCTCAAGGGCCTCGGCGAGGTCAGAGACCGTAGCCTCGACAATGGAGAGGGACTGGCAAGGGTATTCAGCCTCAACATCCATGTAAGTGGCATTGTCATAGTGGACTTACTGTGGGCTTGGTGACTGACCCCATGGTGCATACAGTTTATGGACGGAACACTCGTGCTCGATTGTGAGATGAAACGTGATAATCAGGAGAGTCCTCGCATTTTATAAGCATCCGAGCCATCTCTATTCGGTACTTCGTGGCATGCCTCTTGCACGACAAGAAGATCACAGCCCCCAAATTCTGGGGTAATGAGCCGCTAGGCAGCTGTTGATTTCCATCTGGTATTTTGAGTTAACGCTCTTATCAGCTGCGCTGTTAATTGCAAATTAACAGCTGGTCATTACCCCCGCGCGATTGCCTTCCACACCCTTGTCCCTGTCAACTTGTCCCCAACGGTCTGGGCCAGCTTGTCCCCAACGGCCTGGACCAACGTCAGCCTGCAAATCAGAGATAAGCAGCGACATCATGCTTCAGCTGGGGTAATTGCTAGTCTGGGACCCGAGAGGGCTGGATCAAGTATAAGAAACTCGCCCAAGTCCCGGCATGAAGTTGGGGAGAGAAGCCGTGAATCAGAATCGACAAGAACAACACGCATATTGTCTTCCTCTCACCGCTTCCCTCCCAATGGCTTCAATCGGGTCTGACGACCTCCAAATTCCCGGCACCGTCTATCTTGTCGACGTTGCTCAACACCACGAGGCTGGAACCAATACCCAGCACGATGGCTCCCACCAAGATATCGTCCTCGTGCCCCAGCCGAGTTCTGATCCCGAAGACCCGCTGAACTGGAGCTACCGACGTAAGCTGCTCGCAGTCAGCATGGGGTACCTCTACGTGCTCGGCACCGGCATCGCCACCTCTCTGCAGTACTCCGTTCTCGCCGACATCACCGCCGACACGGGCATCCAACTGCCCGACCTGGTGAGCGGGACAGGACTCATGTTCTTGTTCTTCGGCTGGGCGTGCCTGATCTGGCAGCCAATCGCCCTCACATACGGCCGGCGCGGTGTCTACCTCATCACCATGTTTCTGACGATCCCGATCATGGTCTGGACCGCCTACTCATCATCTGCAGGCGAGTGGGCAGCTCACCGCGTGCTCATTGGTATCATCGTCTCTCCCATCGAGTCGCTGTGCGAGGTCACCATCTTCGACCTGTTCTTCGCCCACAACCGCGGCACGTACATGGGCCTGTACGTCTTTGTCCTCTTTGGGTCGAACTTCCTGGCTCCGCTTTTCGCCGGCTGGTTCAACGATGCGTATGGCTGGCGGTGGACGATGCATCTGGGGGCGATTGTATGTGCTGTTGCGCTGGTGTTGATGTTCTTCTTCCTCGAGGAGACCATCTACTTCCGCGGACAGACCATCGACGGTCTCGAGACACGCCCAGTCGCTCCCACTGGCGGCATCACCGAGACGAAATCCGAGAAGGAGAACACCGACAATCAGTCAGCGAGCTCGTCAGGCCCGGGGTGCGTGGACACCAAGAGCCGCGCCTCCTCTCCCGCCCAGAAACAAGGGTTCTTGGGCAAATACGCCTTGTTCCGCCCGCTGCCTGGTCGTCCGAGCAATCGCGAGATGCTCAAGATGGTGTACCGTCCCCTGGTCATGATATTCAGACTCCCCACGGTGGCGTGGTCTGGCTTCCTGTACGGCATCAACCTTGCCTGGTACAACGTCCTCAACGGTACAGTCAGCCCTGTGCTGACGAGCAATCCTTACCACTGGTCGGCGGCTCTGGTCGGCTGCGTCTACGCCGGGCCCATCATTGGTGCCGCCTTCGCCTGCCTGTGGTCGGGCAAGGTTGCCGACCGGGTTGCCATCCACCTCGCCCGTCGTCACAACGGTGTCCGTGAGGCCGAGTATCGCTTGTGGGTGCTCGGGATCTCTGGCATCATCTCGGCGGCCGGCCTCATCCTCTGGGGTGTTGGTGCGTACCATGAGTTGCACTGGGTTGGGTTGGTCTTCGGGCTTGGCATGCTTACTTTCGGTGTCGTGACCGGAGGCTCCATCGCCGTAAGCTACAATGTCGACTGCTTCAAGGAGATTGCCGGAGAGACCACGGTGTCTGTCATGGTCATTCGCAACACGATTGGCTTTGGCTTCAGTTATGGCATCACCCCTTGGTGGACGAACACGGGTCTTCAGAACTGCTTTATTGCCGCCGCCATGATCTCGGTCGCCTGTACTGCCACGTTCCTCATCTTTGTCGTGTATGGCAAGAGGATCAGGAAGTGGTCGATCCCGGCGTACCAGCGCTTCATTGCGACCACGGTTGTGTCACAGGAATGAGGGTGGGTGGTGTGATGGCTGCACTCTTGATTCGTGCAGAGCTTGAAAGGCTCTATATTTTGCCTGAGCAATGCTTCTGATTCTGGGCGCTTGCATGAATTCAAACTCCGATGTACTGTTACACAAATAATAATGAATCAAATCATCTAAGCGATGGCGTCAGCAGCCAATTGATGCAACTGTGCAGCTGCTTCATGGGCCGAGGGTACGTCGTCCTCCAGGTTCTGGACGAAGTCACCAATGAAAGCGATGAGACGCCTGGCTTCTGCGCGGTGCTGGCCGTGTTCGTAGTGCGAGGCGTTGTGCAGCATCCGGCCGACGCCGAGCAGCTGATGCACGATCTGGCTCCCAGCAATCTTGAAGAAGATGAGCGAGGCGTTTGTGAGCTCTTCGAGGAAGGTCTCGGCCACGTCCATGATCACCTCGCGGGCGGGGGCTTTGCAGTAGAGCAGGGCCATGATGTTGACCAGTGTCTCTGTGCACAGAATTTGGACAGCCATGTACTTGCAGCGATTGCTCTGGCTGTCGTCGTCTTGGTTGATGGTGAGATCATGAAGCATGTGGGGTTTGGCGGCTTTCAGGCGAAATAGACCATCGAGCAGGGTCGTTGGCGATGGTTTGTCGCAAAAGATTGCCAGTGCTGTTCTTCTGTTCTTACATCCGTGCAGACTGAAGATGGCATACTCGAGCAGTCGGAACAGATCGGTAATGTAGTCCCAACCTGCTGTCCAGGCTTGTGTCTCTGGTGACATCGTTGGGATGATACGCGGGTACAGCACCGAGACTTGGGACTCGGGAAGGCGGACAACATGGCCCAAGATACAAGCAGAATGTATCTCGAGTCGGTAGACGCACCAGAAGAGCCGCCTTCGTTCGTCAATGTCCGCCATGGTGATCTCGGCTGGCCACCGGCTCTCGTCGTGGAATCCGCACTGAGCAATCAGGGCGTGGTATAAGCCCAGGTAACGATGGAGCTCTTCGTTATTGCCCCGCAAGAGAGAGTAAGCTGCCAGTAGCCCAAATGACCGCAGAAAGTCGAGGTCGTGTTGTTGTTGAGGGACATGAGCTGGGATCTTGGACACGGCTTCAGCGAAGTACAGCTCGCTGTCGGGAAGAGGGTCGCCTTGGAGCAGGGAGGCATCGAACACGGCCTGCAAAGAAGCAGACTGGGAGCTGACAGCGCAGAGAGACATGAGGAGGACGTATGAAGGAGTGTTGGATGCGGGTAGACCATCCGCCCATCGCGTGACAAGGTCCTCTTCTGGGAGGAACGGAAAGCTGTGAGGGTGGAGTCAACAGCGTGAAAGAGCAGTATAGCAGAACAAAGAAGCACGTATGTGGACATACTAGCATTGATACATGGTGTCCACGTAGATGTCAAGGAGCCGCCTGACTATCAGAGGAGCGGTGAAGTCAGGTTTGCCGTGGGTCGCCGGTCTGCTGCTGCTGCTCTCGCCCACAGACGGCTCTGAGACAGGGGACATTACCACGGGCCGAGTGGCCGGCTTCCTGCCGCGGCGCTTGACGGGCCGAGTAAGAGTGCAGGCTGCCCCATAGTCCCTGCATGTCGAACACGGAGCATCATGGGGCTGATCTGGGTCACGGCGGCATCTCAAACCCCGGCCATGGCAGAAGTCGCAGGCGCTCGAGGCGCGTTGTCGCATTGTCGACGGATTTGCGGACTGAGCAGGCATCGGCCGGATCGATGACGTTTCGACAGGCAAGAGCGTACTGTATGCTGAGCTGATGAATCGATAAGCGGTTATCGAGTGAAAAGCACCGGCGTGTATTCCCAGTGGAAGAGATGGGGGAGGGAGGAAACAGAATGTCGAAGACGACGACGTTGAACAGCTGCTAATTGTGTTATCGGCAGCCCAATTAGCAGCTGCTAATTCTCTCCCCACACCCACACGAACCAGTCCGGCAGGGACGACCGGCTGGTGCGGGGGTGCAGCGGATGAGTCAGCAGGCTTCCTGATCGGGACAAACCAAAGCTGGAGACTTGCATAAGATATTGCGGGCTCGTCCGTGTGCGAGTTGTCACTAGAGAAAAAGGCTTCTTGTCAAGATTCCTTTGATCACTTATTGATGTTCCTGTGCACTCTTTTGTCCACGAGTATTCCTCTTAATCATGGCTCTGACGGGCATATATCGTAGTTCAAACTTCAGCATAGGATGACGATGACGCAAGTCAAGTGACAGGTTCAAGGCAACCTGTCAGACGCCATTATCTGGTTTGCGCGCCATCTCAAATAGCCAGCTTGGAAACAAGAAATGTTACGGCTGCTACATATAGCATTCAGCCTTGGAGATGAATCCATATCTACAGCTCCTAAATCTGGCTACATCCTCCGGCTGTAAATACGGAACCGCACATCCTACCTGCAAACTCTATTTGTTGATTGGAGCTGCTAATCTTGGCTGCAAAGTACAGCTTTCAGTACTGAGCTGGTGTTCTGATGTAAAATCTGAGATATCACTGTAATCACTCCACCGCTCGAAATTGAAGTTGAACGTGGACACCAAAAATCACCCGGGTTGTGTATCTGTGATGTGTACGATGTGTTGAGCGGCCCGGAGTCAGCCGCCTGTGGATCGGGATCCTGACAGCTGTCCGAGGAGATCATGCCATAAACAACCGGAGGGCTTAGCGAGCAGAACAAGGCTAGAAGTACGAAGTAAACTGCAAGACATTAGTTGCATAGAAACGCTCAAGGTGCCAATTTCTAGGTCCCATTCACTAGGCTGGACCCCACGAAAATTACCCAGCACTACGGCTGCATTTATCAGTCTGCTGGTCAAGCGTAAATGGATGGGGTACTCTTCAGGCTGCCGTACTCACCCGCGTCAGTGCTGCAGTCCATATTCATGCGTGGCGTTTGGATGTGATTGGCGTTTCCCACTTCTCATCAGGACCTTTATGAAGAACATGGCAAGACAAAGTGTCGACTGTATATGAGGCACACCACCAACACCGCACCACGTGTGTGTTGACGCATCGGTTATCCGCTCACCTGATGGGGCCGTGTCCCCCAGCTTTGGATAGAGATTACCCTGACCCCGGACCCAACAGCAGTGACACATCTACAACAATCTCACAGCGTGTAGTGCGCAGCGCTGACTTCTTCCTCGACGAAGCCGGCGGTGCAGTCGTATGGGCCGCCTCGAGGAATTGCTGAGGTGCCTATGTTGTGCCGCCAGGTCCGCCTAATGCTCACATCAGTGGTCTACTGCGTTCCGAGTATTGGAAAGCCGTTTCAATCATTGCAGTGCGCAGCAGAGCTTCAACCCAAAACTTCAGGGCCCACCGCTGGAAGGTCTCCTAGGTCAAGCACGCTAGCGTACTGATACAGTATTCGTGTTCTTGTAGATTTGGTTCTGGAAACAACCAGCGTGCCAGGGCGACCCGCTCTCGGCAGCCCAGTCCCGCGGGTCGGTTCTGGAGGAGCAATCTAGTCGTGACGTGCACCAGGGTTTCAGGCTGTGGAATCACAGGAAGTAGCTTCGGGCCTTTGGAAGAGAAAGAAAGCAACGTGGCCCACTAGCACCTGTTGTCCTCGTCGTGCCCTACAACAACACAGCCTCTGGCCCGAGGGTGCCGACGTTGGGTTCGCTTGCCTTGTTTGCCTCCTCCTTGCTTTCATGGCGAGATTGGATGATATCAGAAGACTGTGAACCGTCGGAAGTCCAGGCACGGCTTGAGGGAATACCGTAGCCCATGTTCGAATTACGTCAGACAGGGTGAGATTGTTTTCCTGGTTCCTGGGAAAAGCGGGGTGCTCAATGCGGACATTCGAGGTTGCCCAATGAGCACAAGTCGTTGTCCTAATTGGGAAAACTCGCCGTCCCGAGCGGCTGGGAGTTGGCCGGGTGCGAGGGACGGCCAGGTGACGTGCATCCATGTCGGCACTCCACGCAGTACAATATGGACCCTTTTGTACAAAGCAATATGTAGGGTACCTAGCCTCGATCAGTAGGGCAAGCGCATCCCGTCGAGAATCTGGTCGTGGTGGAAAAGCTTCGGCACTACTGGATCCCTGTCCTCGGCCGACATTCCTGGCCTGGAGGGCATAATTTGCGTTGTTTCGACCAGGATGCTGAGTCGCTCGGATGGGGAACAGCGAGGCCGTTTGATTCAGAGCCCCACAGGGTCGAGGGTCGATCACTGCCGCGAAGACATGAGCCCGGAGGAGATGTTTCCGGAGTTCTTGCAGAAGTCGTTGGGGATAGACGAGGCCAGGAACAACTAGGTGGCTGAATCGTGTCGACCAAGGCCTGGAGGGGTCCCACCTCAGCGAGGTACTGTCATTCGCGGACCACTTCCATCTGACGTCGGTTGATGATCGCCGGGCGTAACTGTGCTGGACCCCTACCACGTGCTGCCTTGCATGGCCTCCCGGCAGTTCCTACAGATGGTCAGGATGCCGTACGGGTATAAAGACAAGTCGATCCCGACGCCCGTCGATGCCGAGATTTTGACGTTGCTCCTTGACTGTGCCTGAGATTCGCAAACCACACAACACTCCAGATCCCAACTGATAGACACAATGAGATTCGCTACAACAACCATCAGCGCCGCGTTGCTGCTGGCCCTTGGCGGCTCCGTGACGGCCCAGGTCGAGCAGGCCGCCTACGACTACATCGTCGCCGGCGCGGGCACGGCCGGCATCGTCGCTGCCGAGCAGCTCGCCCGCTCCGGCCGCAAGGTTTTGCTCCTCGAGCGCGGCGGTCCCTCGCTCTACAAGACGGGCAACACAGCGCAGGCCACAAAGTGGAACAGCACGGTGACGCCCTACGACGTGCCGGCACTCGTGGACTCGGTCATCCAGAGCCCCAACTCAGGCTGGTGCGACGACCTGTCTGTCCGCGCCGGCTGCCTACTGGGCGGCACCTCGGTCAACAACGGCCTCATGTTCGTGCGCCCGCGCGCCGCGGATTTCGGTGCAAGCTGGCCCACGTCGTGGCAGTGGAAGCCAGACAACGGCATCGCCCAGGCGGCAGCGGACCTGTACGAGAAGGTCCCCGGCACCATCCTCGCATCTGCCGACGGCAAGCGCTACAACGACGAGGCCTTCGACGTCACCTCGCGCTTCCTCTCTGCCAACGGCTGGAGCGAGGTCGACGCCCTCAAGGACGTCGAGGCCAAAGAGCTCGCGTACACGCACCCGGTCTGGTCCATCGACGCCAACGGCCTGCGCGACAGCCCCGCGAGGAGGCATCTTGATGCCGCCCTCGCACAGCCGGGCTTCACCCTCGAGCTTAACACCAAGGTCCTACGCGCCGTCCGCAGTACGTCCGGCAGCCGCGTCGAGGGCGTCGAGGTCCAGCGCGGCGACGGCACCCGGGCGGTCATCCCGCTGTCCGAGACGGGCGCCCTGCTCCTCGCAGCCGGCACGCACTCGACGCCGCGCGTGCTCTTCAACTCGGGCATCGGCCCGGAGTCCCAGCTCGAGACCGTGAGCAAGGGCAGCACCAATATCACCCTCCCGCCGCGCGAGCAGTGGCTCACCTCGCTCCCCGTCGGCCAGAACCTCAAGGACCACGCCGTCGCCACCATCACCCTGACCACGCGGCCCGACGTGGCCCTGCCCGCGCTGCCCGCTACCGCCGTGACGCAGCCGGACCAGGCGACGGTCGACCTGTTCGCCAAGGGCAGCGGCTTGCTCACTCAGGCCAGCCAGCGCCTCAACTTCTGGACCAGCGTCAACACCACGTCCCAGCAGACATACTCCCTGCAGGGCACTGTCCGCGCCACCCTCGACAACACAATCTCCATCAAGCTGTACCTCACCCACGGCACCACCTCGACCGGCACCGTCGAGATCACCCCCGACGGCAAGACCAACATGACCACGTCCCCCTTGCTCCAGACCTCCGGCGACATCGAGGCGCTCACCGCCGGCGTCGACATGATGCTCAAGTACGCCCGCCTGCCCGGCTCGATCCTCACGGTTCCCGCCAATGTGACCGCCGAGTCGCTCGCCGCCCGCGGGAAAGTCGCCAGCGGCTCGCACCACGTCGGCACCGCGCGGATGGGCGCCGCGGACGACGGCGCCAGCGTGGTCGACGAGGACGCCAAGGTCTGGGGCGTGGACAACCTGTTCGTGGTCGACGGGAGCATCCACCCGGACGTGCCCACGGGCAACACGCAGGCGCCCATCATGATCGTTGCCAACTACGCCGCGCGGAGGATCCTCGCGCTGAGCAAGGCTGCCGAGGCGTAGAATGTACTTGAGATCAAGTTGAATAGACCCATTGTTAAATTGACATGAGTCGGTCCTTCTCTATTGTGCCTCGTTGACGTGAATGGCGCAACTTACATGGATGATGGCGCTTGAGCCCGTCGCATGTTCCCCAGGCCACAATCCCGGGCGGCCCAGTGCATGTTGGTTCTTCAAAATTGGCCTTTGCCGCCCACCTCTGATATCACCAATGATGAGCAAGTGTCGATGTGCCTGCCGCCGGAGACTGGCCACCCTCAACAACCTCGACTGCTCGTCCCGCCAACACGCTTCGCACAGAAAATACCCTCAGTGTGGCATCCGCTCGTCGCAGACCTTACCGGCCGCAGCGTCGGCTCTCGGTGTATCTACCACTGCATCTGCCGTTGTATTATCTGCCGCCATGGCCTCATCATTATTGGGCTGGCTTCCTCGACTCGGCCGCTCCTGGGAGCCTCTCGATTTCGCTCATGCAAGCTGCTCTGAGCGAGTCCCACTGGACCACAAGATCGATGAGGATTGTCTCTCTGGCTACTTCGCCTCCGGTTACCACCCTGTCCGGCTGGTCGAGGTCCTCAGAGACCAGTATCAGATCGTCGGAAAGCTCGGCTTTGGCGCTACCTCGACGATATGGCTTGTGTGTCATCTCTGGTATGTACTTGTTGTGTCTACTCGTAGTCGAGACGCAGGCAACAGGAAATGCATGTCGGATTCCTAGCTAATGAAAAACAGCTGTTGGTGCCATGTTGCAATCAAGCTCTTCGTACACTCAAGGGCCATGGGTTCGCAACTGCACAACGAGGTGCAGATGTGCCGCCGTATGAGCCTCGCTAAGATTAACCACCCTGGCCGCTCCGCTGTCCGTGAGCTCCTGGACTCGTCCGATATCCCAGGACCAGACGGCAGATACCGCTGTCTCGTGCATAGGCCGCTGTAGGAGACCATAATTATATTCACGCGCCGCAACCCTGTGAGGAAACTGCATCGGTTGTAGTAGTATATACGCTCCGCTAGCTCTTCCTTATACTAGGCTTCCTATATATACAATACAAGATCGTACATACAGGTATAGCTCTTATGGTTAATCTAACGGCAAGACTCCCATTCGCTGACACCAATGGGCCTATAGACATCAGAGCCGACAACATCTTGTTCGGCATTGAAGACGACGATCCCGTCTTTGAGGCCTCTGAGCAAGGCGAACTACAGAGCCCATCGCCAAGAACGGAGCTAGACGGGGAGAAGGACGATATAGACCTGCAGAGAGCTTCCAGTTCCAAAGGACTACGGAGCTCCCGCCCTGCGATTTCGGCTCCGCGGTGCGGGCAGACCAGGATCAGACCGAGGACTGCCAGCGGCGTGTCTACCGAGCGTCAGAAGTCATCCTCGAGGCTCCGTGGGATCACAAGATTGACATCTGGAACACGGGTTGCATGGTGAGTCCTTAAAGAAGTCTCAAATTGTTCAGCGGTTTTCCGACATACAATTGTCATGCTGATATTGACGTACTTGCCAGGTATGGGACATGTTTCAAGGCTTCCATCTATTCCCCGGTCATGACGCGGAGCACCAGACCTATCGCGGCCGGGCGCATCTCTCCGACCTGGTTGCTGTCCTCGGCAAACCGCCAGCCAGTCTTCTTTCTGTGAGGCGCCCAGACCACCAGATCCTTCTCCGAAGCCGGCAAGTCCATATCCCAACCCAGCCCAGTCTCTCTTGTGCCATGTGTCGCGCTCGTAATTCAATGCTTCTGACACTCTCTTCCTGGACCCCCCCCCCCCCCCCCCCCCCCCCCCCCCCCCCCCCCCCCCCCCCTCCCCTCGCCCTCCTCCTCTCAGCAGGCGACTTCTCTGCAGGTATCAACGTCCCGGACTCCATCACGGTTCGTGACAGGGAGGACCGCTCACAAGGGTAGAGGAAGGAGTACTTCATAGCCATAATGGACCGCATGCTGCGATGGGATCCCATAGAGCGCAGCTCCGCCGCGGATCTCGCCCGGGACGGCTAGATCCCGATGGAGGTCGGGGAGTGATTGTTTTGGAGCAGTGCCTTTGTCTAGGGTATGTTCTCTTCCTTACGAGCACGTGACGGGAAGACACGTATCCAATGTTATATCAATAATCAGACCACCTGGAGCAACAATGTGCAAGCTTGAGGCTATTTTTTATTCTTCTTTTTCTTTTCTTTCTTTTTAGTGATTCCTTTTCAGTCAGTAAATCTACCACGTCCCTTTTTGCACGGGTCTAGTGATAGGGTGTGTTTTCGATTTCTTGCAGAAGAACTTGGCGTGCCGGTCTTCAATTCCTGGATGCCTTTTTCTCTTTGACTTTTAGGCCAAATCAATCTGTAGAAAACAAAACCTCTACGGCATACTCCAAGAAGTCCGCACCCAACGACCCTAATCAAACAGACACCCTCGCCACCCCAAAGAAACCCAAACGCGGGGAAAAGGATCTCAGTCAAATATATCGTGACCGGGCATCCCTGATCTGGAATAGATTCCGTCAGACAGATACGCCAGAGCATTTGACCACACCCACCCGGCGGCTAACCATATCTTCCCCATCGATCTGTCAGTGTCCGGGTCCATAAAGTTTACATAGTCGTCGTTTTCGAGTACTCGAACAGGGGGGATATCCTTTTGCGAAGCAAGCTGCCACTTCGAGTGACAGCCGAACAAACTCGCATGCGAGCATAGTTGTGATCTCTAATAGTTCCACTGGAAGAGTAAGTTGACACACACACACACACACACACGGACGAGAGCAGAGAGACGGAACAAGACCTCTCCCCAACATGGACAGCTTCCTCCAGTATACATGACCCAAACCAGAAGCTGGTGTCCAAAGTGGCCTCCAGGCGTTCTTGGACGCTATCATATCGATGGCAACACACAGGAGAAAATCACGTCTTCGGCCTTCTCGATGATATAACAATAGTGCAAAATAATCATGTGAGTGAACCACAGGCGACGAAGTTCTGTGGCGCCAGTCGAGACGAGGCTATCTTTTCGGCATGACCATATCCACACCAGAGCTCTGATATCGTTTGCCCCACTCTTTCTCACGCGAGGAAGCCCCCGGAAGAGATATGAGCCCGCGTTGAGTGGTAAGTAATATTCTCGATAATTGAGTGACTAGCAAGCAGCCGGTAACTAGCTGGCTTGAAGTAACGATTGTCTTCACGGAAAACTCTCGCACCAATGGCCAGATTGAGACGTCGGCCATACCAGGTGCCTTGCCAGTTGGCTGATCCATGGGCCCTCTCGGCCATACGGAGATCGATGAGGAGGAGGATAGAGATCCATTCCGGACGGGACTGTTCCGGGCTACTGCGGTCTAGAACGGCTATCAGGAATCTCCCCAACCGTGTCTAGGCCTTGGGAGGGATGTCAGGTAGCACAATATTCCGTGAGACATCGTGGGGGCAATCCGACGACCAGGACTTGGGTCCCTGTCGGGGTTGGGAAGTTGCGATATCGATGCGAACAGAACAAAATTTCCGCCACCCCCCGGCCCGTGAGTTGTGCCTATCCCAAAGCAGGCAGTGGGGCAACGGATTGTCTTCCGTCGGAATTCATGTCGAAATTGTGTCTAGCTGCCAACCCCTCCAACGGTACCACTGCCTGTCGCGCTAGGGATGGAGGAGGCTGAAGATTTGGAGTCGAGATGTTTGGCAAGCAGGGGTCCGGATCAAAGATCGGCAATATCGACAACATGAAGGTGTCGTGACTGGGGCCACGCCGTTGTTGTTGTCTCGCCTTTTCGAGCAGGAAGGGGGGGAATACTTGCCTGATTTAGTAGAGTGGCACGCTGGGATGTCTCAGAAGCAAAACGGCCGCGCAAAAACGGACATCCGAGTCCTGAACGGTGCAGCATGTCGAATGGACGACTGGTTACTTGGGAATAAGTCCGCGCACGAAGGCGCACGGCACGGAACACTTCCGCGCGCGCCTGGTGATGTGTTCAGGGCAGCTGTTGGCTGTGTCTGGTGCTTTGAGCAAGCCGCCTAATCCGACGTTTTACAGGTTGATACTCCGTATTGGTAGGTATCCTTGCCTTGCCTGGCCTAGCTCAACTCCGCGATCGGCCCCCTCACGAGTGCTTGGCATGCGCATGCCATTGGTATAGTCATTCAATGGTTGTCGGCAATTGGCAAATGTGGAGTGGCTAACAAGCCACATTCTGCCCTACATGGACAGGAGGTACGACGACGGCTGGCCGGGGACCGGCCTTGAGGGTCTAGATCATGCAGGCGTGTCGATCACTGCACCAGAGAGCACCGGTCCCATGTCTGAACCACGAACAACCGACATGATGACTTCTAAGGGGAAGACTAGGACTCGTCACCCTTGGATGAGACGTTGCAAGCAAATGTCTTACTGCTCTGCCGAGGTGTCGCGGAAGAGGTCCTTGTTGACAAGGCTACAAAGCTGGTGGGCAGCTTGGCCAGGCGTGCGGGATAGTCTCGATTCACATGGGCGGTAGGGCTAGCTGAGCGTGTCTTAGCTGTAAAATGAATGCTATGGTGGGCTCGAGAGATCCTGCAGAGATGGATGAACACCACGTTAACGAAGAGGCTGTTCCGTGGTCGAAAGGCCGGTACGGGCTTGTGTGCAGTCGGATGTGAGACACCTGGAAGCCGTGCCAAATCGACGAAAGATGTGAGGATCGACAGAGGATCACAACCCAGGTTGTCGGGTCCTACTTGGCATCGGTGCCGTCGGTCAGTATCGACCCAGGCCGTGGCGTGAGGACCGAGAGGCAGTTGTTTCTTTCAGATCGCTGCAGGGGGGCTTGTTTCTGGCATGCCTTCGACGTGAAAGGTGGATGGACCGGATCATCATGCCCGAACGGTGAAGCTTGCGCGTAAGAATGGGGAATGGCCTGCATATGTGGGAGCTCGACTCGTTAAGTGACCCGTCATTATTGGCTGCAAATGTTGGCGGCAGACTCAATGTGGTAGGGGTCCGAGATGTTTCTTTTGCCTGCTGAGGTGTGGCAGGGTTCCTGCTCGAGCAGCTGCCGCCTGAAGACTGGTGTCCACAGTCGAGACGACGGTGGCATGGAGATGTTGTGTGCTTGCGCATGGTCAGCCGTGTCCGAGTCAGGGTGGCTTTGTTGACAGCTATGACGTGACAGCCTGACAGGTTGGTCCGCGTGTCCAGGATTGGGCCCATACCCACCTAGATCCTCGTCCATAGCTCAAGGCCATGCCCGTGGCTTGGTAAAGGAGACACGAGGAAGCGTCAAGACCACACAGCAGGGCTGCCGGGACAGAGGAAAAAGAAAGAAGACCGGAGATTGGGCCGGGGTGCTGCCGTGCCTTTGGCCTTTGCCAGAGGCAGAGGCAGAGGCAGATACGTCGACTGGAGAGGTCCAAATGGGCAATGTGGCGCCGCGGCAGTTGGGGGCTTTGAGTGTTGTGTGTTGTCTTGTAGCAGATGGGCGTGTCTGGGGAACACTGTGCGTCCACCGGTTTCAGGATGTTGCGGCAGCTGACCTCGAGTTGTGTCGAGAGAGCCCGCAGGGTCGAGGCATTGCGAACCTGAGATATGACGGCCTCTGGTGGTGACTTGTCAGTCTGGTGAGGCTCGGTGGCCTTCAGCTCAAAACGGGCCCCCTCCCCCCGGATCCGAGCCTGGGACGCTCCTGCCCAGGTGCCGCTTCCTTCCCCTCCGCCGCCAGCCGTCACCCCCAACTGTCAGCTGAGTAGCCAGGCACTGCCAGCCGCCCCTGCACCCGAGGCCAAACACGCCCGGGCTGCACTCCACCACCCGGTTCCACGGTTCCACCACGCACCCACACGCACTGCCACCACACCACACCTCCCACACCACACCCCAGACTCCGAGGGATCGACGTGCCCGTGTTTAATAATCACCCCGTCCACGCGCTTGAGGAGCCCACTGACACCGCCGGCCAGCCAGTCATCGCGCCCTGTCTCGACCGACTAGCAACTCGGCCTCTCGTCCGCGGCCGTCCATCCCTCTGTCGCTGGGCCATTTCCCTACCTTGGGACAGCTCGGTCCGCCCAGCCCTGACGGCGGCGCGGCACGTCTGCGGCACGTCTGCGGCACGGCCTCGTCCTCCCGCCCTGGCCGCTTCGCATTCAAGAACCGTCGACCACCCGGCCTTGCCTCCGCCGCCCTCCTCCTGGCCCGCCTGGGCATGGCGCACTCTCCGTGACCACCAGCCACTCACTCCCCTGGGCTCAGGTTTGCGTCGAGTACGGCCGTTGGGCTAGAATTCCGCTTCCCCCGGACTCCTTGTCGCACAGCGGCTCTTCGACTTGCCAACAGCCGACTAACTCCTCGACGCCGTCCATGTCCGGCTCCCGCGAGCCACAGCTTCCTTCTCAGCCTCATCCAGCTGCCGCTCCGCTGGTCTCGGCCACTGCCCCGGCCGCCGCTTCTCAGTCCCACCCCCAGTATGGGCCCGACCACTCTCGCGGGTCTGGGCCCGGCCACCTTCAGTACGATCACCAACATCACCAACACCAGCACCAGCATCAGCACCAACAACACGGCTATGGGCCGAGCCTGGCAGCCTTCACGCATCAAGGCCCCTTCATGACTGGTCACGTCGCCAACAGGTACCCAGCAGTGCCTACTGCTAGTAGCTTTGCGGTCTCTGGGCCTCCCGACCCGACGCATCAACCTGCTCCGAACCCAGTGCAGCAGCATATGCCTCCACTGCCTCTGGCCGGGCCGCAGCATTTTGCCCATGCCCAGGCAGACCCCCGAGTCCTTCATGCACAGCGCTACCATGAAAGTGTGCCTACATGGAAACCGGAACCGTCAGACGCGTCAACCAAGGTAGCACCATCCACAAACGTACCCTCGAGTCAACAGCAGTGGACTTCCGAGGCCGGTGGAAAGCGGCCGGCAAAGCGAACTCGGCTCGAAACAAGCACAGAGTCTGGTTCTCAGCAGGAAGTAATGGACGACGACGTCAAGCGCACGAGAGGAAGGCCCCGTCTGCAGACTACAGACCAGACTGCCTCCGAGGTAAGATGTCCCCTGGTCAGACATTTTTCATGGCACAGTAACTCACCAGTCTTGACAGCGTCGTCGTACCCAGATCAGGCTTGCGCAGCGAGCCTACAGGAGCCGCAAAGAGACTGCCATGAATGACTTGGAGGGCCAGGTCAAGAGGCTCAAGGACAGCAATGCCGAGATCAGAGAAGCCATCCAAGAGCTTGCCGATTGTGCAGGCCGGTACAGCAATCTCATAAACCAAATGCCTGAACTTGCGGAGCATCTTGAGAAAGTTCGGGAACTCACGAGAAGACGCAAGCATTCCTTGCAGACCGAGGGTTCCGAATCCGAAGATGGTAATAATCGAAACATACAAGATGATGCCGAGGCTGTCATCAAAAGTGAGGAGACTCTCGACTCCCCATCATCGCCGATCACCAAGGTGAAGAGCCAACCGCAGCATCTTGTGGATGATACTATGAATACGTACGGGGCTGGCGCCGGTCCAAGTCAACATCTACAAAGCCATCCCTTCGCCGCTTTCCAAGATCACACCGCTTCCGAGTACGAGGTCATTGCGGTCCCGACAACAGACAATGCCAGCTTCGCACCGAGCAAGATCGACCTTAACGCCAGTTTCTTACACGGCATTTCCTGGACAGCGCAGTCGCACCTCGGCGAGTTCTCTGTCCCCCAAGCGGGATCGCTCCCAGTGAGTGGGTTCGGTCGCAGACTGCACCAACATGCAAAAGCGAAGACTGCTGCACTCATTAACACGAGTCCTCCTCCAACAGAGAGCCTTCTTCATGCCTTCGGGTTTCTCTCACTGTTTGAGCCCCTGGAGCAGGCTCGAACACGAGTAAACAACGAGCTTCAACAAAGCCACAATGCCATGATGTATGGCATGCAGTTTCCGTATTTCTCGGACAACGGCACGGCTTCACACTTCCAGAATCGAGACCAGCAAGGCCACCCGCCTTCCTCGAGTCAATACCCGAGCGATGCGACTTACCGTTCTGAAACCTCGGCTAACCAGATGTGCGAGCTGCGGGGGAAGCTGTTCGAAATCTGCAAAACCGCCCACCTCCCACTCTCACGGATAGCCATTTGGGACTGTGACGAAGTCGATTCGTACCTGAGGCAACGAGGAGTCGATCTGTCCGGAGCCGCGGACTCCTGCACAATCCAGCTTCATGCACTGTCCATCCCGCACCCGGACAGTCATGATCACCAACAGCGAGGGTCCGGATACATCGTTGATGACCACGGCGGAGCCAACGGTGCTCCCTACGAACTTACCCAGTCCCCATGGGATGGCCTCTCAACGTCAACCTTTGGTGGTCCTCTCCCGCCGCCAGATATTTCCTCTTTGCCACAAGCAGATCTGAAGGTCTTTGCGGTGGACATAAACAAGTTCCTTGAGAGTAAGTCTCGTCGGCCATTGTCCCGAATCTGAAGTATGAGCATGGCTTACACTAACATCCCCCAGACCTTACTTCACAGACGATCTGCCTTGGTAGGACTGTGGCATTCAGGCCGAACGACGTGAATCGCGCCTTCTGGGACGCTGTCTCTGGTTGAGAGTCCCACGGCGGAGCCTGCGCGCCGTGCAAAATTTTGGTGACGGCTCGCCTGAGGCCGACATCATCGATAAAACCGGGCTCGCGTGAAGGCGGCGTGAAATGAAGATATGCGCTATGCGGTCAGAGCGTGTCTGCTCAGGACGGCAATCTGAATACTGCTCTGGCTGTATCTTGTTTTCGATATTGAACAAGTTTTCAGGTATCGAAGCCTCCCGGTATGGATGAGGTCTTGGACATCGAGCCTAAGCATCCTCACGATGTGCGTATCACGATATCAGACATGCAATATGGCATGCAATAATACATGATGCTTGGCATCGACTTCACCTCTGCTCGCTGCTGGTGGCTATGATACGATGCTGACCGTCTCGGGTAGATATGCAATGATGCTCTTGTGATCCGCTTCATTTAAAAAGATGCTATGCCTACCGGAGACGGCCTCGCGCCATGCCCGCCCGCTCGGCGAAGTTTCTGATCGATCGGGTGACGGCTCCCACCCAATCCCCCACTGCGTTGCTGGTGCTGCTTGTCACCGTCTCGCCGAGGCTGTCGCGCACCAGCGCCGCCGTCGCCTTCCTTTGAGCTGCCTCGCTTGCCACCACCACCACCACCACCACCGCCTTGTCTCTGTTCTCGCTTGCCGCCGTGCTCACGCTTGCTCACGTTCTGCTCGCCACTGGGCGCTTTCCTGGGCGGCGCCTTGACAACCTCGGCCCCGTCCTCCCTGTAGACCCTGGGCACGTGCCTCCTCCACATCGCCCTCGTCACAACCACTCCTCCTTCTCCTCCCCCGTCCACTCTGGCTACACCATCACTGCCACGCAGCGCAGCCTGCCTGGCCTCCTCGATCCTCCGTGCCCTAGCCTCATCCCGCTGCCTCGTCTCCCTCTCCACGACACCCCTCCACTCTTTTTCGCCGTGCTCCGCGGCCATCCTCGCCTCCCACGCCCTCCTGCGCGCCGCGTCACGCTCGGCCTTCTCCGCGACAGCGAGCTGCCGCTCGGCGAGCACGAGCTCGCGCAGCGCGGCGGACCGGGCGAGCGCGTCCTCGGTCTCGCGCGTCATCATGCGCTCGAGGTACGTCTTGCCGTAGTACTGGGCTGTGGCGGCGTATCTGTCGGTAGGAGGGAAGATTGAGGGTGGGGAGGCGAGCGTGGTTGGGTCG
The DNA here is from genome assembly GCA_001566295.1 of Microdochium bolleyi. Classification (NCBI taxonomy): domain Eukaryota; kingdom Fungi; phylum Ascomycota; class Sordariomycetes; order Xylariales; family Microdochiaceae; genus Microdochium; species Microdochium bolleyi. The sequence continues at coordinate 201,714 of KQ964258.1, forward strand.
TCGAGGAGGTCGAGAAGGAGGCGGCTCAGGCTCTCGCTGGTGGGTGTAATGCTGGCTGGGCTAGCAGTGTGCATTCCCAGCCGCTGTTGATCATGTTGCTCGTGGTCCTGGGCCGCTGCACCCGACCCATCCCCAGCTGTCGCGGTTGTGTACCTTATCCCCCGGTTGCCGCGGGCCACGTTTTCCTCCCGCAGCAGCTCGTCCTCGACCGCCTCCCGCACCAGGTCCTCCCACTCGTCCTCGAGCCGGGCATCGGGCACGTCGAGCTCCTGCATCTCCTTGTACAGCGTCATGCGCGTCACGCGCTTGTCCATCTTGCGCCGCAGCACGTGGCTGAACTGCTCCGGCTGCGGCTTGCGCCGGCGCAGGATCGGGAAGTCGTTGGCCATGTCGATGTGCGGGACGTGCCGGCGCCCGGAGCCGCCGAGCTCGGACAGCGGCCGGGGGTGGTTCGGCGTGGCGTACTCGATCGCGGGGAACGGGTTCTCGGGGGTCGGGTCCGGGCTGATGCGGACGAGGAGAGGGAGTTGGTCTTGTCGGTCGTGTGGTGTCCCTGGTTGTCCCGAGCCTCGCGAGGGTGCCGGTCGTGGAGGCTGCCGCTCAAGCCATGCCCGCCTCGCAGCATGCGACCGCTGTCGCTCCGCCAGCTTCTGCCGCACCAGCGCGATCACCTGGTCGTGGCTCGCCGCCGTCGTGCCTTCCCCTCCCCCGGCATCTTTCAGCAGCTCGAGCGAGCGGTACCCCGCGTGCAGCGCAGGTGCGACAATGCGCGGGGACGTGTCGGCGCGGTTGCGCCTGAAGGTGCGGCGGACGATGTCGACGAGCGGGTGGTTCGTCGGTGTCTTGGTCTGCCTTCGCGGGCTTCGTGTCTCGTTCCATGCTTTCGTGAGGTCTGGCGGCAGGGGCACGCTCGAGGCGAGGGCGATCAGAGCGCGGTAGAGCGCGATCACGGCGATGCGGTGCCTCGAGGAGCGCGCGGGGACGAAGAACTTGTCGAGCTTGACGGGGGCTGTCGAGTTGCTGCTGCGGTGGGCAGCTGCGGAGGCTTGCATCGGGCAGCAACCAAATGGATGAGGACTGCTGAGCGTGGTGAAAGGACCGAGAGCTCAGGACTCTTGTGCCGAGAATATCTGAAAGGACTGTGCTCGGCAAGATAATGGCCTGGGGGGAAATGCTGCCAATCACGGAGCTGTCAAGCTCAAGCTGTCTCGGAAACTTTACAATGGTTGTGGATGCTTAGCGCGGAATTAAGTCCGCATTCTGGGCCCAGCTGCACTGTATGACCACCAAGGAGCTTGGGGCTCAACATGCGACCAGCTCACTTCAAATCATCCGCAGGACGGTAATACATCAAAACATGCAGCATCTCCCATCCAATCCAGGAGATGATGACATCAAATGTGGTGAATGATAACCGCGAGCGATCTGGCAGGTTACCCGACGTCCTTGATGGTAGTCGAAGCACCCAGAGACCGCATGGCATCAGTTTCGCTTATCCTGGCAATGTCATCGCGCGTGCTGTGGTGATAATTTGTGAGACTAAATTGTTCGCCTGGCCCACTCGTAATATCTCGCCGTTCCCGTGCTCAACATGCTTCCCTCGACTCTCTCCGATCAATCATCGGTCACGATGGGTCTGTGTGCGCGAGAAGCTGACATCAAGGGTTGACCAGCCAGCTGCGAACCATGACAGACTAGTTATCGGGGTACACGGTGCCCTCCGGCGGCTGCGGAAGCTTCTTGCATGCGCTAGAAGCCATGTATCTGCATTTGCCGCCAGTCAGCATACCCCCACGATATGATATCGCTCGCATGTGAACAACTTACCTCCGAAGCTCGATCAGGATAGTCTCCATCGTGTTCTCTCGCTTCCATGAGGCCAGGCAGGGAAGTCCGCTAGGCTCGACGACGCCGTTGTTCGGGTTGACGCATGGCAGGTTGACCATGCTCACAAATTGGATCGTGGGGGGCTTGTCCGGGTACTCAGGACCGCAGTGCATCTTGACTGAGTAGATGCGGTTCTCGTGGACGCTCTGCCAGGTTTCCATCGTCAGCTACCGAGATGCTATTGCAGGTACTCCCGCCATTTCTATTGCCCAGCAGTCACGCGAACTCACGTGGGGAGGTCCGAGGATGGTGCCGTTCCAGTCGGACATGAGTAGATCATCGCCGTTGTCTAGGCCATATGAGCAGGCCTCTGCGCAATGGATATTTGACCTCGTTAGCTGTGACAGAATCCAAGCAGTGGCGGCGAGACCGCGGTGTCGAGACTCAGCATACCGGCTCCCAAGCCCTTCTCGCCCTTCTCGAGCTCCTCCAGCAGGCGGAAGTTGCGGGGTACTTTGGCACCCATCGCGCGTGGTTCGGTAACGTGCCGAGGGTCGCTCGTGGTAAGTGTGCGCTTGTGTATTGCTTTAGTCGGACTCAGCAGGTCGGCTCGGAGCGAAGTGCGACACGGCGCGACGGGAGCACAAGGGGAGATCGTAAGGTGGAATCAAGGTTGGTTGTCGTTGATGTCGCAGCCCGAGCTCGAAGCTACCGACGTCAAGGTTGCCCGTGGCGGCGGGGTGGGGTGCTCCAAGAGCCCAGGTGGGGCGTGAGCTGAGCAGGCAGGTACGTACCTTATCGCAGGGGACTTCCAAAGGTTCCCCCTTGCAAGCAGTGACGTGCCAGGTAGGCTCAGAGCTCCCGGCAGCTCTCGCTCTCGCCCAGGTGTCCACTTGAGCTCCTGCCTACCGCTGCAACGCATGCGGCATGCAGCAATGCGAATCTCAATGTCCTATGAACGACGGGACATGCACTTGTCGACTCGGTGAGCTTGAGCACCTCTTTATGTCTTCATTCAAACCCCGCCGAAGAGCCGAGGACAACCGCCCGTAGGAACTCTACATCCAGGAACACTTCCTGTCCCGTCTACGCCTTCACCGGCAGGCGACCACACCACTGCCCATGGACACCAGCCCAGGCCCACCATGACCACCCAGCTGCTGGCCACCGAGCTTGCCAACCTCATTTCCGAGAGCAAGCGCAAGAATACAGACTTGCGACAGGTATGCCATGGTGCCTCAGACTTGATGCCGAGCCCGGATCAGCTAACACCAGCCTAGGCCGCAGAGAAGTCACTAGAGGAACTCAAAAGCCTGAGGGGAACCACCGAGGCCCAGATTGCTGCCGGTGCGTGTTTGCGCTCTTCTTCTGGTCTTGATATCAGAGCTGTCCTGTTGAGCTAACGACTAGCACAACATGTGCTGCCCCTACGCCAGAGCTCGCCCAGAAGATCAATTTTGTGAACCCTCTCATCGTCGCCTGTGGCACGAAGAATGCGAAATTCACGGGCATCGCAATCGTTTGTCTCCTAAGGCTCATCGTCATCAGTGCCCTCCCACGCTCCAAGCTCAACTCCATCCTTGAGGCCCTCCGTGAGGCAACCTCTGCTGGTGTCGACGCTCAGCTCAAGGTCCTGCAAGCTCTCCCGACGCTTCTGCAGAACTACTCGGCAGACATCAAGGGGGATCTGCTCGTCACTGCCCTAAACATCTGCTTCATCCTGCAGACTAGCAAGAATGGGATTATCAACAACACCGCTGCAGCCACGCTACAGCAGTTGCTCGTGTCTGTCTTTGACAAGGTAGCAACCGAGGACAGTAGGTTCACTTGACCCGTCCCATGCATGATTTCATCCCTGCTCACTCATCTTCCAGGGTCTTCTGCGGGTGACGCCTTTGTCGGCGATGCCCCAACACGGGATGGAGGCGTCAATCTTCGCTCCGCTGCCATGGACGCATATCGGGTCTTCCGTGATATCTGTCTGCTTACTGAGAATCAGAGAGCCGAGTATATTCGGTTCACTGGGCTGCCGCAGCCCTTCGGACTCGAGCTGATCGAATCTGTCTTGACAAGCCATGCCGCGATCTTCGCATCACATCCAGAGCAGGCCCACATTATACGGACTAACGTGCTGCCTCTCATTATTGCCGCACTCACTGGCAAGCCAAAGTTCCCCGTCACAGTTCGCGTTGTTCGGATTCTGTACAAGCTGCTGAAATGGCACCTCGACATACTCGGGGCGGAAGGGGCCGATGCACTCGACATTCTCGCCCAGGTCCTAGACCAAGACACATTCTTATGGAAGAGGGCGCTCTGCATGGAACTGTTCCGTGGCATATTTGCCGAGCCGGCTCTTCTGCGACGCATATTCTCACTGTACGATGCCGAAGAAGGCGAGAAGAAAGTTCTGCAAAAGATCACGGCAACCTTCGTACGCGTGAGCACGGAAAAGCCGCAAGTCATTGGACTGGGAAACCAGTCCACCATTCCTGCAGCCAACCCGTACGGCAGCGATGGCTCGTCCTCAGAGCAAGTCATGCTCGAAGCCAGCGGCGTGACGGGCATCATCAGTGGTTCAGTGGGTGGCGATCCGCACAACGTCGGCATCAGCGCGCAGTGGAGTATGGTCCGTCTTCCTTGTATCGACCAGCTCGACAAGAGCGAGGCCCCTCCCGTGCCCGAGTCTTACATATACGCGTTGACTCTATCTTGCATCACATCCCTATCTGAAGGCTTGGCCAAGTTCATCCTGCCCCTGACTGTCCCTGGTGACAGTCGCCCCAGAAGAAAGCACACCAAGAACGACTCCACGGGCAACGCATCACCCGCGCCTACAGGCCGGGCATCGACACCAGATGTCAAGCCAAGTGACAGCATAGACACACCTGATGGCACTCTGCAACGATCTGGATCATTCAAAAGGAATCCCGTGCCCGTCAATCCCCTCACTTTACATGATCATCCCCTCATCGCGGAGATCAAGGTATGCGCCGACATCATTGACTCGTGCTGGCCGGCGATTCTTGCAACATGCTCAACATTCCTGTTCTCGGCGCTGGACTCTGAATTCTACCACAGTCTCGTTCGGGCGTTCCAGAAGTTCGCCCATGTCGCAGGCTTGCTCCAGCTGTCCACCCCACGTGATGCATTCTTGACAACGTTGGGCAAGGCAGCGGTGCCTCCCAATGTCTTCTCGGCCTGCCTACATGCTGGCGCATCAAAGGCAGCATCCAATGTATCTGGCACGGACGGTTCCAACAGCTTGCTGAACAACGCTCGTGGCTTGTTGAGCGTGGACACCTTGGTCAACCCGGGATCCGCCATTGAACGCCAACGCCAGGCATCTGTGGATGCCAGCGCGCCTCAGACAATCAACACACGCAATTTACTTTGTCTCCGTGCCTTGATCAACCTCGGCATCGCGCTGGGCCCCACGCTGAGCAAATCATGGACAATCGTGCTGGAGACCTTGCAGCAAGCAGACTTTGTGCTCACCATCACAGGAAAGTCACCCGGCAGAGTTCCAGTTGCACACTCGAAGACTCCAGATGCCAAGGCGGAAAGTGAAGCATCCAGCCTCCTCGGCAACTTCAGAGCGGAAACACGCTCCGTCGAAACGGCGGCTTCGAGACTCTTCGAGAGTACTGTCGATTTCCCAAACGATGCCTTTGTGGAAGTCGTCACTGCAGTGTGTGGCTTATTGCAGCGCCAGTCGGAGCCAGCGTCGGCAGCTTCCAGTCGGCCGCAATCGCCCATCGCACCACCGATGTTGACCCCAGCTTTGCGCACACCCAGCGGCCAGCATCGAAAGATCTCATTTGCATCAGTAACGCCAACCTCTGCACCAACTCAGGAGGACCAATTTGCTCTCGCCAAGCTCGGTGATCTTGCCGTCATCAACGTTGAAAGACTGCTCAGCTACCCACCCGATGTTTCCGGGTGGAGTAAGATGACGACAGAATTGAGTATCACCCTCACCGCTGTCGATGTCGCGCCAGTCATCAGAACTCGGGCTGCAGACATCATCATCCGTATTGTCCTAGATGCCGCCAAAGCGGCAAACGGCCTAAGTGATGAGAGTCGGGGCAAGGTCCAGCTTCGATTGCTGGAAGCAGTACAGAACGCTCTCCAGCCTCTTCAAGACGAAGAGCGGCAGACCTCAGTTGCTGAGCACTTGACCGATGTCGAGATCCACAAGATCATCCTGGAAGGGTTGAAGGATCTCATAGAAGACTGTGGCGAAACACTGGTACAGGGTTGGGAGGTTTGCTTCCAGATCATCGACAGCGTCTTCGTACAGGATCGTGCGGGTGCAGAGACCCAGGGCGCATCGACGCCTCAGATTCGGCTGGCGACCCGGTCCAACAGACTCATTCGACCAGCCTTCAGTTCCCTCCAGCTCATCTGCTCAGATTTCCTCAGCTCTTTGCCAAACCCATGCTTCCTCATCCTCGTCGACACACTATACAAGTTCTGCTCACAGGAGGACGATCTCAACATTGGCTTGACAACGGTCACCTTTTTCTGGGTCCTGTCCGATTTCCTGTCGAACAAGAACTCATCTCTCCCGATATCCAATGAGCTCGTTGGCATTTCAGAAGAGGATCTAGTGGTGAAAGCCTCCTTAGCGGACAACGGCGCGTCAGATGCAGCACTGTGGATGTTGCTGCTGCTGCGCTTGACTGCTGTCACTGCCGACGAGAGGATCGAGCTAAGGAACAGTGCGATACAGACCCTTCTTCGAATCCTGGATGCATATGGCGAGAAGCTCAGCCCGGAGGCTTGGTCCGTGTGCATTAAGTCGGTCGTCTTCAAACTCTTTTCGTCTATCGAGGAAGAGCTCAAGACAGTGGCAACAGTCGAAAGTGCAGACAAGTATCGCCAGGACTGGCATGACACGGCTGTAGTGATCTTGGACGGTATCTCGGGCCTCTTGTCCAATTACCTAGAAACACTGATCGAGCACCCGAGTTTCAACTCATACTGGCAAGAACTGCTTGGACACTTCGAAACCATGCTCGACTTTCATGTCCTGGACATCAACACTGCGACTTTCAAGGCGCTCACTCAGATATTGTCTCAATGTCAAAGTGGCTGCGTGAAGAACTTCGATTCGACCACAACTGAATTGGCCTGGCAGCTATGGGCTCGCGGTATCCCTATTTCGGATCAGAAGGATCTACAAAAGCTGACAGACAACCAAAAGTGCCTGCTGGCTTATGTTGCAGCTCTTCGCGATGTGTATCGACTGATCCAGGCCGACATAACCGTCGATCAGGTGGCAAGAATGCTGTCTCTTCTTGAGGACGCCATGCAGGCTGCTGTGCCAGAGGCGTTTGTAAGCGACATTGATTACATGACACCTCTGCAGGGACAAGTACTCGACGTTCTTAGGATGCTTCGCACCGATATTCCTGGCGTTCCCTCTGCTCTGATCAAGCAAGCATCTAGCTTTGTCTCCCTGGCATACATGAAGCCACGGCAGCAAGAGATCGCGAACCCTAACAAGAAGCGCACTTTCGTTGCCATGTCGAAGTCATGCATGGTCCTTCTCAAAGAACTAATTCTCGCTCGCACTTCTGATGTGGACATATACACCAGCGGGGCATATGTTGCTGCTCTCGAGGCTCTGTCGTTGCCGATCGTGCTCAAATACAGCTTTCCCGTTGTTGCGAAGTCGGCACAGCCGTGGCAAGAGGCTACAACTTCGGCACTGGCGATTTTGGAAGGCACCATACCGCAGTTGTCGTTGTTGTCGGTCCCCTCCACTGCGCTCCCGGATATTTGGGACATGGTAGTCGTCATCACTAATAGTGTCACGAACGCAGACTGTGAGCTGCAGACTGGACCGAACAGTCTTGCTGGCGACGAGGCTTTTGATATCGAGTCATTTCAGCGTCTGCTCACACTCATCATACCTGCCCTGGGAGGCGAGGTTGTCCCGGAGAAGACACGGCAGATGTTTGCGGAGAACCTGTTCCAGACATCAATCATCCATCCGCCATCGCATGCTGAGCGCGACATGATATATGGGGCCAGCGGTGGTGGTGCCAGTGGCCTGGCTAACCTCTACCAGCCACGAACTGGACTTACTACCGATTTCGAGCCTTCTAAGCGGAGCAAGATGAGCTACGTCTGCCTGGATCAGCTGTTCGCCCTCGTCAGTTGTCGCGACGAGCAGGGGAGCGATGAGTCATTTGTCAGGCTCGCCCGTGCCACCGCGCCCTACACGATTCTGAGGTCGGGTTTGATCCTCCGTGCCTACATTGCCGATCAGCCTTTGAGAGGGAGGATGCCACAGCCGCTGAGCCAGCGGAAGGAGCTCTACCATGTCTTGCAGAAGTTGGTGGATCTGCAGAGTGAGCCCGCCGCGATCCCGGACACCCCCAACGTGGAGAGTGAGAAGAGAAAACATCTGTTCAGGCTGTATCCACTGCTCAGCAAGGCGCAGGCTGTTGCGGCCCGTGGAGGAGACATGACCGTGGTCGGACTGCTCGCCAAGGCTGCAGACGCCATCGGAGATGAGCTAGGATTGATGTAGTACACCTCTGCGGTTATGGGTTGCAGACTTGCCTTAGCAGCGAATTAATTTATCGAAAGGTCAAACCTTTGAATTTGTGCCCTTACGTTTGACAAAGAACTTGTGCGGTGCTTACTGACGGTATGGGTGATGGTAGTGTGTACATAGAGGTTAAACACCCCGGTTGATGCCGGACGCGGGTGGGCCCGGGCAGGTGCCGCTAGTGCGGGTGGGTGGGTGGACTGACGTTTGCTCGATCGGAGCTGGCCACCTCTGGCATTCTCACCACCACCACCACCACATCATCCGCCACGATGTCACTGCTGCACTCGGAGAAGGTGCTGCTGACGCCCGCCATACGGCGAGGCCTCGTGCAGCCAGCAAAGGCCAATGCCCTCCGGGCCTCGACGCTTGCCTCTTCCGCCCTCGTCACCGGCTCGACACAGGCGCGACGCCACCCCCGACACCACAACACCACAAAATCCCAGACCCGGAGCTTCCAGAGCTCGTCACGAGCCTTCCTCGGCCCTGGCACAGGCGTCCTTGGCTCCGGCGGCGGTTCTCTCGGCCCGCTACCACCCTCATACTTCCAGCGCCCATCGCTGCCCGCCAACACAGTCATCCGCTTCGTGCCTCAGCAGACGGCCTGGATCGTCGAGCGCATGGGCAAGTTCAACCGCATCCTCGAGCCCGGCTTGGCCATCCTCGTGCCCTTCATCGACCGCATCGCGTACGTCAAGTCCCTCAAGGAATCCGCGATCGAGATTCCCTCGCAATCCGCCATCACCGCCGACAACGTGACCCTCGAGCTCGACGGGGTGCTGTTCACGCAGGTCTTCGATGCGTACAAGGCCTCCTACGGCGTCGAGGACGCAGAGTACGCCATCAGCCAGCTCGCGCAGACCACGATGCGCTCCGAGATCGGCCAGCTCACGCTCGACCACGTCCTCAAGGAGCGCCAGCAGCTCAACACCAACATCACGGCCGCCATCAACGAGGCCGCCCAGGCGTGGGGCGTTACCTGCCTGCGTTACGAGATCCGCGACATCCACGCTCCGCCCGCGGTCGTCGAGGCCATGCACCGCCAGGTCACCGCCGAGCGCTCTAAGCGCGCCGAGATCCTTGAGTCCGAAGGCCAGCGGCAGTCGGCCATCAACATCGCCGAAGGAAAGAAGCAGAGCGTGATTCTCGCGTCCGAGGCTATCCGCTCCGAGAACATCAACCGTGCGACCGGTGAGGCCGAGGCCATCCTGATGAAGGCCAAGGCCACGGCCAACGGCATCGACGCGGTCGCCAAGGCCATCGCCACGGGTGGCGAGTCCGCTCAGGGTGCGGTCAGCATGAACGTCGCGGAGAAGTACGTCGATGCGTTCGCCAAGCTCGCGCGCGAGAGCACCGCGATCGTGGTACCGGGCAATGTGGGCGATATCGGCGGCATGATCGCCACGGGGCTGAGCGTGTACGGCAAGGTCGGCGAGGCGCAGAGCAAGACTATGTCGAGGCAGATGCTGCAGAAGAGCGGTATCGTCGAGGCGGAGGAGGCCGGGAGCGGCAAGCCGAAGAGCGTGGTTGACTCGGTCGTGGATGAGTTTGACAACACTACTGCCAAGCGGTGAGAAACCCAGGTCGACAGAGGAAAGACCGACCAGAGGCGAGGGCCGGGATTCCTTTGGTGATCGCAGAGGGCGAGCTTGTGTATTACATAGCCTATCTATCTCTCTATCATAGCAGAGATGATGGCCTGTACAGATAAACGAAAAGGGACGAGACTGCTCAGGAGGCCCAATCTCCACAGCGGCGGGAGTGGAGAGTGGCTTTCCTGGCATCAGGAAATATCCGAAACCTAGCATGTACAAATATACAAAAATCAGCAAATTATCTACTTCGGTATGTCGTACAATCAAGACTAACATGTAATCTTGCAATAATGATCTTTGAAGTTTTGTCTGCCTTGAAGGCCCTCCGTTGTGCCTTGTGTCATTTCCCCGCAGACAGCTCAGGGAACCCCCCCTCCGGAGTACATGGCGTTACTGGCGGCAAGGTTGTGAGTGAGACGAACTGCTCATCTTCCTTCCGTGTCGAGGCTCAAGATCAAACCGATCTCCCAAGGATACCCTAGGGTAGTCTCACGACAATTACACAGTCGACATTTCATGAACAGCTCCGGTCCAGCATTTACCTGCACGTCTTCACAAGCCACCCCAATGATGGCGTCCTCCAGAGCACAACTCATCCGCGCCCCGTCGCGCGTGGACACGATCAGCTACCCGTCGGCGTCTGTCTTCCTCGCGGGCTCGACATCGTCGCAGACAGGCGGGGACTGGCGCACGGAACTTACCACGCTCCTCTCTGCCTGCCCCGTCACAATCCTCGACCCGGCGCGGCCAGACTGGGACTCTACCTGGCGCGAGCACGCCGACTTCACGCCGTGGAGGGAGCAGGTGGAGTGGGAGCTGGACATGCAGGCCGCGGCTGCGGTGGTCGTGGTGTGGTTCGCCGCGGACACGAAGGCGCCGATCAGCCTGCTCGAGCTGGGCCTCGTTGCGAAGGCGAGGGTTGTTGCGGGAGGGGTGGAGAGCGGGAGTAAGGCGCTTGTGGTGTGCGAGGAGGGGTACTGGAAGGAGGGGAACGTCAGGATGGTGTGCGAGCGGTACGGGGTTGAGGTTGTCGACGACGGAGTGGAGGGGCTGGAAAGGTGTTTGCGGCGTAGGTTTGGGATGGTCCGTCTCTGAGCAGACAGGTTCACGGCGGAAGCGTCGCGGACTTGATATTGTCACAATCTAGAAGGGGGTCTCTGCGGTGCATTTATGTCCAACCTTGCACCTGAGTTGTGCAGGAAGGCGAACATTGGCACGTTGTAGATATGAGGGTTACTGAAACAACCAGCCAAGCTAAGTTGCGCCGTGGCTATTGGGAACCCTGAACACCTCTGGAGGAGTTCCATGTTCGCGGCCGAGACTCGAGATGTCCTTGTCATGATGGAAGCCGTAGCCCAGTCGCAACGGGCCTAGCGCTGCGGAGTCGCAGCTTCCCCAACCCTGGGAAGAACAAGAACCCCGCCACCAGGTCCCTGCCTGTCGCCCACTTCTGCTGGGGGCAGCTCCATCATGGGCACTTCCTCCGTCTCCGTCCTCTCCAGCTCCATACTTTGACCAGTTGCCCCCGGAGCGGTTGCTCTTCTCCCTTGCTTCCACAATTCACACTTGTTTGCTTCATGTATCGCTAGACTCGGACGCTCAAGTATCATCCACCGGTGCTCTCCGTCGCCTCGTCCATCCTTCTTTCTCTTCTAGCCCGCGCCCCGCCTCGTCAAGGAGCCTCTCACCAGCCATGGACGACCAATTCCAAAGCCGCACCGATGACGACCTCTTCGCCGACGACTTTGAGCCTGTAGAGGTCCAGCCCGTCACGCAGCCTGCCGCCGCGCCTGTGAAACCAACACCGCCGGCACCAGCTGCAACGGTCGACAAAGCTCCCGAATCCGCGTCCGAGCCACAAGTGCCCGTCGCAAATCCCGTCGCAGCAGCCCCGAAGGCCCCGAAAGATGGCCTCAGCCAGTCCCGGCACGCGACGCCAGCCAAGCAAAGGCCCCCTCGCAACCGCAAGACTTCCCCTAAGCCCGCAGCTCCCAAGAACAACAAGCAGCCCAAACAACCCACGGCCAAGGCTGCCGCAGCCCCCGAGCCTACCGTTGCCACGCAGTCACAAGCCCCCGAAGAGCCAGCGCAGCCAGATGAAGCCGCTACCTCCACTGCGCCCGCGACTGCCGCCGGCACACCCGCGATCAAGGGCACACCACACAAGGGCGGCTCTAACACAGCCTCGGTCGACCGTCTCGGTTCAGGCCAGAACCCGCGGACCAAGCTGTCGGACAAGGAGCTGTCAGACAAAATGGAGCGCATGCGGCTCGCCGCAATCGAGCGCACGCGCAAGTTCGAGCAAGCAGAGAAGGACTCGCAGTCACACGCAGTTGCATACGAAAAGGGCATGGAGGAGTTGCGCAAGCGACGAGCCGAGGAGGCTGAGAAGCGCAAGCGCAGTGAGGAGGAGAGGCGCCGCATGGACGACGAGCGAGAGCGCAACAGAGAGCGCAAAATGCGCGCCATGAGCGCCAAGACACCCGGTGCTAACTGGGATGATGGCAAGGAGGCACGGATGGCGGAGGAGGATACGCACGATCGCCGTAGGGGAGGATTCAGGGGCGCACACGGTGGTATCAGAGGCACAAGGGGGGGACTCGGCGGCAGTCGCTTCTCCGAGCGTGAAGGACCCGATAACTCGTCAAAGGAGCTGTTTGATGCCGATGAGCCTCGCGGCGGATCCAGCCGGGGACGGGGAGGCCGGGGACGTGGTGATCGTGGTGATCGTGGTGGTGGCAGAGGTGGCCGTGGAGGCCGGGGCGGTGCGCAGAACGGATCACGGCCAGAGAATCCCCAGAAGCCACCTAAAGCAGACGAGTTTCCAGCACTGCCGGGCTCGGACAAGCCTGCGACGAAACCGGAAACCAAGATCGAGATGCCCGACAAGAAGGACTTCCCCAGCCTGTCTTTGACGGACCCTGCGTCTCCGCCTGTAGGCAGATGGGACGAGGAGATGGAGTACATGGACGCCGCAGCCGCTGCGAAGTCGACGAGCACGTAGGAGACTCGCGACTGCAGCAGCCGATCTCGAAGCAATATGTGGTGTAAACAGAGTACAGGCACTCACAGCCCCGAGTCTTCGGAAAGACACGAGGACGGGTGGCCAAGCTACTGCTACCATGCGTGCAGTGGACGGTGCCATCTGTTGCACCTGCGGCAAACGAAGAGCGCGAGATGAGCAAGGAACTGCCACTACACACGGGGAATGTGGCAGGAAGATGAAAGGGGCATCAGGAAGCGGGCAGTAGTTAACACGATACCAGATACCACAAAACAACCAGGCGGGACGAAGCAATATCTTTACCTTTGGAAAGGCCAGTCTCCTCTGCTGGCTCCCCCAGGTTGCACTGTCACACCGCGTGTATGCCGTGTCCAATTCTTCTTGCAACTGAATGATGAAGGATCTATGCCGAGGCTCCTATGCTCCAAACGCCTTTTGTTGTAAATCTTGGGCCTATTCCTGCCACTTTTGTGCCTCGCTGTATGGCAGACCTTGCCCACGGCCGGATTTCCTTGGCCTGTGTATGCCCACATCTCCTTTACCGGTACCCACGACCGCTTCTACCACCGCCGCCACCTCCTCCCCATCCACCAGCTCCTCCGCCGCCGCCACCGCCGCCGGGCCCTCTCCGCGGACCTCTCGAGCCCCAGCCATCATCGCCTCCCCTCGGACCACCAGGGCCACCTCCCATACCACCGCCACCTCCTGCCCGGCCCATGCCACCCCCGCCGTCATCCATCCCTGGCCGGGGCCGATGCCGCGAGTCCTTTGGCATCGCCTCGTACGTCTTGCGCATCTGCGCATAACCCAGGTGCATCTTTCCGTAGAAGTGGTCCGCCAGCCGCCGGTCGTTGTCCAGCCTGCTCAGATACGCGCCGCACACGTCGCACACCTGGAGCTTCTGGTGGCCCGAGGGCCCGCTGGTGTCGGAGAGCGCCTTGAGCTCGCGCTCGCGCTCGGCTTTTTGCTGCTGCGCCTGGCGCACGCGGAAGAACTCGTCGAGGGCGCGGCTCACCTCGCCCATGTCGGCGAGAACCTGGACCTCGACGAGCCCGTCGTTGACGCTGGCGGCCAGGTCCGAGATCTGCTTGAGCAGCACATTGGTCTGGCGGATCTCCTCGGGCGTCTTCTCGAGGCGGCGCTGCGCCGTGTCGATGCGCCGGTTGCAGTCGTCAATGTACTTCTGCAGGTCGCGGCGGTAGTCGTACTCAAAGTCGTGCTGCTTCTTGGCCTGCTCCGGAAGGGCCTCGTACTCGGCCTTGAGGGACTCGGAGTGGATCTTGGGGCAGGGACCGAGATCCTGCTTGGTGTTGGTGAAGAGGTCGTGCGGGCAGGTGCCGACGAGGTAGGACCGGCAGACTTTGGGGTCCGTGAGGGAGAGATTGGCGTGGGACGAGGAGATGGGGTTGCCCATAAGCTGCTCTGTGAGGAGGGGAAGGGCGGTGTTAGTCGGTCGGGCACGCGCGAGGGAGGGAGGGAGCGAGAGAATGGGAGGACGTACCGAGCAGCTTCCGTTGCTCTGCGGCCATGACGGCGGGTTGTGTCGTCTCACAGTAGGCGGATAGTGCGTGGGTGTGCGCAGGTGGGTGCAGGGCCGGGAGTGTCGTGACTGTCGTGACTGCCGGGAAATGCACAAGATGATGATGCTGGCAACGAGGCTATCGCGGAGCCTGGCCTTGCGCGTGCGCGGTCGGAGGAGGAGAGAAAATAAAAGGTGGAGCTGGGGAAGCTGCCGCCTGCGCCTGCGGCTGCTGGGCAGGGGTCTCTAACTTAGTGGCAAGCGTACCTTAAGGTATGGACCGGCATCCAACTTCCACAGGGCACCTGGGTGCTGCGATGCCCCACGATATGTTTAGCTAGCTGCTGTGTACCCGGACTTGGCGATCTGGTCACTTCACGCATCCCACAACGACTCTCTCGCAACGACAAGCAGCCTCGAGGCGCCCTGCACCGACCAACGCAGGCTGATCCGACCGAAGCAGGGCATATGGAGTGCCTGGAGTAGTGCACGACAGCTCGACGACTGGACTGCATCCCTCCCACCGGGGCCATCACCACCACCACCGCCTTTCCCCTGCCCATCGAGACGACCACCCTTCGAGCCGCACGCCGGCCACAGCTGCCGTGATGGCGCCCATAATGTCCCGCCTCCTCTCCGCATTGATCCCCATCTCGCTGCTCTTCTCGCAAGTCCGGGCCGACCCCGACTACCACGAGCAGCTCGACCTCAAGCCCCTACCTGGCTCCTCGCTTCTTGCCAGCTTCAATTTCCGCTCCAACACTTCCCTCTCCGAATTCGAGGCGCACAACTACCGCTACTTCCCGCGCTCCCTGGGCCAGCTGCTGCAGCACGTAGGCACCAGGGAATTGCACCTGCGCTTCGCCCTTGGCCGCTGGGATGCAGAGAGCTGGGGCGCCAGGCCGTGGGATGGCACCAAGGAGGGCGGCACCGGAGTCGAGCTCTGGGCCTGGCTAGATGCGCAGACTGAGGAGGAGTAGGTTTCTCACCACAATGTGCAAAGGCGAATCCCAAGAAGAACAGACAAGTGCTGACAATAAGCCTTACAGAGCCAACCACAAATGGTTAACCCTGACCAACGCCCTGTCTGGCCTCTTCTGCGCCTCGCTCAACTTCATCGACGAGACAAGGACGACGCGGCCCGCCATGTCCTTCCAGCCCGAAGGCGATCACTCTCCCGAGGCCATGGAGAATATGCACCTCCTCCATGGCGTCCTGCCCCGCGAGATTGTGTGTACGGAGAACCTCACACCCTTCCTGAAGCTGCTCCCTTGCAAGGGCAAGGCTGGTGTATCGTCCCTGCTCAGCGGCCACAAGATGTTCGACGCTTCGTGGCAGAGCATGGCCATTGATGTCCGTCCCGTGTGCCCCACGGGCCAGGAGTGTGTTCTGCAAGTAGAGCAGACCATCGACATGGTTCTGGACATTGAGCGCTCGAAGCGGCCGATTGGTCAGTGTTTCTGTACAAAGGTTGTCCCATTACTTATATGTGCTAACGTCTCGCAGCTAACCCCATTCCTCGCCCGCCGCCTGCGCACGAAATGAAGTGCAATGCCTCCAAGCCGTACAACTCCGGCGATGCCTGCTTTCCGGCCGCTAGAGGACAAGGGATAGAGTGGTCGCTACACGAGGTCTTTGGCAAGAACATCAAGGGCACGTGCCCGCTGACGAACCCGGACATCCCGCCCGTCTGCATCGAGGTGCCAGACCAGCGCAGCATCTACATGACCATGGGTGGAGCTAGGGAGGTCCGGCAGGAGGGCTCGCAGAGGAGATGTTACTTCAACCCTTCTGAGGGTGACTTCTCCTTGGTGCTGCCCGCTCTGCCATATGATGGGCCCGACGCTGTCTCGTCTGCTGACGAGGCCGTCCAGCCAGAGACACCGCTACTCTACGCTGAGCGCACTTTCACCGGTCACGGCCAGGAGCGCGGTGGTGTGCAGACGATCCTAACCAACCCCAGCCCGGACAGCGCAGTCGAGTTTGTCTACATGCAGACCCTGCCCTGGTTCATGCGCATCTACCTGCATACCCTCGAGGCCCGCATCGCCGGCCAGCCCGGGACCAAGAACGATATCGTGGAGGAAATCTACTACCGCCCGGCCCTAGACCGGGTCCGCGCCACCCAGCTGGAGCTGCGCATGCGCATCCCGCCCGCGAGCACCGTCTTCCTGACGTACGACTTTGAGAAGACGATCCTAAGGTACACCGAGTACCCTCCCGACGCCAACCGGGGCTTTGACATTGCCTCAGGCATCATCACGATCCTGCCCTCGGGCGCCGTTCCGGGCTCCAAGACGTCCAATCTGCGGACAACGAGTCTCATGCTGTCCCTCCCCACTCCGGACTTCAGCATGCCATACAATGTCATCATCTTCACGAGCACAGCCATTGCGCTAGCGTTTGGCGGCCTGTACAACATTCTTGTGCGGCGTTTTGTCGGGGCCGACGAGGGTCCGGACCCAGTGCTCGGCGGGCTCAAGGGCAAGATTGCCGGGTTGCTGGCGAAGCTGCGAGCGAAGATCAAGGGCGAGGCGCCGGCCGCAGTAGATGCCCAGCCGCCCAAGGCCGACTAGGCTATGCATATCTCTTCAGGTTGTAACTCATATATACAAAATCATACGAATACCAGCGACTGTGTTCTGGCTATGCTACACGACTGAGTGTAAATGCGATGCTTTCCCCCTCACCACTCCCTCCATTTTCCCCTTCACTTGCCCCACCCGCGCTCGCCGTTCGCTGGCGTGCTCCATTGCTGCGGCGACGGGACGTTCCAGCCATAACCTTGCTGTTGTGGTTGCGCGTGCGGAGCGTGTTGATACTGCGGGATATGATATCCGTGCTGCTGCTGCTGTTGCGGGTAATGGTAAGTCTGTTGAGCAGGCACGTGTTGCGCCGAGATCCTCCTCCCGTCATAGTAGTGTGCCTGCGGTTGCGGCTGCTCATAATACTGCGGCTGCCCTACCCTTCCTCCTCCTCCGCCAGGAACTGTGGGATGTACGCCCAGATACACCGGCGCCGGCTCTACCGCACCACCACCACCTCGCCGCCCCCCTACGCTCCCGCTGCCGAAGAAGTAGAACCTCCCCCACACGGCAAACCCGGCGCCCAGCACACCCACACTCCCATACGCCGCCGCGAAGCCGACGCTCTTGAGCTGGCAGAACGGGAAGTAGAACTCGTCGACCAGCGCGCCCGCGACGACGCCGAGCATCCTGACGGACAGCGCGACCAGGACGCAGAACAACGTTGACACGGCGCCGCCGCAGCCGCAGCTCGTCGCGGCGAGCGGGGACGCCATGAGGATGTACGCGATGATGGTCAAGGGCAGGAAGGACTTTTGCCCCGCGGCGCTGAGGAACTGCGTGGGCACGAGGATCGCGACGGCGCCGATGGCGAGGAGAGCGTACAGCCCGAACCAAGTCGCTCTGCGGGTCGCGGTGTCGGATGTCCAGCTATCGCTGTTCCTGGCGGACTTGGAGCCGGGGGTGCTGAGCACGAAGGAGCAGAAGAGCATGTACAGCCCCGTCAGCGCGACGGGCACGGTCGGGTAGATCCACACAAAGACGTTGTACACGCCGCTGTACTGCTCCGTGGACGCCGACCAGAACGTCGCGGGGATGTTGACGGCCTCGCGAACCGAGAGCCCCGCCGCGACGAGCGAGACGGTGTCGGCCGCGAGATGCAGCGCGATCTGGAACCGCGTGAGCTTCCACACCACCTCTGTCGCTGGCCCCGTGGCAGTTGGAGAGTTCGAGTTCTCAGATGGCGGCGGCGGCTTCGTCTTGTGCCAGAAGGGGCCCATGTAGTAGATGTACGCCCACTCCTGGGCGTTGGCCCCGCGGCGCATGGCGTACAGGTGCGCGAGCCCGCAGGTGTGGTTGCGCAGGCACTGCCAGGCGACGGACTTGCAGAAGGTCTTGAAGCCGTGCGTGAACAGGAGGGGCAGCTCGAAAAGCCACCACGAGGCGTTGGTGGCGAGCATCGTCAGGATGATGGTGGCCCATTCCGTGGCGGAGTTTGTGCATTTCGGCGAGTTGACCATTATGGGCTGGGCCGCCGCTGGCGAGCGAGGAGGTGTGGTCAAGGAAAGTAGTATCGGTGATGTTGTAGTCGTTGTCGTCCGCTGGGGTGTTGAGCGAGGAGTGTGTATCGTGGCTCAAGTTGCTCGTTTCGTGCTTCTCGTGGACATGAGGTTGTCCTCCTGAAGACGCCTCTCGAACTCGCGTTTCGAAGCTCTTCCGTGTGAGGGGAGAGCATGCTGTCGTCGCACGTGTCCAACCCTTGGAGAAACAGGCGAAGTTGACGGGTGAAGCGACGCCAGCGCTTAACAGTCCGTGCAGAAGACCAGGATGTTTTCAGCTTCCCGGTCGCATCTGGATAGAGAGGGCTTACGTCGAGTTGTTCCGCAGGGCGGCTACAGCACCCGGCGGTCATGCAGGGGTTGTGTGCTGTGTGCCCAGGTGTTTGTGCTTGGCATTGTTATGAGCCAGTAGGCTTTGAGACGTCGGCGCCTAAGGAGGACAGACGACATTCAGCTCAGGGACCGGCGAGGCCGGTGGATAAAAGTTGGCTGGGATGAGCGGCTGTTACTTGAATCTGCATTCCAAGAACTTACTACCCTTGGCTTTCTAAGTGTCGAGTTAGGAGAGAGTTGTCAGTGCGAGAAGCCCGCCGAGAACTGTCAACCACAACTGAGTTCCACAATTCTTCCCTCGCACAAATGGTACTTGAACCTAATTGGCCGAGGCATATCAAGTTCAGGCGACTATCGAATAGCCTTCCTCGCACCGCATCGGAAGAACTATCTGCTGTAGGACAATGCATGGCCGTATCATATATCTATTCAACACTTCGTAGCTACAATGGAGAATGAAACTTCGTGAATAGAAGTGCGTGCTTGCTTCCACAAAGCCATGTCGGTGTAGACGAAAGAGCGTGTTTGTTACTGGACCTTTAAATTGCGTTCGTGCCAGCAATGAACAGCGCGTACACGATATCCTCTGCAGGATCCCGAACAAATTCCGTCCTTTGCTCTTCATCTCAGCAACGTCTGTGCCATAGAGCCAGTGAATGCGCGTCTTCGCTTTTCATCTCAGTGAAATGTCTCAGAGTTTTGTTCCGAGTGGGAGAATGCTGCGCTGAATGCCTTTCAGCGAAACCCCGAGCTTCGAGGAGACTACGATGACAACCTGCATAAGTAGGCAGATGCCTCACTTGGAAATCAGATCCGTGTGAACAGAGATCACATATACCAAGCCTCAGGCAGCATTCACCAAAAGCTCACCGTCTCTTCACATCAACCGTTTTGAACATTGCTATTCACCCTAGAAACACTACATCTTTAGCTGAAGCTCCACCATCCTTCTGCGAACATGTCCCTCATCGCGACTGGTCAAACCTGGAACATGTCGGTCGCTGACTTGATCCCAGAGTATGCGGAGTCCGCCAAAGGTCAGCTTATGATCTCCCTTACCCTTATCCTCCTCCAGCCCTGACCAAACGTTTTCACCACATCGTCGTCATGTCATCCCTAATAGCTAACAACTTCACTTCACCTCCATAGGCTCCAAGTTCTGCGTCTGGGGCCCTCACGGCTGCGCCAACCTCCGCGCCGAGAGCGAATTCATCCCCGGCAGTGCGCAGTGTAGCTACTGCCGCAACACCAGGCACGTCAACGCGCTCTCCCTCAAGAACAAGAAGAAAGTCCAGCAAGCTACAGGAGCCCAGCTCCTCGAGAAACTACAGGCCGGCTACCGGGTGCCCGAGGGCCACGACCTCATCTTCTGCTGCCACCCGGGCCACCTCGACGACGGCACCGGCCGGTCCATCCCATCGTGCAACTTCCGCCCCCGCGAGCCGTACCCGTGCGAGGACCACCGGGCAAACAACGCCTGGCGCGTCCGCCGCGATGTGGTGTGCGACGCGTGCAAGGGTAACCGCGACCCCATCACGGGCAAGCTAGTGGGCGCGCCGATCGCCGTCGTGGGCTTCGTGCCGAGCGACTATTTCAATACCAGGACCAGGAGCAAGAAGCTCGACTGGTGGTACGCCGCGGTCCGGCGCGCCGCGATGTGCCGCGACCCGAGGCTGCTGTTGGATGGTAGTGGCGACAGCAAGTGCGGCCTGTTCTCGGAGGACGATCTGCCGATGCAGGATGATATCAAGTCCAGCAATGGATCCGCGCCCACGACACCACACGCCATCAAGTACGAGTCTTCTTTTGGGTTCGGCGAGCATCAACAGCTTTACATCAAGAGAGAAGAGGAGCACAATCCGATAGACGACTTTCTCATCGAGAACGGGACTCGGATTCAATATCTCGACGCGGACATCGACATGGACATGCCCGACAACACCAGCAGTGGCATGCAAGAGAATTTCACCGGAGAGCTGCCCGCCACGTTCGGATGCATCGACTTCACCAATCCGAATTTGGTGATGAACGTCGAGGATTTCCCGGTTAATACCAGCAGCCCGTCGCAGGGGATCGACACGGGCGACTTCAACTGGAGAGACGTGCTCACGTCCCAAACGATGCAGGACCTAGGCTACCATACTGAACTGGCAGACCTCCTCGGACCAAACGACGAGCAGCGCCACGACAACAAGCAGACCTTTTCACCCAGTATCCCTGCACTGCAGCCGCATCCGCAACAACACGAACAAGAACAGCCTACCAGATTCCCCCTAAACCGCACCTCGGCGCCGACATGGGTCACTGCGCTCCTGAACCGGCTCGTCGACGCGCACGGGAACGGGATCGTGCTGCAGTGCCCATGCTGCGGCGACGAGGGCCCCATCGAGCAGCTGTTCCGCGGGTTCACGCTCAACGAGTTCGAGACGGCGCTGCGGCCGGACTGGGCGCTATGTCTGCGGTGCAACGAGGCGCAGCCGAAGACCGCACAGCCGGTGGAGTGATGCTGGGTTTCGTGCTTCCGATGGCATTCTTCGTGAGAGGTGACTGAGAGAGATTTGTATAATACGTGCGCTGGCGTTTTGGGGGCCAGGGGCCAGGACGCGAAAATGGACCGTTTGAGGTCGCCGCGTCGTGAGCGTAGGAGCAAGTTGGAAACATGACTGCAGGTGTGAAGTTGTTGGCATATGTAGACTTTTGAGCAGTTGTTGATCATCATTTTTGTAGTAGCACTTTTCTCTTATTCTACTTGACATGCTGTCACATTTTGCTCATTGTGAAGCGGTCTCGGATACAATTGCAACTAATCAATAAACACAGGCTCGATTGGACCAGTCAATTTTGACACTTCGGTAAGAAACCACCACCCCGAAGTCTGTCACACTCTGGCCGATATCCAAGGGCGAAATCTAGTGTAGACTGTACTTGGAGCTGCCAACATTCCTGCCACGATATTAAGAGTCTTTGATCAGAGCCAATTGTAGATCACTTTCAACACCAATTCTCTCGATTGACCTTGACATTCAACCGCGAAGAATGCTGCTACGATGAGAGGCATTCGACTGCTCAACTAATAAAACACAACAATATCAAGCTAGGGACACGACGAGCAACCACAATCCTCTTCCCAACATGCGTCCACTCCTACAACTTGTACACCAGCTCACGTGTTCGCGACCTTCAAGCAGGTCACAGCCCCAGCCTTGAACGCGTCCCACGCCATCTTCTTGCGCGTCTCAGGCCCATAGATGCCGTCGTCGTCGGCGCCGTGCTTCCTCTGGGCTTTCTTGAGGGCGGCCTCTGTCTTCGCGCCAAACTCGCCGTCTGCGTCCAGGCCGTAGTTGTAGCACTTGCTGTTCAGGGTCGTCTGGAGGATTCGCACGGCCTCGCTCTGGGAGCCCCGGCCCATCTCGCACTCGACGGAGCCGGGCCGGGTCGGCAGGTAGATGCCGTATCCGCGGCTGCCCGTGATGAAGGCGAAGCTGTTGCAGGTCACGAGGGCCGAGGCGGTGCCGGTGAGGACGGTGGCGATGGTGAGGAGCTTCATTTTGTGGGCAGAGGAAGGGTTTGTGCTGATGTGGTTCTCTGTAGATGCGAGGAATGAGTCCTTGAGAGTGTGTCGGATGCCAGAAAATGGTAGTGACTTTTTGAGTGCTAGGGGGCTATAATCTGCTTCCAAAAGAAAATCTTCCCTTTGCTTGATTCCTTTACGGATTTTATAGAAGTTTGCTAATCTTGCTGATCACCTCGTCGAATTTCAACGAGCACGCCATGAAGGCTTCGAGTCGGGTAAGATATGCAGGCGCATCCCGACTCTAGCCAATCGGAGACAGCAGCCGACTACGATCTCAATCTGTACCAGCAATCCGGGGTCTCATGCAGTGCACCGTCGGCTTGCGTCAATGTAACCTATACCAAGGCCCAAGCTGCAGATACTCCATGCGCAATAACTTCAGCTTGTGACTCCGGGGCGGCGGATAGGGAAAGCTGAAAGTCTAGAACAACTTGGCAGCTCGACTGAGGCGGTACAGTGGGAATGCTGACTATGTTCTGGTCTCCCCGTGGGACAAACCCTGGCAACGTCGTAAGCGTAAGCGCATTACACTGCAGCTGCCCAGACTGAAGCCTAGACCCTTTCCTAGGGGCTGCGTCTGCCTCAGTCATGGACTGCTGCACATGGCGAGAAGAGGATTATTTTGGGCCACCTTTACCGGCCATGGTTGCGTACCATGTAGAGACAGCTGATAAGCGATCAGATTAATTGGGAGCATATTGGCAAGGACGTCTCCGTGATCGATCCGGACTGCTCCTGCAGATAGCTTATGCAGTTCAGAAGCTGTTAGTACTTCTCGTTCACCGGTGCTAGAGAGCCCCCCTTCGACAGATACGAAAGGGTGCTGCGCGTGCGTCAAATCTCTGGGTGATTCTTTGTTGCACTCGTCATACTTGCCATGGAACCGCCCGAAAATCCGCGCAAAACCCGAGATCCTCACGTAATCATGCGAATGTCCCTTATCTGTGACTTCAAGGATTAGACTGAACTTGCCTAGAGTATCCATGAGCCGCTACACAAACGGTCCCTACCTCGAAGTACTGATCACGATGCTCAATGCTCTCCGGCTAGGTCGCCGCGGCCGATACTTCCCTGTTGATCGCACCCCATTTCCAGTTGGTGCTATCCTGGACAGGTCGCAGTCCGTGACCGACCATGCCCTCCCTCGATACATTCAAGCCTGTCGGCTTCAGCATGCAGGGTATGTAGTCTTCACAACCTGACACATGCGTGTATCTCAAGGGCTTGCCGAACCTGTGGCAGTTTTTTTGGAGCGGCTCGCGCAGCCGGAGCCGGACGACCAGGGTTCCTGCCTGGTCCAGTGTGTACTTCTCGTGCTGCCTATCGAACAAGATGGGAACTCTCCCGCACCTTGCGGCAAATGACAAATGATCCTCAGCTGGCTTTGCGCAGAACCTCCCCACTGCACATCTTTTTGAGACCTACTTTCTTGTTATTCGCTGAAGCAGTTGTGTAACCATCGCGATTCACAAAGCAGAATACTCTTGATCGTATTCGCATAGGACTGTGGGTCAGAGGTTCCAACTATTATCGCATCTGGCGGGATATCTAACCTGTTCGGATCCGATCCCCAACCCCGCATCCACGCATTAGTGGTGTTTCCTTGTAAACTCTCAAGCAAAACGCACGGGCTGTCCTTCTTCCTGCCCATTGGGTCTATACTACGGAGGTGTGTAGTATTTGAATAAGCCTAACTTGGCAAGTTGTACGGAAAGTGGCTCATGGTGAGTGCTGACACGACTGTGTCTTGAAACTCTTGTTTTCGCTTCGTTTTCTTGACGCTTGAAAGCTTTCATGAAGCCGGGTCATGACGACCTAGCCTTCATTGAGATATTTGGTTGAGGTTCATGCCTCGGAATTTGATCTTTGTGATGACCAGAGGTCCCTTTGTCTTTGGCGGAAGCTTGTCATGTTTGGTTACCAACGATGGAGTCTTTCCGATCACCGTAGGGAACTGCCGAGAGCTGCCGTCTGATCTGTGGGGCATTGGGAGAAACGCATGCGGGGCTAGTGCTGCACCCCACAAATACGTGGAGCCGAAGCCGTTCGCTAGGCCCAAGCGAGCAGGTACAGGCGCCCAATCAGCAGCTACGTGGCGACCCCATCCAGACCCAAAGGTATCCCGCCCCCGACCTCCGGAGGAAGGCGCGATGGGCTGAGGCGGGACCGCCGTCTGTAGGCTGGGCCGGGCCATCTCGAGGCAGGCACCTCCCTGGGCAGGACCTGCCCTCTCAGGAACTCTGTCAGGAGTCGACAGTCAGTGCCCACGTCCAGGACCTCCGAGACTTCTTAAGAGCGCACCTCGGGGAGGGACTCAGACTCACGCGACCACCTTCCCCCCACGCCACCCGCTGTACGCACTCAGAAGTTTGTTAGACGGTTAGACCGGCGCCATGACGAGAAAAGCCCTCTTCGCCAATGCGCGGATCGCCCGGGACCATGGCAGCGACTCGGCCCATGGGCACGGCAGCCCGGCCACCTGCATGGCCGTCAGAGGCTCAACCATTGTCCACATTGGCAACGAAACTGACCCAGAGATTGCCCAGTTCCTGAGGCATGGCAGTGTCGACAGGACCGACCTCGGCGGGCACCTGGTGATGCCGGCCTTTGTCGACGCCCACATCCACCTGCTCCAGCTCGGCATCTCCCTCACAAAAGTCGATGTCCGGGACGCCACGACACTGGAACAGGTTTGCGACATTGTCCGCACCACCGCCGCGGCCAAGCCCGATGACGAGCGGCTGCTCTTTCGCGGCTGGCGGCACGGCGTCACAGGCCACGGCGGCGACATCGCCGCTGCCCTTGACGCCATCGACAGCCGGCCCATCTATCTCGACTCAGACGACCTGCACGCTGCCTGGTGCAGCACCTCCGCCATCAAGGAGATGGGCCTCACCGACGCCCCAGACCCGGAGGGTGGCAAGATTCACCGCGACAAAAAGACAGGCAGGGCAACGGGTCTGCTCGAGGAGGCTGCCGTGCTCGGCATTGTCTGGCCCTTCCTCGGCAACATCCTATCCCGTAACCAGAAGCTCGACTGCATCCGCTCCGCCGCGTCTGAGCACAACAAGCTGGGCTATACCGCAGTCATCGACATGGCCATGGACGAGGCCTACTGGGAGCTCCTCAAGGACCTCCACGCCGAGGGCGAACTCTCCGTCAGAGTGGCCGCGCACTTCCTGGTCATGCCTGATGGCGACCACGACGAGCTGCGCAGCAGAGTGACCCACGTTGCAGATCTGCACAAGAAATTCAACCTCACCAGCTCCCCCGATCTGCGGGTAGCAGGCATCAAGATCATCTGCGACGGCGTCGTCGATGGCTGTACAGCCGCGATATCCACGCCGTATCTAACCACGGGAGAGTTTGTGCAGCCAGTATGGACCGCGGAAAAGCTGCAGGTCGTGCTCAATGCTGCCGACGCCGCGGGTCTGCAGTGCGCCCTGCACGCCATCGGCGATGAAGCCGTCACCATGGCGGTCGACGGCCTCGAGACTCTCCCTTCTCGCAACCGCAGACATCGCATCGAGCACCTCGAGCTCACACGGCCGCAGGACGCCCGCCGCCTTGGTGAGCTCGGCATCACAGCGTCCGTGCAGCCCGTCCACTGCGACCCGTCAGACGTGAACAACATCTGGCCGAGCTTGGTCGGGCACGAGCTGTGCTCGCGGGCGTTCGCGTACGGCGAGTTCCACAACCACGGGGCGCCTATGGCGATTGGTACAGATGCGCCCACAGCCCCGACTCCGCCGTGGAATAATGCGTTCAACGCGACGACGCGGAGATCGTTTCGCAAGCCGGACTTCACTGGGAATGGGGCGGAGATTAATCCCGAGTTTGCGATGAAGCTGAGCGATACCCTGAAGGCGATGAGTTATGGCGGGGCATACTCGTGCTTCGGGGAGGGTGTGTTTGGGAGTTTGGAGAAGGGAAAGAAGGCAGATTTCATTGTGATCGAGGGCAAGACGGAAGACTGGGAACAGGATCCCGTGAGCTTGCTGTCGAGCCGGGCGCTGAGCACATGGCTGGGCGGCGTACAGGTTTCAGGCGATCATAAGAGAGGGGAGAGCGTGCGTTAAAGGTGTTAGGGGTGTGTTTGATAGACGATATCGCGATACGGCGTGAGGTTTTCCAGAGTCAGCATCAAAGTCTGACGGCTCATCAGACGCCAGCTTTTGTCTCTCTCAGTCACAGTGTAGGCATTAGCCGTATCCTTTGTGTTCGGGCCATAACTTGATTTATTTTGTCCACATGACATTCTGTAGTATGTCCAGACGCAGGTTTCTCAAACCCATGTAGTACAGATGGCATAGACAGGCCGGATCTGCAGCACCCGTCGAGGGTCCGCCTTTGCGAGGTCGCCCACTATCCCTTCCACGAACGTGCACAACTCCTCGTCAGGCACGTCCTTACCCTCCTCGCAGTCTAGCCTGAACTTACCCACCTTCATGTCTCCAGCCCACCGGAACACACCCTTCCACGCATCATCAAACTCCCACCACTCCTCCTCATCCCCCCCACCCCCCTGTGACGTCTCCTGCGCCCTCATCTCTGGCGTCTCGCCAAGCACCAGCAGAATCTCCTTGACCGACCCGAAGCCCGCCATGATGAGACAGCTCCCGGCCGACTCGATCGCCCCCGCGGCCACCTTGCGCCTGAGCGTCGCCGGCGACACCGCGAGCGACTCCACAAAGCTCTGGCGGAAAAAGCACCCGCCCCCGTCGTCGTCCATCTCCGCCATCTTGGCCTCGGCCTCGGCCTCGCACGCATCCCAGTCGTTCGCGGACAGGTACAGCGCGTCGAGCTGTGCGTCGAACCACCGCCGGCGCAGGAACCGCGAGCCCGGGCCGCCAGAGTCCCGCGTCGTTGTCTCCCCGATCGCCCTGTCCCGCGATGCGAACCGTCCGCCGCGTTCGGAGTCACGAGAGAGCGTCAGTCGGCGCCAGGCCATCGCGTATGCGCGCGCGTCCCTACAAACAAGTGGCACGGCGCACGGTGGCGGAATGCGCAGCAGATCCGCGGAGAATAGCCAGTCCGCGAAGGCGAGGGTGTCTGGCTGCGCCTCGCCGTCCTGCCCGTGACCACCACCACCCAGGTACATGCCCAAGTCCTCGCGCTCGGGCGTCTCCTCGGCGTGCCGCCGGTCAAAGGCGCGGAAGTGCGTGTGCCGGGCCTGCCAGCAGCCGGGCCTGTATCGCCAGAGGGCCGGCTCGTGTCTTGCGTCGTCACCGTCGCCGCCGTCGCCGTCCTTGCGAAAGGTGGCCTCGATGGCATGGCGCCAGATAGCGTGCCGCAGCTCGGTGGGAAGGAGTGTGAAGGAGGGGAATGTGGTGGGCGCCATGCGCAAAGTCTGCCACGCTTGAAGGAAGTGTAAGCCGAAAGTTGTGGAATCGATGGGGGTGCCTCAGCAAGGTGCTTCCGTTGCTGATCTGGCCGTAGCTTGTGTCTGGAGATACTGATAGTCACCCTTGCGAAAGAAATCGTGCAGCAGAATTGAATAATGGTATCATTGCACTGGGTAACGAGATCTGACATTTCGATGGATGGCAGCCAATGACCGTTCCTCGTGCTGATGGCTGATGACATCTGGCTTCAGGCAGAAAGACCCACTCTGATATTGTGCCCTATTGTAGTCAGCAGGACTCCTTTGCGGACCTTTCTACTGATGCCTTCGGCTGCATTCCATGTGAGCAATATATGCGAGTTTCCGCTGTCCGTTTTGCCTGCATATCAATGTGCAGATGGGGTGTTGATTCAACCTTCGTATGCTGCGCTCCATTATACACTACCCGCCGCCAATGTGATCAATAAGTCTTGATTTCCATTGAGTCTCGGAGGTTGTGCCTGCCGATGAATGAACCCACTGCAATGTATACTGCAGACGGGATAGAGGATGGGTACGCGTAGGTATGCTACTTGTATCCATGACCGGGGCCCTTGCATCGAAAGTATCAACTTTCGTAGTACATCTTGGCCCCTAGCACGGTGGGCCCATGTGGACGTCAAGTAGGCAACTCGAAAGAAGGGATGACGCGGCAATTCCAAACGCCAAGCCGCGTGTAAATATGAAACTTGGTCCCTAAGTGGATCGAGCACGGGACGAGGATTACAGTTGCCGTGTTCGTACCGCACTCGCAGGCATACTCGTATCTGCCGCCAAGCACTGTCTTCCGACAACTCCGGGCGGGAGCCTGTGGAGTTCTTATAGCAGGCAAAGGCCATTCGCCCTGTGACCAAGTATTCTGATCTCCCCAGTACTACAGGATAGACAAGGAAACGAGCAAAAGCAATGACGACCAAAGAGAACAAGCCCATTGTCGTGCTCGTCCACGGCGCCTGCCACACGCCCGGCCACTTTGATCTCCTGCTCCGAGCCCTCCGAGCCGACTATCAGATCATCGTGCCGGCGCTGCCATCCGTGGGCTGGGACGACAGGGTAAGCGGCAAGTCGTGGACTGACGACGTCGCGTTGCTGCACTCGCTCATCGACCCGCACCTTGACAAGGGAAGGCAGGCCATCATCCTGGGTCACAGCTACGGCGGCGTCGTCGTAACGCACTATGCCGTCGGCCAGTCCGTAGCTGAGCGCGCGGCCCGTGGACAGAAAGGTGGTGTCGTGGCCGTCTTCTACTTGGCAGCTATCGCGCTGCCGGCGGGTAAGGCAGTCAGCGATGTAACTGCAGAATCGACCGCATTGAAGGTCCAGGACATTGACGTAGGTTTTCCCCGCAGAAATCTGTTCCTCGCCAGTCTCCTATGGAAGCTAGCATCCCATCACTACAATACATATAGGCCGATATCAAGGTCTCCTTCCTCAACGCGGCGGCAGGCTCCATCCTGTACGCAGCCGACCTCGCCGACCTCTACCGCGGCCAGCCAGGCGCAGAAGCAGCAGCGCAAGCCAAGTCCGATGCGCTCATCGCCCTCTGCGGCGGCCACAGCATAGCGGCCTTTGGCGAGCCCACCGTCCACGCGGCGGCCGAGGTGGCCGCGCCCAAGACGTACTTTGTCTGCGTGCGCGACGAAGCACTCGTACCAGCCACCCAGCGAGAGATGGCAAAGTCGTGCGGTGCCGAGCGGGTCGTCGAGCTGGACGCCGGGCACAGCCCGTTCCTCGTGGGCCGCCATGTCAAAACCATTGTGCAGGAGCTTGCCACCGCGGCCAACACCGCCGTGGGATCGTCGTGATCTCGTGATCAATTGCGGTCTAGATCAATGGCGGGGAAGTTCGCTGAAGCGTGAAGGTCAGAGGATGGAGTCGGTATTAGATTCAAGGCCAAGCAAGCATGTATGCAGCCTGGTGTTCTCTAGAATGAAGACTGAAAATGGCCGCATGGTAGATCAGACTCATCAGAGCGTATGTCCTGTACTCAAGCCTTACACATATCAAGATTGACTCGGCCCTCGGAGGACAAGAGCACAGGTCAGGCAATTCGGGTTTCCCATCACGGAAATGACACATGCGGGACCGTCGCGGCTTTCTCTATCATGTCACAGCTACAGACAACTCCATGCATTGAGATCAAGTGTAACAAATCGTGCCAGAGCATAATCGGTGGTTTAAGCGACTGAGTCAGTAGTCCATAGGGTACTTGCGCTTTCGATGATACGTCTAGCGCAGCTTCATCGCCGGAATGTCGTCTTCATGCAAACTTACCTTTAGGTTCCTTCATACGCACCAGAAAACTCGGCCCAGGCCATATCGACCACAGGATTTTGTCACAGCTCATTGCGTCAACGACATACTAAGTTACCGAAACGACGAACCTCTCCCACGATGACATCCACTAGGCTCCGATATCGAGCTCAAAGAGTTGACAACTCATTTTGAGTTGCGCCCAAAAAGCAATTGTGTTTCGTTTTGTCAGCTGAATTCTCTATCTCAGTTTAACATGCGCGAATCGCAATTACTGGGACTATCTCAAAGTCTGTCCACTCCGCGATACGTCCCAGATCCTCCGCGATGCTTTCCACAAACGCATGCACCTCATCGTCAGGCACATCCTCATCCTCATCGTGCTCAAACTCGAACTGTCTTGCAGCCTCGTCCGGCTTGGGCTCTCCGCTGCCCGTCGTGCCACGCCAGGTGAAGCAGCCCTTGCCGGCATCGACATAACCCCACCACGCCGCCTGCTCACCCTCCCCCGCCCGGCTTTTCCGATGGTGGCTCGTTTAGCACAATCAGGAGCTGCTCTATTCTCGGCAGCCAGGTTGAAAGCTCGCTCAGCCTGGCCAAGTTCGCGAGGAGGGCCGCCCTTGTCATGGCCACCCTGGTCAAAGTGGTGCTACCATTGCAGTAGATGTCGTGCTGCTCGAGGAGATCCAGCAAACCCCGCAGGGCGCCGTCGTCGTCGGCCCAGTCACCCTCCGGGAAGTAGAGGGCGTCGTGTACCAGGTCAAAGTACCGCCGGACCAAGCCCACAGGCGGATCGCTGTCGTCCAGGACAGCTGCGGAATCCTGTTCGGGCTCGGTCCCCACCATCGGCTCCCGTGCGGCTTCATCCCGGACCTGCGCCATGACGTCTGCCTGCCAGTCCGCCGCCAGCTCGCGCGCCTCCTGGTTGACGTACAGCAGGGCGTTGTAGGGTAGCACATTGGCGGAATGGAGCCAGTAGGCGCAGACCAAGGCTTCGGGCTCCTCGTCGTCCGGGTCCGGCGCGGTCCGCATGATGTTGTCGCCAAGATCGAGGTCGCTCTCGGGCCGGGCCTGCCAGCAGCTCGGCTTGATTGACCACATGATAGGTCCAGTCTTGTCTTTCACGGCGGTGCCGGCGAGCGCATCGCGCCATATCTTGTGGCGTAGCTCTGTGGGGAGTCTGGCGAAGAGTGGAAACGTTTGGCTTTCGTCGCCTGCCGAGTCGGCGACGGATTCTGTGGCTGGAGAGCCCACATCCGAGGCGTCTGAAGCCGTGGAGGCCATTTCTGAAGTGTGTGATGCTATCGCTGTGCGGAGATTGGGCTACACGATCGATGGAACAAGAAGATAGTCTCGGCGGTTTCTCCGCCCTGAGGTGACATTCCACTTCAGTCCCCTGAGACGAGCTGAGCACTAGCGCCACCGAAAACGGAACATTTCACGATCTGACATAAGTTGCCTTTTATATGTTCCATTTGCGACCCGATACGTTGCAAAACCTAACTGACTCATAAACATGCAGGGTACTGCTAGACCCAGGAAGTCGGATATCTAGTTTGGCACTCGCTGCAGCAGCGTGTGCATGACAGTAATGGAACACCTCGAGAACACGAGAAGAGAAAACATATGTCTCTGTGGCGCACCATGATATAGGCCACGCAATGTATCTTGCTCAGAACATACACTCGTCCTGTTGCTCGTACTCGGAAATATCATATCAGTAGAAGTTCCAATTTGCCATTGCGGAGCCAGGTGCTTACATCAGCTTCTGTGATGAGCCTCCTTTCCGAGATCCTTGGAAGCTGGAAGAGCTGATTGCCAGGGTCACCATTCATGCTTGGTCGCGTGCCACTAGCTAGTTGCATGCAATACCAATGTTGGCTGGACAAAGTCTCCTGTGCAACAAGATAACAATACCACGTTCAATACGAGCTGAGCGTGTGCCTAGTGGCCGAAATATGGGGGGGCCCTGTTGGCCTTCGGCGACCTGTGTCAGAGATGTCCGGCACCCGGCACTGTAACTTGAGGGGGCGCAGATGATCAGCACTGCCACCAGACCAACATGCCTTGCAGGGGTCAACCAGCACGCTCAGTTTGCCCCTGAAGAGCCAATCACTCGAGAGCCCAACGGGATGCTGGCAATCAGGCAGCTCCGAGATTGTCGACATCCAAAGACGCGAAGCGATATGCGCAGGCCGGTACTCCTAGAGCACTTGTCATCACTTCTCACCAGCCAAAGCGGACAACCAGGCTGCACAAACGCTCAACTTATAAGATGGATTCGCACGGCTTCCAAAACTCTCTGCACGAATGGGGACCTTTATTCACCCGCGTCCTGCCTTTACTTCTCTTCATCGCGTTCCCTTCTCTGCGTGCCCGTGCCATCAGCGCTACTACTGGTGCGTGCAAATGGTCGTGGGGCTGTCTCAAGGCTGTCATCTGGCCATGGACCTACCAGACCACGGACAATCGCACCAAGATCACAGTTCTCATCACGGCCGTTGTCGGCATGGCATTCATCGGCGCCTTCCTTGAGCTCCTGAGCGCCTTTCGGATCGCCCAAGGCCCTGTCAGCAGCGGCGCAGTGGCCAGCGATCCCACAACTTGCAGGGCGGCGCAGCCGCAGCCGCAGCACCTCTACAGAGACCTCACAGCCTCCTCGACCGACATCTGCCGTGCAATCCTGGCTGCCTCGAAGGATCAGATTGGCGGTGATGGAGCCAGTGCACAGGCTTACTTTGTTCGAAAGCTCCTCGAGGGTGAGACTGGAGGCACCAGAGCGAGGGATGAGCAGTTGGCCATGATCAAGGCATTTTTGCTGAGCAGAAAGGCAGAGTTCAAGCCTTTCTGCGCCATTTACGGCATCGATCTAAGCTACGATGGCATACAACGGTAGCTGTACATATAGTCCACGCTTGTATTTGGCGCGGCGAACGTAAATAGATCACCTTGACAGGCCCTTGCCTCTTAGCTTCCTGCATTGCTCCGTGCTCGGTAGTCGTAGTGATGCAGGTAGACAGCAAGCGAAAGCTGACTCGCTGGTGACAAAGCTGCTGTGCTATATGGAGTCGCAACACTGTGATGAGCGCAGCCACAAATGTGTTCAGCCACGGCCGAGTTTTGCTGTATGGGGGTCACGTGCTAGGCTTAATAGCATAAATTGTCTATTCACAATATCAAGATGAATGTCACATGTACCCTTTAGAGACTCAAAATCTACTCACGACGCCCTGCGAGCTTAACAGCTCGCCAAAACTAAACAAGTCCTTGCCAGTCAGCGTTTGGACAATGTCTTCAAACTTGTCCCGATGCCGCATAAACTCCTCCACATTCAGCACCGCATCCACAATCGTGATATCCATTGCGACTTTAACGTCTTCGTCTTTCGCGCTCTGTCCCCCCCCATCCTTCTTCCTCATGGCCTTGCGCTGCACGGCGTGTGCCCACGTCTTGATATTGACCTTGAGATGCACGAGCCTCGTCTGCGGAGTAAGCACCCAGATGGGATACCTATCGTCCCCCGTGATGTTCGTCTTGGTGACCTGGTTGATGCGGAACACCTGGTCCACAGTTGACTGCTCCTCGGGGGTGACCGGGATTCTGCCCACCGCCTTGACATAATCGGTGAGCACGCCGTCGAGGACGTCCAGCTGCGTCGGCAGCAGACCATAGTCCCCGAGGAATTCCTCCAGGAACTTCCCATGGATCTGCGACCGCTTCATGGTCTTGTTGTACGTCGAGGCCGTCGTGTTCTTGATGTTGTACAGCCCCATCAGCGGCCCCAGCATGGCGCGGTACGCCGCATTCGACGTGTTCGCCAGCGCGACAATCGCCTCGTCGGACTCGTTGACGTTCCACAGCTCCCCGCCCGCGCCGTCCTTGACGATCTGGTTGACGAGCAGGATGCCCGTGTACAGGTGCGCAATGGAGTTGGCCGAGGTCAGGTGGGTGTGTAGGTCCTCCTTCTCCTTGGTCATGTTGGCGGAGAGCACGTTGACCGTGACGGGCATGGGCGCGATGTTGCTCTCGATCGCGAGGTCCGCTGTGGTCGCGTTGACAACGCGCGTGAGGTCCTCGATGTTGTCTACGCGAGGGGGCGTATTGCTGGCGGCCACGCGGTACGAGCCGCGGCGGCCGGTCTGCGTTGTTGCAGCGAAGGAGACGCGGAGGTCGAGCGGCTCCCCACTGACTTGGTTGCTGAAGGACACATGGTCGAGGCTCTGGAGGAGTTGCTGCTGTGCTGGGGAAGCCATGCTGTCGACCGTCGTTAGGGAAGAAGGGGTTCACGAAGCCTGGTGCATGTTGTTGTGATATTGTCAACTCCAGAGCAATAAGTGCGTGGTAGTTCTGATCTTATGTTCACACCTTCGCAAGACGGTGCAGACGTCATTACTCGAGGATTGTGTGAAACTGGTCTGCCGCCTTCCGCCGTCACGCCCAGGGGGCTTAATGCGGCTACAGAAATTACTCAAACTGAGACATATATTTGTGCTGATAAAGTAGAGTTTGAGATGTAGGGCTGAGCTGGCCACCATTGCACACCAGACGTAGTCACTTCCTTGCTGTGCCGCATGCACACAAACACGCTCTTGCTCCTCGAACGCTGCTGGAGCTCTGTGAATCCGTTCATCTGAGGACTTCCCGAATTTTGACAAGTGAGCTACAGCATCTGGCCAGCTCGTCCATGTCGAGTGGTAAAGAGTGCTAGAGTACAAAGTGTTGGTGGTGGAACGCAAAGGCTTTCAGTTGTCTCACTTGATTCGGAGTATCTCTCATCCTTCTGCTTTGATTGGCGTCACAGACAGACTGGCTCCGCATGGAGGCAAGCCCGTCTCCAAAGCCCTCCGAACGAGGTCTGGCGTCTCCATTGTCTCAGCTTCGAAACAAAGACATTGCGGGGAGATGATCGCCTTGAAAAATCGTTGACTGGCAAGGATCAAGGACGGGACTGGTTGTTGGTCTATCTACCAAATCCGACCTGTCAGAACAGAAGCATTCAATTTCAATCTATGGCTATGCTGGACCAAGGCCGGTTAGAGTCGTACTCCAGCAGCCCTGATAATGCGGGTCACAAATCTTTCCATATGCAGGCATGTGACAAAAACGACACGAGACCACCCTTCACGATACATGTCCAGAGACCAACCTTCCAGATCTTGGAAGCTTATTCGTAGTTTTCTCAGCTCTGAAGAAAGCCCGACCTGCTCAACGACCACCCAATGGCACAAACACTTGCGGCCGGACCGCAGTACAGCAGGAAGTGCCACGCTACGCTCCGTACCCCCCTCATGACCAATCCTTTCATCCTGACTTCCATGGCAGCGGACTCGTTGACCCTGGGGAATGGCACACCGGGCACATCCTTGATCCCGAGGAACTCGCACAGCGGTTTCCAACCGCTGCCCAGCTTGTACTCCAGCAGCCTCTCCCGGGGTGTGATTCTCCTCACATGCGCGTAGTGCTCGCGATACTTGTCCCTCGCACAAGCCCGCATCTCCTCGCGGCTGGTGGACCCCATCCACCCTCTCGCCCAGCGGTGGTGCAGGCTCGCCAGGCGGCCGAGAAACCACCGGTCCAGCAGCGCGACGAGGTTGATGACGAAGCCGAACACGTGCTGCGCGACATTGTCGTCAAAGCTCTGGTACCACGACTCAATGTCGCGCTCGACCAGGACCACCTTGGCGTCCGGATACGCATGGAGCAGCTCGTCGGCAAAGCAGATGGCGGGCACGTCGGTGACCGCGGCGTACGGCGCGAGGATGGTGTCCCACTGCTCGGTGGTGGTGAAGGGCGTGCCCTTACCGAAGAACTTGGCGTCCATGGCGGCATTCCAGCCTTCGCACTCGTCGATGTGGTCGATGAGCTCAAAAGCGTGGAAGCACGGATGGCCGAGGAGGATCTCCAGGGCGGCCTTCATTGCTGTGGGCGTTGTGGAGTGGTTCAGTCACTCGTTATCTTGATGCAGATGATATACAACGCAAGGGCTGGTATCTACTACCAAAATATGGCTCTTGCCACGAGACCTGCGATCTTCACAATTGAAAGGAGATCATTGTCAGCTTACATGCAGTGCCGCTGCGGCAGAAGCCTAGGGAGAGCACCCGCATGGGGACGAGTCGCTTCTTGGATCTTGGGTGAGTCGCCATGCTGTTCTTTGCGATAGTCCATGCGAAGATTGATGTTGTGGACCGCAGCCAGTCTGTCTACTGGTTGGCATAGACTATGGCCGGATTTGAGTTAGAATGGGTTTAACATATTCGGCGCAGACTGAACACGTCAGCAGTACATGTTATGGATTTTATGCAGGTCAATCACATGTGGCTTGATGCGGGCATGTCAGCATGCTCAGCACTAGTTGACATGCTGTCAGACGTAAACCGATAGTGACTAGGGCCGTGCAATCATATCTGCGTATGGAGAACCACGACGTGTGCCTAGCTCAAGATGGTCTCATTAAACGCGCTGCGATCCCTCCATAAGTGCCTTCGAGTATTTTCAGCATCAACCAATTGAAAGTCACAGATACACTGGACGTGACAATTGAGCCTACAATGTGTTCGATATCGCCCAGACTTTGCACAGAGCATCTCTGTAGGCTTTCTTCGTGGCAGTCATCCGGTTGAGGAGGGCAATGTCTTGCATGTGGTGTCACGATTTGAGCCCCTCCAGCACTCCTCATCTCCGTAAATGAATCTCGTCTGTTGTTGTCGTCGATGAAAGATCCTCACAATCAATAGCGAGAACGACCAGTCTGTCCACAAACGACACGTGAGCCGGCATAGACGGAGGCATCGCGCGCAGCACAGACTAGGGGCATATCGCCGACTTGGCCACTGCACAAAGTTACACTGCCTTGCTTGCTTGCACTCTGCACCAGTACGACCAAACTCCAGACTTGCACTAATGATGTCACTATGCGGCCCCAAGCCCCTCATACGTCCCGCGCGATGGCCCCTGCCAGCATTGTTCCAGTGTGCCCAAGTCCAAGGGAGTCGACAAGGGCCCATACCGGCTTGGGGAACAAAACCTTGGGCCTTCCCCGCAGTCTGCTCGATCGCGGAGGAATCCCCTGTATCGGTCGACCTCTTTCTCCACATGTTCGGTCAAGTTCGGCCAACCAAGCCCGAGCCAACTTAGACCGCCAGAGGGCCGGGCTGGCGCCGACTTGCGCGCCAATCCGCGGTGCAGCGTGTGAACTTAGCGATGTTGATCTGCCGGGGCCAGGGGCTCTTTGGGGTACAGCGCCCCATGACGCAGGCGCACTCCAACGTTAGCAAGTGACGATCCGTTCCTAGTACGACGTCGGCAAGCGAGAAGTTTTTGTGCTGTCGCGATGTATTTATCGTGGAGGACCTGCCCGGGAGCTTCCGAGTAGCTCTTCTGAACCACGCTCAGGTTGACTTGCTTCACTTGTCACAATGAAGACCTCATCAACAGCAAGCATGCTGCTGACCCTGCCGCTCCTGGCAGTCTCGGCCACCGCCCACTATGTCAACTTCCCCGGCAGCGGCCCAGCTGAGCCTCGCTTGATGATCAAGGACGCCGCGCCCTTCCCCGAGCGCCGGGCTTCCAACTCGTCCACCTGGCCGTACGGCCCGCTCAACACCAAGGGCCGCGATGTCATCAACTCGCGCGGCGACGTCGTGACCTGGGCGGGAGTCAACTGGCCGATGAGCGGCGAGACCATGATTCCCGAGGGCCTCGAGTGGGCGTCGGTCGACGACATTCTCGACCAGGTGGCCTCGGTCGGCTGGAACTACCTGCGCATGGGCTATGCCATCCAGATGATTGACGAGGTCTACCTGCGCGACGGCGTCGACGTGCCTCTCGAGGTCGCCATGATCCAGGCCCTCGGCTACGTCAACGGCACAAAGGTCACCAAAGAGGTCATCGCCAAGAACCCCGGCTGGACCAAGCAGACCACGCGCTTCGAGATCTGGAGCGACATCGCCACCGCCGCCGAGAAACGCGGCATCTTCATCCACCCTGACGTGCACGTCAGCAAGGCCCAGTGGTGCTGCTCGCACACCGACGGTAACGGCTGGTTCGGCGACGTCCACTTCTCCATCGAGAATTGGCTGCGCGGTCTGTCCTACGTGGCCACCTGGGCCCGGGGCCACCCCAACGTTGCCTCCATGTCCCTCCACAACGAGCTGCGCGAGTCCTACAACGTCACCAACCTCTACTACAACTGGCAGACTCTGGTCGGCAACATGACGGCCGGCTCCGACGCCATCCACAAGGCCAACCCGGACCTGCTCATCACCTGGTCCGGCATGCAGTACGACCAGGACCTCTCCGCGCTCACCACCAAGAAGAACATCCTCACCGCTCCGTGCTACAAGTGCACCGCCATCCGCGACGCCGCGCGGCGCGACCCCGTGTACTTTGACCTCGACGCGCACCCCTGGGCTGACAAGATCGTGTGGGAGCTGCACCTGTACACGGGCAGCGAGGACATGGACACGGGCACCTGCGAGATGATCGAGGCCGGGCTGTACCGCAGCGGCTTCCAGGCCCTGGGCATGGAGAAACCCAGCGGCTGCAAGATCACAGGCGACTGCCCGGATCCGCAGCGGCTCACGCCCGTCATGCTGTCCGAGTTCGGCAACGCGCAGGACGACAGCCTGTACAACGCCACGCTGCAGAACTGCCTCAAGGAGTACACCATCAAGCACAACATCTCGTGGTCCATGTGGAGTCTAGCGGGCAGCTACCGCATCCGGTCTGGGGTGCAGGGGATGGAGGATACCTGTGAGTCTTTTCCTTCCAACTTTGTGGCTTTGTGAAGTGCCTGGCTTTTTGGATTGATATGCTAACATGTGATTGCTGCAGGGGGCCTAACCAACTTCGACTGGACTGGCTGGAATTTTGCGGATGGTATTGAGAAGTACTGGAAGCCGTGGGTCAAGGCGACGAACCCTACCAAGCTATATTAGAGAGGGAGAGGGTCTTTTCACTGGGCTTTAGCACTTGTCGAAGCGACGACAATGCTTCCCTGGATCGCAATAATGCTCCTTGAAGGGAGTATGTAGTGCTACAAGAGACAGACGAAAGACGTCTTAATACCGAGTCATAATTCAAGTTACGGTTGATGATTGCTGGCTGCGTTTTGTAGGTCAAGTGAAGGCAGCACCGGAAACCACAATGCTACTGGTAGGGCGACCCATGATGCATTGCGAAGTGTGCGAAAAGCCATCACCACAAAGAGTTTGTTGCAGGCCTTTACCGCAACCAAATGATGTCTGAATCATTGAGTATCTTAAGGCGTGGATCTGCTTGCTGCTCTGGAAGCTCGGACGAAGAAGGCGTAAGGGACGTGATTGTGGACGATGTTTGCCATTCTCTCATTACCTTAAGGCATGAGTAAAATGGGCTAACTTTTCATGATATCTGGGCAGGCAACAATAAAGTTGGCCAGCAGATGCCGGCTCGGATTAATGATGCCATTCTAAGGAAGATCGTGTGTCCTCTACTGCCTGCACTTGATGTGCATTAACCTCACAGGCACCCACTCTCAAACACCAGTCGACATACAGGCGATGGCTGCTCCTGTACCTATAAAGGTTGGCTTCGAAGTCTCTCGGAGGAGCTGTTGGAATCTATCGGCATCACTACACTGTCCTGTGACATATCGCCAACCCAGAAAAGCCAACCTACATATCAGTCTTGTCAACTCCGTGTTCCCTGCTGACTAGCAACCACACATAGCTCGAGCACCCATACGCCATCACTCAAGCAGCTTTGTTACCAACTTTCTCTCGATACAACGCGGCGAGCATGCCTTACAACGCACGCGAGATCAGCAAGCCCGCGCTGGTCAAGCCGAAGAAGGCGGCTGGCAGTGGGATCAGTAGCGATGTCATCACTATTGCGGTCGAGAAGGCCGATGCCGAGAGTAAGTTGCTTCTTCCACTCCCAAAACTTAATTATCTGGCTCCATTTCTGCATGGGCACGCTCAAGATTCACTGACAGTCTCGCCTTTGCTTCAACCAGGCATCCTCTGCGATCCTCGCCTCGGCGGCTGCGGCAACATCCGTCCTCTAGTCTGCTTCACGACCAGCGAGATCTCGGCCTCATCATCCACGGTCGCCGCCGACGCCACAGCTCATTCCTCTGCCGCCACCACCACCACCGTCGCTGTTCCCAAGAAAGCCCTCTGTGCATACTGCGTCGGCGTCAACGCCGCCAACAGCGACGAGATCAACGCCCTGCTCAACCCCGAGGAGGGCGAGGACATGGTTTATTGCCGCAGCGTGCACCATCCGGAAGACTCGCAGCGCGAGATGGACTCGGCTCACTTCCGCCAGCGCGAGCCGCGCGTCAAGAACGCCCACGGGCCGGAGCACTTCCGCATTCGCCGCGCAGTGGCGTGCAACGAGTGCTGCGACAAGGAGATCGACGTCGTGATTGCTGCCGCCGCTGCTAAATCGGCAACGACAGAGCAGCCAGACGGTGCTTCCTCGATCAACTCGGCAGATCTGCCGGTTGGGGCATCAGCAGCGACGCTTCGCAGGGAGAAGAAGAAGGGGAGGAACGCGTCAGGCTCGGCTGCGGCAACAAGCACCGCTGCGATCCCGGCGACTACGCGTGTCCTGCCCATCATCTACTACCCGCAGAACACCTCCCCGCACGCACGCCTCGACCACATCCGATCCGACTACTTCGCGCTCCCGGTTAATGGCAAGAAGAAGTGGTGGAACGCCGCGGTCGAAGGGTCCCTCCAGCAGCTCCCGGGGAGCTTCGAGCCCACCGCCGACGAGGCCGCCAGGATCGCAGCAATCATCGACGGCGAGGATGCGGAGTGCCCGACGTGCGGCGAGAGGAAGAAGGTCGAGAGGGAGTTCCCCGTCAAGATCTGGGTCACTGATGGCGCGGTCCAGGTCCAGCACGGAGACGAGTGTCTGGGCTGTGACGCGGAGGAGTCGTGGCCCGAGAAGGCGTGATGCGACGATGTCGGCAGGGCTGATACATGTTTGTATCACATGGGAGGCTCGGACTGGCCTATGTGTCACCATGGAAGAAACAGTGCCTGAGCATTAAGATCGAGGAGGCGAGAAAACTGCCCCTTGGCTTAGATCGTGCTCAACTTGGCCGGCCCGGCCAGGCACGAGGCGTCCAATGTGGCGTTATTGGCACAAGCAACACCCTGGCACTTGCGGTAGAGCAGGTCTTTGTTTTAGGAAAAGATGACAGATCAATCATCTTTGGTATGGATGGAAGCTGAATAGACACTTTGTAACCGTGCACTTGGTAGCAAACAATTACTTTTCTTGTCTCCCACACCACTGAGCCTTGGCGAGCAACCCTGCGAGCGCGCGGCTGGGGTCTCACGGCTGAAAGTAGCTCGGTCACCGCTACTTTGCCCGCCGTGGGTGAGTATACTTTTGTGGCTGCGCGTGGCCTGGTGCTCGGGATCACATCAGATCCTTACTCAGCTCCTTGCGCACAATGACTGTCCAGCGGTGCACGACGGTGGCTGACGCTCGACTGCAGAGTGTCGCGGGGGTTGTTTGCTTCCGCTTATCTTGTGCCAGTTGCAAAGTGCACCAAGCCCGATTTGGTTGGTCTCGGGAGTAAGACAAGGAAAATGAGTGAATGTATATAGTCTGTCCAACCAAGTCGGTGAAGAAGCCTGAGCGGAGAGGACTGGTTGTCTCGGAATTGTCTGCACAACTCCTGCACCTTTGGCCCCCATAGTCCTCCAGGGCCTTTGACTGTACAGAGAGCTATAGTGCCCTCACACCAAGATGGGTAGCACCGACAAAGTGTACGATCTCGCAGTGATCGGGACAGGTATGTCTCGGCGCACTACCTCTGCGAGGCCAAATACTACGAACAGCGCACTGACATGGGAACACTACAGGCGTATATGGCCTCGCAGCCGCAAAGGCGCACATTGATTTGCAGCCAGAGCAGTCGCTCATTGTCCTCGAAGCCGAAGCCACCTGTGGCGGGACTTGGTCAAAAGCCCGACTCTACCCCGGCCTGCGGTCGAACAACATCTGGGGCTCCTATGAATACCCCGACTACCCCATGGCCGGCGACAAGTATGGGCTCGAAGAAGGCCAGCACATCCCGGGAGACGTACAGCACCGGTACTACACTGACTACGCGAAGCACTTTGGCATCTTCGAACGAATAAGATTTAACACGCGAGTCCTCTCGGCCGAAGCAACACCGTCTGGATCATGGCGCCTCACCACATCCCCCACTACTCCATCCGGCCCGTCAACCTCTATCTTCATAGCCCACAAACTCATCGTTGCCTCAGGCCTCACCTCACAGCCCAACATGCCCTGCTTCCGGGGCCAGGACTCTTTCACCTCACCGCTCTTCCACGGCAGGGACTTCTGCAAGCGTGGCGCGCTGACCAACACCAGCCGCCGCGCCGTCGTGATTGGCGGCGGGAAGTCCGCCTTCGACGTCGTCTACGCGTTCGCCTCGTCCCCCGCATGCACGGAGGGCGTGGACATGCTGATCCGCCCGTCAGGCAGCGGGCCCGTGTGGATGAGCTACCCTTACGTCACACCCTTCAAGCGCAAGATCGAGAGCCTAGTCTTCACGAGGCTGCTGACGTGGTTCAGCCCGTGCGCGTGGGGCGACGAGGACGGGTTTGGGGCGGTGCGCTGGTTCCTG
The DNA here is from genome assembly GCA_001566295.1 of Microdochium bolleyi. NCBI lineage: Eukaryota > Fungi > Ascomycota > Sordariomycetes > Xylariales > Microdochiaceae > Microdochium > Microdochium bolleyi. Next base: position 244,488 of record KQ964258.1, read on the forward strand.
CAAGCGACGCTCCTGGGGCGGCTGCTCGTGCGGCTGGTGTTCGCCGTCATGAGCATGGATGTCGCGCAGGCGGTGGGCTACGACTCGCATCCGGAGCTCAAGAAGCTCAAGCCCTGGCACAGCGCGTTCTGGGAGGGGAGCGGGCTCGGGATCTGGAATTTCCCGACAAGCTTCGTGGACCTGGTGAAAACTGGTAAGATTAGAGTTCACCTGGCCGAGGTCGACCGTCTCGACGGCAAGACGGTATTCCTGGACAATGGAGTGCAAATAGATACGGACGTCCTCGTCTGTGCGACAGGCTGGAAGCACAGAGACTCGTCTCTAAGTTTCATCAACTTCGACACCGGCCTGCGCCAGAAGGGTGCCGAGCGGGAGGGCCTCTTCAAGAAGGCGGACCGGCAACTCCTCAACCGCTTCCCAATCCTGAGGAACCAGCCAGAGCTGCGCCCAGAGCAGATCCACAAGCGCGAGCACGACCGCCTCGCCCGTGGGAAAGCCGGCCCCGGCGGCCCCGAAGACGACAACGGCGACGCGCACGAGCCGGCGCGTCTCTACCGATTCATTGTCCCTTCCCAGGGCGTCGCGAGCCGCAACATCGCCTTCGCGGGGCGCGTCTCGCCCATCTCGACGGCCATCTGCGCGCACGTGCAAGGTTTGTGGATTCAGGCGTTCTTCGACGGCAGGCTTGCGCGCGGTCCGCCCGCGACAGAAGGCGGTGTCGTCGACGAGATCGTGCTGCACACGCAGTTCGAGAAGTGGCGGTATCCGTGCGGGTATGGGCCCGTGGTGCCGGACATGGCGTTCGATTCAATCCCTTACGTGGACTTGCTGATGAATGATCTGGGCTTGAGCGCGAGGCGGAAGGGGTCAATGCTGAGGGAGGTGTTCCAGGCTTATGGACCGAGAGACTACGAGGGGGTTTTGGGAGAGTATCGAGTGCTGCAGGAGAAGTGAAGTGGACCTTGTAATTGGAAGAGAATGTCACCTAATTGATTAGACAACCTAAAGCCACGATAGAACGTCTTGGCAGAGATTGTGATATCCGCATGTAAGCAGAACAACTTGTGATATTCTTCAATGCAATAGTAGCAGATTTCCAATGGGTTCTTGGAGAGAGTATCATTCTCATCCCTAATCGATAGACATTGTCGAAGACGATATTGATGTCTCGGGTGCCATCTTCCTCTTCTTGTTACTGCTCGCACCGATAGAGTGACTGTCCAGCTCCATGTCGTTACCATCGCGTGGCGGCACGGAGATGATACGCATCCTCCATAACTGGAAAGCATTCTCCCTGTTGAATCCGCCCTTGCGGCCAGTAATACTGGACCTGTCGCTGAGGCGATTTCAAAACTCGTTAGCTCTTCAATGCCTAATGACAGGTGGACAAATTGACAGACTGGGGAAGTTCATGCGTGGAAGAAGTAGCCGCAAACACCGGGTGGTGAACTTACTAACAGTCCGTGGTCCCGTACCAGAGGTTCACGAACAATGTGCTGGCGGCGTTGTGTAGCCTGGAAAAATCATAATCGTCAGCGACGGGTTCATGGGACACTCCCCTGTCGGGCATCGATATGGAGGGAAAAGATCTTGGTGGGGAACACATACATGTAAATACTCGCCTCAGCATCAGCAGTGATCAGATGCCACATCTGATCCTGGTCTTCACCCTGTTCCCTCTCCCAGCAAGTCACTACCGTGTTGTGATCGGGCCACCTGCTCTTCATCGTCATCGCAGCTAGAACACGGTAGTAGTCAGCACAGATCATTACCACTTGCTGGGCATGCTGGGGACAGCTAGAAAGATCAATACTTACTTCCCGTCATGACGTTCACCAAATTCCAGACCGGCCAGACTTTAGGATCGCTGCTCTGCGCCCTGACGAGTCTCCAGTGCTGGTTGGCCCCGCCGTGGTAGTTGAAGCCGATGACGTCGGCTCCATTGTGCCGGTAGCCTATGATGCGGACGTGTCAGCATATCTGGACTAGTGGACTAAAGAGAATGCGTGGGGATGGGACAGGGACTCACCCTCGTTCAGGTCCAGGCATGTGCCCGTCCCGTAATTGAAGAAGGCGACCACGGACCCGTCTTTCAGCTCGGGCATCGTGGGTGATGCTGCCGGGCGAAGGTGTGAATCAATAAGCAATGGTCCACCTGCTGTCAGACACAGAAACGGCAGGGGCTAATGTCGTCGATTTGGAGTTCTTGCTTGCTGTTGATCTGTTATCGGTTCGCTGCTCTGGGTATGTCTTCGCTCTTATAGAATTTCAGTTTCCTCTTTCAGCAGATGCACTGCCTAGAGTTGCTGCCTGCGCTGGAAGGATGCGACCTGGAAGTCATCGAGACCCGCACGAAGCTAGCAGGGGCCGCTCTCGCCTGGTTCGTCTATCTCGACAGGGGGGCAGAAGTCCGATGTTACTATTCCCGGCACAACCCTGCATTCTAGTGAGGCGCAGACTTGGCCAGACGCGGAGGCATCCAACTGTAATTCTCGCAAGAATGACCCCAAAGCGCTATGGCTCGAAGGGAACCTTCGTTCTTGCGAGATCAAAACTCGTGACCTCTTACCCAAGTTCAGCTGTAGATGCACGTCCCGTTCCGAGCTTTGCTGCCGAGGTGAACATGCTACCGATCTATGGCTGTCTAGGTCTCCGTACGGACACGAGTGGCAGGATAAAGCGCCTCGTGTAGTGAAGACTCGACTTTGATAATGCCCGCCACTCTTCTAAGACTCCCGTCTTGCCAACGTAGCACAGCGAAGTTCAGCACCCAATTGCTCCTCTTGTACGATCAAAGGAGAAGTCTTAATCCCCTGTTGTCCTGTAGCTAGGCTCTTGCAGTCGCAAAGTCCCGGCCCGCAGGGATGTTGCCTCGTACGGGTCAGTGTATCCAAGTATCGGCGACCGTGAGTGTACCTTTTCGCAAGAAATCAAGTGTCCACGTCGTTGCGTCCCAGTCATTAGGCCATGTGGTTGATCTTATCAACGCACTTTCATCCCAGTCATCGACGCACGCTGTTCTGAAGACAGCACTGGAGACAATTTCAAGATCCCCTTGATCGTTTCTATCACTCTCGGTGACATTTCCCCTCGGATATTGCGCTTGTATAACAGACTCCATGCACTCCCTTTCTCCGAGGCAGTGATGGTAGGCATTGTTTTTGCCAATCGGTGAGACAACCGCCCGACCAACCTGGAGGTACCCGAGGGTGAGTACTGCCGCGAAGGATAGGCTGGCTTGTCCTTCTGGTACGTGATATGCACGTCAAGTAGGGGATTCGCGTCGAACGATATGAGCGCGGAAAGTGCCACCTCGAGGTCGCTGTAGTTCCACTTGCGGGACCCTGGATGGGAAAACAGCGTCATGGTCAAGCAGAGCAGGGCCGCGCCGATACGCTCGTCGGCGGCGATGAGGTATCGAAGCCAGGAACTCGTCTCCTGGTGCCTGTGCTGGATGAGTATGTTTAGTACGATCGTGATGGTCAAGTCGATGTCTATATCGAAGTACCGCAGGACCGGGTCCTGCAAGTGCTGATCCGTGGGCACGCCTCCCAGTCGAAGGACAAACAAGCTGGCCAACGCCGGGTTGTATGTCTCAAGCGCCAGCCTGAGAGGCCTTGTGGCCCTACTGTGGCTGTGATTCGGGTCAGCGCCGTACTCAATAAGCTTATCAGCAACAGCTGGTCCATTGCGGTAGACATCCGTATCGTAGTTGCCCTTGGCAAAGGCAGCGTCGCCTGGCGACATGCGAGGGTCGTTCCCATCAGGTAGCTGAGTGCCGGCCAGCTCGATGAACCGGGAGAGGACCGAGGCATGGTCTCCGTTCCCAGGGCAGCTGCCACCGTCATCCCATTGCACAACGGAACCTGCATCCAGCAAGGCGTCCACGATGGGGACCATCTGTGCGAGGCAGTTTTTGGCGACTGCCTGGCTGAGAGCCACGAGCAAAGGAGACCTGTCGACCGCCCCCGGGCAGCACATGCTTCCGTCGACTTTACCACTTGGGTTGGCACCAGCTTTCAGCAGCTCGAGCACACCGTCTACGTCTGTCTTTCTTATTGCGTCAGAAAGAGCCCGATCTAGATCACCGTCGAGCTCGTAATAGGGCTTGAAATGGCTCCTCCTGAGCGCACCCGCCGGTTGTGATGCGCTTGGCAAAGCTACAATGGTAACGTGGCTATCGGTTGTGGCCACCTGGCTCGTCTTCCCAACAGCAACGGTGCGGCTGGTGGGGGTCTCTTTCGTCTGCGTGGTATCAACGTCCGGACGAAAGGCGTCATCAAAGAGAATTTCCCAGTCGACCGGAGCATCATGCCGACTTCGCTGCGTGCTGTTAGGTGCGGCAGTGCGTGTTGAAGAAGGCTGTGAACTCCGCACCGGAGGCTGGGATTGATGCGCCACACCGCTGTCCTGGCGCTGCTGGTCGTCGGGCGAGACTCTAAAGTGGGCGAGATCGGTAATTGGGTCGTCTCCTATCTCGCCCGGTGATGCGGGAGGAGACCTCGAAGGCAGACCAGCATAGGCCTCCAGGTCGCCGTCGCCGGCGACTGTGCTGCGTTCGTACACGGTCTGCGCGTAGTCGGTCAGATTGTTGACAAACCGATCGAGCATGACATTGTGGGTAGCCTGCGATGACAGGGACCGCAGCAGGACCAGCAACTCGTCCATCTTGACGTGGTCGTCCTGCAGCGAGCGGACCCCGATGATGATCTGCTGTACGTCGCGCTGCATAGTGTCCTGGCCCTGGAGGAGCTGGGAGGTGCCTGCGTGCACCGAGTTGGACACGGAGCTGAGCCAGGTCAGTCTTTGCCTCTTACAAAAGGATCGTACACAACCAGTCCAGACTGGGGGCTTCTGCACTCACATGTTGAGCATGCTCAGCGCGACATTGAGGTCCTGCTTGCACCGCGCGAGGCGGCTCTGCATCGTCGTGACCTCCTCCTTGCCAGCGATGAACCACTGGGCCGTCCGCCGTACACCCCCTCCAGCGAAGCGCCGGACGAGACTCGACGTCTCGGCCACGGCGGTCTCGCACCGCTTGACGACATCGGCCAGCCGCCGGAGGAGCGGTGCCGAGATGGCGGATCCGGCATAGGTGTTGCCGTGGATGATGTCGGCAATGGAAAAGAGGACGCCGTCGATGGACGTCAGCTCGGCCTGCGTGGCCTCGAGCTCCTCCTTGAGCCCTCGCGCCTCGATGACGAGCTTTGTGATGGCGAGCGTGGTGGTGGCTGCTGCGCTGGCCACGGCCAACGCCGTGCCTGCGACGTCCATGGGTTGCGGCGATGTCGAGGCCGTCTGCGTCCTTGTGCAACTTCGGACCGGGAAGGACGAAGTTCGGAGAGTCATTGAGGGGGCCGGGTCGCCACGGTTTTGGTGCCCCCCATTCAGCTCAGCCCAGCTCAGCTCAGCCGCCCTTCATGCACAAAGGCGAGGCTAAGCCACAACAAGGCGGATTTCTATTGTCTTTCCAGCTACACTAGCGTAATTTTAGTGTAGGTCGTTGTTTCTGGCTTTTTGGCTGGGTGTTATCGTGGGAACCCTTATCCAGACGAAACTTTACGCATACTACTAAGGGGGTCAGGCAGATCCAGAACTGATACTTCTCCGCGAGGAAGCAAGACGCGCTTTCACCTATTAGCCTATCTTCATGCAGCTAGGGAATACTGCGTTAAGTGTTGCTTTGTGTAGTACTTGATGCTTAATCATCACACGCATGAAAGAATATCCTATTTTCGCTCTGGCTGAACTATATCATCGCGGTTGCTACTACAAAGCCACATGGTTATCTGGATCACCGGGAGGCCCAAAACAGTCTACCTAATGCTAAAACATCACAATCGCGCCACCGCCAATAGTAATCGAAGTTCTCCGTACAAGCTCTACGATATATGTCGCGGAGGCGTACTGTTCTCATTCACATGCTATCACAGATAAAGGGCTGTCTGATATTACCAGGTTCTTGATGACGTCATTTCATTTCTTCAATCACTCTGCCTCGCGAAAATGCCATCGTCCTTCGTCGTTGTGCAACTATCTCTTCGCTGCCTTTTCGTTATCCCATGACTACCACCTGCGAGGCGCCAGTGCTTAGAGGCCCGGCCCTGCTTGGTGCATGCGCTTATGCATGCGGCGGAGATTACGGTTGCGAGACCAGGTTTATCGAGGGATCTTCTTTAGATGAGCGAGGACTGGGACTCGATCGGCTCCATACGGCGACGAAAGGCACCTGAAGAAGTGAGTTCCATGACTGTGTGGCTTGCGGAAACACAAAGACCGAAACCACGGACTGGTCCCGACGCAAAGCTCTATTCCCTGATGGGAAATATCATGGGGCACATCACATCATAATTGAAAGCCCCAGACACATGTCGAAAGTCTCGTTGTTTGGTCCACTCCACTGATGATTATCGCACCGGGGGAGGAGCTCGCTCAATGATAGATATGTCGAGCGCGATCCCATTTTCGCAATTCCCTAGCAGCTCGCCCTTTTCCTGCCCGTCATCTGACTCTTGCAGTAAACATGATTGCGCATAAGCTCCTTGCGTACGCTCTGGGTGCAGCAGCCCTCCTGGCTGTCGATGCCAAGCCATGCTCAAAGGCCACTCCTTCTCAAAGCTATCCTTCGTACCCGACGACGTATAGCGTGTCGACAGCTTCGCCGGCGAGTACTTCAAGCCTGAGCAGTGTGTCTTCGTCCTCGACAGTCTCCAGCACTGTTTCGACTTCCTCTGCAAGCTCTCACTTGTCGACAACGACCTCTACCTCTAGCGCCGGCACGGCAAGCTCCGACATCTCCGTGACCAAGACGTCCAGCAGCACGACGTCATCCTCGACCTTCGTCCCGGCCGACCTGTTCCCCTGCACGGAGGACGCGCAGTGCCTCAATGTCAACCAGGTCTGCGACGATGTCCGCTGCGGCTGCGTCAACCTCTTCTGCCAGCCCATCACCACCACGTCCTCCACCACTGCATCAACGTCGTCGTCCATGACCACTACCTCTACTTCCACTACATCATCGGCCGCAGCTCCCATCCACACTATCGACGCCCCTCGCTGCGACTTATCGCGGGAGGACAATGGCGGTTGCAGCGACCAGTGCACATGCTTGCGTTCCACATTTGGCCCCGAGTACTGTGCCTCGGTCTTCACTTCGCCGCAAATTAGTTGTGACACCGACAAGGATTGCCCGCAGGGTGCATTCTGTGCCAGTGGCTCGGCGAGCTGCGTCAGCGGGAACATCCCAGGTGACGAGTGCACATCCACGGTATAGGAGGCAGAATAGTCTCAGGCGAGAGGGCCAACCGTGCGAAGAAATAACAAACTGCCGCGTTTTCATCACCATCCGAGCACGCGAAGTGTGTCTGCATTAAGGCTATTCACAAAGATTTCGCAGGTACAATGATAAAACTCCTTCGCGGCCAGATGACAATGCCCAGGCTCCCGTTTCATCTTTGTGCTTCAGGCCAAGTTCTCGCAAGGATGCGACCATGTTATCCCTGCCATAATCTTCTAATACACGTCACTCAGCTTACCTTCCGGACCGAATGGGATGTTATCGTGACCAGGTGTGAACTAGACCATAGTAAAGTCCGGCGAAGCGCCTGTGCGGAAGCGACCAAATACCTCGAAGCCTAGCAGACGACAAGCACCAACAAGAGGGTGTCTCAGGCACTCACTTTGGCAACATTAGCAGAGGCCCGTCTTACATCACGGCGCGCCCTTGCTAGAATCGTGGTCTTGATGCTCGCGTAGGTAGTCTGCCACGAAACCCCCTTGGCGCCTCTGCAGCCCATACTCGAGAGCTGTCCACCCTCGGTCATCTTTGGCATTGACATCGGCCCGGCCTTGTGTCAGCAGCAGCTTGGCGACCTCAAGGTTGTCTGTCTCTGCGGCACGCATCAGGGGTGTCATGCCGCGGTAGCGTGACGCGCGGAAATCTGCATCTGCCCCTGCGCCAAGGAGGACACCGACTATCTCATTCCCAAACATCCTAAGCTGCCAGGGTGCCTGCACCGGCTTACCAAGTGACCAGTATTTGCCGGGTCCGGCATACTCCCAAAGAGCCGTCGTCTTCCTGGTTTCGTGCAGCGCGTCGGTGGCAGCGCCAGACTCCAGCAAGAGTCGAACAATCGAGGGGATGCAGCACATGAGCATGCCATGTGTGTCGCTGCTATCAAGCAAAATGCGATATCTCTTGACGCCAGTCTCCTCTGACGACGACAGCGGTTTGCGTAGCGTGCTGGTGATGATGAGCTCGAGCAGCTCCGGCACGCGGCTACCTCCACCGTCCGTTGCGTCGAGTGCTTCGTCATGGAGTCTTGAGCCGTTGTTGTCTGAAACCCACGGGTCCGCGCCAGCACGCAGGAGTATGCGGACAATGCTTGGCTGGCTCCATTTTGCTGCCCAGAGCAAGGGTGTGTGTCCACTTGCGCAGCGTGCCTCGATATGCGCGCCGTGGTCAATCAGCAACTGGACGACAGCGTCCTTGCCAGTACGTGCCGCGTCGTGTAGAGGCGTGCAGCCATTACCACTGCGAACGTTGACCATTCTGCGAGCCGCAGCGCGTGAAGTCGCGGTTGATAGCATCAGCTCTATAACGTCATGGAGACCACACGCCGAGGCCAGCGTGATAGGACAGTAATTAGCCACGGGCACGGTTGGGTCAGCCCCATGGCTAAGTAGCAGCCGTGTCATGTCGAGAAAGCCTCTCCTCAGCGCCGTAAGAAGTGCCGCAAATGGAGGAGTAGAGCTGTTGCTATCCCAGCCATCCTGGTATACATAGTCGTCCGGATTCACGTGCCTGATGTGGCTTGAAGACTTGTCTGATTGCTCGTCAGGATCTGCGCCCAGACGTAGACACCGCTCAACTGTCGAGAGCATATTGTTCTCGACTCCCCACTGGAACGGCAAGCAAGCCCAGGACTCGTAGCGCATCTGCCGGATATAGACGAGGTCCGTCAACATGGCATGATATCGCCGGCATGTTGCCGCCAAAGAGAGCGCGTCGTTGATGCCCAGAACGCGTGTAATGGAGGAGAGCAGCTCCGTCGGGAGATTTTGAAGCGAGGCTTGCTGGTCACCGCCATTCCTGAGCACAAGAGGTGGCATGTCGAACTCGACCGGGTCCCAATCGGTGAATGAGGTAGGGTACAGAGCGGACTGGGCAGTACGTGCGCGAACGAAAGCACCCGATTCGGACGGGTGAAGCAACAAGAAGTAGACGTGTGGATGATGAAGCTTCGTACGCAGAGAAAAGCTTCCCCTCGGCTGGATCTTGCGGGGTTGCATCCCGTGTGTACATCACACTGCTTTCGCTTAGTCATCCACCACCAGCCCATGCACTTTGCTGTGTATCTTAAGCTAAACTTGGAACGAGTCACGAGGCTGAAGTGATCCCCAGGCGTATGCTATAGTCTCGCGGCTCTTATGCAGGGGAATTGTTAATATGAGAACATCATACGTTTCCCAATCTTGTGTTGGCTGCAGGGTTTGTTTTAGGCTTATTACTGCATCGAGCGGGTCGCAATCTGTCCGGACGTGGCTGTCGAGAATCCCATAGTTCCTTCAACATGAAAGTGGAAGCTGATAAAGTTACTTTGAGTTCCCTACAACTTGCCCTCATCATCGCGTCCTGGCAACGATGCCAGTGATCTGTCATATCCATTTTCCTCTCAAAAATAAGAAATCACTCTTCTCATGTGAGGGTTCATACTTTGAGGTGCCCGTGACCAAATGATACACGTCAACACCATGAGGTCCTCTTTACATTATGGAATGACTTTGTGTGACAGATCGTTGGCCCGCCGGCATAGCGCTCAGGTGTTGCAAGAACAACAAAGGTACGCTCACGTAGCAAATGTGAGTTGTATCACTCCGACGTAATTGCATAAAAGACAACAGCGCAATCAACTACGAACACAAGCATAACAAACATTCCTGTCTTTCTGGCTGTGAGACAGTATAAGCAAGCAACTTACCTAGTCTTTTCTCTATTCTCGTTCTCTCGTCGAACCAGATGTGTGCTCAAAGCACCATCACACCTCAGATTGTGAAACTTTACTCAACCCACATCAATGAACCATGCCTCGAACTGATGAGGAATGCTACCGGGCTCGGTGTCTCTGGGGGAAAGAGGATGATTTCAATGCGCCACTTGCAAGCGCGATGTGATCTACGAAAACTCCTTGGCAGACTTCCACCAGAAGAAGTGAAATTCTCGATTATCGGGGAACTGGCGGCGTAATCATGCGCTGTTCGCCGTTGAACCCTTGCTGTTACATACAGGACCAGCTGTGTTGGTATCATTTCGTACATCTTTTTCATGTTGCACAGGCACCTGTAGGTTATAGTTGAAGTCACGATACCGTGCATTATCTTGGTCGCACTCTCTGCCTCGCTGCCCAACTTTCTCAGCCGTGAAATCATGTTACACCAGGTTCTCCTTTTTTCTATGTCACATTCCACGGCACGACAGTTATGTAGATTCAGAAATGTGAGCCTTCTTACATGTTACACAACCTCCACAACTAGCTCGTCGCAGCCCCAACTCATTCTTTTCATGTTACTCTGCCTGTGCAACGTCTTTCGGTAATATACACATACCATAGATGTTCCGCCATTTTCACGTGACCCCTCGTGTGTATAAAACTATCGTAGAGATCTTGAACACTCACAGACCTTCTGAATAATCATAGAGCTTTGTCTAAGCAGTTCGACAATATCCGAACCCTCGTTGAGCTGTGAGACGACAAAGACGCACCTCCCACGCCATGGCTTCCTTGGAGCCCGCCGAGGTAGATCCCTCCACCAACGAGTTTGCGACACTGCACATCAGAAATGACGACGACGAGACCTTCACACCAGGAACTAGACTTTCTGTCCACTTCAGCGTGCACGTCAAGACAGGCCTGCCCAAAGAGGCTTTCTATCACGCCTACCAGCTCTCCTACCGTGCAATCGCGGCAGGCCCAGAAGACAATGCGAAGATCATCCCCGACCCCATCGAGAAAGAGAACCTGGTGGAATGGTTGCCCACTAATTCAGGCACTGGCGATATCCTGCATAACTATTGCCACAAGCTGCGCCCCCTGGACGAGGAAGGCGACTATACACTACGCATTGATCTTCGGTCTACGGCTCAGATCTCACGATACGCTAAAGACCATCCCAACGCCAAGCCGCCACTACCGGAATGGAAGAGAACCACGGTTGTTTTTGATACTTGGGAGTTCAAGATTGTGAGTCGTTAACCTTCCTGCTCCCAAGATTCTGTCGCAAGAGTCAATTTCAGCGCTGCCAGCTTCAGAGGCGGCTGATACCTATGACATCAGCGTGCTAGGAAGCCTTCGTCGAACACCCGGATAGTAGCACAGGCATCTGGTAGGGGGTAATTTCTGTGTGTTTGGCCTTCTTAGCCTAGCCGTGTATTGTGGATCTCAAGTATCTGGGCAATCAGTGGTAGAAATGAGCCTGAATTTTTCTTGTTCTGCAGAAAGGAGCGTGGTGATCTAGAGGTCTGCCAGCAATAATTGAATGAACCGTCATTGCCATTTGCGGATCAGAGTTAGCCAGAACCATGGCGTCTTTTTGTAGTCCCACTTCGATCCAGCATTACTTATTGAACATCTTACGTACCCTAAGGTAGTTATTCCTGATAAAATACTGCCGTGGATGGCATGTAATATGGCTACACACGGTGACACCCGTGTTTGCTGAGACAAAGAAAATTACCAGCGCTTCTCTAGATCCAAAAGACATATGCAGAACCAACACACTTGGTCCTACATCGTGTAATGTTGTACATCTGCCTCGTTCATCCCGGTTCACGTGCCAGTTTGATCAAAACCTGATGGCGAATACTCCAGACTGACCAATTGACACTCCCAGTCAGACGTATTTCGGCCAGTGAACTTTACTCAAGGATCTCGATAAGGCCTTCATTTCTTTATGCTCGTGGTAGGTATGATAGAGCAAATATGATTACTCGACAGGCACTTCGTGTCCCTCTATCTGGTCTCCAACACAAATATTCGCTTCCTGCACCGGAGGACGGGACTCTGGTACAACATACCGACATGCCTCGGGACTTGACACTGCATATTTGCCGGGGCAAAACCCAACCCCAAAATCCCGGCACCTCATCCATTCTGCTGGGTCGCACGATTACTCGGCTGAGCGCGAGTGCTTTGTTCTGTGCTCAGTGTCCCGTTTCGGGCCTCGCGTGGAAGCCAGACACAGCTGTTCTGGGTGCTCAATCTGTGCCTATAAGAATCCGTCTGATGATCCTCCTCCTGCAAAGGGTTTCATATCAAGGTCATGCATGCTTTACCCAGCGACACACCTCACGATACAAAGAAACGCAATCATGGCTCCATCCTCCGCCGTGTCGACTTCAGGTGAGAAGCCAAAGTACGCCGCTGTTCTGCGAATCGTCGAGGGAACCAGCGAGGTTGTAGAGGTCGACTCTTCCGCCGCCTTGCACTTCGTGATGAAACCGACCGGTACGAATCGAGTCATCACGGACTACGCATGCTACGCATCCCTCTACCGCATCGGAACGCCTGGTGTGGATGGGTATAGTCGGAAGTTTTTCGAGCGCATCAGCTGTAATGGAAATCGAGTCACTTGGGGCCCCGAATACGATGCGGACGGGCGATTGCCGGGCTTGATATATTCTCGAGTGTGGCTTTCCGCGAAAACAAAGGAGACCGGTACCTACCGGTGGCGCGTCTACATTCGTGTTGGCGATTCCGAGATTACACAGACTGAGCGCATTTTCGCAGTTGTGAGTATCTCAATCAATCCCACAGAGTGGTTTCACATGGCTCGGGTCATGTCCAATGGACATTGAAGCAGTTCGATTAATCCTGTCAACTTCGATCAGATACCAAAGAATTCACCTCATCCGGGCATACACGCGCCAGCGGGCACCCCAGACCTGCAGGGCCTAGAGGCGGTTGTTGAAGAGCTCCGAAGAAGCGCTGGAGACGGCAGCGCCTGATATCGGCATTTGTACCAAGCACTGTGAGACAGTCTTGGCGATGTAAACGTCTCAGTAGCCCCAATCCGTTAAGATCTTTCCTTTCTTCTTTTTTCTTTTTTCTTTTCTCCATTTCGTAGCCTAAGATAGGCAACTATCAGAGCTCTGTCACTCGTTATATTCAATTAGAAGCTCTAGAAATCCAAAGATCTCACTAAAAGTGTCACTGCACGATCGCGTACATATGGCATGGCGTGGAGCTTGGCCGGTGACATTGTCGTATGCCGTTACAACATACCGTCCAGCACTGTCCTCTTACCCTCATGACTTTTCCAAACTGTCGACAACAATCACTTAAACCACTCCTGCGCATTCCAGGCATACTCAATGGTCGTCTCCCACACCCGCACCTCCTCAAGCTGCACCCAGTCTTCTCTCTCTCCCCCTCGGCTCATACGGGAACGCCGCCCTTGACTCCTCCCACTCGCGCTCGCCAGACTCTGTCCCGCCAATAAGCGCGCGCGAGACAATATGCCCCACCAAGTCCGCCGCGTCCAGAAACTCCCGCTTCCGCTCCGTGATCTCCGCGACCACGTCCTCGGTGAACGTCTCGACGGTCCCATACCACATTTGCATGCGGCCCAAGATTCAGATTGTCCTCGTCGGCAGGTCCTACGGCACGACTATGTTTCGACAACGAGGCGTGGTGCTACGCAGTCCGGGCGGGACAGCACTCATGCCAGAAGCCGCGATGATGTCCGTAGAACGGAGTGAAAGCTCCCTCGCCTCGTCTCCGGCGTTCTCCAGCCATTACTCGTGGTGGTGACTCATGCACCCTTTGAGTAGCCCCTTTCTGTTCAAAACCCTGCTGTGCGCGAGGAGTAGAGCTCCAGCCTTTCTACGCCCTTTGCCCTCGAATCCACGCCGCAAACGCTTCTTGCAGGTGCCAAGAGTATCTGAGGGGACTTCGGTCTCGAATCAGTCTCCTCACTGACCGCTGCGGCTAGCTCCGTAGTCATAGCTGAAATCATCGCTATTCTGGAGAGGAAGGTAGAAGGGCGTTCTGCGCGTCGCCGGCGATGAGCTGACGTACTTGTTCCAGCCGCGGTTGACTCGCTGCGCAGAGACCAGGAGCATTCGCTTGTCGACCTGCAGCAAGATGACTTCGAAGGGTTCTGGCGCGCGCGGGACTGTCAGCCGCGCTTGAGTGTGCTTGACGCTGAGATGCGAGGTCTTCCATGGCGGCGATGGAGCCATCAAAACGGAGACACAGAGGTGTCTGCCTGAAGATTACCAGTAGTAGAACCTTGCAGGGATGAAGGTAGCTTCGAGGTACACTTGTCGGAATCCTCTCCTTGCAATGCAGCGATATCGAGGTGATCCATTCTTGACTGGGTACAAGCAACACACTTGTGGTACAAGCACTGTTGTGTTGAGAAACGTAACAGGCAAGGTCGGAATTGCAATCTGCATCATGTAAGTGGGTGCGAAATCAGGTTGCGTTGAAGCTATGGACTTGTCACGCTGGTGCTTCAGCGCATGCGCTGTATTGCCAGTGCTTCACAGCAATGCGTCACAGCACATAACAGCGGCGGAAGACTGCAAAGTACTGGATATTGATCGAGCTACTTTGTTGCGTCCTAAAGCCTGTCTCTGTATTTTCTTCAACCGCGTCGCGACAGGCTTTATTCTGCAGTTTTGTGCCGCGGTCTCGCCCACTTCTCCATACTCTTCACGCTTGCCTTGTGCAACGGCGACGTATCCTCAAAACTTCACAAGACCCCATATACCGTGACGGACAAGATCCTCCTCCATAGCCTTATTGAATGTTATGGCATTTGGAGGAGGTGCGGTTGCGCGACACGGCTGGTGCATGTCGTCGGGGCCAAAGCGCACAAAAATCTCGAAATCGTCGCTGAATGGCGTCGGCTCAGCCGCATCGCCAGTTGCTTCGTCTCTGTCGTTGAACTGCGGCCAAAATTCGTACGGGTTATGTCCGTATGCGACTTCGCCGGTGAGGCCGTGCTTGAATCGCCAGATGTTGGTCCACAGTCCCCTGCATTCGTTGCCTGCCGCTCGCCAATACACGACCTCGCCGGTGAGCGCTCTCTTTGCGAACATCCAGTAGGGGCGTATGGACGATGTCGCAAACCAATACCGCTTGGTTCCATTATCATGTAAGGATATCTCATCATGAATATTTTCTCAGTCTGCACGAACGCATGTGGCCACCGCGGTCTGCTTGCTGGCCCAACTCACTGGACTTGCGCCGCGAATACCGTCATCTTGGACATGTCTAATGTACTCGAGACCGTGTCGACCAATGTTCAGAGTTGAGGGATGGTGGGCATGAAATTTCGAGGGCATCAAGTTAGAGGTCTTTGACCAGCGCCAAGCTCTCAACATGCGCGACCGTGAAGTTTCCCTGGTCAAATTTGAGGGCCCGCAAGCTTGGCGCGTGCCAGCTGACGAGCTCTGCGAATCCAGCAGCGGAAAAGTCCAGATTACTGCACTCAAGGGTCTGTAGTCGGGGCCAGCTGAAACCTTGCTTCCGGATCGCGGCTAGCATGGTTTGCTCCAGCAGAGTCTGGAACTTGGTCCATCGACGAGCGTGCCCAGACCCTTGGAGCTGGATAACCAGCCTAAGCTCTACCAAACCTTGGGCACTGAGCAGGGCTGAGATGAAGACCGATAAGCTTGCTTTGTTGGCAGGTGTAAGCTTCACATATCCCTTTGTGATGCTCCGGAAGGGGCTGCCATGAAGCTGCCCATACATAATGTTGGGCTGGAACTGGTGGAAATAACGCCGAATCCGCCGGTGCCCTTCCAAAGAGAAATGTCTGGCTTCGGAAGAAGACGGCCTGCAGGAAGGTATCAGGTATCGCACCTGCGAGCGAAGGTGTTCGAGGAATGGCGCTTTCCAGTTTAACACCTCGGGCTTTTCCAAAAGTCCCCGTGTTATGTGGGCTAACTTGTTGCTGCTCCCCTTCCCTACCACAAGCAATATTTGATTTGGGTGCATGGGCTGTTCGATGAAAGCACTCAGTCGTGGCATCGCTAACACCGCTGATCTCAAGGTCGGCAGAAAGGCTTGGATTGCCACACTGCATCGAGCACTGACTTCCTCATCAGTTTCACCGGCGAAGTCCTTCGCAGGTGATATCCAGCACGCCTGACGCAGCTCTCGAAGCAGCCGCATCGCAGAATCTTCGTCTGCCTTGAGCGACCCAACCAGGGCTGGCGTGTTGAAAAAGGTGCCGTGATATGGGAATTCCAAGCTGTGCTCTGGCAACTCGTTCCAAACCAGTCTCCGAACGTGCGTTCCGAGATGGGGTCGTGAGGCGATGCTGAAGAATGAATCATGGTCAGTCTTGAGCTGTGAGAGGCTGACCTGCTGAAACAGGAATCTGATGATGATGGCATCGTGAGGCGTGTTGGCAAGTCGCAGCGCCTTGAGGTCTCGAGGTTGCAGATGCTGCAGGATGTTTTCGACGAGCTCTGGAGCCAGTCTGGAGATGAGATCGCGACAGTTGTCAAGTGATTGGTCCTCGCCATCTGTCGCATGCCCTTCGCTCGAAGCATGCTCCTGATGGACATGTGTGTGCCCATGTCGTGTGTCTCTGAAACGAAAACACGGCAACGACAAAGTCAGAGGTGGCTTGTAGAACACTGCGAACCTTCCCAAGAATAGCGGCATATTGACGTGTTGAGGTGCTGCGACTACCTTGTCAGGGTTGAATCTTGTGTGCTGATGGTTCCGATGGCGAGCGAGACGCGTGTGGAAGGAACAGGCTGTTGAGAAAATATGAGGTGTGCAAAGCACCAAGCGATGGGAGAAAACTTGCGCGATTGTTCCCCAATGGCTGAGGTGGTAAGGCATCCAAGTTTGAGTGCGTGACGGAAGTCGAGGCAGGTATCGGCAGCCGCCAAAACCCTTTGCTGAGACGGACTGAACCGGAAGTTCTATGTTCCTTCTGTCACTGCGCGCGGGAGAAGACTCCCGAAAGCTAGACGGTTGCCCAGGGGCTTCAGGGCTCCTCACATCTAGCTCAGAATAGCATCTTCCGTTAGTCTGTCTGTTGCTTGTTATCCGATCCAAATCACCATACTCAAGTGGTGCCAGAGTGCAACACTTGTCTACCCTCAACTAGCACGTCTCACACGTGGCAGGCGACGCCAACCAGGTCTTAAGTCTTTCTCTCAGTCATGGCAGCTGCCTGGATACGCATTGCAAATGACTTGAGCATTGATGTTGCATAACTACCTGAACTATGTGCGTGGTGTTCTGCAGATCATCGGGGCAACATCAGGAAGTTCCAGGCTTGCCGTGCGCAAATATTATTGACCGGGACAATACATTTCCAGTCTAGAGGGAGCCAGTATAATGTAGCGCGTAGACTTCGTGAACGTGAAGTCATCAGAGCAATATGCAGCGACTCACCCCGTCGGCAGTTGTTCAAAATGTCTCACGTCACACAGAACCAAAACAATCTACCTTCACGACGCCCAACACCGAACTCCGACTCCACCTCCCGTATTAAGGATATGCAACTTGGCCGCCAACACCAACGACACGGCAGATGATATGACGACGCACATGATTGGCCGGCCAGTCGCGACTCTGCAGCTCAAGCAGCGAGACCCGGTCCAGGGATGTTGTGTTGGTTGGTCCCTTGCCACAACCCCTGCTCGCTTTCGGAGTTCCTCCCTGATGCCCTACTACCAACTATTTCTTGCTCTTTCATCCTCCTTGTTCGCTGCTTTGCAACACTCTATTGAGGATTCAGCTCGCCAACCAGGTGTGCAATACCTAAACGGCCACGATGGCTGGGCCTCCTAATCCGCCCCAAGACGTCGAGTGTCCCACAGAGACAAGCCCGCTCCTCCACCCTCCCAGCGGCAGGCCCTTCTCACCACCCAGCAGGTCGCGACTCTGGACCCGCGCCCGACAGGTCGTCGTCCTGAGCTGCCTCTTCATCTTCCTGCTCGAGTTCCACGCAGGACTCCAGATCCCCAGCACCATCGCCCTGCTCGAGCAGCGCCTGTGCTACGACGATGTTGTGGGTGCCGGTGGCATTAGTGCTTCCCTCGCTGGCACCACGCCGTGGCCCCCGTCACCAGATGACCCGGCGTGCAAGAGCCCGGACGTGCAGGCCCGCCTTGCGTCGCTGAGGGGCATGCAGGCCACGCTGGACGTGATCCCGGGCTTGCTGACCACCGTACCGTACGGTATGGTGGCGGACCGGTGGGGCAGAAAGCCTGTGTTTGTCCTCGGCATGGTTGGCTACACGCTGAGTATAGCGTGGCAGATGTTTGTGTGTAAGTTGCTGCTCGCTGGCACTGTCGTGGAGAGGAGAGGATGCGGTACGTGTAGACGCTGGGCTGACAAATTGTTTCTGAAAGTATACCTCGGTCCAGTCGTCCCGACGGGTCTCATCCTCTGCTCATTCTTGTTCACATTCATCGGCGGGTCGGCGTCGACGTTGTCAGCCATGATGTTCACATCCATCTCGGACGTCGTGCCTGCGGGCGATAGGTATGTGGGTGCCTCCGCTTCGTATATTGCCGACACAGCCAAACGCACTCAGAAGCGAGGGGAGGGCCATCAGATTCCGAAATAGCAAGCGCTGACAGCAAACACCCAGAGCCAATGTGTACTTCATGGTCACCGCGCTGTACATCGTCTCGGAGGTCTTCTCCAGCCCGCTGGCCGGCGTGATCCTGCTGCGCGGCAGCGCATGGGGTCTTCTCCTGACGTCCTTTGTCGTGCTGCTCCTGGCATGTCTCGTCGTCGCCGTGTTTCCCGAGACGCTCGAGAACCCCAAACGGGTCCTCAGCGCGCGGAACTCTCCTGCACATGATGAGGATGCACCCCTGTTGGTGTCCGGCGAGGTCGAAATTCCCACTAGCGGCATCAGGGCTTCCTCAGCAACGACTTCTGATTCGAAGCTCGAAAGGGGGAGCAGGCTGCAAGCACTCATCCACGACATCCGAGCGGCCTGGGCCTTCGTGGTGCAGAACAAGCGCCTGGTCGCGCTGATGCTGTCCCTCGTCTTTGTCGTGCTCGGCAAGTTCGTGCAGGAGATGCTCCTGCAGTACACGACGAGGCGCTACGGCTGGACCTGGAGCCGCGTAAGTCACTCCAAGCCCTGGCGATAACCCATCAGTCTCTCCCGGTGCAAACGCTGTACTGTCATGCCTTTACATCTCCCCTTAGTGATACAAATAGAGCACCATTCTGACAAACCACCTCCGCGGTGCCAAACAGGCATCCTTCGTCCTCACGATCCGGAGCATATCCAACCTCGCAGTCCTCACGCTCATCATGCCGCTCCTCTCCCGCACCCTGCTCGTCAACCTCCACCTCCATCCCGCGGTCAAGGACCTTTGGATCGCGCGGTTCTCGGGCCTCGTGGGCGTCACCGGGTTTCTCCTCATCGCGTTCGCCTCGCAGCCCGCGATCCTGTGCGCGGGGCTCGTCGTCTTCTCCCTGAGCGGCGGCATGTCGTCCGTCCTGCGGTCCCTGATCAACGGCCTGGCGCGCTCGCGGGAGCAGCTCGGCGCGCTCAACGCCGCGCTGGGCGTCATGGAGATTGCGAGCTACCTCGTCGCGGCGCCGGTGCTGTCGCAGAGCCTGAGCGCGGGCGTGCGGCTCGGCGGCGTGTGGCTGGGGCTGCCGTTCATGTGTGCGGCGGGCATCATGGGGATCAGCACGGGCATTGTGTGGGGTCTGGGGGTTGAGAGTGGTGGAGGTGAACGACGTGATGGGGAGGATGGGGATGAGGGCATGGTCAGATGAGCAGCGGTAGAAGCACAGAAGGTTGAGGCGGGTCGGCCCTGGGGATGGAAAGCTCCAAGTCTGTGAGAATGGCCCAGAATTCCAGCATTATAGATCTTAGAGATCACCACCATCTAGATAGCTGTGTGTTAGAAGTCTAGAATGTCGGGATGTCTGCTCTTCAAATTCCTCGGCACTGAGCCCCCCCAGGAGGTACATCGACAGAGACATATAATAACTCAAGATACTCACAATCAACAACAATAGACCAGCCAAGAAAGCCCGGCATAAAACACACAAAAAGAGATAGAACGGGTTATCAGCAACGTACAGATCTCTCAGATCCAATATCATACGGGCTGCTAAATTCAACCATATGCACAGATGTCATTGTTAAATTTCACAGTTTGGTTCCATCGCCCTCGATTGCGCGAGAGACTATTGTGGTCTGCTTGTTATTAATCAGGCGCATAACGGTTACATTTTTACACTTTCAGAAGAAGAAGCCACTACGAGATCCCATCAATGGAAACAAAGAGAAAATGAATAGTGAAGAAAAACAAAAAGCCATGAAATTAATAGGTGTGTTTGAAGCAGGCAGGCCAGGATATGTGCCAGCCATTCGACCTTCCATCGCGATCACAGCTAGAGCAACAACCTTCTCCGATATCAGCTTCGCATGCCGAAGCCCGGGACTTTGGTTCGACGAGACTGTCTGCGTGCAGCAAGTCGGCAACAACTCGGCAATCACATGGGTATTCGGACTGCCAAGAACAAGGCCTGGCTTTATCTTCACAAAGGATCAGCGTGAGCGCGGCGAGAGAGCTCAACTCTGCCTCTGCCGGGTGAGACATGACATCACTGTCCAGCACGGCGCAGATCAGCTGTTTCCGGCGCACGACCAGAGAACATGTACTTTTACGAACACCAACATCATCATCTGCCCATGCCTCTGTCCACTGGAACCACGGCCGTGTAACTGACGTTAGGGGTGCGGCTGATCCTGTCCTGGCACTGGTTGACGGCCTGGGGTTCGCTGCCGACGTGCCGAGGCCTGCACTATTGCCGCTTCAGGGATCGCTGGTTTTGCCGACGTCATCTTGCCATTGGACCAGGACCACACCACACCACACCACACACCACAGCACCACCATGGTATGGTGGAAAACAGCTCACTCGTCCGGGCACTGCATCCGATCAGGAAGCAAACATGGCGAAGTGAAAAGCCATTCGATTGACGCGGGACATGTGCTTTTCAAAGCGCAGAACCCCTTGCTTGCCCGCTCGCTGCCCAAGCGCATCTTGTGCAGGCGTCTGCTCAATCCATCGCTCACCAGGTCAATCTCACAAGCTTGACATCATCGTTGGCAGCAACAGACAGCAGGAAGTTGGTGATGTCAAGTGGTCGTCAAACCCCTCCGTGACGGCGAAGCCTGGATGGAGCACGCGGACCCACGGAAAAGCCGGTTTGGGGAGGATTGGCAGCCCAATCCTGGAGTTGGCCGATCGGCCCGGTGGAAGATGCAGAGAAGTCAGTCCATCCTTCCAAAGAATATGGGGAAAAGGGGACGGGCAGGGAGCGCGCAAACCGCGCCAGAGCCAAGCAAGACGACCGTCACGGAGGGCACATTGTCGCCGACCTCATTGGCGGGACCCTCACACTCCCAAGCTCGCACACAGTTGGCCAAGCTGCCAGTTCGGGGCTGCGGGGTTTTTCTGTCCAAGGGTAGGTGCGCGCAAGAGAAAACGCAACCCAAGAGGATCAGCACAGGTTGACTTTGGGGCGGTGGTCTGATCCGATCTTGGCTCTCAGCAAAAGTGCAGAGGCTGTGTGGTGTCACGAGAGCTGACACTGAGCGGCCGAGAAGGCCAATTGGGAGCTTGCACGACACAACCATGAGCTTATCTTTGCTCAAAGTGGTTGCACAGAGGTGAGACAGGTGCAGTGCTGAGCACAGCGCAGCAGAAGTTGTCGCATGCGTTGGTGCATTTGTGCACGGCGACCACGAAAGCTGCACAAGCGTTGACGATCCGCCCAGGCAGCCTCGTTCGAATACCTACAATAGGATACCGAAAGGTACTGTTCGCAAACCTCCCGAAGTCCGAGTCAGTACGAGGTTGCGAGCCCACCCCCTGGCAGGCCTGGCTAGCGACTGATGGAACCACACGAGGGGGCCGACGATGCTGTGGTGCAGGAGCACGGACACAGCCCCGGGTCAATTGCCAACACCCAGACAGGCACGAGTTCCTGGTTGGCCGACCCTGCCACGGAGGAGGTGGTCCTGCCCAGCCTCTGGGTGGGAAAGGGCTCCGCTGGCCCTGGCCCTGGCCCTGGCCCTGGCCATGGCCGCGCCTGCCTTCTGCCCACGAGGTGCAGGATGCAGATGGAGGCTGCAGGACACTGCGACTGACCGCCACGGCCGGCTTGCAAAGTGCATAACTCGGAACATGTCGCATCTGCTGGGCGTCACCACATTCGAGCCGACGGCTGAATTGCTGGAGGTCTGGTGACATGCTGAGGCCGGCGGGCTGCGGAAGGACAGGAGATTGCTGCCCGCCAGCGGCTGAGCTAAGGTCGAACTCGGGGCGACTCAGCTGAAGCGCCGGCGAGGTCGGGACGGGCCCTGGGGAGGACGACACGCGAGAGTGGAGGCTCGAGGGTGGCCGTGGCTGGGGCGAGAGCAGAGCTTGTCACGTTGTCGGGCTCGTGCGTCGAAAGTGGGCGTGGAATGCGAGGGTGGAAGCCGGGCTGGCAGGCGGTTCCTGAGACCGAGGCCCGGGGGGGCCATGGCCAGGAGTTGGAAGGAGTTGGAACTTTGGATGCTGTGCCTTGGTGGGCGTTGTGCCTGTGACGGTGCCTTGTCGATGATGATGATGTCTGGCGGTGGCCTGGGAGCTGCCGTCGACCGCGCGGACGGAGCATCACCGATCGCTGGGTGCCGGCCCTCGCTGGCCTGAGGCCCTCAAAGTGGCTGCCTGAGTCTGGGCCAAGGCCGCCCCGCACACAGCGCAGCGGCCGTGGATCGCCGGACCCTTGGCACATGCACCTCACGCATGCACCTCTCCCGCCCCCTGCCTCAGCACAGCGATCTGTACGCACTTAACAAGAGCCCGCCGCCCGTTCTCAGTCAACCTTCTCCTCCTCGGGGCACTAGCCGAACCTTCCATCATCTCACAAGCTCCTCAAGCTCCCCAAAGCTCCAAAGCCACCCGCTGCCGCAACGTCACCAAGGGGACAGTCGGCTTAAGGTTTGCGTCGTGCCTTGATTGCCCGCGCTACCGACTGTCAAGTGTCGCCAGATAGACAACAAACAAACAAACACAAATACACCTATTCAGGGCCTCGGGAGCCGTGTGGCCGTCCAGTCTGCTCCCTCTGCCGCAACACCCACGTCTCCCGGTCTCACTCGCCTCGCCGGGCCAGACGCCCCAGACGCGCCTCGCGTCTTCACAATGTCTCGGTGCCTAGCCACCTCGGCAGCCTTCGATATTTATTAGTGCTCGGCCGCTCCCGCTCCGGACTCCGGCCTCGCACCCTCCGGATCCCGCGGAGCCTCTCCAGCGCGGACTTCGCTCTCTCCGGGCACTGCCTTTTTGTTTTTCTGGCCACGCCAACGACAACGACGACGACGTACCCAGGGACGAGGGACGGAAGGCTCGGCTGCCCGTGCTGCCATGTTTCTCCACGCAGGAGCCAGCCTCCACGGCCACGAGTACTCGCCGCGCTCCCCTCCAGGCACGCCGGCCGCTCCTGCCCCCGCGGGCCAGAGGCGCAATCCGTCACTGCTCCGCTCGGCCTTTGGCGGTCCCATGGGCCGCTCCTCGACGCCGCCAGCATCGCTGGCATATGATTCCTCGTCGCCCTCGCCGAGGTCTGCCTCCCCGGCATCTCACCTCTTCGCCTCCAAGAAGACCCGCCCCGTATCTGACTCCTTTCTTGCCGCCCCTCAGTCTGGCATCACTCTTTCAACAACAGCCGAGCATGCTCCTTCTCAGCCTTTCCAGACCCAAGCCATGATCGAGGAGGAGGCGGGACAGACTGACAGCGATGCATGCGCGTCGGACAGCGACCTCAGCCGTGCTGCACGCTCTGCGCGCCGGGCCAGGAAGCAGTCGCTCCGCAGGTCGACGGCGTACATCCTCGCCCAGCCGGCCCCCAAGCTCCGCCACAAGCAGCGCATCATGCACACGAAACCCCAGCTCCTCACACAGCTCCAGCTCCTCGCACCTGGGGACAGGCCACGCCCTGTCATCGACGCATACCCGTCATCAGCCTTTGCCAAGACCATCATGGCCCCACTCCTCAAGCGTGTGCCTCGCATCGCCGGCATCAAGACCGAGCTCAGCGTGCTAGACATCATGCTCGTCAAGAGCCAGGACTATGCCGCCTGCCCCAACGATACAGATAGCGACGCGGACGACGACAATATGAAGCACCGCGATCTCGTCGCCATCCTGAGCCCGTTGAGGACAGACGACCGCGCCGAGATCGTCATGGCGGACGGGACGGTCTGGGTTGCTAGCCCACGTACCACCTCTAGTCAGGGCTGCTCTTACGACTTCGTGTCCGTCGGCGAAAACGGGGCTACGCTCACCGCGCGGTGGGCTCGAAGGCGGTGTGCCAGCACGTCCGCAACGTCGGGCCAGCCCCCAGCGTCACCATCTCAAGACTACAAGTACACCTTCAGCATCATCAACCTGGACTGTCGCCGCCATCCCATCATGGCCACCCTCACGCCCTCCTCTCTTGAAATCTTTGACAGCTTTACGACCGTCTCCCAGTCGTCCCCTCAATACCCTCCAACCTCGCCTCTGCTGGCGTCTCCTGCGGCATCTCTATCAAGCGGCCAGGAACCCGAACCACGAAGGCGAGTCATGATGGTGGAGGAGTGGCAGAAGAACTTCATTGCCATTTCAGCCATTTGGGTCGCATCACGCGTAGGATGGTCGCCTGACTCCAGACATGTTGACACGACCTCGTCACCAGTGACCTACTCTGCGCCGTCGTCACCCTTGAACACCTCATCACCGGTCCGGAAGACTTCCAGCCCTGTGCTTAGTATCAAGAAGGCTCAGACGATGAACGTGCTGGACGTCCCGAAGCGCAACAGCGTGCCCGTAACCACACCCCAGCCAGTCGACCGATCCAAGGTCAGCATCTTGCCAAAGAGGGCAACGTCAACAGGAGCAGCCTTCATGCAGCGTCGTCGAGCTGTCCTTCGAGCTGATAGTGGATCATCAGAGGATGTCGATCCGTCACCCGGTGCGATCGACAAGCGCCCGCGGAGGACGCTTAGTGGGGACTGGACGGGGAACATGGCCACGGGACTGGGTCAGCACTCGTTGGCAGCGATTGCACTCGAGGAAGTGGACGTCCCCGAGACTCCGGCCACGGCTGCCAGCCTCGCACCGGCACCACTGCCAATTATGACAACGGCTAGTGTGCGTGCGGCGGCAAAGCCTGAGCAGCCAACCCTGTGGCACAACGCGACGACACTCAGTACCGGCGCTCGCAGCGGCAGCACCACCCCAGCACAGCCGACAACCGACGGCAAGGTCAGTCCCTTATCAGCCGCAGCAGTCCGGGAAGGCATCGAAGGCAAAGCACGCCACGCCAAATGGAAGTCCATAACGAGCTGGCTCTCAAAGCTGCGCTCGCGATAGAGACGCGTGCGCGGGGAACATTGCTCTTGTACAACATAAAACACCAACGTGGGAGCACCTGGCTACCACTTTCCGGCCCGACAACCATTGTATATACAACCAGGCTGCCCTGGATGTCGAGGAGCCCGCACTCAACGTACATAACCTTACACGCACGAAACGCGCACGTTCATACATACACAGCATCCTTTTTGTAAGACCAAGCAAGCAAGCGGAGGAAAGGGGTGATTACGGTGGATAGAGTAGCGAGTGATCCTCGTGGAAACGAATCGAATGAATCAAGGAATGGGCCAGCGGCTCATGGAATCAAACACACATACACACACGCACCTCTGGAAGCCGTCGTAACTCGCTTTTGAACCTTTGGTCTGTCGGTACGCCGTCTTGATGCACCTGACAGAACGTCAGTCGACTGCTATGTTCCCTCCCACCGCACCAGCACGCTTCTTGTTCCGATCTTGTCGTCTGCGCTGCTCAGAATCTCGCCGTGCCCCTCCACCCCTGTAATTGGGGCCGCCGCGGCCGGCGTAAGCCAGTGTTGACGACGATGGCAAGCTGTTCCCTCGAAAGAGTCCCACAGCAAATTACCATCACCGTGCACTCACAATGTCTCAAAATCCACCAAGTCGAAAAGAAGAGTCATCACGTATCCTAGGGAAGCTAGCTACCTAGGTAGGTAGCCGTGCGCGTGTGTGCGTGTTCTCATTGAGAAGGAAGGAAAGTCTTAATAACGTGATTTTTGATGTACAAGGAACAGCCCGCCCACCCGCTCACTCGTCGAGCTGGCCCCGGCGTCTGGGGGGTTCTTACTCCGTCGAAGAAAACCTCCGCGGCAAACACACGTGCATGAGCCGCGATAAGCCCTCTCTTGAGTCAAAGGCACACTCACACGAGAGTGAACGAGACCTTCGTCTACCTGTATCTCCCCAACCTTCCCACTCCCTTGATTTCTCTTTCAACATGATCATCGTCCTTCAATTCATGTCTATTGTCTCGTGGCCTTTTTCGTGATGCTTCTCGGAGGGCTCTACCCCGTCGCATAACTCATTGGCTCTACTTTCCTTTTTACCCACCATCATAGATATCATGCGCCCGACCCCCCGACACGTCAGACATGTATCGGTCGTCGAGTCGTCTAGGCGAAGTAGCTCTTCCACAGCACACCCTCTAGATCCTCGAGCTGCTCGGGCGTGAAATACTATATCGAGGCGAAACTGTTAGCATGTATGACCAGGGTGACTACCGTAGCCCGGCATGGTAAAGGCATGCATGACCAGCCTGCGAGCAAAAAAAAC
Organism: Microdochium bolleyi; assembly: GCA_001566295.1. Lineage (NCBI taxonomy): Eukaryota > Fungi > Ascomycota > Sordariomycetes > Xylariales > Microdochiaceae > Microdochium > Microdochium bolleyi. Next base: position 271,207 of record KQ964258.1, read on the forward strand.
AAGAAACAAGGAAAAGTCGGACATACCTTCTGGTCAACACCCCAGCTGTCTTGCCTGGTTTTCTTGAACTCCGCAAGAATCCCCTTGGTCGCCTTGCCGACGATACCCGAGTCGTTGGCCGCCCGGCGCGCCAGCACGGCCAGGATCTCAGGCATCCACTGTGGCGGCGGCGTCGCGTAGGGGAAAGCCTCGATCAGCGCACCCAGGCCCAGGATCGCGGCGTGCCGCTGCACAATCTGATTTGTGTGGTTGACCGGAGTCTCCACCCCGGGCTGCTTGCGCTTAGGCATCGGGTTCTTGTCGAGCTGCTTGACGAACCGAGCCTTCAAGGTCTCGATGATCGGGTTGCGGATGCCGACGGGCGAGCAGCGGATCATGCCCGCGAGCGTGGCCGCGGCGACCTGCCGGACCTCAGGCTGCGAGTCCGAGAGCATGTCGCCCACAGCGTTGAACAAGGTCTCCCGCTGCTCCGCGTTCATGAGGAAGAGCCGGCGGAAGTAGATGACCTGCATGTTGACGAGGGACCGAAGACGCTGGTGCCAGCTCGTGGCACTCTTGCCGAGACGCGTGAGCGCGGCCGTGAACGGGCCGTCCTCGCCGGTGCGGAAAGGAATGTTAGGCAGATGTCGGTAGACGTGGTACGCGAGGCGCATGAGCTCTGGGTCCTCCTTGACGTCCATCATGTGCAAGAGCTGGTCGATGAGCTTCTCGTGGAAGAACGGCACTAGCTGAATACACTCCTGCGATGAGAGCGTGCAATCAAGCCAGGTCAGAACAGTCTTCGAGCCCGAAGTGTAGGCAGACGGGGTCTGCTGGCCGGGAGTCCGCTCCTGGCGCCAGATCTCCAGCTTGTCAAACACCTCCCGGATAGTCGTTGACAGCTCCTCGCTCGGCTTGTACGGCCTAATGCCAATGCTGGACTCGACTTTGTTGGCCTCGAGCAGAGTGCTGACGTCCTTGAAGGATTCGTGGTACCGTGTGCGGTAGATGGTCGAGATGACGCGGCCCATCGATTCGCGGACCGACTTGTACGGGTGGTCGATGTGGGCCAAAAAGTCCTCGAGGATGGGCTTCTCGTGTCGGTAGTGCCAACCGCAATCGTTGATGAGGAACTCCAAAAGCTGCACTTTGGAAGACTCCTTGAACGCTGCGTTCGAGGTCATGTCCAGCCGGAACGAGCTCAGGCTCTCCACGAGCTCATGTGCCCGGCGAGGATCCTTTGTGTCAATGATGAAGTGCAAGCACGTTATCCAATACTGTAGATTCTCCGGCGTCAGGCTCTCCGCGAAGATCTTCAGGATCATGGGCTGCGCAAATCCCCAAGACTGCTCCTTTATCTCGACTGGGTCGTCTGAGGTGCCAGCTAGCAGAGCTCCGAGGATTTCCGAAGTAGCACGATGCTGATGCTTGTCACTGCCATCTCCATATACCTCGATGGTGAGCTCCTCGACGTCCTTAAACTTGAGCTTCGTCTGGCCGTAGTTCATCAGGTCAAAGACGTGCATCAGGAGGATGACGTTCTGGCTCCTGAACCTGTCCGAGGACTGATCTCGGGGCTCCTGCTTGAGGTACTCGAAGCACTGGGCCAGCCAGTCACGGGTGACAATCTCGCCAATCTGCTTGCGAGCCGCCTTCTCAACGTCATCATAAGAGTCAAAGTGATGCGGCTTGGTGCGGAAGGCTTTCACCTTGTCACCCCAGACCAGCCAGCCGGCATGGTCACTGTCAACAAAGTACTCGGCATTTTCAGAGTCTTTGAAGCTGTCCAGGAACTTTTGGGTCCACTTGGGGTCATCCTTCGGGATGGGGATGAGCAGCTTGTTGGGGTCGTGCTCATTCTCGAGGAGGTAGTCCTTGTACGAGTGGTTGTACACGGCTCTCTGGTCAATTGCCGTGAAGATGTTGGAGAAGGCAGTCATGTAACTAGCCCTCAGACCCGGATGCGAGTCGTTTGCGCCCTTGCCGACCAGGTCAATGAACTGCGGGGGCACCAGCGTCTCGAAGCGCAGAGTTAGGTTCGTGGCAAAGATGGCGCAACGGCTTGCTATCTTCCAGTGTTTCTCCTTGGCTTCGTCGATCAGCTCAAGACCCAAAGCAGCCTTCTTCGCCTCGACCTGCCGTCTTCGCTCAACGACGAAGTCGTGCTTGCTCTGAATCGCAGCAGCACAGTTCTCCTCAGGGCGGATAAGATCGATAATCTCATCATCCGTCAAGATCATGATCTCCATCCTCTTACCGAACTCAATCAGTGGGTACAGTGCGGTGGCACCGACATTCTGGATGGAGCTCTTGTCGACAGCAGCCGTCTCGATGTACATGCGCATGGCATCGGGCGCGAATCTCCAGTCACGGAGGAGCGTCTTGAGCAGACTAGTGAAGAACAGTGTATACATGGCGCCTTTTATACGATCGTGGTCATTCTCGTCGAGTGCTTTGCGGAACCTCTGAAGGATGACTGGAATGACGAGAGGACGACCACCAATCAAGACCTTCACGGAAGCGTCTTGCGCACCCTGGGCTACCCTGCGCACGTCGGCGTACAGTGATAGCGCTGACTCGGCCAAGTCGAGAAGCAGCTGCTTGTCCAGCTCGCTCTTGCGACGAATCGTGGCGTTGTGCTTGACGCGCTGCAGCTGGTACGCGTCTGCGCGCTTGATGAGCAGTGGTCGGGGGTACTGCTTGCGCAGGCCACTGATCTTGAATGGTGCGACATCCGCCTTGTACAGACGGACCAGGCGCTCCAGAGGGTGGGCAGATCTCTCGAACCCAACATCTGTAATCCATGTGCGGTAAGTGCTGTACAGTGATGTGAAGCATGACACGTCATCCTCCTGGTGCGCGTTCAGGAAAGAGTGAGTTCGGGAAAGCAGGCGCCCGATATCCTCTCGGAGTTCGTGCATTCGGTTGTACAGGGAGCTGTCAGTCGACAACAGGTAGCCGCTCTCGTAGCGGAACTGGGGTTTCGTCTCGTCGTCCTCACCAACGTCTGCGAGCGGGTCGTCCTCTTCTTCGTCGCTCGCATCATCCTGCATCAGGTCGTCTCCGTCGGTGTCCTTTGCGCCATTCGTCTGGGGGTTCGCCTCGCCGGAAGCGCGCCTAGGGTCGAACAAGTTCGCAATGCCAGAGATGACGAGTCGCAATTGAGTCAGCTGTCTCGACACCTCGTCGGACCACTCCTTGTTCTTGCCATTGCGGCTCACAGGAGGCTCGTCGCTCATGAATGCCTCTAGGGTCTTCATCGCGCCACCGGCCTGCGACTCGAACAGCTGCACCGCAAACTCGATCTCGTCGGGGACAGGCCTGTGCCAGCGGATGGTGAGATCCGAAGGCGCAGTAACCTGGCCCCAGTCACCAACGTCGAGGCCTCGCTCGAGCACATCAGGCTCATACAAGCGGTTGTCGACAGGGTAGACGTGAGTAAGGTTGAGCAGGAGGTGGTGAATGTAGTTGCTGATATGGATGGTCGGCAGGCCTTTGCACTTCTCCTGCATGTACTCTGCAATGTTGAAGAGCTCCTCTTTGTAGTTGAGAACTTCGCTGCCAACATGGACGACGCACATGCTGAGTATGCTTACGTGCCAGACAAGCGCACGGTCGCGTGGCATGATCTCCGTTCCGCTGCTCCTGTCCGACGCGGCACCGTTGAAGTCGATTTCGTTGCGGATGTTGACGATCAGCATGGGGATGAAAACCTTCAGCGTCTTTTCTGGGTTGACCTTGCAAAGAGCATTGCATATCCATGCCATCGCGTCCCGAGCTTGGTGAACAACGTGGGACGAGACAAAGCTGGCGAGTTTCTCGAGCGCAATATCGAAAAGATCGTCCGATAGTGACGCAAACATCGGCGTGAGGGCCGCTGGTAGCGTATTAATGATGTTATCCTCGGGAGAACCAGAGCGGAGCTGTGAGGAATCAGGCAAGTTCTCGAGCAGAGTGAAGACTTTTCCGAGCAGGGCAAGGAGGAACTCGCCGAAGCCAGCTGTGGAGGAGCGGACGATGTCAGCCTCCTCCTCGTCGCTGAGCTCGTTCTCGTAGTCGATCTTGACATCTGAGCCTTCACGCTCCATTCTCTCCATCTCGCCCTGAACCCACTGCATGGCTAGGGATGTGTCGTGGATAGTGTTGTTCTCCTTCGTCAGGGGAACAAATGGGATACTGTAAGCGACACTCTGGAAGAAGTTCAGGGTGTACTGCGTCTTGTGCAGGTCGTTGGCATCGATGCCAGGCAGGGCCAGAGCTAGCAGTGCTGTGATGTGGCACCTGAAGCCCTTCTGTCGCGACATGACATTGGCGATCATCTGCAATCCGCAGAGACTGGAGGTCGTCCTGTGCACCTCAACTAGACCCTGCAAGCTGGGGTAGAACCTCTGCAAGGCACCAGGCAGCATCAAATCAGGCTCAAGGAACGTAAGATTCTGTAGCGCGCCAAAGTACATGCCGGTCACCTTGCTGCTCTTGCCGAACAAGCCCATGAAAGTGACTTCGCGCAGGCTCAGCACGAATCGCTTCTTCAATGCCTCGTCAATCTTCCTGTCTGATGGTGTGTCCTGCTCGCCACGCTGCTCCTTGTTCCAACGAGACACAAACAGCTCGGTCAGGTAGAAGGTAAGCTGCGCCAGCATGACAGTCCAGGCGCCGCTGTTGGAGGGGTGGAAGAAGGTATCGACGGACTCCATGAGACCTTCGAGGTTGCTCAAGATAGAGCTGTCCTTGTCGAGGCATTGCGGCGACAGAGACGACACAATCCATCTCGCCACGATGTAGGAGATGGGATGCTTCTTCTTGTCCTTCTCGAGGAAGATGCCCATGCCGGCTGAATAGTCCAGCGATGTGTAGGGCGAGTTGGCCTGGCCAACGGGAATCTCTGTCAGGCGTAGGATGGCTGTGAATATGAGGTCGGACTGCTCTCTCGTGAAGATGCCGTGCTCGCCGAATGGGACGGGCTTCCAAGTTAGATAATCTCTAGCCATTCTCGAGAAGATATCGATGAAAGCAGTATCGACAGCTTTCGACCTGGTCATTAGGGACCAGAGGTGGAAGAAGGTCGGGACAAAGTCTGACGGCTGCGACTGGGGCTCCGTGATCGACGCGGGCCGTGTGGGCATGAGGATGTTGAGCGTGCCCACCACGATGTAGGCATTCTGGATGTCCGATGTGCTGAAATAAGGGAGGAGCTCCTCGAGCATCGCTCTCCTCTCGTTAGGATCAAAGTATGACTGGGCCTGCAGGCATAGCTTCCAGAGGTGCTTGAGTCCGCGACGTCGTGAGGAGTGGTGTGCTGGGGCTTCGCTAGGGAGCACGAGAGCTCTGATCTCTTTCCATAAAGGCCGCCAATCGTAGGTGAGGTCGTCCTGTGGCTTCAAGCACTGTTTTCTCCTGACAAGATGCAGCTCGAGTCAGCTGGGCGACGCAAAGAGCGGGAAGAGGCGAAGCACGACAAGACCTCTGGAGTCAGGCAGAAACATACCTCGTGAGAGTCGACACCATTTTTGCGAACCTGTCCGCCGTCGAGCTGTCCAGGCCCGGCGCGAGGGACAGGTGGAAGTACAGGGTCGCCAGCTTGGCCCTGAGCTGTCGGGGCATGTCGAACTTGAGCGCCAGCCATCCCTGGAGCTGGCGCGTCCAGTGGAGGGCGCCCGAAGAGAAGTCCTCGGCTTTGATAGAGATGTAGAGGTGCTTGAGGATTCCGCGCAGCGCGGCATCGCGCTCGGCCTCCTCCTCGACGTCATAGGGCAGGAGCTCGAAGTACGCAAAGGTACGGGGGCGGTAGCGCTTCTTGCTGCCGTCAGCGTCGTCGTCATCGCTCGAGGGGGGCAGGCCGGGGGTGGTGGCTCGCGAGATTGTGTCGCCGGCGGCGGCAGCGCTGCTGAGGAATTGGGAGACGGCCGAGAAGGCCGTCATGGAGGAGGGGTCGAGCCCTTCGTCCATGTTGAGGGGCTGTGAGGGCCGGGTGACGGCGGCGTCGAGCGGCAGCCTGTGGCGTCGTGGGACGGATCCAGCGTCGGGGAGTATCGTGTCTTGTATGGGCTAACGGTGTTTATAGATGCTGGGAGTTGACAGATGTAGGGGAAAAGGGAGAGGCGTCGTCGTTGACTCGTGTCACGCAGTACGGGTTCGGGTGGTGATGCGCTGAGCAAGCTCGATTGCTGGACGGCGGAGGGGTCGTGAGGGCTACGACAAGCCTGGAAGCTGTGTGACCCAAGAACGTACTGTCGATAATGGCAGAAGAGGTCGTGGTCGTCGCCGTCGTTGTCGTTGTGGCAAGGACCGGCCGCTATCAAGTCAACAGGAAAGGGCGTCGTTGATTTGATCCGGGTGCTGCTGGCAAGGCACGCGGTGGTCGACGTAATGCACAGCGCAGCTCGGCGGGCCATGCTGTCACAGCCGCCCGGCCACGCAGACACCTTGCAAGCCTGGAGCTGTCCCCTTGCGCTCTAGCGCCATCTTGCCACTCCCGACCCTAGATTCCGTCCCCTCATCATACCTGCACCCTGACAAAGCCTGGTGGGGCCCTGCCCGAGAGGTCATGGCAGGTAGACGTCCTCATTGCGTGGTCAAAGGCGTCACCAGGCTGGCAGCCTTCAAGGGTCTATCTTCCACGGGATCTCAGGCAGAGGAGAGTCGAACCCTGGTTCCGAATGATGTCTTCTGCTTGCAAACATCTGATATATTACATTGATGTGTATGCAAAACTCTAAACGGCCACAATTCAAGGATGAGAGAGAGAATAGGACAAACAACGAGAACAAGAAAAGACCAAGACTTGACGCCAAGCCCAAGAGTAAAACACACTTAGAGCGTGTGTGAGTTGGGCAAACTTCTTCCGCTATTCCGCGAGGCACACCAGGTCGGGACGTCCACAGCAGGGACGGGCCCCTCCCCCAGTGTTGTCTCCAACGATGAATAAAGCCAGGCCCGAAATTCTTTCTCTTCGACCCTCTTCATTCGTGAACCGCCCGCCCTCTGCAGACGCTTGCTTACTCCTTCTTCTTATTCACACGCGGCAGCAGCAGCCACAGGCCCATGATGACGGCGAGCAGCGCGACGATGAAGGGCTGCAGCACCTGGACACCCTTGGCCTGCGCGAGGGCGCCCACGGCGAATGGCAGGATAGCCGCGCCGCTGCCGCCGAACGCCGCGGCGAACCCGATGGCGCTCACGTGCAGCGACCGGGGCAGCAGCTTGGACATGACGACAATGACGCCCGGGAAGAGGGGCCCCAGGAAGAAGCCCACGAGGCCCACGGCAACGGTGGACACGATGAACTGCGGCACGAGCCAGAAGAGGATCTGCAGGCCGATGGCGATGGGAAGGTAGATCTGAACAAGTGTGGTGAGATTTCCTGTCAGTCCTGGAGAGGTCCTGTGTTTATCGGGGAATGCATGTTTGCAACTCACGGTGATGGCTAGTCGCTCGCCGATCCTCGGCGTAACGAAACCCAGGATCACCCTCCCGACGGTGATGCCCAGCCAGAAGCCCATAGCAGCCATGCCGCTGGCAAAGGCCTCGCCCTGGCGGACCTGGATCATGAACTCGACGATCCAGCCGCCCAGAGCGACCTCGACACCGACGTAGCCCAGCAGGAAGATGGCGCAGAGCCAGGTGACACGGGCACCCGGGCGGTGGAGCAAGGCGTGGCGCAGACCACCACTCTTCTTCTTCTTCTTCTGGATGGAAGCAACAGCCTCGTCAGTGGTGGTGGCCGTCATCTCTGCGGGCTTGTCGCCGTGGTCCGCCAGGGAGTCCCGGTATACATCGCCGGTGGCTGACCAGAAGGTGTATGTCGTCGAGACGAGCTCGAGGCTCGCCATGCCGATCTATGTAGAATGTCAGTTTACGAAGCCAATGCTGCTGTAAAGCACATTGACGGACCATAATGTAGTAGTAGTACCACCATCCAGTCCCTGCCTTGGTGATAAGCGTTGTCGCAATGAGCGGCGCCAGGACCGCTCCCAGCCCGTACAGGCCATGCAGGAGACCCAGGATCTCGTTTGCGTTGGTCATGTTCCCAATCCAGGCGTTCCACGCGGCGTCTGCGAGGCCGTTGCCCAGACCGGCGAAGACAAAGGCGACGACAAGGACTGGGTAAGGCGGGTGCGTTGCGATGATGATGTAGGCCACGAGGTGAGCGATACCGGTGAAGAAGGCAACGCCGCGCTGGCCAAACTTGAGATGCACGTGGTTGTTAAGGAGGGCAGCCGCAGTGTAGCCGACGAAAGGGGACAGGAAGAGGAGGGACACGATCGTGTATGAGAGGCCGTAGTATTCTTGGATCTGCTCGTCGAGTCAGTTTCTCAGCCAGGGAGATTTGGAGGCTACGTGCCCCGACGAGGATCATAACGTACATATGGGATAAGAGGCTGCCAAACACAAATTAGCATTACTATTCAGGAGGGAGTAGACTCCGGACAGACAGGGGCAGCTACTCACGCCATAAGCAGCATCGTTCGACCCCATGACGACAAACGAGAAGAAGCAGGCACCGACCCGCGGGATATTGCTCCTGGGCGAGTTCCACTTCTGGAGCGGCTCGGCCGCGGTGGTGGGCGGAGGGAGGGCCGTCATGTCGCTCTCCCATAGGCCGCCGTTGCCGGCGACGGGGGCGACGGTGCCGGCAGCATCGAAGCTGGATCGCGACTTCCTGCTGCTGCTGCTGTTGCCGCCGCCGCTGCTGCGCAGGGATCGACCTCCGGAGGCTGGGGCGGACTGCTTTACTGGCGATGGGGGACGGATCGAGCTCAAGGGCTGGAGCTCGACGACGGTGGCGGCTGATGTGGACGCCATTAGGGACGGGTTGTAAGTGTTTGACGGCCGAGATGCCCTCAAGAGACCGTGGCGGGTGAAGAAGCGTGTTCAATGGGTGATGTTGAGATTGCCGAACACAGACCAACCAATATCGTGGTCAGAGAAAGTTGCCAGATAGCCGGTGAGGGTAAGGGGAAGGGACAAAAAAGAGGCGGTGGAAGTGATTTATACGCGGCCGAGCACAGTGTATGCCGCCCTCGTCGGCAGAAGCAAGATGCAAGGGCAAGCAAGGTGTGAGGATGTGTATGTGTCAGTCTGGGCATCCATGGATGGACAGACTTGGACGGTGATGTCGACAGCGCGCAACAGCACCCTGCTGCAGTCTCTCTCCACTTGATGGCTTGCAGGGGCAGGAGCGCCTCTGCCGAGTCTGCTGCTCTGCTTCCCCGTGGGCTGGCTGCAGCTGTGGGGCCGCGCCGCCAGGACGGCGGATGGCGGACGGCGGACGGCTAATCGTCGGCGGCCGGCCGGGCTTTGGATTCCTCGCATGCCATCAGCTGCACTAGAGATCAACGTACGGAGTACTTGCCTGGAGACATGCGAGCCAGCTTCTACACGGGCGACAGGTAAACCACATCTCCAGCTATCGGACCGACACTTCTTTCAGCCATCCCCCGACCTTGGAAGTGACACGGAGCTCGTCCAGCGGACAGATCGAATCACTGCGTGCATGCTCAGGCTCAGGCCGGCCAGGGCGGAGAAGCAGGCGGAGTTTCCTCCCCCCCAGCACGGGGCGTGTTGTGGGGCGCACCGACCACTGCTTAGGGAGCCACACCGTCAGCTGGCGGAGTTGCTCCTTTGCTTGTCTCATTGACCACCACCTGGAGTGTTGGACAAGTAGTCTACAATTTAAGGTATGAGTTGATGACAGCAACGCAGCTTGCTTTCCCACAGGCCAGCCCGTCCGTGCTTCCCAGACACTGCCAAGCACGCCCAGCATACAGATGGCAGCCCACCAGAAAACCCTGTAGCATTACACATCTCCATACACACACAAGCATCATCCCCCAGCTTTTTCTTTGCCCGAGTGACTCAGACTTGTTTGCGTGCTTTCTAATCTTGCTACCTCTTCGGTTCATTCTTGTCCCTTTTCAGTTTCTCTTTGGGATATGTTCCTAAAAACGTAGATACCTAGAAAGCACCCGCGTGACCCAATCTGGGCACGCTGACAATGCCCATGATTACAAACCCCACGTCTTCCCCGATCTCTTCCCCAAACCGGCTCGCCGCTCCTTTGCTCGCTGGCCGCGGCCCCCCCGGCCGGCCCGCCACTCCGCCTCGGGTTGCCGGCCGCTTCTTTCGACCGCCACGTACCGCAGCACCACCACCAGTTGACCTCCGGAGCCGCACCGCCCCTCCTCCGCCTCCTCTCGTCTGTTGTGCCATTGTTCACCCGTACCCGCCCCTGCTGCTTCTGCTCTCATAACGTCATCTCAAGCTCAGTCCAGCAGGCAGGCACACCTAGGGCGTCAATTGGCCGGCCAACATCACACAAGAGAACAGACCGTCCTCTCTCTCCCTTGCTTCCTTGCGCCATGCTGTGCCTTCCACTACAAGTCCGATGCTACCCAGAAGCTTCACAAAACTGCCATCACTTCAGCCGCACGCAGAGAAGGCTTAGGCATTTCGCTTCATGAGCTTGTATTCTCCTGCTCATCAGGGTATCTCTCTATACGTTGGTCATGGCTATATCCAAAAGGCAAGGGGAAAAAAACCTTCTAGGCTATGTACATCGTCCAGGGGCTGCTGCTATTAGGTCGTCCTCCGGTTGTACAAATCCTCGATTCTCGAGATGCCATGGGACCAAAACCTCCATATTTGCTAGGCTCCAGAAAGATTGACAAACAAGATAGCAGGCGCTTTTGCGGAAATCGTGGTTGTGGCCGCTGATAATAGCCCAACTCGTAAAGGCTGGCTCTCGACGCCATTTTCAGATCGCCTTCAAATCAGGCGTCGTTAATCTTTCGTGATATTAGTGTAAAAGGTGTTGTACTCAAGGAAAATGCATTCATAGTCGTCCAGTTTTCCTGCAGTCGCGAGTCGTGTGGCCGTGCTCGAGGATGCATTTGCCAATCGTGGATAACATCAACGAGAAACATGCTGCGGCTGCGTCTCGGCAACGACTTGAATCCAAGTGTCGCTCAATCGTCGTCTCCCCACCATGGAACAGGAGATGTTGCAGAGACCGCAGAAGGACCACCGACGGCACTCAGCCTTGCCAGACTCTTCTTTGATCGATGGCCGTCCACCCCAGCAAGCGACTTGCTGGGTGGCAGTGGTAGCGGCGCCGATGGGGGTGGGCTTGGAGCTGGCCGAGTCTCCACGAAGACTTCGGTCTTGCCACCAGGCTCGGGGAAGTCATCAAAGTCAAAATCGTCCAAGTAAAGATCATCGTCCTCGTCGTCGAACTCGCTCTCCGTCTCGGGCAGGTCGGCCAGCCGCGGCTGGGCTTGGATGAAAGTCTTGGGATTCACTGCTGCCGAGTCTGCTCGGGGCCGTCCAGACTCGTCCTTAGACAGGAATCCATGCTTGCTGAATGTAGTCCACCGTGTCGACTTGGTCCGGGTCCGGCGATTTTCCTCGGCCCATTCATCGTCGCTTCGCCCGTCCACACTACCCATGAACTCGGTCAAATCTGGACTCGGCTCGGCGGCATCTATCGCGCCGACGCGACTGATTGGTCTGTCAAGGTAGAGTAGGACTCGCTCTTGTCGAGCTTTACTCGCTTTTCCGTTTGAGTTTCCGTTGGACGGACGGCCTTCTGGTGAGGATTCGAGTGATGCTGTGTTTCCTGCGCGAGACTCTTCTTCCTCCAGTACGCCCAGTGGCCTGCGCCCAAAGTCTGCAGTGGCTGGCTCTACAGCTTCAGCAGCATTGACAGACGACCTCCGCTGGGGGATCACGACGGATTGTTTCGGTGGAGACACAGTCGATGCCTCGGTCGCCCGTGAGCCCTTCTCCGTGGCGGAGCCAGATGAGAGACTGCTGGCCCTCATCTTTGCCCTTTTCTCGCGAAGCGCGGCCAACAGCATCTCCTCCTGGCGTGTCACAGCCATGAAACGGGCATTATTCTTCTCGCTCGAGTTGCTGGCGGCTGAATCGCGACGTACCGATTCGGGCGAGCGAAAGTAAAACTCGACACTATTCGGCGATAGGGGAGGTGTAGGCTGTTCAGAAGAACGAGAATCGCGGGCCCGGCCCTTTGGCTCTGGGTGCGCGAGCATCTGCTGGAAATCCGACAACGGCGCCCTTGCGTCGAATTCTTCTGTCGCAGCCTCCGCTGTTGATGCCAGCGGCCGTAGAGTAACAGTCTGTGCCTCATGGACTTGGCCCGGCGATTCGTCCTCGGACCCGACCGAGTGATTCGAGCGCTGTGCACTTTCTGAGGATAGAGATGCTCCAGAAGAAGGTGAGACGGTACGAGCCGTGGGGCGCAGAGTGTTATTGGACCGAGGGCGAGACGCAGCGGTCCTGGAAGATGTCCGCGGGATGTCAAGATAGTCTTTGATCAGCTTGATTTGTGCTGTATTGGGCACGCCCACACGGTCCTGGGTTGGTGAGTGACTTGTCTGGTCCATCGCAGCCAGGAGACCAAGATTGCGTTCCGCTTTTGGCGCTATCGTGTATGGTGACGGTGATGACCGTGGGGGCGAAACTTGAAGGTCCTCGTCCGAGTCAGAGTCGGAAAGCGACAGGACACTATTCTGCTGGCGGTCCAGACTCTGTATGCTTCGATCGGTCCGCGATGCTTTCGAAGTACGTGTTTGCCGACTTGACACACTCGCAGCGTAGTCCGTGACCGAACTAAGGGTTGAGTCCATGGGGTCTGTTGTGCCGGAGTCGCTGGTCAGATTCCGGGAGCGCGACGAGCTCTGGTCCGATGGCGAGCATGGCTCTCGAATCAAGGGCTTTGACGCTGGCAAACTTGTCGAGGTGCGTGCTGTGTGGGGTCGATAAGCCGACTCAAAAGGATCAGCCTTGAGGAAATCTGGCACGTCCTCTTCTGTTGGTGACGGAGCGTTCCGAAAGGACATTTCTTCGTAGTGGTCGTAGAGCTGATGCAGGCCCGAAGCATCATGCAGAGGTCGACGATGTGTGCTTGGGCTTGCTATGTTCAATGTTGGCTGCTGGCTTCGCCGAAACAGCTTGTTTGGGGTCCTCTGTGGCGCTGGTTCTGGTGTCGAACCACCCCAGCCCGTCCTGAAGGACATCATCGATGGCGAACGCACGAGTGTGTGCCCGCCCCCGAAGTTTGGGCTGGCACTCTTTGCACCGGCGGAGCTGTCATGGCGCACTTTGCCGCGGAGGAGGTCCAGTTTGGAGGGCCGCTTCTTCTGCTCAGTGGTGGTTCCCTCTGAATGGAATTGGCCCAAGAAAGGCCCTTGAGCGATGGCAGAATTCGAAGTCTGCTGGGACACCGACAAGGGCACGTGTGTCTTGTCATAATGGGTTCCGATTGTCGAGTTCGACTGTCGCCGGCGGAGGCTGGAGAGATCTGTGGCAGTATCTGCACCATAGTAATCGGCCCCGATTGTGGCTGCAGACCTCTGTGTACGGAGACCATGGCCGCCTGCGCTGTGCAAGTGACGCGGGACCACATCCGACTCTTCGTCCCAGCCTCTCCGGTCCATGTTGAGCCCGGGGACACTGTCGTACATCTCTGTGCGATATGTCATGTTGGTGCGGCCGCCCATGCTGCTTTCGGAGATTGATATGCTCATGGCACTTGTCGAATGCGCCTCCCAATCCTCATGGTCTTTTGACGGTCCATGGTAGTCAATGTTGATCTCGCCGGTGCCGAGAAGCCGTTGCGCCTTGCTTAGAGGCGCTGAAATCGTGCTCGGGGAGGCATCCTTGACCTTGCGCCCCGGTATGGGGAACATGAACTTGGACTTGCCCTTCTGCCCCATCTTGGTTGTTTGGGGCCAACGTTGCCGCTAGACATGCACTCGATTGACGTCTGGGGTTCCGCACGCATCTGGCATGTAGCGGACGTGGGAAGACTAGAGCTGCGAGGTCGAGGCAGCGCACAGGTCAAGGTCGGCGGGTCGTTTGGCGCGACGGGGGCGTGGTGGCAGCGTCTGTACAGAGGAGCCTCAGGAGCTCTGGGAGTTGTCACCGCCAAGAGAGGACTGGAGGACCGAGGACCGGTAGGGCCTGTGATGCTTTTGAAAAGGACTGGCGAGGGCGCGGGACGGCCGTGACACATGTCCAGGGGGTGCCGGCGTGGGAGAGGAGGTCGTGGGAGAAGCTGGCGAGGGTGCCGGGGATCTGGAAGAGTTGAGGAAGGTTGAGCCTGGGGAAGGGCGATCACCAAAAAGCCGAGAGGCAGGGCTAGCGTGGGCGACGGGGCCACCACGATGGACGATGGCACTACTGTGAGAGGCAGGTCCACTAGGCAATCTCCAGAGGAGGATTCCTAGCTTCGAACAGACAATAGTGCTGCGCTATTGCTCGCCCATCGAGCCTCGGACAGCAGGCTGGAAAGGAGACAAGGCAAGGGGCTGCCGGCGCGGTCGTACCCAATGTGACCGGCCTGGCTGCAGCAGCGGCAGATCCAGAAGGGCGGCGTTGCGGGTGACGATGTCGGGTCGCAGAGGGGCGTCGCAGGTGCTTCTCGCCGAGGGAACGTCGGTGAGGGGAGCCGTGGCAGCAACGGGTTGCTGTGCTTGGGACACTTTGGGTCTTGTAGGACGTACCTTAGGGTACTCAAGTTGCCACTGTAGGTAACAAGCCGCCCGAGTAAGGCAGGACCGGGACTCGCTGACCCCCATGATGGAGGAGGATCGCGAAAGGGCCCCCGTCCAGGGCCCATGTGGATTGCATGCATGCAGTCGGTGGTGGTGGTGGTGGTGGTGCCACCCGAACAGGCCCAGGGTGGGCATGGGCACCTTGAGGCAGGTGGGGAAATGGCTCAGGGGCGAGGGGTCGTGGCAGGCGAGCAGGGGCCGCCGCGGTGCACTGCCGACCGTCTTCGTCTGCAAGGCATGCCCTGGCGGACAGCCGTGCAGCTGTGCAACTCGTGCGGTGAGCCAAGCAGCCCAGAGCGCAATCTGCCATCCGTCAGTGAGCCCCAGATCCTCACAGGGGGGCCCTCTGCTCGACAGCTGCTCGCAATCACGAGCACAAAAGCAATAAGCCATGCTGCACGGCGGCGGATATGAAGCAATCAAACGTGGCACGGAGCACCCAGCCCATTGCCCTCTCCCTCAGGTTATCGATATGGGAAGCTGCTGCCCTGCCAGGCCACGCAGAGCCAGCCGGTCCCCGACCTTGGCGTCTGAGTTTGGCCTTTTTTTTTTCTTCCTCTCCCTGCTGTCACAAGCCCAGCCCGCCAGCCGCGGCCGCGCCCGCAACTGGCTCGATCGTCGCCTCTCCATGTCCCAGCCAAGCAAAAACGGCTTGAGTCGGAAGAACCCAAAAACAGCGCCAGCCATGCCCTTTTCGACCCGCAATCCCGTGTCCGCTGGTCGCTCTCGCGTGGCGGCTGAGACAGTGGCCCTCTGCCGCTGGAGAACCCAGCCGAGACACTGTCAGCCAGGTGGCCTGAAGGTGCACAAGACACAGGGTGGCCCGGCGCCTTGGAGCATGACTGGCGATATCCGTCATTGCATGGATCATGGCGCGACGAGCACGCGGCGGGTGCTCCGCCAGCATGGCCATCCGCACATTATCGACTCCACCGCTCCACCACATCCTCTGCACTGGCCCTCGGCTCGCTCAGGTCCCTTGCGTCCGTCACCCACATGCTGGCTCGACTCCACCAAGACGTCTGTTCAAGAGATCCAGAATGCTATATCAGTGCCTGGCCAAACAATACAGCAAAACCAGACGACACACGCGAGACCCTGATGATTTTTTTCCTGTTGATATAGGCCCTAGCCGCCGTATGACCCAGACCCGGCGCTTCTAGCTGGCCTCCTTGCGCGATTAGCTGACCTCCTTGCGGCTGGAGAGCGCCGACCTGAGTCGCGTTTTTGCACCAGCCAGCCGGCCACATCGGTTCAACGTCGTACTCGGGTATTTTCGAGTACGACCCCAGGGCATCTACCAACCCCCAACATTGACGTTGTTCCCCATCGATACTTTGATCAGCTCCATCACGTCGCATTGGCTTTCAGTCGGTTGGCCGGCCCAGTGGCGCTGTTGGGCAAGGCTTGTGTGAGTGCTGGAGTCCATATCCTCGAGACTTTGACGCTAGGCAAGTCGAACCAGAGTCGAAGCTACGCTGAAGGTTCGGAGATCTTTCCATGGTCCCTAAGTCTACGAGCCGCCGAGCTTTCTTCAAACATCGCGAATCCAAAATGGTGCCATGTCCTCAAAGTTACGGCCCCTGGAACCTTATCTTAAGCGGACTTCGGCATGCGAACCTACCTACCTTGAGGTAAGGGCGGGTCAATTGAGTGGAAGTTGCGGCGGCGAGCCTCCACGCAGCGTTGGCACCATCCAGGGCCGCGCTTTCGGCCGAAGCGAAACCGACTGCATGCAACACACCTCAAGCGCCACAACTGCAGCAGAGACACCATAGTCAGGGAGCGCACGTCATTATGTGCGCCAATCTTCGACGGCGAAACAGCTGCAGAGCAGTCAGGTCTTGCCTCAATGCTATTCTTGCTGGTAATCTTGACATCTGCCCGCTCATTTCTTGATTCATTTATTTTAGCTCGGCCCAGTGGTTCGCCAGGGATCGACGGTGCTTTGACTCCGGTCACACGTCATTCGTCAAGCAGCGTGCGGCTGCGATACCCCCTGAAGGACAGCTCCAACTAGCAACGTGACGACGAAAGGATGCGGCAGACTCGCAGACTCGGCTGAGCGAGCTGTGCACGTAGCCATGCAATAATTACAGAACTTCCCAACGGAGAATGTATCCGTCGTCCACCCAGGCGCCGTGCTGAAACTCTGTTTTGGCTGGAGGCCCAGCCGGCAGCAGGGATCCTCGGCTGGCCTGTCACAGAGAGAACTGGAGCTTAAAACCGAGCTTTGACCAATCGCGAGCTGCGCCGCCTTGGGATGCGAAACAGGTGATCAAGGATCTGGAGGACCGGGATCGCAGGTTCGTGCATTGCAGCCAGAACTGAAACGCGGAAGAGACGCGCCCTCGCTTCTTTCTGCGCCCGGTCCGAGTAGGAACAAAGTCTGCAATTGCGGATTAGTCGTGTGCCGCCCTGCCTGCCAGGAAATGTGCGCTTGTCGCTTGTTTGAGTTTGTGTGCAAACCGTCGTCTCCATCCGAACGCTGTGGAGTCCTCGGGGCCGGCGGCGGCCGGGGACCTGCATTCGTGGTCACGATGCCAGTCAGCAATTTCGACGCACCCGCGTAAAGACGGAGCACACAGAACCGACGCGGGCCATCTGTCACCCGACGACATCTACAGTCACTAACTTGGTCGAAGCTCGTTTCAGTCACAAGGTCGTAGACATGAGGCATTTCGACGCACGCAATCTGCAAGTTACACACTAGCTACACCCACCAGACACCGACTGTCTCGCAAGAGATGGACGTTCTCATCGCCAGCCACACAAGAGGAACATGGCAGAAATAGATGTTGGCGCAGCCCGACAACCCACAACACACGAGACAAGCCCCGCTTGATCGGATCGGCAGTTGTTGATGTCTGCGTACCTCGCAAGGCGAGCTGGCCGGCAGATCGCCGTGCGCAGCAGGAACGTGGTGTAGACTTCGTCACCATGAAACGAAACAGCCGCGTCATATGGCACCCTGTCGTTGGTATTCCTTGACATGGCGGTAACACCAACCTTACTCGCTCCATGCTTCCCAGACGATCGCTCCGAGTGTCTGCCGAGATGCCCATTGGGTGTCCGTCTCCCAATGATCCTTGCCGGTAGGTGTCGGGGAATTCTCTATTTCTTTTACTGTCCCCGTGAAGATCCCAGGGCCTCCTTAGTCATGCGTGTGTGGTCCCGCTCGCCCCAACGTTGCATTGAAGAAGGAAATGCTTTTTGAGAGAGACCTAGCCGAGTCAGCATTCAGGGATCGTTGGCGACGGGACCACAGAAGAAAAATGTGGCGAAAAGAGGGCCATGCGCGCGCGCCAGCTGTCACGTTGTTCTATTCTGTAGGCTTCGGACATTTGACAGCAGGGATCCAGCAACCGGGGTTGGAGGAAAGTGAGATTGGCGGAGTGGTTTTTTCTGATATTGTGACATGTCACCTGCACCGCAGGCCTATTGCCAGGTCTGAGCACTCCGTCATGTGAGACCGCACTCGGTAATAACCAGTCGGCACATTCTCTTTTCGACGTATGAGGGATGCTGTCAGCTGAGAGTACTGTCGCAGTATTAATTATTGAGTGCGCGGCATCGACATGGTAGGATCATAAAGGACAGGTTCTCTTTTCTTTGCTTTTCACGCCGCCTCACTTCCGTCTGCCCGGATTCTGAACGCCAAAGAACTTCTCATTTGTACCCTTATCTAAGGGCGGTACGTTCTTTCTAGCTCTACTCTATATTTGGGTGAATGTCAGGCCCGGTATATTCTCCCCATGGCAGCCCCCACTCTCCCACCCTTGACTCGGGCCACAGAGTCCAGAAGAAAAAGATGCATGCTCCGGAGATATATGACGTACGAACAGCCGTCTTCCTTGACCGAGAGGATCTGCCGACGACGTTTCGAGACGCGCGTAGGCGTGGAGTACAAAGCGTCCAGGGTTCATGGGCCCTGTGATCTGTGATCTGGGAGGAGTAAAGAAGATCCGCTATTTTGACAAGCGGTGTGATCGCTGGAACGGCGGTTGATGGGTTCTGGGCGGAGGACGGGGCGAATGGCAAACAGACCGAGAGGCAAGACCGCGAGAGGGAGGGGCAATATACCCCAGGTTATGGGGCCGGTATACCCGCGGCCGCTTTTCTGTCCTTCCCGACTGCCTGACGACCTGAAGGCCAGACAACCCGGGCGTCCAGGCTGCGTGTCAGGCGATATGGATCCAAGATGTGTGTGGGTGATTGGTGAGATCGGGTGTGTATGTGTGTGTGTGTGTGCGGGTCCAACGCGTGGTTCGGGGGTTGAGCCAAACATGTTTCAGTTCTTGGATCGCTTCCATCGGCTGGTTCATTCCGCCATGCCTACCTAAATACCTTAAGGCTTTAGTGTTGGAGACTCCTATCGCGGGCTCCAGGCTCCTCGAAGTCTATGCAGACTTGAAAAGCAGGGAAATACTGCATTGTGGAAAGAGACTCGAGAGCACGGCCTGGAGTTGTCAGGGCCGAGAGATATTCCATCATGCTTCCCGTGCAAAGACAGATCCATCCTTGAAGCGTTTATAGTAAGTATACAGGAGAGTGACAGGTGACACACGTGCATGGCAATCCAGAGTTATACCACTCGTTATGCTCGTACCTTGGAACATCTGCATGTTTCCGACTTCCTGCACTCTCGGGACCTTGTCCCTGTCACTAGTCTAGCTAGTCCCCTAGGCTTAGTCTCAGGCCGGCTTGTCTCAACGTCAACGTCTGTGCGGTGGCGTATAGCGTGCGGGAGCGGATGGCAATCGGCATCAGCTACCTATGCCACTACTATGCACGGAGCCGTCTGGTGTCGGGAGTCTGAGCCGCCTCAAACGGGAATCTCGGTATACCTAGGTGCCAACTAGTGCGTGTGTCTGATCCACTTGAGCGCAGAGATATATCTCTATACTCTTGCGTGATGCAGATCTCCGTGCCACGCCTGAAACACTAGCTCTGTGGCGGTGAATGTGGTCGCCATCTATAAGCTCAATACATGAAAGAAAAAGGCTCCGGAGATGTGTCCGGCCGGCATACGATATGGTTGTGGGGCTGCCCTGCGGACGAGGAAGGAATGTGGCAGACGCCGCCTAGCTGAGTGGTCTCTCGCCTAGGGCAACATACTTGTCGAGCGGTCTTTATGTGATTATGTGGGACAATGACATCACTTGGCCTCGAGAAATGTTGATGTATGAAAGTCACGAGTTAGCGGTCCTTCTTTTGAGGTTTGGGCTATACTGGTGGTGTGTTCTGCGAAAGAGTGCCTGGGGATGCTTTTGTGATTCACACTAAGATTGACGACACGAAGAATTTCACCAAAAAAGAGCTCAACATCATATGAATGTGGTTCGTCATGTTTTTATCATGTTTAACTATTATACTTCAGGTTAAGATCGTCCGAACCAGTTGCTCCAATTTGGATTGGATAATAAACCTAAACAAAAATAAATTTTGTTTTTTGAAAAGACCTAGTTTGATAATTGATTCGCAAGTGATGGTGCTTGATGAAAAAAGTACATGACTTCATCCTCAAGCCTCCATATCACCAAACAGACACGAGTCATTGGCGTCATTGGCTTTACACTTCTGGATGATCCATGGCTTGCCTGCCTCGCCCTATCTCATCTGCTTACCCGCCTAGACAAAGGTACCATGAAGAGTAAGGAAGAAGGAGAACTTGTTCAAGTCTTTCCATAAAATTCCAGGCCACAGGTCGCTTGTTGTAGCTTGGTGATTAGCGCTCTCATGATTATTCTCCTCTTGCAACAACTCCGGATCCGCTGCCAAGCTGTGTTTTCACTCTAGTTTTGTGAAATGAGCAGCAAAGGAGGGGTATCTTACTGGCCCTATGTAAGGCTGAACATCGATTGTCTCTGTCGTACTTATAAATTCAGAGAATGAATAACAAGATAATGTGGCTCTTCTTCGCTGCCTGGGGGGCTTATGACTACACCATGTCTGTGCTACCTGCCTTGCTGAGAGAGAAGCAGACAGCCAGCGATCTCAATGCAGAACCGGGGGCAAGAATCTGTTCAAAAACCCAGTTCATCCATGCCTCCAAAAATAAGTGCTCGGGGTAAGCCCCCTTTGCCCCTTTCCGGCCCGTCCTAGACCTCACTGCCGACCACCACCGCCGCCGCTGCTGCCAAAGATGCCGCCGTTGATCATCTTCCGCGCCTCCCGGTTCATGATCCGCACCATCTCGAGCCCCGCCGCCTCAGATACTTCCTGCCCGTCGCGCGACCGGGTGACAGGGAGGTCCTCGTTGAGGCTGTTGCGCAGGTGGCCGACGTGGTGCCGCTCGCAGGGCGCGGTGCTGAGCCACTCGAGCTCGAACGGGTCCGTGGCCTCCATACGAAGGTGCCGGTACCAGCTCGGCGGCGGGATCGAAGGGGACGGGAGGGAGCACATCCGTGCCTGTTGGACGTGGGTGAATGTCAGTTTGTGATATTACTTCGTGGAGTGTGGAAGGTATATTGCAACCAGTTTTGTGTGTGCGTGTGTATGTGTGTGAGAAAGTGAGAAGAAAAAATCGGAGTGACGCACGTATCCGTAAAAAGGCCCCGTGTTGACGCCGAAGAAAAAGACGACATTGCTGCACACGCGGAAGGCATCAACGAAGACGGCCTCGTTGATCTTCTGCGTGGCCCAGACGCCCGTGTTCTGAGCCTGGTAGATGTTGGTGTAGTTGTACGATCGGAGGACGAAGAAGCGGGTTTCTAGTCATCTCGGGTAGCATGACGTGGCAGAGTTAGTATATGAACAGTAACACGAATGAGAGAGCTGTGAGAATGAAGTAGATGATCACTTGGTCCAGCGAGAGGAAGAGACGTGCAAACAAAATAGCTGATAGGACTATGAGGCAACCACATGCGACAACGAAAGCATGTCGAATCCGGAGTCTGGCGGCAGCGCTGCGGCTCCTGTAGAGTGGGTGGTTATGGGAGTAGAAGTGCTTACCACCAGACTGCCCCGCGTCGAAGTCCCTCGGGCTCATCAAGTTTTCGCGCTCCTTCTCCGGCTTGCGATCCTGCGGCTGGTTGATCGTGAAGGGCTTCTTGATCGAGTGTTGGGTAGAATGATCGTGAGTCTCGGGTACGGGAGCATGGCCGCCGGAGTCGTCATGACTCGGAGATCCCTGATGCTCCTCCTTCTTCAGCTCAGGGAGAGCAGGCCGTGCCAGATCATAGCTGATACTGCTCTCGCGCCGTGATCTGTAGCTGCTCTCGGACTGACGACGACCTTCGGAGTACACAGAGCGCTCACGTTGACTAGACCGACGACGATCATCCGGGTATTCCGAACGCTCACGATGACTAGACCGGCGGGAGTTGCGCTGGTTTTGGATGCTGTAACGGCGCTTTGCGGGACTTCTGGATCGCGAGCTGTCTCGATGATGCTGGTGGCTCCCGCGGCGTCGGACCGTGTCGTGATGGTCGTCTTCCGAAGTAAGGCTCTCACGATACCGTGCAGTCCTCCTGCGCCGACCATTCTCGTGACGAGATGAAGTCCGGTGCGATCTCGATCGGGAGCTCGATTCATGGCCACTGCGGTGGCTGTGGCTGTCCCGTCTGCGGCTCCGGCCGCCGCCACGGTACGGATAATTGCGCTCTCTAGGTTTGTAGTTTGAGGATGCTGTTTCACGTGCGGCGTAGTGATGAGAGTCGACGGACCTGCGGGAGTGGACTCGACCCTCCTCGTAGTCGTCGAAGCGGTCGCGAGTTGCATAACGCCTCGGTGCGATGTTCTCCTGCTGCGCAACCTCGATCTCGGAGAGGATTTCCGTCGATGCGCCGGGGCTGTGAGGGGCTCGTGAGAAGTCTTGCTGTTGCTGCTCATGGTTTTGGCTCTGTGCCGCCCCATGGGCAGTATTACTGAGACCGGTGTTGCCGTGGTAGTTGTCCACACGCTGCAAGTCAGCGCGGGCGGCGTCGAGAGCGGCTTGTTGTCGGTCAAGAGCCTGGTGTGCGTGGAACGCCCGGCCGTGATGGGACTGCTCGAACCAGCCGGAGCCGGCGAGCCAGCGGTAGATATCGTGGGCGGTTGCTGGGTCCTGGATGAGATATCTCAGTGTGGTCAATGGGTCGGTGTCCTCGGCGACGGGGAAGCTGTCCATGATGGCATGCTGAGTGCCCTGACAGGGTTCGTGGTGGTTAGGACAGTTGTTGAAGCAGCGTCGTGTTCAGCTTGCATTGCGAAGTCTAGTCGGAGCCGAGATCGCTGCACTGTTTGACTTGAGTCTTCTGTCCAGGCGTGAAAGTGTGCCTGGCGAGGTTGATGCTTAGACAAACGGGGCAGGTTGTGATTTGACGAGCTTCCGTTTTGGTCAGTCACTCCAGCGATAGACGTGTGCCATATGCAGTATTGTTAGGCCGAGCACGTCTGAAACGCAATACCAATCGGGATCCAGAAATCAAGAAGCCAGGCATTCACATTGCCAAAAAATTGGGCGCGACAGAAGCCAGAATTCATAGCCGTGCGCGAGGAAGCAGAAAGGCTGCATGTATCCGTCTTTGTTTGCGGCGTGACATCAGACGGCGCCCTTTGGGCCTGACAAAGATCTACCTGAGCCGGACACTACGCTGGTGGCATGAATGTCGCAAACAACGCGCCCTGGATCGTAGCATACAGGACCATGAACATGACAATCCTCCCGCCAAACTGCGATGTCTTCGCATCGGAAAGCTTACTGGCCAGCCAGAGGTACCACAACGGGTAGGCGGACGAGATTCTCGAGATGATCTGGATGTGAAAGTTCGTGATCGCAAGGCCGGCGAGGAGGACCTGGGTCAGAGCAATGGAGCGAGCTAGCCAGAGCGCATGCTTGTCGACAGAACCAGCCGTCTTGCTTGTCAACCAGGACGAGTCTCGGAGAGTGTCGGAGCCTGACTTGAGCATGAGGTACAAGACAGGCGCGGCCAGGAGGAAGAGCGGGATGTTTCCCGGCACCCAGTACCGAAGAAAGCCAACGTTCCTGGATTGGACAGAAAGTCATTAGCAAAGCGGTCAAGCATATCCGCAGCATGACTGATCCAACGCACCAGTAATGTGCCTGCACAAACGTGTAAATGCTTGGCATTGTACTACTACACCAGGGACGCAAAGTCTCACCCTCAGGCCTCATGCAAAATGTTAGATATGCAGAGAGCTGAGGCGCAACGAAGCCAACCGCGATCGCCAAGCCTCCGACCACGAGGGCAAGGCGGCGCCTTATACTTGTTAGGGTCGGCCGGGAGCCTGTCATCTCGACCATCAGGGCAACGGCAAAGGGAATGCCGTTGAATAGGCCGTTGCTGCGGAAGGCACAAGAGAAGCCGAACCATAAGCCAGACGAAATCAAACTGGCATCGTGGGCGAGGCGGCGTTCCTGCGAGTCAAGCAGACCTTTGGCGAGGAAGAAATACCCCAAGAACGACAGCAGTGAGAAGGTGCTCTCGGCATAAGGTGCGGAAAGAAAGAGCCCGGCCGGCGACACTATGTGGAGGAGTGCTGCTGTGAAGGACAGGCTCTTATTCTTTGTCATCGTCAAACCCAGCTGATAAAGCACCAACACGACGAGAAGGTGAGAGAGGTGTGAGATGACGATACCCGCCAGGGGCTCGAATGAGTCTCCGTCAGCATGGATGCCGAGAAGGTCCAGCCCTACAGAGCAAAAAAGGTCAGCTTCATGCATTCGAGAGTTCCGATGAAGGTTTATGGCTGTCAAGATCTACCTCGAAGCAGTTGAGCCACGAGCCATGGAGGCCCGGGACCAAAGGCCCGCTCCTGCTCGAAAACGTATCCCCTGCGGGCAGATTGCACGAAATAGATCGCGTCCCAGCGCGTCAACTTGGAAGCAATGTCCCACGGCCTCTCACTGCTGGCATTGGGGCGTTGAGCCGTGACCAATGTGGTGGACGTGTCGTAGGGTTGAGCGATGCCGCTCCAGATCGCGATGGCGAGGAGCAGAGCCTTCCAGGCAGTGAATGCGCGTAAAAGCGAGGCTTGAGGCCGAGAGGGCTCGATCAGTGATGAAGCCATTACGACCTTGATGAGGCGCCTCAGCTGCGCAATGTCGAAGACTGGGGGCCCCGAGGAAGGGATTCGGGCTGGCGAAGATGCAGCGTGTGGTGAGACCCAAGAGGACGCGGTAGCGACATTTGTCGTTAGCTCAAACAATCCCAGTGCCAGGGCTGTTGTTTGGGCCCACATCATCGGCCTGTGCCACCAGAAGAACCCCTGAAACGGCAGGGCTCAGTGGGTGACGGCGGTCGACACAACGATGGAAAGGATCTTTCTCAGTCGCAGAAGTCGTCAGAGTCACTTCTCATGCATTCTGTGAATGTCCATGGTGATGCAGCCATCACACCATCCTCAACTGAATGTGCCGCCATGGTGGAACTGCCCCGAGTCGCGTCTATTGTTATGCGGCTCGCGTCCAACGCACTCTACACACCAAAAATCTTGAATGACGTGGGCCTGTCTCTGCACGGGTATCACGGGACGTTTTCGCCGGTGTCTTCTAGTGCTTGGCGGTCGAGTCTTGGCAGACTTCACCATGACAATTCATTCATATCACCTGGCTTCTCGAGACAGCCCAGCACACGAGCCGGGCAGTTGGCGTTGTGGTTTAGGCAGATTGTTATGGTGCCCCTGCGAGAGGCGGTGATCACCTGGGCCTCCTAAGCGACGTCTGCGCGGTGAGGGGCTCGATTCGAGACAGCGGCAAGATCATGTGTACCGCCTTCCGCTGCTAGCTAAACTGTCACCTGGCTTTTTTGTGTGCAGAGCGTATGTGAGAGGCAAGACATGCTTTCGATTTGGAAATCTCCGTGGCCCAAGGCGAGCGGGGCCTGCGCGGAGCGGGAACGCTAGGGCAGAGTCTCCTCTGCCAGGGCTTTGACCGCGGGGTAGCAGAGGTTCTTGATGGCTGGCTTGGACATGGTCATGAGACCTGCTGGTGTGGCACTCTTGTGTAGATGGTGGCTTCGACTCGGCGGCGATCCGCTATTCTCTCCAGACGCAACGTGGACAGGCGGTGAGGCTAGAAGTCTCGTCGGGCGGATTGCGTGGTGTTTCGGTCCTCGTAGCAGCGAGTGCGCGTCGAAGCTGACGTCGCTACTGCGTACGTTGCCGGAGAGTCTCAGGCGCCGGGGGTTGAGGTCAGTGCCGATTCCCGCCGGATCGAGCTGAGAGTGGCAGCAGTGCGCGATCGCCTGATGGACTGGACTTGCTTCCAAGGATGTCGAGGCAGGGGCCGGAGCAAGGTGGCCGTCATCGTGGAGATGCCATGCGCTGGCGGTCCCTCGATTCGTGCTGGAGCTCTGAGCTCTGAGCCACCCCCGCCGCCGACCCCACTGCGCTGTCCACATGTCTTGGCCGCCCTCGGCCGGCCGCCGCTAGCCCTACAATAGTCGCACAGCGCCCGGCTCTCTCAGCCGCGCCCTGACGACATCACTTTTTACTTTTGTCTTGCAAGCGGCCAGGCCCATGCCCAGCCCAGCCCAGCGCCAGCATTCTTAACGCCAGATGCTGCTGCTCCGCGACCGCCCATCGCAGTCCACGGCGACCTCACTCTCCTTTTAGATGCCCATTACGATTGTCCACGCTTCAGGACCAGCCCTTCCCTACGCCGTGCGCCCCTCACCACCCAAACAGGTTCTCGCCTTGCCCACAGTCGACCTTGCCGACCACGGCACACTCCTTACATGCGTATACGCTGATAGAGTCGCCTAGATCGGCTGCATGATTCCGTGCGGGTCCAGACTGCCACGGATTCAAGGTTGGAAGGTCACAGACGTCAAATCGTGAAACTGCAACATGGCCTTGGCCTACGACGACAAGCCCAAGCCCTTGGGCGGGCCGACTCTCATGGGTGTCCCCGTCAAGCATGTCTCATTGGCAACCGTAAGTCGTCTCGGCCGCTTCCTATCCGACAGCAGTGCTCCCAGACACGGCTTACTGACTCAATTGGTCCTTGGACAGCTCACTTTCCAAAACTCGATCCTCATCCTCCTCGTCCACTACTCGCGGATCATGACGCCCTCTGGCGACCACAGATACTTCACTTCCACCGCCATATTCCTCACCGAGGTCATCAAGCTCGCCATTTCCCTTACAGCTGCCATCTACGAAGTGTCACGCAGTCTCGCGCCCTCGACACCTGCGACGGTGCTGTTCGAGCAGTTGTACAATGCTGTTTTCTCCGGCGATGGCTGGAAGCTGGCCATCCCTGCGACCTTGTACACGATCCAGAACACGCTGAACTATGTTGCGCTTGGAAATCTTGACCCAGTCCACTTTCAGATTCTGTACCAGGTCAAGGTGAGCTACATTACCATTGAAAGTTTCGTCTTTCAGAGACGTGCAGGCTAACACGTCCCTTCTACAGATCCTCACCACCGCGATCTTCACGGTGACAATGCTCGGCCGGTCCTTGACAGTGAACCGCTGGATAGCCCTGGTCGTTCTGACTGTTGGCGTCGCAATTGTCTCGATTCCTTCCTCCACCCCGGAAGTCGGCATGTTTACCCTTCACGACATGACCGACCACTTCTTCCCACGATCGATGCACGAACTTGGACAGATTGCCAACGGCATGGGCGAGGTCGCCAACCACTTGACGCGGCGTAGCCTGAACGGTCTCTCCGAGGTCGGCATGGCGTTGACAAAGCGATCGGCGACGTACGAGGGCATCGACGAAGACGTTACACAGATCGGCATGAATTACTCGATTGGCGTGGCCGCGGTGCTGGTCGCCGCTGTCATTTCGAGTTTGACTGGGGTGTACCTTGAGAAGGTTCTCAAGGATCCGGCCACAACGGCCTCGGTGTGGACGCGCAACATCCAGCTGTCCTTCTACTCATTGTTCCCGGCTGTCATCTTCGGCATTGTGTATAAGGACGGTGAAGAGATTGCCCAGCACGGGTTCTTCGACGGCTACAACTGGGTTGTCTGGGCTCTAATTGTCTTGCAGGCAGTTGGAGGAGTCCTAGCATCGTTGTGCATCAACTACGCGGACAACATTGCCAGGAACTACGCAACAAGCATCAGCTTGATCCTCAGCTTCACTTTCAGCGTGTGGTTCTTTGACTTCAAAGTCTCTATTATGGTAAGTATCCGGCCCCGTCACTCATAAAGGAGACCCTGCTGACAATACTGCACTTGTTCAGTTCCTCGCTGGTGCTGCGCTCGTCCTTGCTTCTACGTTCATGTACACAGGTGGAAGCAGACGCAGCCGCCCACCACCGATCCGCATCGCGAGCTACCAGAAAACCACGATTGACCCCGCTATGACTCCGGAGCGCACAAACGATAAGCTCGCAGTGCCTACGCCGCAGGACGTCATGAAGTCGATGGGAATGTCCACCTCGCGGCCATCATCACCGCTACGGCATCACTCGAGGACACCGATGCAGAGAGATAAGAACTACGACGAATGAGGCAACGAACAAAGCATGGGAGTGTTCCTGGGGCCGATTTCAGATCGAATTCCAACCCCAACGGACACACTACCTTCGCACACAATTGATCTCGTGTGCTTGCAGTGGTTGTTGTGGCTGACGAAAAAGCTCGAGGATAGATGAGCATCACCGGAAGGGCCTTCAACGTGTAAATAGTTTTGTTCTGCTTGGAAATGATACCACATACTATATTTCTCAATGCGGCTGTGGATACATTATGACTGTTGGCAGGAGGCTTGAGTTGCCGGCTAATTATCACCTTCAACGTTCTTCAAGGTATTTCTGACTTCCCGAAGATGCGCCTTAAGGGGCCCCCAGCTCCATTGGGGGTACGCGACAGGCTCAGGCTGAGTCGAAACATGGGTGCGGGCGTGTGTGCCGCTGAGTCGTGGAAGTCGCTCCTTCCAAACACGCTGTCGGCCACGTCAGGCAGCTAACACAAACGGAGCGCGCACCGGCTGAAGGGAAGTGGTGTCTCACTAGATCAAACTCCAGCACGGGAGCATCAAATGAAGGATCCAAGGCATTCTTGCGTTCGTAACAGCAAGTCGCCTTCGGCCAAGATCGCAGCCATAGCCACAAAACAACACTTGAGTTTCCAACGCCGATACCTAGTACACGAAACGTTCGGTACCTAGTACACGAAACGTTCGGTACCTAGTACACGAAACGTTCGGTACCTAGTACACGAAACGTTCGGTACATGGGCACGACCACACAGCGTCTACCGTGCCTCACAGCCTGAGCTCAAGATGCCGGACGACTACCATTACAACCCAGCGGGTGATGCACCCGACGACATGTCCTGGATCAGTTCGTCCTCGAACAGGGATCGGAGTACGAGAGCCCTGGCACAGGCCGAAGCACCTTTTTATCTCAGGCAGCAAACGTCAAACAAGTACCCACCGATAGCAACGCCCTCAAGCTACAATACAACTCAGAACCCGCTTGCCTACAGCCGCGCTGGGCTTGAAGCTCGCGGGCTGGATGATTTCGGTACGACCTCCATCTTGTTGCCTACGGGTCGATACGATTGTTGTTCGAGAACTAATACCACTAGACCGTCGGCTTCTGGGTCTCCCACAGCAGGGCTTCGCGCCGTCAATGAGCACCGAAGTGCCCACTCCAAGAATGTCTTTGCCCTCGAGCCACGTCGCACAGAGACGAATCCTTGGGGACGCGAGCCACCATTTTCGGCCGGTTTTCATGCATAATCCTACTCAGCATTCACCATTCTTGAGCCAACAACCCGGTCCTGCTCCAGTAACTTCGACTCATGCACCTGACAGTCAAATTGTCGTCCGACGCCAACCACCTTTATCGTATCCGTTCGCAATACCTGAAAGTCGACCAGTAACCCCACCACGCCGCCTTCGTGAGTTGTCGTTGTGAACAGGCTTTCAATTCACGGTCGTCTGACAACCACTGTACAACAGAATCCACTCCAGACCCGCAAACATTCGAGAATGTCTCGTCACCGGTAGGCTTTGGAGCAGAGTCCAGCCCAGTTACGAGGTCATCGGCGGTCAAAGATCGCCCAAACTACCACAGACGGCAAAATGGCCAAACATCACAATTACCTGTTGCTCTGGGTACGGGCAATCTCGACACCGTCCCTCCCGTCGTCAACAATATTCGTCTCATCTCTCCTCGTCAGGCACTACCGAGCAATTTCCATCCAGTCTTCCCACACGAGCTATTCAACTACATCCAGTCTAAGTGTTTTCCTCTGGTCTATGGCTCGAGCGACAATGTCGTCATTTCTGCTCCAACGGGTTCGGGCAAGACCGTGATCCTTGAGATGGCCATCTGCAAGCTTCTCGGCTCTCCCGGTGGCGAAAACTTCAAGATTGTCTACCAAGCTCCAACCAAGTCACTTTGCTCTGAACGGGCTAGAGACTGGGAGCAGAAGTTTAGACACATGAACATCTCATGCATTGAGCTCACAGGAGATACATCCCAAGCTCAAGCCCGCCGAGTCGGAAGTGCCTCGATCATCGTCACGACACCTGAGAAATGGGACTCAATCACCCGAAAATGGTCCGACCATCGCAAGTTGCTGGAGATGGTTCGGTTAGTCCTCATCGATGAGGTGCACATCCTCAAGGATATCAGAGGAGCCACCCTGGAGGCCGTGGTGTCTCGCATGAAAACTATCAGCGCACATGTGCGCTTTGTCGCCCTGAGCGCGACGGTCCCCAACATCAAAGACATTGCAACCTGGTTAGGGCTGAATCATGGCAACCAGGTATCACCTGCGCATTTCGAGGCATTCGGAGAAGAGCTGCGCCCAGTGCAGCTCAAGAAGTACGTATATGGCTTCCCACCCAAGTCGAACGCGTTTGTGTTTGAGAAAACGCTGGATGACAAGCTTCAGGTGCTGCTCAGCAAGCACTCCGAGAAGAAGCCGATCATGGTGTTTTGCTTCACACGAAAATCATGCGAGGCCACCGCCCGCAAGCTTGCAGAGTGGTGGTCTGCCTGCAGCAATGAGGACAGGGCATGGGCTGCACCGCTACGCCAAATCAAAGTGCTGCACAGAGACTTGCAAGAGATTGCGCCTTACGGCGTGGCGTACCACCATGCTGGGCTGGACTCCCAAGACAGGACGACCGTTGAGCAAGGATTTCTCAACGGCGACTTACTTGTCATCTGCTGCACGTCAACATTGGCTGTTGGCGTCAACTTGCCCTGTCATACCGTCGTGCTCAAAGGCACGGTTGGGTACTCGAACAATCAGATGCAAGAATACTCTGACCTCGAAGTCATGCAAATGCTGGGTCGAGCTGGGCGACCTCAATTCGACAAAGGTGCGGTCGGCATCATCATGACGACGCATGAAAACGTGCAGCGATACTCGGCGATGGTATCAGGAGAGCAGATGCTTGAAAGCACCTTGCATCTCAATCTCCTGGAACATCTCAACTCTGAAGTTGGCCTGGGAACGATCAAGGATATCCCAGCGGCACGCAAATGGGTCAGTGGCACATTCCTCAGCGTTCGCATGCGGCAGGCGCCGAATCACTACAACGAAGGTGGAATCCGCAGCCCAGCAGACGCAGATGCCCGCATGCAGGAATGGTGCGAGCGGGATATCAGCCTGCTCCAAGAACATGGCCTCATCAGCGAGAGCAGCCCTTTCAGCTGTACAGAATACGGTAACGCGATGGCCCGGTATATGGTCCAGTTCGAAACGATGAAGCACTTGCTGGCAATCCGTCGCAGCGCCAGCTTGGAGGACATGGTTGGTCCAGCATGGCTCTAATACGGAGTTCGAAGCTGACACTTTTGATCACAGCTCAATGATCTCTGCCAGGGACAAGAGTTTAAAGAGTTCCGCCCTAAACCGAGCGAGCGCACCTTCCTTCGCAGCATCAACGGGGAGAAGTTCGTCCGCTTTCCCATTGCCGGCAACGTCACCGAGACTTGGCACAAAGTATCCCTCATCGTCCAGGTGTATCTCGGCGGATGTGAATGGCCGAACGAGAAGGACCTGGGGGCCCTGAAAAGACAACTGGCCACAGAAAAGCATATCATTTTTGATCGCCTCAACCGACTTGTCCGCTGTCTCATTGATTGCAAAGCATATGACGGTGACGGTGCAGGGACACGCAACGCACTCGAGCTGGCCCGATGTTTGAGTGCGAACGCCTGGGATGGGCTGCCTTGTCAACTCGCCCAAATCCCCGGCTTCGGACCCGTTGCTGTGAGAAAGTGGAACGCACGAGGTATCAACACGGTGAAACGGATTGCAGCAATGGATTTCCAAGAAATTGAACGCATTGCGAGCCGCAACCCCCCCTTCGGCCGCAACCTGTCCAAGACCCTGGCAGACTTTCCACAGCTACAGCTCGATACAACTCTGCATGAACCCCGGGCGAAAAGCAGCCCCCAAGACGAAGTCATCGTTAGTGTGCATGCACAACTGCGTCACTCAACCCCAAACAGGTCACCCAGTTGGAACAAGAAGATCCCTGCTGTAACGTTCATCGTTGTGACTTCCGAAGGTGTCCTCAGCTATGTCTGGCGTGGCAACATCAAGCAGGTTGACTCCGAGAACGGCCTCTCTCTCAAGTTCTCAGTATCCCTCAGCCGCCCAGCACAGACCATTATGTGCTCTTTCAGTTGTGAAGAGATTGTCGGCACAGAAGTAGTCTCTGAGCTAAGATCAGAATTGCCCGCGGAGATATTTACCTTGCGCGCGCCAACTCTTTCGGAACAACGCGTCGTGGACAACAATAACCCCCGGAAGAGCGCCAAAGAGATAGAGTATGACGATGTCTCTGACGAAGATCTACTCGACGCCCTGGATCCATCGCCTGCTCTTGATGAGCTTCAACAAGATACAGGCGACGACCGCCCTGAACACTGGAGCCAGTCAGATTTCCCGCTCATTGACGACGTCCTGCGCGAAGCGGAAACACCCCAGACCTACGAACCAGCGAGAATGGACAATGGTCGGTGGATGTGCAACCACGTCTGCCGAAATAAGGGCCTCACGAAAGCGGGCAAGCCATGCAGTCACAAGTGCTGCGCAGAAGGTCTGGACAGGCCTCGAGCCCCACAAGTATTAAAGAAAGCCAAACCTGCTGCCGGGAAGGATGCATCTGGCTATGGTCAAAAATTAGCCCATGTCGGAGAGAAGGACAGCCGGCAGCAGAGCCGGGACGACACGATATTTTCCCTCAAAGGCAGCCGCAAGCGTCTGAGAGACGATCCTTGGGCCTGGCCTGGCCAAAAAGAACCGGCCTATGAAAATCCACGTACGAAACGTGCCTCCGATGTTGACTGCATCGACCTCTCAGCATTGTCAGAAGATGATCTTATCGGTGGAACGAAGAGTAATTCGAAGAGGACTTTGTCCTCGGCCGAGAAAGGGAAACAGAAGATCACTAACTTGCATCGAAGAATTTCTGGAACGACCAGAAAAACACCTCGACTAACCAAAAGCTACCATTCACACGCGGATTCCGCGCGAACTCATACATCTGCAGCCACTGACCGTCCGAGTGAACCAGCGAGCATCGCGAGAAGGGCTCCAAAGCTGTCACACCAGAATGACACCGTGTTCGATGAGTTCGCTAGTGGCAGCGACGATGACGATCTCCCAGCGATTGAGGAGATCATGAGAGGCTTGCACGAAGGCAAGGCGGAGAGCACAGCAACCCATGGTTCACTAGATGATGCCGCGAATGGGTTCAATGCCGCGCAAGCATCCGCAAAGCACGAGATGAGCACATCTCCTCACTCAATCGAGCAGTTGTGTGAGTTCCCAACTGGCCCTGTTTCGGCGTTACCACCAGCGCAACATGTGCTCTACGATGGTGACCTCAAAAGACCTATTCACGAGGATAGACGCAACATGGACCTATTGGAGAACAACAAACAAGACGACTCACAGCACAACGAACCTTTGTTTTTTGGAGATCCATTCCAGGTTAGTATCGATCCCGACTCGGTGAGCAGCAAGGCCTCCGCGCCTCTTAACGAGCCGGCCTGGGTGGCCACGATGGATCCAGACCTGATCGACTCGCTTCGTGATGTGGTGAACTTTCTCGAATGAGGCAAGACCTTGCAAAAAGACGATGAGATTAAAGACTGGGTTGCAGTGATGTTGAGATGCCAGCCATGCCCAATCGGCCAAAAACACAATTGCTTGAACTATTTGTAGATCTAATGCACCAGTAGCTATAACCAGAACTTTGGTCAGAGCATGGCCGACTTGGGTGTTCTTTCTCCTTATTATGGATGTGGTTGTGGCAGAGAGCGCCCAGCACAACTTCGAATGGTCCCTTATATGCCTTGCTATTATGGAACGTCTGAGACTTACTTGCTTGTACGGCCAGTCGTTCCTTGTGATTGCGGATCGTCAGAGAGTAGATCACGCTCCGGAGCACACCAGACTTCGAGGCGTCAACCTCCACTCCTTCGGAGCGTCTGGACCTAGCGACAGACACCAACCGAAAGCGGCGGCACAGACAGCACTTTTTCACATAACCCTCTGTATGGAGAGACTACTCTGTGAGTATGCCAAGCTTTTAAGCTTTCTCGCTCCGAGCTTTTGGATACACGCATCCCGAAAGCGAGCCCTGTTCAACTTATGGGCTTGCCCTGTGACTACTTAGGCGCGGAAATTATGGACTGTCTTCGAAAGATGGACCGAACGATGTGGGATGATACTAAGAATAGGTCTTGTCTTTCCACCGCGGTCGTGCCCCTTCACATTGTCTGCAGAACGGAGACGAAGATAAAGACGAAGATAAAGACGAAGATAAAGACGAAGATAAAGACGAAGGAGATATAGATGTAGGCTATATAATGTGATTCGGGATCCGCTGGAACTCAAGCCAATTGTGGAAACTCCTCACCCAAGGTATCCCGCTCGCCAACGAGGATGCTGTAAGCAATGCCAGCGTAATCCCTCGCAGCCCGCAAGACCTCCTTTGAGGCGGCTAGTGCCTCATAGGCCCCATACAGATGCAGGAATGCCCAGGGGACCATGTCGCTCAGGAAGCCCCAATGCGTGATCTCGAGGACCGAGGGCTGCTTCGCTGTATTCTTCCGGCCACCCCCACCCGTCGGAAGGGTTGCCGTAATCACGAAGCCGAGAGACTCCATTCCCTTGACGATCATCCTGATGCACTCCGCAGGCTTTCCACCTTCGAGGGACATAGCAGCCAGCGCGAAATAGGGAGCCCACAACTCCAGCCGAATAGCCCGCGCGGCGGACGGATAAGTCTCCTCCATCTGCGCCAGAACCTGCTGTGCAGCTGCAGGCTTTGTTCCCTGCGGTCCAGCGAGGAGCTTCTCCAGCCTTTTGTGCAGAGTCTTGCGGCGGGCGAGCGCCTCGGTGGTGGTCTGCTTCCTGCTGAGACATAGCTCGCAGGCGCACGTGAAGCCCCAGGAGGCGAGGCCCTTCTGCACCTCCGCGTAGGACTCCAGGATCTGCGGCGAGCGGTAGCCGAAGAGCAGTTCTGTGCCGGCATCGAGATCCCGCGCAGCGCGGATGATCTGCATGTCCCCGATGAACGAGCGGCGGCAGTTTCCAACGCAGGAGTGGTTGATGCGGGAGGCCAGCGGCCACAGCCCGGATGTGGCGAACTTGGTCTTGGCCGCAGCGGCTTGGTCTTCGCCATTTCTCGCAGAGCGCCCCGAGTGCGCCTCGCGGGAAGTCCGCGGCGCGCCGAAGGCGTTGAGAGATAGGATCTGTGCAACGAGGAAGCTTTTTCAACTCCATTAGTGGGGGACTACTAAACCTGGATGGTGCAGATGACCTACGAGTCAATGACTGGGTGCCCGTCAACGTCTGCCACGATGGGGACCTCGTAGTCTCCGTGGTGCAACTGCTGACACAGGTCGCGTGCCCGGGGATCGTCATACATCTTCTGTATGAGCTGGTTGAGGACCTGGACCTGCCCTCCCATAACGGCGTTCTTGGTGGACATGTTGACCATGAGGCTCATGGTCCCGGCCTGGTCTTCGCTGGCGTAGGCGTAGCCAAAGGCCTCCTCACAGACTAGCAGCTGGCCCGCGGAGACTGGGACGGTCGTGTAGAGGCCGTTTCCTCTACCTGGCGACGCGCGGATTTCGACAGGGGCGGAGAAGGTCGCACAGTCAATCAGCGGAGGAGTTGCTCTGGCCTGTTTGTACATCTGCCGGAACGCATACTCGCCCGTCTCCTGCTCTCGAAGCCGCGCTTTCACACGGTCGAGCTCAGCCTTGGCGGCCACATTCTCCGGCCAATCGGTGACGAGTCGCTGTAGGGCTTCGAAACTTCTGGCAAAGTCCCGGAGCTCGTACGAGGCTCGCGCCGCGCGGAAGAGCCCCTTTTCCAAAGTCGCAGTGCTATCTTTCATGGCTAGTTCGGCGTCTTTGAGGGCTTCTGCCGGGCGATTCAGCCTCAAGTTTGTCAAAGACCGGTTGAGGTGGGCCAGCTGCTCATCCTCGGTGGTCTGGGCCGTCTTGATGGCGGATGTGTACCTGGTGAAGTAAGCATTGGTACCTTAGAGGCTCTCCAGAGCCTCTCGAGTCCGCCAAGGGAAAAATGTCGACCTACAGACGATGTGCCTCCGCCCACTTCATAGCTTGCACAGCTGCATTGCCTTGAAGCCGCATGTCCTTGCTCACAAGCTGCGTGGCGTTCGCTCGTCGTGCCCACGGTCGTGGAATCCGCTCATCACCGTCCGCCAGTCGGATGAGATCGCCCAAATGGTCGACCCGCACCGTGTAGGAGCCGTCTGTGGCTGTCTTGAAGAATGGCTCCTTGACAATGAAGACATCGCCGGCCCGCATAATCTCGTCGGCGGGGACCACAGCTTCGGCTGGCTGATAGTACGACTGGAGCAGGACGGCTGTCCCCTGCTCATCCTCGACTATAGCCATGACGGCCGTCATGCGGTCTGGTGGGGTGAGCACGCGCAGTGCCACTCTCTTCCCGCGGTGATGGGTTTCGAGTTGCATGTCCGCAATCATGATGGGCTCAAGCTCACTGGCGGGACGCACGCAGGGGCCATAAGGCAGAGGAAGCTGCGATGTGGCCATCATGCCGGATGACGATGACGATGACGATGAAGATATCGGGCCACGAAGCGCTGCCATCTGGACCTGCATTGTGAATCTTGCCGCGAGCTGCTGTGCCGGGGGATGATCGCGCACAAGCTGGCCTTTGCGTCTTTGTGCTTGTTTGGCGCCTTGCTCCCACTGCTTCAGCATGCGGCCGAGCCAATCCTCGTTAGAGACATCTTTGACGTCCATTGCGAGCGGCGACTTTTGGAAATGAAGGGCGTATGGGAACGTTATTGAGGAGGGAGAATCAGGGGATGAATGATGGCGAGCGTTCAGGTAAGTAAAATAACAAAGAAGCCTGGCGCAATTGCCGTACTTATGAGACAGCGCTCCAACGCCCAGCCTAATCTATGTCATGCAAGGCGAACTGCATGAGGCCGACTGCTAAGCGCCCGCAAGGCTGCCGCCAGTGTGCCCAACAGTACTGATGTTGGCAGTACACCTTCTGGAAGGTATCGGCCACTCCTGGTCGGTCCCGGCCACTCCCATATGTGGTCGAAAAGGTGGCCGTTTGACAAGCAACTGTATACCAGCTGCCTGCGACCAGGGTGATGCGGTATGTCCTGAGGAGTCTTCGAGCAGCCGAAACTGGCTTTCGGAGTCCTCTCCTTGTTGGTCCGTGTGAGCGGCAATGCAGGCCCTTCAGCTGCGGGAGGCCAACTGGATGCCTTGCGTCTGCGTCCTATTGGGGCGACCGTGTGACAGGGATCGGGACAAAGACTGAACAAGCATATGCCATCTGGAGGACATATATAGCAGCATAAACACGAGATCGAGGCCTGCCAGTAGCTCACTGATTTTCAATGCTCGTGCTGCATAACGGTAAACGAATGTCGCGTGAATGGGAGTACGAACCTAACACTAATTGAGCATGGCAAGATAAAATGATTTGCATAAATTTCATATGAAAGTTTTCATTCTATCACTTGCTTAGGTCTGTGGAACAGGCTCGCTTATCTGCGACAAAATGACCTGAACATTTCGCAACGATGAAAAGCAATGGCCCCTCCATAGGATTCGGTTCATTGTTCGTCTGCTGCCTTGCGCGGAACACAGCATGTGACTCCGCGCCTTTCCAACTCCTCGTTGTGAGCCAGAATTCTGGCCTTGTCCTCCTCTGTAAACTTCCTCGCAATGTTCTCCGCGACGGGGTTGAACATATCCCAACGTGACACGTGGCGGCCGTCGGCCGTAAGGAATCTTTTGGGGAGCGGTAGACCATCGTAATACTCTCTGATCTGGGCTGGGTTGAGGCCAACTGCATCAACAACGTTCCGTTCGGCATCAAAAGTACGAAGCACACCGTCGTAGCCCAATAGACTGATGCCCTGTCCGTCTGAAGCTCTCTTCATCGATGTCTGGACCTCGCGCAGAGACATGTTGTCGCCTACATGTTGTCCGTCTGCGACGGCTTGGGGCATGACCGGGTCCTGGAGGTGGTCACTTGGATGGTTAGCACAGTGACAAAGAAAAGAGCCAGGCGGGCACTTGCTGGCACTTTGTCCGCCATATCGCCAGCGAGCTGATGCAGATGGTCAAGTTGGATTGAACGTTCCAAGAAGATTGACGTTGCCCAGATGTGGAGTATGTGACTCGTCAGCTGCAGGGTGTGCGCAAGTAAAGCATGGAGTGATGGCAGATGAAAGCAACGGAAGGCTGGGGAGTCAGAACGTCGTGTTGCTGAAGGCTGACGACAACTTTGAAAATGGCGATGGAACAGATGCAGGAGCAGACCCCTTCGGGTCGAGAAATCGCCGCCGGTGGCTGTGGGGAGGACGTTCGCGTGGGTGGGGGTGGCGGGGAGAGGCGAGACGAACGTGGTTGTTATGAAGTGTTGGTTGGCAGCAGGCAAAACGAAATGAAACAAGGCAGCCATATGGCAAGCTCAGTCTTCGTCGGAGAACCCAGTCATGGGTTGGCCCAACTCCGTAGAAGCTCCGGCTGACAGGGGAGAGAGGCATACCCTGCATCTGCAGACTGCGTGAGGCCGACCAAAAGGCACCCGCATAAGTCTGCAAGCGGCTTGCACCCGACAACACGAGCCACTTCTGAAGCATGTTGGTCTCAAGGGTGTGGAGTGGGATGCCTGCGCATGTCGCTCACACGATGCTGTTGGTCGGTCATGACTCCTGGCGCATGCGACTGGCCGGTCGCAGAGACGGCTGGGAGCCTTTGCCAAGCAACTGCAGATAAGCTTTCTACGGCCAGGGATGATGTGTTATCTCCTTGTGAGAATGTGGACAGCCCGGAGTGGCCCATTAGGAACCTCCTCCTGTTGAGCCGTCGTCGGATGGGAGCAAGGACGTGAGGGGCACCGCAGGCGTAGTTGCAGGAGGCCAACTTGATGCCATGCAATGCCTATTTGATCGACCATGTCAAGGGGAGAGAATGACTGGGACAATATCGGACGAGCATGGCCACTGTGATTAAATTGATGGAGTTGGGGAGCTGGGAGGCCACGGGATTGTAGCACCCGGCAGAGGTACCAGCGAGCAGGTTGAATATAAGCCACATCGTGCCCGCACACTAAACGATATCTAGTCCGTGCGGAGCTGTATGGAAGTCACCTTGTTATCGTTCCCTGGCGTTCTGGGCTCCAGATTACTGTGAATGGCCAGGAGGGAGCCTGGGTGTAGTACACATCTTCCGCATATGGAGTAATGGCAAGCGTTCTTTCCATTGCTGGAGTTGACTCTGTACGAAGAACCAGGTTCGCCTTGATAACGTGATAACGTGATAACGTATGTTCACACCTCTTCATCGCTCTTTTGAGCAGACCAAGCCCAAGCTCCAATACTGGAGAAATCTCCACGCGCACAGCTCCCCCGAAAACGAGAGCCGGGCGCCCGTGGTTCCCGCAGCAGGCCATTCAAGCACGGTCGATTTTGTTGCGCGCCGAGCCTTTCGATCCTCTCCACCCCTGAACTGCCCATCCCCA
Organism: Microdochium bolleyi; assembly: GCA_001566295.1. Classification (NCBI taxonomy): domain Eukaryota; kingdom Fungi; phylum Ascomycota; class Sordariomycetes; order Xylariales; family Microdochiaceae; genus Microdochium; species Microdochium bolleyi. The sequence goes on from KQ964258.1 coordinate 310,701, forward strand.
GCTCCAGTAGAGCGCTGCGATGCTTGGCACCCGGGAGCCTGGCGGCCTGCGAGGTCAGGAATCCGCCGAAAACGAATACGAGACCCGCAATCAGCCAATCAGCATCAAGCATTGGAAACGGAAAGGGAAGGATTCGGGTCGTCCCAGATGGTTTGATCTTTCGATTTACAAGCGTGAAGTTACCAAATGTACTTTCCCACCAGGTGAAATGCTGTAGTGCTCAGGAGGTAGATGCTGTTAGGCCATGCTGACCCGAGCGTGGGATATCTGTTCAGAGAGCGGGCTGCGGCTCATGCTTACCATCCAGAGCTTCATTTCCTACAGCACTCCCAGTCCGCTTCTACACAATGGAGGGATGTAGGTATTTAAGTCTCGTACGGCCCATCCTGCAAGTTTACTCCAAGCTTCTTCTCCATCTACAATCGCTCTACTAAGTCTTGTCGCGCCAAGTACCACAAGACTCGCCAAACTCAACAGCATTCATCATGTTGAGCTTCACCGCTCCGGACGGCCCGTCCCCTCTCATGAGAGCCGTCGCTTACACATTTGCCGGGCTCACACTGTCTCTGGTCTTCTCTGCTGTCCGGCAGTTGTGGTTCCCCCGCAGCAGAACCGAGCCGCCCGCCATCTTCCACTGGATCCCATACGTCGGCAGCGCCATTGCGTACGGGACGGATCCAGTGGCATTCTTTGAGAAATATCGCGCAAAGGTATGTCTACCTTGAAACACGGAGTCTCTCCGCTCCTCATGCAGCAACAAAACTCACAACCGAGCGATGTAAATCACCACACAGTTCTGACCTTCCATTCTTCTGTCCAATCTCTCTAGTACGGCGACATCTTCACCTTCACCCTCTTCGGACGCCAGATCACCTGCTACTTCGGCCTCGACGGCAACGACTTCATCCTCAATGGCAAGCACGCCGACATGAACGCTGAGGAGGTCTACGGGCCCCTGACCACACCGGTGTTCGGAAAGGACGTGATATACGACTGCCCCAACGCGAAGCTCATGGAGCAGAAGAAGTTTGTCAAGTTCGGGCTCACGCAGAAGGCACTGGAGGCCCATGTTCCGCTCATCGAGAGGGAGGTGGTGAAGTACATAATGGGCGACGGAGGCGGCGCTGGTGCTGGGTGGACCGGAGGAAAGAACGGCATGGAGGAGGAGGGAATCGTGGACATCTGCGCGGCGATGGCGGAGATCACGCTGTTCACGGCAGCGAGGTCGCTGCAGGGGAAAGAGGTGAGGGAGAAGCTGACGGCCGAGATGGCGGATCTGTACCATGACTTGGACATGGTGAGTCTTCTGCTTTCCCCCTTCTATATTTACTTCAGGGTGATCTTTGCTCTGCTCTGTGTTTGAACAGCCCGAGCAGACTAACAGACCGTCACACCCACGGAAAAGACAACTGACTCTTGGCGCAAACAGGGATTTTCCCCGGTCAACTTTCTCTTTCCCTGGCTGCCACTCCCGCGCAACCGCCGACGCGACATCGCCCACGCCAAGATGCGCGCAGTGTACCTCAACATCATCCAACACCGACGTGATGAGCAGCAGCACCATCAAATTCAGCATCAAAGACAACACTCGTCACGCGCTCACGACATCACAAAGCACGAGTCGACAACACTCACCGACATCCCCGAGGAGCACGACATGCTCGCCAACCTGATGGCATCGGTTTACAAGAACGGGACACCCGTGCCGGACTCGGAGGTGGCCAACATGATGATCACGCTGCTCATGGGCGGGCAGCACTCGTCCTCGTCGGCGGGCGCGTGGATCATGCTCGAGCTCGCGGCGCACCCGGAGGTCGTGGAGGAGCTGTACCGGGAGCAGGTGGACAATCTGCTCCCGCCTTCCGCCCTCAAAGGTGACGACAACGTCGACGATAACGACGGCACCGGCACCATCACCAGCGACGAGAAAACTGGCAAAACCAAAAGACACGCCCTGCCACCGCTCAAGTATGCCGACCTCGACAAGCTCCCGCTCCTGCACAGTGTCGTCAAGGAGACGCTGCGCCTGCACGGCTCGATCCACAGCATCATGCGCAAGGTCAAGAAGCCCCTGCCTGTCCCCGGCACGCCGTACGTGCTGGGCACGGACAAGGTGCTGCTCGCGTCGCCCATGGTGACGGCCGTGAGCGACGAGTTCTTTGAAGATGGCAAGGTGTGGAACCCGCACCGGTGGATGGGCGGCGGTACCACGGCTGCCAGCGAGAGCATCGCCGACGACGAGGAGAAGAAGAAGAATGAAGAAAGGGGGGAGAAGGACACGGTCGACTACGGCTATGGCGCTGTGCCGCGGAGCAGCACGCGCACTCCGTACATTCCCTTTGGCGCGGGCCGGCACCGGTGCATTGGCGAGAAGTTTGCGTATCTGAACCTGGGCGTCATCGTGGCCACGCTGGTGCGCGAGTTTGAGCTGGGCACCGTCGATGGCAGCCGCGGCGTCGTGCCGAGGACCGACCACTCGTCCATGTTTGCGAGGCCTCCGGCCGGATCGATGATCCGGTGGAGGAGGAGGAGGGAGTAGATGGCAGACCAGCGGACTGGGGAGGTCGAAGTCCAGCCACTTGGACAGATTGTGCTGGCATCGCCATGACGATGAAGGGGGACAGTGTAGGTAGGAGAGATGAGAAGCATGAGGCAGTTGGCAAAACAATAGATTCCAGTAATCAACCACTTTCAAAGAGAAAGCTCCTGTCCTCGAGCTGTTGTCTAATTGAGAGTTGAGTGTTGAGTGTTGAGAATTGAGAGTTGATATATTATTGGGTGCGCCGACGTGAGCCGCTCCAGTCGGCCGCCGCTGACGTCACACATCCCGTGCGCAAACACTCACTCAGATATGCCCCAAACGCCCCCACGACGCAGCAACCTCAGGCTCAAACACATTCAGGCCAGCCTCACCGCAAAGCACGCCCTCTATCCTTCCTTCTTTCCTCCGGACAAAGACTCTTCTACGGCACAACACAACACAACACAACCCAATACAACACAACCCCCACCACCATGGCCATCGCCACATACCTGCACGCCGCCCAGGCCCTGCTCGCGGGCTGGGGCGGCTTCCAGTCCGCCATCGCCATCACGCGCCTGCAGACCTACGAGTCAGCGTCCAAGAAGCTCGCCGACTGGTCCTCCGAGGCCGCCCGCCAGCTGCACAGGACGCGCACCACCCAGGCCTCGGGCGCCCTCGCCTTCCTCGCCTCCCTCGCGGGCGCCGTCTTCCTCGCCACGGGCGACCGCGAGCGCAGCGGGAGCATCCTCGCCTCGCGCTTCCTCCTCTACAACGTGTCCCCCGTCATGGTGTGCGCCCTGCTGCTGGCCCGCTCCCACATGCGCAGCTACTGGGCGCCCAAGGGCGACGGCAAAAAGGTCGGCTGGAAGCCGCCCGTGCCCATGCTCGAGGACTACAACGAGGCGCAGCGGCGCACGGAGAACATCCTCGTGATCCTCGAGGTCTGCGCGTACTCGTGGATGGTGTCTACCGTGGTTGTGTTCTTTGGCTGGTGATGGCAGGCATGGGGGAAGTTGGAAGTGTATGATGGGGTCTACGCGCGCACGGCGCAGAGTTGATCATCGTGGCACCCCAGATGACTGTCACCATTCAGAAAAGGCAAAAAATTCTCGCTTTTTTATATCACCAGTAAAGTCTAGATGAACATACCTTCAGGTATATTAAAATGGCACAGTACTGGACTGGCCGTGTAGTAAACACCCAATCAGCACCTTGTGCAACTTGGCCAGTGCGGCTGATCTCTGGACCCTTCGAACGAATGGAAGCCAGTACGGCGATATAGCCTGAGACTGTACGAGCTTCTACAGGCACGGCTAGTATAGTAGAAAGCGCACTGCCAACATAGTGCCGCTCAAAAAAGCGTCACGGCTCTTCACACGAACTCAAACTGGCATAAATCACAAACTGTACAAGAACCGCGCACAGGAAAGACCCTGAGTGTCGAACGTGCCTAACATTCGTGATCAAACATATAGAGTACGGGAAACAACTTGCTGGCTAGGCGTGCAGCACCTTTGAGTCCTCGACGACGACAGTCGTACTCACGTCCAGCCGGATGCCCAGGCCGACGCCGCTGCTCCCAGCGCCGCCCCTCGACGGCTGCCGCGAATGCTGTTGCTGCTGACCTGCCAGCGGCTGCTGCACGCGCAGCGGGATCTCCGAGTCGCTCCCGTTCCGGCCCCGGCCGAGGAGGAACCACTTTCCCTTTGCACTCCCCGTCCTCCGGTTCCCGTCCTCGCCTCCGCCCACAACGCCGCCGCCGCCTGCCTCGTCGTCCTCGGGCCGGGCAGCCCCGCCCTGGACCCAGATCATGTTGCCGTACTGCCTGTCGCTCGGGGTGCGCATGAAGGCGAAGTACTGCAGGCCCGTGTCGACGAGGTCGTCGTTGTGGCTGAAGATGATGGTCGACGCCCAGAGCAGGGCGTTGAAGAAGCCCAGGGACGCCAGCAGTGTCGCGGCAACGGTCATGAAGAGCGTCGAGTACTCCAGGGGGGTTATGCTTCCCAGGGTAAGCGGCGACGCGAGGAAGGTGTAGATCAGCGGGTAGATCAGGAACGCCGGGTGGTGGCCCGAAGGGCGGAGCTTGGTCCCGCTATGCCGCGCCGCGGAGGACATCGGGTTGTTGGTCGCGATGCGCGCGAGTTGGCTGTTCTTGCTTGCGCTGGTGTTGGTTATCGCCGCCGAGCTATCGGCGCGGGTCCGCGGATCAGGTTTGCTCGAGGAGGCGTCGCCGCTCCCCCCAACGAGGACGCGCGAGATGCCGCTGGTGAGGCTCGAGTCGGAGCTGCGTGGCATCATGCGCGCCGACTGTCGCCGCGTGTGCAGGCACCAGAACGTCCACATATATAGAGCAAAGGTTGAGCAGAGGCAAAAGAAGCCTGGTACGTAGACCGAGAGTCTCCATCCCAGGTTCGAGCCTTCTATCCAGCACTGTCGACTTCTTCGTTAGTGATCTGTTGGGTAGTGACAGAAAAAGGAACGCAGTGTAAAATCAGGGGAGCCGCAGAAAGAGCTTACCCATAATTGCTGGCGCGCATAGAAATGCTCCTTGCCAGACACCAACGGGCCGATGCACGTTACGATGATTGACGCCGCCCAGATGATCAGACACACGCCGATGGTGGATTTCGATGACGGGCGCCAACCATTAAGGACGATGGCGTACGTGTACAAGGCGAGCGTCAGCAGAAACGCGCTCGAGATGACGCATCCGAAACTGACCAGCCAACCCTGCACGCGGCACGTTGCGTATTCGATGTTGACCATGTCCTCTCGCAGCCATACAATGTTTGCGGCGAATGTCGCAGACAGGCTGACGTCGGCCAGGATGAGGTTGTAGATGAGAATGAGCAGCGGGTTCGCCGCCTTGTGCTTCTGCCTCGGCCGCTGAGGGATCGTGCTTTCCACTCTCGCAGGCTCATCGTTGTGCGCTGCGTCAGCGACGCCGCCTGTGCCTACACTGTCCTGGCCCGGAGTCGTCGAGGCCGCTCGCTCCGACCCTGCTTTCTGCGTGTAGTGATAATGGTTTGCACCTAGGTCCAGCGTGAGCTCGGCTTCCGCAGGCTTCTTCTCCTCTTGTGGTAGCCTTCGATTCCTGAGCTCGAGTCTGATGAGCTTGTAAGTAATGTGCAGGAACAGCAGTGCCGACGTGACCAAAGAGACCATTCCGACGACAGCAAGAGCAATCTGGCCGTTCCGGAAGGCTGCCGGCAGCGGTGATATCGTGTCTGACTCCATGATGGCGTTTGGAAGATCGAAGCCAGCTCGAGATCCTCATCCAAGAAATGAATCAGTGGAATCCGAGGCAGCTAATACTGACGAGCGGGTGGCATGTCGACTTCCGATCAGGATACCATTCGGTGTTTCTTGTGTCGTTGCGCGCGAGACCAAAGGCGAAAGAGTCCAGGCGTCGGTGGTGCAGGTTGATGCTGGAATTGGTGGGCGGCGAATGGCATATTTGCATGATGCTGGGCAACAGGCCCCGGCTTCAACCACTTTTTTCTACGCAGTACAGTCGGGGTCGTATGCCTGGATAAAGATCCTAGCTTGCCAACTCGACGGCATCCACCCTGAGCGAGGACATGCCGTGTGGCTTGTGGGGGTCAGGGGAAAAGGATTCAAGCCCCGTTAAACCCCTTGCCAAATTTGCATGTTCCTGATGTGTACCGCGACAGGGCTTCCCGTGTTCCTGCCAGCAAGGGGGACAGCTGCATAGCTTGCTTTGATCCCTGTTGCGTGCGTGATGCCCCTGACTTGGCGAGCGTTTCTTTGCTTGCCTATGGCGTAACCTGTCGATAGGAGTCGGCTTGCTTCCTTCTTCGTTTATTTATTATGTAACGGACAGGCGTGTTGGTCAACTGGGAGGAGGCAACACCACACGCAGAGTCGTTGGAAGCGATATGTGATTGCTCAGAGGCTGTAAACAGGGGCTCGACGAGGTCCTGGTGATCTGCCTATCTTGAGTGCCAGCTGATATCGAAAAGCAATGCCGAAGTGGTGGCAACCCACTGTGGGGTGGATGGCCGTTTTTGGATAGCATGTCGTCCACCTATAACAGACCAACTTTAAGTGCCCTTGATTGCCCACAGACGCTGCAACTCGATGCACACCGACAAAACCGAACCGACCGCTGGCGAGGCTGATTTTGCAGCGATCTTCTCCCAGCGAGCAGATCTCGCGGAAGACAGCATTGCTCACAAGCGTGCATTGGGGTTGGTCAAATGGCCGACGAGTGGGGAGCAGGAACCGCTGTTGATCGCTTTCCTCCTTGGTCTACCCGCTGTGGAACTTTCCGGCACTTGCCGTTTCAACTGGCAACGGTCGAACAAGGGACATGCGGAGATGCTCTCATCACCGGCACATTCCTGGACATGATCGTCATGGGATAAGGCCCGGACCTTGACGATGTTTTGGCCGCAGGCTGCAATTGCCGGGCGCTGGTCGTGCAAGAGCCTCGACAAGAAGACGTTCATTTATCCCATCGGCGGGTCCATCAGATGTTAAGATACTCCTCGTTCAGTCTGGCCCGGTGAAACGGTCGGCGGTGGCCCCGAAGAAATGTGGGATACCATTGCATCGTGCCCTTCACAGCCGCGCGGTGATCTGTGCTGCGGAAAGCATATGTCGCCGGGTTGACCAGCCTTAGGCAGGTAAGCCTCGTGGCCTATGACGTGCAGGCGAGTCTCAATTGAGCTTCCGCGTCAGGTCGAGTCATCACCATAGATTGAGACGTTGAAGCCTGCCGAGCCTAATGTAAGTCTCGAACGGGTTGCTGCAGCGAACCATCAAGGGCTGGAGCCCTGTGCAGTCATCATCACAGGTTGTCAGCGGTACTGGGTCATGCAGGATGCTATAGTGCTGCCAGCGCGGAGGTTCGTGCTTACTCTTCCCAGAGGAGGTTTTGTGCCGAAGGAAAGTTGCGCAGTCTTTAAGGCTACACGGTACATGCATGAAGCGACGCGGCTCCACCAGCTTGCTGGCGACAACAGGGATTCAGGTGGGCTCGACCGCGCGGCTCAAATCCCCCACGGCTTGAGTAACGTGACGATCGTCAGGGGAGCTGTTGGGCACTCTGCACTCGTCACTGCTAGGGGATGGATTCCAGGGCGGAGTAACACCATGCCGTTCTGCCAGTATTGGTATTGCAACCTGGGCGATATTGCTTTTCAAGCTGATCATCCCGTGCGAGAAGGTTCAATTTCCGATGTTTGTGACGGAAGTGTGATACTGTCTTTCCAAAATGATGAACCGTGGTTCCAATCTTTTGGGGTGCTTGGCGAGCTCGCATGTCGTTTGCTCTGTCGTCTAAATGCCCGTAGCTGGGCGAGTCATGTCATGCCTCAGAAGCAAACCACATGCTGCCGTGTTATCAGTGCCATCCCAGCATCACGGGAAGGGAAGGGCATGGGTGGAGAAGGCAACGGAGCAAAAAGGCCCTGTCGGCGGCGACCATCCCATGCCATGCCGGCACGCCCCTTGCTGCGTTCTTGGCCCAGTCCTCCGCACCTTGGATGAAGCAAGTCGCTTCTCGGATTTTTTGGCGATCATTTCTTGGGACGAGACATGTTGCGAATGATCTATCTTATTGGGTGCAGGGCCGCAGCAACTATGTCACGGACTTCTGAGTGAATGAGGTCTGCATTGTGGCCAGGAAGTAGGCTGTCTCTGCTGCCGGCGGCACGCGGTGAGCGGTCTCCATGATCCTGGTTCGGGCATCTGCCGAGGCAGCCCCCCTGTGCGTGGGACGTTGACGGCTAACCCTGGGGCGCGGGCAACTCAGTTTCGCTTGACGAATTTGGTGTGTGTGCCACTGGCAATGATGGGGCCGGCAACGCCATCGACGACCTTGGAGATAACGACCTTTGTGAATGCGACGGAACCCCCAACCTTCTCTGCCGTGCCCTCAATCTCGACCTCGTCGCCGACGACAGCAGACGACAGGTAGCGGACATGGATGTCGACTGAGACGCCTGTCTTGTCGCGCAGGTCCCACGTGGCGATCGCCATGCCGCCGGCCCAGTCGGTGAAGGCGGCCGAGACCGCGCCGTGGATGCCGCCACGCGAGTTGACGTGGTTGTTTGTCAGTGTCAGCCGCGCCTTGACGTTGCCCTTTGTAGCAGCGTGGACCTTGACATCGGAGAGGAGGAAGTTGTAGATAGCCGAGTTGGGCAGCTGTGTGGCAACAAGCGACTCGATGTGTGCCTTGATGGCCTCGTCTGAAGCGTCTGCCATGTTTGCGGGTGAGGGAGCGTGAGGAGGATGGAGAAAGAGTGCCTGGGTGTAGGGAGTCGTCGATGTTGGCGATCTCGGCGCAAGGTGCATCGAAGCGTTGAGTTCGTTGTTGAGGCAAGGACCCGCAAATTCCCGTTACCCACAACGCAGCTGACTGACAGCTGGTGCGGCATTGAAGACAGCAGTTCGTCATATTGGAAGAGACGGGGAATCAAGAATGCCCGCAAAGTTCTAATATCACCTTCTTGTGGGCATTTAAACGTTTCCAGCTCATGTATATGCTTCGGATCAAGGCTCAGCCGTAGTGTAACCATAGCGACCTTTTGGAAGCTGGCCCCTCTAGGCCTCGAAGCTTACACGCGAGCAGTGTGCGACGACCTGGCCCAACAAGGAGACTGCTTAGGCTGGAAAGATGGACAAGGGCAGGGGCTGCGAAGAGGGCCTAGGTCGACTTACGTATCGTAAATACCCCATTCATGTCAGCAGGATGGCTATGTTTCCATATCCAGATGATCCTAGACATGGGATCACCAACATACCCAGTGATCAAAGGCCACCATGGTCAGCCACGATGAAGGACAAAGGTATACATAGCTCGGAGGATTCTTTTCATCAGACAGTAACTACCTTTGTACTTCAGCGATCAATCTAAGTTTCATTCTCACTATCACTTGACCCAGCCACTCAATTAACGAAAGTGGTATCTATTCCAAGAGACACGACAACCCAGAGAGAGGACGATGTCCGACTAGTTGTGATATTGCTCGAGCTTGACCTACTTTGCAGAACAGTAACTCCAAAGCCCGGCCAGACGGTTGACCCCGGAGGTCGGATCGTGACACCGGGCCATGATCTTGCGGCGAGGCGCCTTAGGACCTTTTAAATAGTGCATTTCTCAAATGCTTAGGCGAGAGGCCGGTGGTATGAGCCAGCACACTAATGACTGCCTAGAGCCGCCGCCGCCACTCGTTACAGCTTTTGCGTGGCTTGGTGCTGCACGCGTGCCTCCCACCCAACACACTCTATATCTTATATACTTGGGTTTTGGTTTTATTTGATATGCAGCGAGCCGCGCAGGGCCTGCACAACCTCCTTAACGAGCCCGAGTCCAAGGTGAGTACCCTGGGAGAGCACTTCCTCCTGGGGCGAACGGCCGGAAGGCACGGTAATGCAGGAATTTCTCACCAATTACTGTTATATTCGAAATCGACAATCAATGTCTATCCGTCGCTATATGTGCATGCCAAACACGCGATTCTCAGAGTAGTCTAGTGCCAATCAGCTAATCAATATAATCGAGCATGGGAAAGGAGGCACTCCCGCGCCCAATAAGAGGACTGTTTCAACCCACCCGCTCCCACCGTTGCGGACTGTGGATTGATCAATACCTAGAAATCATGCCTTCGGCACGGTAATAGTCTGGGGATTGCAAAAGCCCCTCAGGCCAGAGGTGCCAAACTCAACACCAATACCGCTCTGCTTATGCCCGGCAACCGGCGCGTCAGGGCGGATGACCATGTGCGAGTTGACCCAAATATTTCCAGCCTGGAGCTGCGAGGCGACACGTTCTGCACGCGGCAGGTCCTTACTCCAGACGGACCCACCAAGGCCGTAGTCGGAACTGTTGGCGCGGGTGATGGCCTCCTCCTCCGTGTCAAACTCGAGAAGAGGCACAATGGGCCCTGGCCGGATGAGAATGTGGATGTCAGCTTCTGAATCGGAGTGTGCAGGAAAGGGCGTTGTGGCGTGGATATGTATGCTTACCGAACGGCTCCTCCATCACGATCCGGGACGTATCAGGCGGGTTGTCGACGACGGTCGGCTGGATGAAATATCCTTTTCCCATCGTGCCGTCTGCGCCGTCGTTGCCACCGAATGCAATCGTGCCCTTGGTCTCCTGAACGTCTTTCAAGAGGCCGCTGATGCGGTCGTACTGCATTTTGTTCTGGACGGGGCCCAGGAAGACGCCCTCGGTCATTCCATCGCCGACTCGCAGGGACTTGGTGGTGGCCACAAAAGCCTCGAGGAACTGCGGATAGATCGAGGCATGCACGTAGATCCGTTTAACAGCGATGCAGATCTGGGAACTGTTAGATTGAGCAACAGAAGGCACCTGTTCAGTGCAAAGTAAAAACTGACCTGGCCTGAGTTGATAAAGGCAAATTGCGCCAGCTGAGCACGTTCGGAGGTCAGCGATAATTCACAAGATCAAGATCACATGGAAAATCATCTTTGCTTACCTTGGCGGCGGTGTCGGCAACATCCACGTCCTCAAAACCGATAGCCGCGTCGTTGCCGCCGCTGGATGCATGAAGTCATCAGCACTGTGCTACCTTTGGCAATACCACATTGGACCACACCACACCATGCGAACGCAAGGGGATATCACTTACAGCTCCAGAGTCACCCTCTTCAACGTCTTCGCACAGCTCTTCATGACCAGCCTTCCCGTAGCCGTCGAGCCGGTGAAGCTGACCTTGTCGACCCCCTCGTGCTCCGTCAGCCAAGGGCCGAGGCTGTCATCGCCGCTCAGAGCCTGCACGACGCCCGGCGGGAAGAATTGCTGCGCGAGCTCTGCGAGCTTGAGGTTGCAGTAGGGCGTGAAAGGCCTTGTGTGGCATGTGTAAGCATTGACTGTGGTGAATCAAAAACTTTGTCTTCCCTGCCAAGACTGAGTAGGAAAGGATGGTGTCTGGGCAGCAGGCTTACGATGGCTTGATTATCACAGTGTTGCCTGTGACTACGGCATGTCCGAGCTTTATACACGCTATTGAATCATTTGTCAGTCCCGTGCCAGGGGGAGCCGTGAGGACTGCACAGGATTATTCGTACCAAGATTGTGAGGAACTGTCCGACGCCTTTTGTCAGCATGTATTTTGTAACGAAGTCGTTGTTTTGGGGACGGTCGACTCACAATTCCACGGTACGATTGCCACGGCGACTCCTGTAATACTCCCAGCGATTAGTCTGACTCCAGTATGCATATGGGAAGGTCATGCATACCAAGAGGCACATAGCGAGTCTTGACCACGTGGGTCTCGCTGTCTTCGACAATATCATCGTCAAACGGAAGCTTGGCTATCTGTTCCAGAAGTTGCGAACTGCCTTCGGCTTCACCTAGTGCCATCGACAGCTGAGAGGGGTTAGAGCAAAATGAGACGGGTCAGCAATGCGGTACTCTATGCCACACATACATCGGCGGTTCAATTGCTACGGAGAAACTCACCGGCTTTCCCTGTTCCTTGGTCAACATGCGCGCAAACTCTGGGGCAGTCTCACGCAGCGCAGCGGCTAAGTTGAGGATGGCCTGGCGTCTATCAGCCAGCGGGGTGGTGGCCCAACCTTTCGCCGCAGTCCTCGCGTGCTTGACGGCCTCGTTGACATCGTCGAGAGTAGCGATGGGGACTTCTGGGTTGGGCTCGAGAGTGGAGGGGTTGATGTTGTGTCTCGTCTTGGTGGTGTTGACGAGCTTGCCGTTGATGACGTTGTCGAAGGTCGTGAAGTCAAGCTTCGGTTTGGCACCGCCATTCTTCTGAGCGTCGGCAGTCATGATGATGTGTTTTGGAGGTATTTCGTCAGTTTGGTGGTATCTGGGTGGTTTGGTCCAAGGACTTGCGTTGTTCACGGCGGCGAGAACTAGCCCACATACATATATCTAGCTAATGCCATTGTCCTGTGGAGCCCAACCTACAGAATGTTATGCATGAGTGCATACATGGCGTGTCAAGCTTGCGATCCCGGGATAAACCACGATGTGGAGAGACACGCCATCGCACGAAAGTGCCAAGGGCGACGTCCCGTGGCTGCCGGCCGTGAGTTGGGGGTCGAAGGCCTGACGCGAGGTATGCATATTTTCCCCTGACCGGGTTTTCGGATGGTCCTATTCCCGGCAGCCTAGCAGGGCGTTCTGGAAGAAGGTTTCGTATGCCGAGAAGCCTTGTCCTACCACCTCCCCTGCTTTCTTGCTACTTGGGGTTCATCCAGCTGAATTAGTGCTTGCAAACTCGTATTCGTACCGGACACCGGGTGCCCAGTTCCTGAATGCGAATAAGTGGCCCCACCAAGTGTCGCGAGCTGTTATGTCCGGGGAATCGTCGGATTCTCCATGTTGCCCGAGTTGTGCCCTGCCCGGCGTTAATCAATCATGCCCGACTTTCCACTGCCCTGAAGTCCACATCCAACATGAATCCCTAGTCTACCATTCCCTTATTCCCACCTTCCATAGATAAATTATGAGGCTTCTTCCCTTTTTCCGCACTGGGAAACCGGCCGTAAAGCCCTCTCTCGCGAAGGATGCCGTTCTAAAGAAGCAGCGAGATTGCGCTTAGAAGGTGCTATCACTATGCAAACTCTAGAGTCCTGACATTACTCTAGTCTCAGCTCGAACATAGATCAGATCTATGGTATTCTCGGAACCATTGCTCTATGGCTGCGAACTCGTCATTCCTGCGGCTAATGTTCGGCTTGAAGCTCTTAACTACAATCAAGTCTTCGAGATAAGGCGTGTCCCGTGCTGGCTTGGGGTGGCAACAAGTTCAACGTCTTTGTGGTCTAGTCATGGACTAAAGCCAGCCAACGCCAGAGCCTCGACATCTCCGAAGTATGAGAATCCACGATCGGTCCTCCCCCAGTGTCGATGCACTGCCTCACCACTTGCGCCACCGGCTGCATGCCCCGCCACCACAGCTTGCCCGGATCGGAATGCCCCGCTTCAGCAGGCTGACGGCTCCGGATACTTGTCCAGGCCGTCTGCCCGTAGACTCACCAGGTCACGAGCAGCGATGCAAGTTCAGAGCTGGAACAGCAGGGCCTTGCCACCTCATGCGACAGCTCACCACCTGCCCAACCAGTTCAGACGATGATCGTCATCGTCAAAAACGATGGATCCAGAGCTGTGCAACTTTCCATACAGCCCACTGGGGCCACAGAAAGACGCATTCCGCCTTCTCACACTCAAGAAGGGTGCCGACATGAGGCTCGAGGCCGAGATACGCCACACCACGATACAGCAGGCTCATGACAGCTACGAGGCAGTCTCGTATACCTGGGGCAATGCAAAGGCCCAGGACGTCCTTCACATCGGCGATCTGCAGCTGGGGATCACCTGCAACCTGAGCCTGGTCCTCCGCGACCTCCGTCTCCCTGATGCCGACAGAGACCTCTGGGTTGACGCTGTCTGCATCAACCAGGATGATCTTCCCGAACGAGGCAGGCAGGTACAGCAGATGCGCAGCATATTTTCCAGCGCTAGACTTGTGCTCTTCTGCGTGAGCCGCCCGACCGAGTTCACCGACTTCTTACTGGACTCTCTCAATAAGATTGAGACGCAAGTGGCCGCTCTTGAACAAGGTGAACAGGGAAGTGAGTGTCCCTCGCAAAACAACAACAGTCCACGCAAGTTGCTGGAGTCGACATGGCGCAACTTCACGCGCGAGCTGGGGAGGAACAACTACATGGCCAGGCACAGACTCGGCGTGGCATTCACAGCTATCACTGCAGAGCCCTGGTTCCGGCGCGTGTGGATCCTACAGGAGGTCGCAAACGCCCGAGAGGGCATTGTGTGCTGTGGTCGGAGGTCTGTGTCTGCGTCCTTGTTCGCAAAAGCAGGACGTGTCATCACGAGTCTTGGCAACGGAAGAATCCATCCTGCAGCACGGCCAGTCCTGGACCTCATGTGGAGATCGCAAAGCTCCTCGCTCAGATTGTGGCGTGGGCGCAGTCTGTACGAGCTCATCACCACATTCTCAGCGGCCGAGGCCACAGACCAGTACGATATCATCTACGCCCTCCTTGGTATAGCCACCGACCCCAGTGATCAGGGGTCGCTGACGCCCGACTACACCATCGGGCCTCGTGATGTCATGGCAAACACCATCAGAAGCATCTGCAGATCGACTGAGGACTTCGCCGAGTTTCCACCTTTCGACACGATCAGGGAGTTCGTCGAGGACCTGTCCCGGATCGAGCATCCTCGCCTATTTCACTGGGCAGCACGCAACGGCTACCTGTCTGTCGTGCGCTTTCTTCTGGACAGAGGAGCATATCCTGCTCTCCTCTTTGGAAGTGAGTGCGAGCCTCTATACGTCGCCTCGAAACATGGACACGCCAGTATTGTCAAACTGCTGCTTGGTGCACAGTACGTCAATCATAATGAAGTCGACGAGGATGGCCGTACTGCGCTGTACTGGGCGGCGATGCGAGGTCACCATGACGTCTGCGAGCTGCTGTTCGCCACAGGTCTCATGAAGGTCAACCTCCCTGACAAGATGGGAAGAACGCCTTTCCTAGTTGCGGCTCGTGATGGTTGTGAAAAGGTCGTCAAGTTACTCCTCGCAACCGGCCAAGTCGACATCACACAGAAAGATGGACAAGGCGAGTCAGCTCTGCTGACTGCTGCGAAGCACGGGCACGTGCCAATTGTCAAGCTCTTGCTGGGAAGTGGTCACCCTGGCCTGATCAGTACGGCGCCTTATGGAGGCTCAGCACTGTTTTGGGCCGCAGAGAACGGACACGATGCTGTCGTCCGGTTGCTGCTAGAGAGTGGCTCGATCGACCTGAACGCCGCGGATATGGATGCACGATCAGCTGGGTACTGGGCTGAAAAGCATGGACACACGGCTATCTTCAAGCGTTCGAAAAAGTGAGCAATATTCTGATTTGTTAAAGGCAGCTCCCAATTGGCGTTTCTGAATTGGCATGCAGCGCCCGCTGTAACAGTATCGGTCGGACATCTCTTAAGCTCGATCTTACACAACGCAAAA
Source organism: Microdochium bolleyi (assembly GCA_001566295.1). Taxonomy (NCBI): domain Eukaryota; kingdom Fungi; phylum Ascomycota; class Sordariomycetes; order Xylariales; family Microdochiaceae; genus Microdochium; species Microdochium bolleyi. The sequence continues at coordinate 326,217 of KQ964258.1, forward strand.
GCTACCGCACTGGTCTAGTTCATCCCGGAGTTACCCGTCAATGATGAACCATGTGGAGCCATGTCTCAGTTCTTGGCTGTCTGGGGTAGGGCGTTTCTGATTTCACGCGCTGAGGATGATTTACAGCAGCGGCTAGGCTGGAGCCGTCACTGAACACGAGCGGTACGCCCACCTGAACACCGAATATTCTAACAAGGACCCAGCTCGATCGTGCCCTGCCGCCTTCGTCACTCGTGATCAGGCTCAAGCTGTTTTTGACTACTTACAAAATGGGCTAGAGTCCATAGGTTCACAGGGGTCAGCCTGATGGATATACCATCCACGTAGAGACTATCAAGGTCGGCACTCCTCAGCATCGTGCAGCATTCATCAGCAGGCTCGTGCAATCAGAATTGCCTTGATGCCCATCCGTGGGGCTCGCTCGGATTTTAGCCGTTCTGGGCTTATCCTGTAAGAGCACTTGGAGAAATTACAGTACGCCGAACGGGGTTCTGTAACATGTAAGAGATCGTTCCCAATCCCGGGTTGATAGTCATACCAATCAGCTTCGTCTTCGATAGGGTCACTTTGTGATAAATTAGATACATGATTACACAAAACCGACTTCACAGATACTCTCGCTGCCGCTTGTACACTGTGAAGTGGTCCGAACATGCCGATTCGCAGGCATACATAGGACTTGAAGTAAGCGTATCGTTCCGTGGCCCTTCTCGCTATATAACCAATTTATGGATAAGTTCATTAGCACTGGGTAGCTTGTGGTAAAGGTGAGAAGATTTAATGCTCGTCTTACATTCATAGAAATGCTTGAGATCTCCAGCGCGATCTTGTGTTGGTATCAATGATGAAGATGTACGGTTAGTGCTTCAAACAATTGTTTGACCTCTTCCTAAGTATCTATTTATGTAACTATGCACTAGGTATATATTTCCGTTTGGTTTCATTCCGATTCCGGAGTGATTGTAATCGTGATATGATAGTATCCCTACGGTGAATACGAGAGCTGAGCACAGGCTGGGTAGACCTGAGCTCGCCTTGATAGAGACTGAGCATGAGTGGCTCCAGAAGAGGCGCTTTCCACATCAGGAATTGAATGTGATTCGGATCAGTCATCGAATACCATGCAGTCCTCGTCCTTCTTATTTCATTCTGGATCAGTGGTGCATGGCTTGGAGAACTGTGCCGGCTTCTCCAGGCGAATCAATGCCTGATACCCTCGACGTGGACCCATGCACTCGCTGGGTGTGTTGCGGACGTTATGTGCATCGGGCAGCCCTGGCGATGGCATCCGGGAGAGCTCTTCGACGCGAAGCCGAACACGGAGCCATCAAGTGCGGCGTTGGATGACTGCTTCATGGGTCGTGCCACTCTATTGTGCATATTTCCTTTTGTGTCGGCTTTGTGAGCTTGCTGGCTCGACCTTGGAACGTGCGTCAACTCGTCGGCAGCCGTCTGCCCGACTCCAAAGGATGGAACGCGTGTGGCGGGACTTTTCGTCGCTCGTGCTTCTCAGGTCTCGTTCGACTTGGGAGCAGATGTGCCTCCATCAAGCGGACGAACGGCCCGGCTCGTCCTCGTCGGAAGCCTCGTGAATCGTGGTGAGCGGTGTGAAGCCCAGTACATCAGATCGGCTGGTGCTCGAAGGCCCCCGGATGTAGAGCATGCACGTCGTGGCGAGCATGAGGCCCATGAGGACGGCGAAGGTGAGAGCTAGACCGACTGCGAGGTTGGGCATCATCGTGGCCATTGGTACATTCGGTTCGCTTTCGGTGAACGGTAGGTGATCGTTGTTGAGATGGTTGGAGCTCAGAGGCACGCGTCGTGACCGCGCTGCGGCCTGCGAAGCGGATGGGATTGGGGTAGTTGGGTGGCATGTCATGGCACTTAAGAACGAGCGAGGGCAGGCCTGGGTGGCAGATGCGAAAAGTGAGACAAAAAGCCAATTGCGGAAAGGCGAACCTTGGAGCACGCCAAAGCATGTCTCACCATCCCCGCGTCGATGGACGCTCAAAGCCAGGCGCGGTCAGATTGACGCGCTTGTCGTTGCGAAGCACCACCGCGTGCGTAGGTACATGGCCGTAGGTGGTTGGAGGACTTGCCATCCTCATAATGTAAGCCTGACGACAACGGTTCAGCAAAGTTTTGGCGTCAACAGCGAGAGAACATCTGACAGGAACACAGCGGTGCATTGGTGGTGTTATCAACTCTATCTAGCCCCCAAGGCATATCATTGTCCCGCTAATGATGTTCGTCTCAGTCAGGGTTCTTCTTCTATCAAAGGATCACACTCCCCTGGTAAGGGAAACCATTTAATCCAAGCCGCAGTGGCCACCCAGGTTCATGAAATAGGTGATGCTATTGAACTCAGTAAAGATCTTCTGGAACCGCCACTTGTCTCCTTGCTTCTTCACGAACAGCGTCGAGATGCCAGCGGCAGGCTGAGGCTTGCTGGGTGGGCCGAAGGTCTGGGTCCAGCGGAGTGCCACGACGTTGCAGCTGTATGCATCGATGGACGTGACGTTGAGCGGGATGGCGGGGATGCCGACCATCTCGCTCTTGAATTTCGTCTTGCTCTCAAAGGTGACTGTGCCAAGAGGGTATCTGGCGATAACGTTGATGGAGTCGCTCGAGCCCGAGAAGTCTTCAGCCAGCATGGCATTAGCCTTGGCCTCGGTGTACGCACCAATGAGGGAAGCATAGTCGGCGGCAACTTGCTTCGCGGTCGAGTCGTCGAGACACTCGTCGGCACGGCGAGAAGGGCCGGTGTCTGTCGGGACGGCCTTGAGTGTGGTAAACGAGGGGGAGGCCCTACTGGCTGAAAGCTGGTGCGTAGTCGGGAAGCCAGCCGAGAAACCAGCCGGGAAGTCCGACGGAAAGTCCGTTGGAAAGTCAGGTGGAAAGTCAGGCGGAAAGTTAGTTGGCAAGCTGGTTGGGGTACCGGTTGGGACGCTGGTTGCAAATTGATCCTGCTGCGCGGTTTGGGACAATGTGGCTGTGAGGGTCGTGAATGGGAATGTGACTGTGATGGTGAGGCTGTCCTGCGATGCCACGCCAAGGGCAGCCGAGAGGGCGGCGAGGGCCGAAATGAAGAGCTTCATGGTGGCAGCACAGGTTGACAAGAGATGTGGGTGGGATGTTGAGCTAATGCTCTGAGAATGCCGAGGATGTGATGCGATGGATTCCAAAGAGATGAGGTGGATGGGGATGCTTGGTGCTGGTGGGTGTGAAGGGAAGAGAAGACGCAAAGGCAGTCCGACGTGGGAGAGCAGGACGACCTTTTGTACTGATTTCAGCTCAGGTGTCGATGGCAGGTGCGAAGGCATGAATGAGCGCGCCATCGGGGAAGGAATGCCCCGGCCGACGTGGTTGATGCCTGGTGCGAACACAGCGGGACAACCTAGAGTACGCTTGTCATCGCGGAAGGTGCGAGAGACGAGTGAGGAACCTGTAGGAAGGCAGCCACGGGGTGGTCCTGAAGGCGTGACCCGTGACACGGTTTCCAGGGCATTCATTAGGAAACCTGCCTGACGGGCCAAATTAGTCATCCTCCATGCTAGTATGCTGTCGGGACAAGATGGCCTCGTCTCGTTGTTGGTCATCGTAGACCTCACACTGCGTGAGTGACCACCAGTGCCCACTCCAAGATACTCGTAGATCCAGATCATACCAACACATTGCGGACGCATGTTGCACTCTCTAATACCAATTTTGGCCGTTGCTTCAAGACGACCATGCAGCCAACCCTGGAGAAGATGTGGTAACGCTGGTTGTGAAGGGATATGGCCATGCGGGCATGCGTGCGGGTTGTTCATAACCAGACGCATTGCTGTTCAACACCTACAGTACACACATTGATACTGACTCTGACTCTGTTCGTTCCCCCCTTTCAGCTTTCTGTCTAATTCCTTGGCGAAACCCAAGGCCTTAAGTCGTCAACGCTGATGAGTACTGGTTTTGGAAGATGGGTGCTGATTATGCTCAGGGGTGAACGGAAGCAAAGCACGAATTGAGTTCAAAACATAACGACAACGTGCGGGAAAGACAAACCAATGAGAGCAGGGAGAATAATTTACGCGAACCAATACTGGAATTTGCAGACATTGGTGAAAATCATGCCTTATTGCAGACAAGAGCGATGGTTGTCATTAGTGGTCTCACACTGTACATGAGAATTTCTTTCAATGGAAAAGATGCAGACCTCGGGAGGCATACTGAAACTATATCAAGCTCTCCTCTAGTTTGCACTCGTGAAAATCCCATTGCGCCTGTGATCTATGTTGCTGCACTTGCCGGTTGCGTGCCCCAAGGCTTATCACCGCCCGGTAAAAACGATCTCGAGCACAGCTCAGTATACTGCACGAATAGTATTTTGCAGCCTGCGACGTATCTGGGAAGCTGTAACGACTGGCTCTAATTTACGACTAAATATCAACACCCAATAGCAAAGTAACATATGTGGAAGAGACGTAGCGCTGTGTCCGGGACGCCTTTGGTCGGTTCCACACCATTTTCCAAAGCCCTTTAGTTCAGATCGATCAAGTCGTCCGACTCGGGCCTTGCAAGCCTCGAGACCACGACAGCATCGGCATCGAGACTCTGGGGCACCACGAGCTCGTACCCTGGGGTCTTCGTGTAGTCGGGGAACTTTTCGGCTCGCCGTCCCTCGATCGTGAGGACGGCTCGCGCTCCGTTTCCTCGCCGCACCATCTGGCACACTGTAGCCGTGCACGACGCAACGAGAGCGTAACCTGCCGCCGGCAACCCACCGACGACTCGTGCAGCGGTGCCGATCGCATTGGCCGCCGCATTCCAGGCTGAGACCCATCCAGGGGACTGGGAAGCCGTCACCGCAGCTGCCATACCGCCACAACACCAGGCGCCGGTTTGAAGGGTGTCGGCAGCGACCGTGTATCCGACCTTGTTGCAGATAAAGGACCCAACACCACAGGCCACCGCGCCAAACTTGTAGCTATGGAAATGTCAGCGCTCAAGTGAGCACATCTTGTGGCCGGAGATGACTTACCCGGCTTCTGCGCCTTTTCCATCCCACTGACGCACAGCCAAGTCCGTGGACACGGCTTCGGGCGCGGCCTTGGGCACGACCAAACTCCCAGCCTCGGGTACAAGTAGGTTCCCAGGCCTGGGCGCGGCTGTAGTGAGTTGAGTAGTGGCCGCAAGGACCAGGAAAACGGCGTTGAAGCGCATGATGCTAGTGGGAAGGTGTTTTGTTGGGAGGGAAGCGGCTAAGGGGCTTTGAAGATGGTGTTCGATGGATCAATGGATTGGGCTGTGTGCTGTGTGCAGGTTGAAGAGTCGGTTCAAGCTATTCCAGAGATGGCTCGCCATCGATCTATATACTGTTCATGCTCGTGAAGTCCCCTATCTGCGCATTGCCTAATATTTCCGTGCTCAATGCCCGCAGAGTGTCCCGTACAGGCCTTTGTGGTCTGCACGACCGCCTCCACTCGAGACGCTTCCACATCCAAAAATAGCTTGCGTGACGTCTGGCTCAAGACTGTCTGGAATATTCCTAGAACGGCGACCGAGAAGCGAAAATAGAAACGTGATGGGCGTGGGGGGTTTAACGGCCATCCATAAGACCATGAAACATCGGGATCTACGAGTGACAAGACGAGGCTGTGTCGATCTGTGAACTGTAGATCCCGCAGCTTCCCCGGGTTGCGTCACCCGAATACTTATCAGCTGCTGCGGGGCCGACCGCGCGTCATGAAGGATGGAGGAGGATTGCAGGATTGCAGGAGGGCAAGAACTGCCCGGCCCGTCCTTGAGCCGTTCCAAGGTGACCTATCAGGTCTGGTGCAACAGGGACATGGTACTCCGCCCCCACAAAAGGCTTGATAGCATACGGAATACATGTCAGGTTAGTGCTTGCGTCAGAACGACTTATTAATAGATATGCACTGATACCCTGCCAGGAACTATACTACCGGTGCTTCGCCACAGCGCACCACAATAGAGCATCGCTTGTTCTTTTCAACAAGCTCTGCTCACTACTATTCACTGCCTCCCGTGCTTTAGAGACACTCAACTCACAATATCCGCTATGTCGTCCAACAGCGCCAGCTTACCCCCGTACACGGAGAAGCAGGCTCCAACAGATGCATCGGCGCCTGCGACTGCCAGCAGCCGCATTGCGGGCACCGTGGAAACATGCTCGATCCTCGATTGTCAAACTGACTACCTCACCATCGTTCGCGACTCGGCCACGAGCTACCAAATTGCTCTCACAGTCGACCCCACGCCTCTGTATCGCGTCGAGCTCGCCTCTTCGCCAAGCAAGGTCGGTGACATCCAGATCTTCCCCGCGACCGGCGGCAGCAGCCATGCTGCGATTGCCGCCGCGCGGCTCTCGGCAAAACCCAAGAACAAGAGCGAACCACTAGCGACACTCTGCACCTCGTCCCCGACAGACCCTGCTGCCCGCTGGCTGCCCCTGGCTCACACGGGCACCTTCTCAACCGACCATTTCCGGAGCACCATTCCCATCATCACGGTGCCGGGTAGGGCGGCCAAGTCACAGCAGTTTTCATGGAGGATAGGGAGCCTGACAGAGCCGTTCTACCAGCTGTGGTGGGACGGCCCGCTCCCGCTGGTCTCACCAGTCATGTTCACTGCTGACAACCGAGGCTCGGAGTACTGCTTTGCAGCCATCGCGAAGAAGTCGGCGGGTGCAGAGGATAATCTGGTGCAGATCAGGCGAGGTGGGGGTCTAGAATTTGAGTTGAGCGTGATTTTGGCATTGTTTGCGATTCTGCACTTCAAGAATGAACAGCTAGTCTGAGTAGTAACCTACAAACGTACATTTGCAAGACTGATCATGCATTGAGAACCGCCACATCTACAGATGACAATGCTATGTGCTGCCAGGCTTAGGGCGAGCAAGTGCAAGAGTGCGAGCTCGGTGGTCCCCCGCAATCCTTAGAAATCCAAGACGCCAAATCATGATATATTTTTGGGTCATTTCAGCGATCATGGGCGCTACTACGTAAGGTCTGTCGAATTGTATCCACTTGGTGTGGCGAAATCGTATAGGGCAAGGAGCGCATCGCCCCCGTTGTCCATGGGGTTTCGGGACCGACAGTTCGCCGCCCAGAAGGATTGCGAGTTGTGCCGCAATCCTCCCAGCGATCGGCGGCCTGTGTGATGACGCGGCTACAACCGCAAGCAGGGGTATGGCCACGTGCAGAAGGTCGCACGCTGATTCGTCGCCTTACCGGGCCCCTGTAATGCTGACAGCGGCAGGAAAGTGGCGTTGCACCCGAGATCCCGGGCCGCTGCAGATCATTGCTCCTCGAGGTGCATAATCACAGCTATTCTTGGCGCTTCGGGGTCCAGTTTTCGAACGACAGCATATATTCTCCAAAGAGCAGATTCGAGGCTTTGCGGATCCCTTGGAATGCTGCAAAATATCCCTAGCTGCTTCTATACACGGACGACACCGAGGCCAGATCCGTCATGGACGGAATTAGAATCAGATGTACAGACGACATCGAAAGGGCTACGAGACGTCATGCACAGGAATAGAAGCAGTACTGGACGGATGATGTTGTAGAGAGACTATGATGAGAAGACGAGAAATGAAAGGTATAAGAATGCCACGATCTCTTGCCAACCAAACAAACAATCACCACAATCAACCGCAACCAAACAACCTCAACAGCCATAACAACAACCCAAACCACCACCAGCAAATCTCACATCTCTTGCTCAAACACAACCCGCCTCACCCTCCTCTTTCTCATTCATCAAAACCACATCATCAAACATGTACTCCAAGACCGTCGCCCTTTTCCTCCTGGCTGCCACCGGCGCCCTCGCCTCGCCCGTGGCCCCCGCTGCCCCCGCCGCCCCCATCGCTGCCCGCGCGGTCGACCCTGACTTGAGAATCATCAACACGAACACCCTGCCCAACGGAGACGTCGTCGAGATCTGGGGCCGGACTCCCGAGGCCCACGCCCGCGCCGTCGCCGAGGAGGCCGCCCGCACCCTCGACGCGCGGGCCAACAGCTGCGCCTCGGGCACGATCACGCCCAAGTGCGACTCCAAGAACGGCGGCGGCAGCTCCAACTGCCTCAGCCTCATCTCGCTGCTGCAGCAGTTCCCGACCCAGTCCCTCAACGGCGGCACGCAGGTGTGCTACACGGGCACCGGCGAGCCCTGCTGCACAAAGTCCAACCGGGCCATCTCTAACCTGCAGTACGGCGACTTCACCGCCAACGCCCAGACCATGTACCAGACCTGCCCGGGCAGCAGCGGTGTCTCGGGCAAGATGTTTGGCGTCAACTTCTTCGCCGGCAACTGTGGCAACCAGTGCATGAACAACGGCCACAACTGCGCCTAGATTTCCACGGCTTCGAACATGGCGGCACCTGGGGTGGAGAATGTATGATTCGATGCGATGGTTGTGTAGCGAGGCAGCATGTCTTTGTATTTCAGCGTTTCAGGAGGACTTCTCAACCTGACTACTGTCGCTCTTTAACTAGTGGTAGCACAAGCACCATAGAGAACAAAAACTTTCTTTAACTACGAAGACACTATGTATTGATGCTGAGCAGTCTTGATATGGACTTGACTCTGCTCCATGGGGATGAAAAAGTGGTCGGGCTTCTTCAGCTTTACGCGAATGATATAGCGCGGTGGTTATGCGTCATGAAGTCAAGCTATAATACATAGAGCTGATGATGACATATATCGACTTTAAGCAGGTGGAATTTGCGGGTTGTCTGGAGAGCCAAGACCGCTCTGCATGAACATTACCCACGACTTGCAGATTTACCGAGCTCACACAGAGGGACCACGAGGGCTTGTAGGGACTACCGAAGGTGGCTCCGGAGCTCGGTATTTTAGTCCCCGCAATTCTCATCAAAGTTTTTTCCTTTCCCCTTTCGCTGTGCCGGCGGCTTCAGGTCGTGATTAGCTAAGATATTACCTAAAGTGCTAGGGCGTGATGACACGGATCAAGAAGCGTGCAAAACGTGACTCACGACCGGTGAGCGACAGGACGGACGTCCGGAGGGCCGAAGAGGGGCGTGTGCACGGATCATGATGCAATGGAAGCGGGAACGCTACGCGAAAGGATGGATCTGGCGCTGTGCATTCATAACTGGAGCCGCCGAGCTGTCTGTGTTTTTGGCTGCGCGTGAAAGAAAATAGTACCAGTTATGAGCATAATCTGGGTACGTCAAACAGATGTCCCGGAGCGGAGCCTTTACGACCGTTGCGGGACAGGAGCCGTCGCTCGCCCGATTTTGTCACCTTCCTTGGTCTAGCCCGAACGGGGACCACCAGAGGCTCGGCGAGCCTTGGCTCGCAAGGATAAGGAGTATAGATTCCAAAGATTATCGCGTGCGTTATATCGACAAAAGTTGTAATTCTACATGTTCCATATTCTATTCTCAAGATGGTCGACGGCATGCGTGTTACCCGCCAGTGAACCTCACGCACCGGACCGCCGGAACGCTCTTCATTGTCTGGGAGATCGCTGCGCCACTTGCCGGTTTATGGAGAAGGTCCGAACGAAATAGACCTGCTGCATTGCCCGACCCGTGCGGTGGGATAGATAGACAAGTCACGTGAACCTCAAAATCTGTTCCAGTGGATATGGCCACGCCGGACAAGGCGGAAGCTTGGCTACAGGCGTGAGCGGGAAACGAAAGCATACCATTCGGGCAGAATCCCCATATTCATTGACAAGACTTCGCGGACTTTCCGCAATTGTGAGGAAGAACGCATGGATAATCCCGCTACCCACCCGCAGATCTGTGCAGGAACGAGAACCTTCGAGAACCGGTAATCAAGTAATAGAAAACTCAGCTGCAGTAACGTGTGTATATATATAACCCGTTGTCCGCTCCTCTGTGATTAGCCTCAGATCCAGCGCTTTCACTTCTGCTCCCCAAGCCACCGCTGGAAGTCTCTCACCACCTCGTCGAAGCTCGAGTCCCTCTCGAACCCCATGGCCAGCGTCTTGGTGTTGTCAAACACGGCGGGCCACGAGTCCAGGATGGGCCGCAGCACGGGGTCTTCCTCCTCTTTGACGAAGCGCAGCTTGTCCTCCCCTCCCACGCGCGCCAGCGAGTCCATCATGTCCTGCACATTGACACCGATACCAGGCAGGTTCAGCGCGCGATCGTAGGCCGGCAGCGACCCCGGCGCGCCGGTGTCCCCTAGGGCGAACGCGGCGTGGAGCAGGTTCCGGACCAGCATCCGCGGGCTGGTGACCCAGTGCCGCCAGCTGCGGTCCGTCAGGGGCACGACGCACTCCCTGCCTTGCATCGGCTCGCGGATAATGCCCGAGATGAAGCTCGACGCCGCGGCCGTGGGTTTCCCCGGGCGGACGGTGACGGTGGGCAGGCGCAGGATGTACGACCCGCCGGGGCTGATGAAGCCGCGGCGGGCGTGCTCGTTGATCAGGGCCTCGCACATGAGCTTCTCGCAGCCGTACGAGGTCTGCGGGGTCGCGCGGAAGGACTCGTCGACGGGCCGGTGGGACGGGTGCGAAGGGGAGGCGAGGGCGACAGCGTCGCCGCCGTAGACGGCCTGGCTGGACGTGTAGATGACGCGGACCCGGCCGGGGCACGTCTTGCGGAAGGTGCTGAGCAGGGCGCGGGTGGCGTCAAAGTTGACGCTCATTCCTTTGTTCTCGTTAATGCGGTTTCTTGTGTTTTTAGTGCGCGGAATAACAAAAAGATGTCGACAGTCTCTACTGCCATGAGAGCGACGAAAACCGAGAGTTCTCACGATCGCACGTGCAAGGACATGTAACCCGGCTTACCAAGGTCAAAGTCGGCCTCGGCGCCCGAGGACATGATGCCGTGAAACACAAAGGCAACCTCGAGGTCGTCGCCGACCACGTCGGCCGACTGCGTCAGGAGGTCTGCCTTGACGGCGGTGGCCTTGGCCGGCCACCGGACGCCGCTCGGGACGGGTGGATCGACGATGTCTGTGAGGATGACGTCGTAGCGCCCCTGCTCGTCGTTGAGCAGGGCTGCGGCAGTCAGCTGGCCGACGAAGCCCGCGGCGCCGGTGATGAGGACCTTCATCGTTGGATGGAGAGGATAGGTGAGATTGGTGATGGTGGATGACTGTGGTTGCAATTGTTGGTTCAAGGTTGCAATGTGAGGAGAAGCAGGTCGTGGACCGTCTTGGGCAGTCATAAAGCCGGCTGCCTCTGGATTGTCCTGTTCCCCGCAGCCGCCGATCGGAGCCGGCGCCGATCCAGGAGCGTCGGCTCGGGGCAGCGCCGATTGGCTGATGGCTGCGTTTGTGGATTGCTTGGCCGGCAGCTTGCACCGGGTGGGGGGATCAACGACCTACCCTCTCACATCACAGGCAATCCTCACCATGGTTCCTTATGGCTAACTAATAGTACGGCGTAGGCAATGAGTGTGCTTGGTGGAGTCGTACCACTGCTTCCTCAACCACCAAAAGCGGGAGTCTGGGCCAAAAAAATCACTCTGCCCACGCCAACTGCCCCTTGCGCCTCGACCACGAGATAGCCTTGGGCACCAACAGGCACCAGACACTTTCAAAGTAGCCGCTCGGCTCTAAATCCACATCGACCCCTTCGAATCACAATCGTGAGACCGCAGCAGCAGTGGGGCGACGGGAAAGCGTGACGAGTACCGTCACGCTACCTCTCTGTCCGAGTAGCGCTTGGGCCTCTCTGGTCGTTGTCAGGCAGTGGTGGACTGATGTCGAAGGTTCAGGTATTCAAGAGGGGGCTCTGCTCAGGGCCGGACGAAGACGTGAATGAGTGAGTTCTTTGAGCAAGATGGCATCCAGGTCTCCGCAGGTGGGCAAGAGGTCCCATCTGGACAAGCCGCATCTCGGGGCGACGCAACCAGCGAACTATGAGAAGCTCTCGGGACGACCTGCTGACCCCCTTGGGCCCCTTGGGGGCGCACCACGCCGGCTTCCTCCTTAGCAAGGGCCTAGTGCCGCGCCAGAAGCTGCGCGGAAGGTTCAGTACGGACTTTGCCCACCTGTCTCTGTCGGCACTCGCCCAAGGTTCGCTGCTGCTGCCACAGTCCCGTCAGACTAGCGTCGCCAGGAGCACACTGAGGGCCTCGCTGACTTGCCCAGAGTGCCTACGCTGCAGGAGATTGCAGGCGCGAAGGGAAAGAGCCCTGAACCGCAGCACCGGCGGCTACTTGCAAGGTTTGCAGACGACGACGTCCGCGATGGCACGGACCGGTCCAGGACATGCTCGGCTCTCGCAACTGCCTCGTCCCAACAACAGCCCCGCACGGATCCCGCTCCTTCCATGTGGCTGCACGCACACGCATACACGCACACACGCACACATACTCTACGCAGCTGGGGACAGTCCCATCGGCCAGCTGGGCAATGTATCAGTCGCATATCTCCCTCTCTGATCGATGCCGACCTCAGTCGAGGACTCCCACAGCCGTTTCCCATAAATGCCAGCTTCCCGCCCCTGCCTACCAACCAGAACATGCAAGGAACTGTCCGTACAACACCTTCCTCCCGTAACCACTCTCCGCCCAGTCGCTCCTCCTTGGTCAGTACTATCAACAGAACCTGCTTGCCTGTCCGCCAGCTTCGCGCACCACGACGCATATTTCCTTCAGGACCCAAGTCCACCAGCTCCTGTGCACGAAAAAGCTCCATCATCTTTTGCATCACATATCTGGCGATTCCCAGGACATGCTGCCGACGGCGATGATGCCCCCTCCTGCGGACCCGTCCCGGCAGGCCCACGGTCCGATCCGGCAGCCCGAGTCCAAGGACTGCGAGAGCTGGCCGGCCTCCGATGTGGCCCAGATGCGGGCATCCGTCGAGATGGTCCTTGTTCAGCCTCCAGAGCATTGCAAGGTCACCACATCAACCGACAAAGGTGAGGTCAACACAGCCTTCCATCCCCAGCTGCCCGAGTGCGTCCTTTCACTGACCCTTGACTGCTTCACAGTCCGCCACTATGTCGACCCACCACCAGTCTTGCGCATGCAGTGGAAGGGGCCTCCTGAGCCATGCGGCCACGAGCTTCAATATCTCACATGTACGTTCCCGGTATCCACTTGGTCACAGGTCCCCAGCTGACAACAACCATAGCCCCACGCCTCTTCTGCAACACTTATCTGGAAGCATACAACGAGGACCCGAAGCACACCGATGCATTGGGCGTTCAGATAGTCGAGGAGCGCCTCTTTGGCGAGCTTGGGCATGGCGTCACACCTGTGACCAGCCTCGACAACTCCATCAATCCTTGGGTTGCGTTCCCCCGAATCATGATCAAGGAACGAGGCATGTATAGGCTCCGCTTCGTGCTCTTCTATACGCGACACGAAGACAGCACTGTCCACTACGTCACCGAGGTTACAAGCAACCCTTTTCAGGTGTACGACCGCAGAGACCAGAAATGCCCTGCACCTGCAATCTCCAGTGACCTGACCAAGGCGCTGCACAACGCAAAGATCAGAATGAAGCTCAACACGGGAAGGGCAGTAGTCGCCAGGAACAAGAAACGCCGCACCGATGGCAGTGAGGCCTCAGACAAAACCACCAGTCTGCCCGTGTCTGCTTCAGATCCTGCTGCTAGCATTCTCGAGCTTGCTGAACCCAAGTTCAGCATGACAGAGGTCCTAGTCATTTATGCATGTTGCCATGTCGGACACGAATCCGCCAGCACGAACGACGGCACTGGCCAGAACCACGAACAAGTCCCTACTGACTCAGTCTACGACATGCTTCAGCGCCATTATGCACTCCTCGACATCTTATACGACGATGTGATTCACAGCCATCTTGGAGGCTTCACTGGCCTGGGCAACGACACTGATCTGGTTCAGGTCCAAGGATTTTTCGACCCTTCCTACGAACTGGTTCAGAGCCAAGATCAATTCTTTACCGGGATGAGTTACGACACCGATCTGGGCCACGTCCAGGGTCTCACTGACCCGACCTACGACATAGTTCAGAGCCACGATCAAGTCATCAACGGGATGAGTTACGAGACCGATCAGGGCCAGTCCCAAGGCCTTAGCAGCTCAAAATACGACCTGCTGCAGAACCATGAACACGTATTTGCCACCCCCAGCAACCATACTGATCAAAGTCAGAGTGACTTGCCTGCCGACCCAACCTACGACATGCCTTCAAGCCATTCTCAAGACTTCACCACCCTAGACAGCCACGCAGGGCAGAGCAGCGATGCTGGCTGGCCTGTCTCTTTGCAACCAGAGCCTTCGAACATGGAGCTGGCGGCTCTACTCTCCATTAATGATACTACGCACGCCTCTCAACCAATGTCTCAGTCAATGATCACAGCCGATACTGCGCCGCTACCACTGTGCAACTCAATGCACAACTACATTGCATCAGACAACGATTCTTATGCGTTACAAGCAACCCCAGTTGTTTCTGGCGGCCCAGGCCAAGACAATTCGGACATTCCGAGATCCCGTCAAACAGTCACCGCGGCACAGTTGCACGACATGTCCTTTACTGGTGCTGCCTTTGTCCCCGCACAAGCTTATGGACTGCCAAGCTTGGCCGCAAATCATGCCCTTCCATCCACCGACCTCCAGGAAGCAGCTACGACCTCGGCGGGGACCACGAGCACCACTCCGCTGGTGCAGGAAACCGATGCGCTGGACCTCTTTGTGACGTCTGAGATTGGACTCCTCCATGAGCCAGACTTGCCTCCGAGCCACGGCTGCTCCCTGGAGTATTTCCCTGGAGGCGAGTCTCAGTTCCCGGATGCTTCTTTTTTTCTGAGCGAAGACTTTGACGGAGCTCTGGGGGCCTTGGAATAAGCATCCCGTTCGAAGCATACTCTAATAGCACGCGAGCGCGAGGTTGTCTATGGTGTTCTTCAACCACGGCACCCTTGATCATCGTCCCCATGGCGCTGCAAAACAAGTTTATTTCTCATAGCCACGGCGTACTCTCACATTTTCCACGGTATTGCATCAGCTGGCGGTCAAGAGTTTGCTTTCTGTTGTAACAGCCTTTTGCAACATTTCCTCTGCAATGGCATTTTTTAGGACAAGGCTCAATAGGTAGCACGATCATGGATACTACTTTTCATATACCATAGCCCTTCATCCTCGTGACATAGGTGGCTTTCACCATAGCTACACCTTGGCAACAGCCTGAGTTCCATAAAGGGTGAAGTGCTGCGGGCCCAGAGAGCCGTGCAGGATACCCAGAGATTACAAGCCCTGTTATGAATGCCAGACTGAGCTGGCATGTAATCTGTGGCCCACTCTGCCAAAGAAAAGAACACAGGCACACTCTCGACCCAGCAGAAATCGCCCCCAGCCTTGAAGACGTCTGTGCGAGGTGCCTAGGCCGATAGCAGGGGTGTGCAACCGCTCACCGGGAGAGTGCCGCGAGCGCCGTTGAGCCCCTCGTGCGGCCGGTAATGATGTATGTCTATGCTTGGGAACTCTCCTTTCTTTCTGGAAGTCTGGGATATACCCTGATGGGCGCAAATGCCGTGTGGTCCAAATTGTCCAGTTGCGCAGTGAACCGGTGGGGAATTGTAAAGGAGAGGGTTGAACGGCCATACAATGGTTATAAAGAATGAAAATAAAACAAAAAGAGTCTGTGCCTCCGGTTTATCGATTCCGAGATATGCTATGGTGGCTGCGAAATGGCCAGACGTGTCAAAAAATACACGGATTTTCGTCGTCTTCCTTGGGCCCTGCGAGCTTTAGAGCGGCATCGGCGTGCGTCCCGCATAGAATCCGTCTTCATCAGCAAAAGTTCCCTTTCACAAAGAGGAAAGCTCACATCCAGAACTGGCGTGTCCCTCTTTGCTCCGGTTTTCAAATATGGTACCTTTGAGCCTGAGAGCTGGGAGGTCTTCCACAATTGAGGACGAGGTGTCTCCGTGCGGAAAGACTCACTCCGGCGCGGAACTCGGCAGCGGTTTCGTTCGTCTGACGTTGCGTCCTGTACAGGGTTTTTTTTTTCGCATCATGCAGGACTCACGATGAGGCGGCCCATGCTGTACACAGTAAGACCGTAAAAGAGCTGCCTGGCGGAATACAACGTCATGGACGCTAGAGAGAAAAGCTGGCATCAGCAAATTGAGCACCCTGCACGAAGCACCGCATGAGCCAATGATCCGTAACGGAGAGCGTGGGCGGCCGCGGGGTAAACCTTCGAACACGAGAACGAGTCTCAGCCGCACTTTCCAGACCGGCCAATGCCTGTTTGCGACTCACCACACACGGCTGCGTCAATCGGCAGAAGGTGGCGTCCATGGGGATCGGGCAGCTGTTCCGTCTACTTTCTTATCGCCAGTCATTGGCAAGAAAATAAGGGCAAGTTTTTTTTCTTTCAGCCACTGCAGGCTGGAGTCTTCGTATTGGATCTAGGCCTTGCAGTTGCAGAGAAAGACAATCTATACTACAGCGCTGCCGCCAGTGACAGTGCACCATCATGAAATTAGCTTCTGCATAGCATATGCATGCAGACAATGGACCCATGGGGCACACCTCGTGATCGGCAAGCCGGGTCCTCGTCAGATCAGCATCATGTCGGTCGAGGTATCGTGCCACAGCATGCACGGTACTGCATGACAGGACTGTAGGTCAGATCCGTGCCGGGAAGCCGACGGAGAGATGGCAGTGTCAGCTAGGACTGCGACAGACTCCAGGGAGGTCCTGCTCGTCCGAATAGCGGGTTTCGTGACAGGTCGTACGCACCCAGAATAGCACGGTGGCTGTGAGACATATACGACTCCAGCGGTGTAGGCTTGGGGGTCTATAAGAACATTGCCACTTCCACCTCTGCGACTTGAAGGAGAGGGGCGGTTGCCATCACAGATCAGCTATCACAGCTGGATATCTCAGACACGTCCATTTCAAAATCAGACACCATCTCGACCATGAAGTCCACCTTCACCCTGTGCATCGCCGCCCTGGCAGCAATCGTCACGACGAAACCCGTCCTCGAGTCGCGCAGCGCGCAAGTTGCGCACCTGACCTTCCACGCCGGCCCCGCGTCCTACGCACTCGCAGTCCCGGCAGACGGCACCGTCGTACAGACAAGTAAGCGGAGCACACTTCTTAATAGCTCCAACCCTTCACCTTCTCATATCGTCCACATCCCGGCCTCCTACTTCCCATCCCCACTAACCGGAACACTCCCCCCTTCGTCCAACACAGACAGCAACCTCAACATCAACCTCATCGACGCGCCCGACTACAACGCCCTGTCGCAGTGCACCTTCACGTTCGACGCGGTCCGGCCGCCCGCGCTGGCGCTGCACCTCACGTCGGCCGGGGTGCAGCAGATCGCCGTCGGCCCGCCCAGCGTGCTCAAGAGCGTGAGCTGCCTGGGCGCCTGCGTGCCGACGTACGGCATGTGCTACGACACCAACGGCCAGTACGTGGGGCCGTGCTGCAGCGGGTTCTGCGCGGCGACGCGGTGCCGGCCCTGGAACCTGAGCACGTGAGGAGGGGCTTTGTTAGTTATGGAAGACTGCTCACCCCCGCCGTCGTTGAGGAGGCTCTTTGTGACTTCGGGCAGTTTTCAGGCTCGCAACAGAAGTATTACAGTTGGGGGCGAGGACCGGCGCGGCCGCAGACGCTGCCGGGCAAGGGCTTTTCATGACAACATACTTAGCAGCGTATATCAGCCGGTATATCTCATTTTTGGGGCTTCATGATGATCGGCTCGGGGCTATGCTGCTGAGGGGCTTGCTGATCTGACGCCGCGTTGTAGATTGGTAGGAATATTCGATGGATATCCGGGCTTCGCAGGCACGGGCCACTGCGCTTTTGATAGGTCAATGCATGGAAGGCGTAATCTCTGCTATCACCAGGAGCATCACATAGGGCTGTGCAGAGCACTTGGCCCTGGCTCCGACCTGGCTTGGCCTGGCTTGGCGCTGGGGCGCTCTGGATGATCCGGCGGTGGGCGATGACGTGGATGACGGCCAGCAAGAGATCTCGATGACTCCTGATTCGCTGGCTGCCTTGATGGGGTGTGGGAAGAGGCCGAAACGGGCGTAGCGCGGATGCCGTCAGCACTCTCGGCCGAGGTACCGATACCTGCCATTGCCCGATTAGGAAATACTCGTGGATGACGGGACCTGGTGGCTGTGCGGCCCTGTCGTCAAGCCGAGCACGAGCAACACGTCCGCGAGGCACAACCGGGAGGCATGCCACGGGACATGACGCTGGGTATGGCAGTAGTCTCCCTCCCATGGATTGCTGGCCGCATAAATATGTCCCGTCTCTGCTTGTCTTTAGACATTCTGGAAACACAATCATCACCCACAGCTCGGACTTGCGACTTACACTTTGATCATTTTCCTTTTCTTTTCAACATAGACTCCCGACAAAATGCATCCATCGACGAGCCGTACGTCGTTGCTCGTGCTCCCTCTCGCCGCCACGGCAGTCCTTGGGACAGCCCTGCCTCGCGCCGAGCAGATCCAATGGGGGGAGTGCCACATCGAGACAAACACTACCGGGCTGCCAGTGCAGTGCGGCAAGCTCAGCGTGCCCCTCGACTGGTCCGGCAAGGCCTCCGACAAGACGATTGAGCTCGAGCTCATCAAGTGGCCGGCAGCAAAGCAGCCCGCGCCCAAGGGCAGCATCCTGCTCAACTTTGGCGGGCCCGGCGGCGACGGGCTGAACAACTTCATCGGCAACGTCCCTCTGCAGGCGCCGTATGTCCCTCAGCTGCAACCTCCCCTATTTGCAGTCACGTCAATGGCACAAAGGACGTTCGCTAACACGGAATAATACAGCATCATTGGCGACGAGCACGACTTGATCAGCTGGGATCCTCGGTAAGCGCGGAAACCCCAAACCCTCTTGACTCTAACACTCCTCGTGCTGACGACGGGCGTGACCACAATCCAGTGGCACCCGCAACACGATCCCCGTCATCTGTCTCGAAAGCCCGCCCCTCAACCCGGACCTCCTCACCTACATGACCGACTGGCACAACGCCTCCGACACGACGCCGGCGCAGCTGTGGGCCGAGTCGAGCGTTCTGGCGCAGCTGTGCAAGGCCAAGCTGCAGGAGATCGGGCCCTATGTCGGCATGGCGTCCGTCTCCCGCGACATGATGGCCATTGTCGACGCGCTCGGTGAGGACGGCCTGCTCCGGTACTGGGGCATCTCTGGGGGCACGGCGCTCGGCGCGACCGTCGCCGCCATGTTCCCCGAGCGCATGGACAAGGTCATCCTCGATGGTGTGATGAACGTGCACCAGTACTACAACTCGCTCGTGTAAGCCCATACTCCTCCCTGCCCCGTATCGTATTATCACGGCCTAGCAGGAGTAGCCAGCAGGCCCCTGCTAACCACTCCGTATTATTTCCGCCCACACAGCGAGACCGAACTCATCTCCAACGCCGACGACATCCTGCGCGGCATCTTCGAGGCCTGCCTCGAGGCCGGGCCGAAGGCGTGCCCTCTAGCCAGCCACGGCGCGACCTGCGCGGACCTCGAGAGCAAGATGGACCAGCTTCTCCTGGACCTCAAGTACGACCAGATCCCCGCCGTCTACCTGCCACTGAGCTCGGGCCTGGTCGTCGACTACAGCATGGTCCTCAACTGGCTCTTCCCGGAGCTCTATACACCCCGCAGGTACGACGCCATCGTCAAGGTCCTCGAGGGGCTCTTCCGCCGCGACGCCACCGCCTTTATCGAGGTCGTGTTGGCGCCCCTCCTCGCTAGCAGCAGTAGTGCCAATACCTCGACCTCGGCCTCGACCTCGACCCCAAGCGCGGCCCCCAGCGCGGCCCCGATCGTCAACGCGGTATGGGGCATCCGCTGCGGCGACCGGCGGCCCCGCGCGGCCTCGCGCCAGGCGCTCGAGCCCGAGATCGCGGAGCTCGAGGCGCGCAGCAGGTGGTTCGCGCACTTTGGCCTGGGGACCAACAGCTACCTGTGCGCGCAGTGGCCGTCTGAGGCCGCGGAGCGGTACGCGGGGGACTTCACGGGCGTCAAGACCAGGAACCCGGTGCTGTTTGTCGGCAACACGTTCGACCCGGTCACGCCGCTCCGCTCGGCGCACAACATGAGTTCCGGCTTCGAGGGGAGCGTTGTGCTGCAGCATGATAGCTATGGTGTAAGTCTGCTCTCCTTGTTCTGGTTGAGCATTTTCTTTTCTTTTTATCTGCTTTCCCCCCTCATCTGTGCCCTCATCTGTGTGAACTCATCGAGGTGGAGTATTGGAGATTACGAGCGCGTAGTGCTGACCTGGCCTTTGGTTCCCCATGTAGCATGTCTCCTTCTACACGCAGAGGTCGAACTGCACGGACCTGGCGATCCACGAGTACCTGAGCGAGGGCAAGCTGCCGGCCAAGGACACGGTCTGCAAGCCCAACTCGCCCATCATCGACTACGTCACCGGCAAGGTATAAGCACAAATGGGCTCCCACCGGTGCCGCTGGAGGTGACACAGATCACTCGGCCCAGAGTGAAAGGAAGGATAGCAAGCGATTAGGATGCTTTTGTTTGGTGGACTGTTTTCAATCCTGGCGGTTCAAATTAAATGGATAGCGAGTTACACAATACTAGCTTTGTCAAAAGCTTCGGACATCAACATTGGAGGCGCCACGCTCCCAATCGAGCAGATGTCAAGATCTCTTCAATTCGGAACGACGCTTTAGTTTTTGATCAATTTTGATGGACAGACACCTCCGGGTGAAATGAACCCTCCCCTCTTGAATCAACCCTTCAACACGGCAGGAATAACCTCCTGCACGATCTCGTCCGCAAACTTCTTCTCCTGGGCCTCCCAGCCGAGCTTCCTCAGCCGCGTCGCCCTGTTCCGCGCATTGGTGCCCACTACCGCGTACGTGAAGTCGCCAAACAGCTCGCCGTAGTCGGCCTCCGGGATGGTCTTGGGCTCCGCAGACTCGATCTTCCCTTGCCTGTGCAGCTCCTTCCCAATGACGGCCGCAATGTCGCGCCACGACGCCTCCTCGCCGCTCTCGGCGAAGAAGTACGGGTTCCTCGTCAGGTCCGCCTCGGCCTCCGCCCCGGCACCCTCAGCGTGGTGCAGGAGCGTCATGTACGCCCTCGCGAGGTCCTTGACGTGCACGTACGCCCACACCGCGGCACCTTTCCCGACGTGGCCC
This sequence comes from Microdochium bolleyi, assembly GCA_001566295.1. Classification (NCBI taxonomy): domain Eukaryota; kingdom Fungi; phylum Ascomycota; class Sordariomycetes; order Xylariales; family Microdochiaceae; genus Microdochium; species Microdochium bolleyi. The sequence goes on from KQ964258.1 coordinate 347,317, forward strand.
GCGTAGCCGTGCTTGAGCGCGAACCGGATCAGCGTGGGCACCTGGATGGACAGCCTGCCGCCGCCGTGGCTGCCGACGCCGTCGATGATGGGCGGCATCACGATGAGCAGGCGGCTGCCCTGCGCGCTGCCGAGCTCCTTGCGGGCGCGCAGGATCGCGAGGTCGACGTTGCGGTGCGGCGCCGAGTCCGACAGGGAGTCGATGTCCTCTGGGGTCGCGTCGTCGGCGACCTTGTCGACCTTGTAGTCTCCCTTGCTGTCGTCGGCGAGCAGGCTGGTGCCGCTGGTGTGGATGTAGATTGGCTTGAAGGCGGCGTCCGCGGCAGCGCGCTTCTTGATGCCCGCTAGGACGGCCTCGACCGAGGGCAGGTCGTCGGCGGTGGCAGTGTGGATGACGATGTCGGCCTCGCTGGCGTGCTTGGTGATGAGGCCGGCGTCGGCGAGGGTGCCCTGAACAGTCTGGAGGTTGCTGCCGAAGCGGTCGCGGAGGGTCTTTGCGGAGGACTCGCTGCGGACGAGGACGGTGACCTTGTAGTCCTCGGTGGTGAGGTGGTGGAGGATCTCGCTCCCGATGAAGCCGGGGCCGATGAAGAAGACGGACTTGCCAGTCATGGTGATGTTGTTGCTTTTGTCAGTGATATCGTGGGGTTCGGAGTATTAGAGCTGAAGATCTGAAGGTGTCCAGATGTCGGGGTCGCGATGGAAGAGGTGGTAAGAAAGAGCTTCGATGCGGGGCAGGATCGTAGAGATGACGACACAATGCGTGGGATGAGGACGAAACTGAATGTACCCCGCAGGGCAGAGGGCAGGTTTCTTTTATACAGGAGCGTAGGAAGTCAGCATCGTGTTGTCGACGAGGATTGCAAAGCCCAAGACTGGCAGCACGTCATCTCCAGCACAGCGCGTGGCCGAACGCCCTGGGCCGCGACATTAGTCAGGGCAGAGAAGGGCCCCAGGGACGGCCGGGCTTATTGTCGCCCGCGATTGGGAAGCAGGACCAGGGCCGCCTGCTTACGCTTACAATATCCACTTTGTCAGCCCTATTGGACCGCGCAGGGCCAGGCCACAAGTTTCCCCGCCGCTGCTCCCGCCGCTGCTCCCGTCTCTGCCTGCTCCGTCTTCTGCCAGAGCGTCCGGACGGCACCACGCCTGCTCGCACGCGGCCCGTCCCGCATCCACCTGGGCTCGCCGGGAAGCCGACACGCTCCGAGATCGTAGTATGTCTTGATCTCCACAGCCCAGTCGCCGCCAGATCGTGGCGGCCTCGTCTTGACACAGGATATCACCCAGTCTGTATCGCACTCGCGGCAGCTGGCTGTGACAGGGGCTTCCCGTGGCTGCTGCTTTCCAATCATGTCCAGCGAGAACACGCCCAGCGGCCAGCTGTGAACAAGATGGCGCACGTGGCGGCACATGGTGATTTTGGTGTCGTCGAAATACTGGCGCAGCTCCGTCACCGACCAGCGACCGTGGCCACGCAGAGCCCACGTCCTCGTGTGCCGCACGAGCAGCCGGTGCTGCTCACCCGGCGCGGTGCTGCCCTGGACGACCTGGGCTTCAGTGGACTCCCAGATGACCAGGTGCGGGTGCACCAAGGCCTCGTCATGCACCAGGCGGTGACCGGACTCGAGGTCCGCTCTCTCACTGCTGTGTTGGTGTGCGAGGTAGGTCCGCGCCAGGGCGGACACGGGCAGCTTCCCAGAGGCGACGAGCCGGGCCACGCACCAGTCCACCTTGCGAAAGCTGTCCTGGTCGTCTTGGACGGCTCGCGCGACGCCAAAGTACTCCGGGCCAACGAGGTAGTTCAGTGCCGTTGCCATCCAGTGGTTGCCGCAGTCGTGATATGTCGCATCCCGCGGCCCGCGCGGGTGCTTCGAGAAGGACACCAGCTTCTGGCGTCTCATGCAGTAGAACCTGGAAGGGTCGTCCCGCTCGAGGCCGAGCAGGAGGGCGCGGGTCTGCACGGGGTCTTCATTGGCCTCCTGGACGTGGCGCTCGAACACGCGGCGGCCGGCGAGCCTGAACATGCTCGTCGACGTCAGCGCGAGGGAGATGCCCACCGCCTCGGGGGCGTTCTCGATTACCAGGGCCTGGAGCTCGGCGGGCATGTCGAAAAGCCTGAAGGGTGCTCCGGTCGGTGTGCTGGAAATATCTGCTTCGCAGGGATGGGGGTCGGTGTCTGGCTCAGCCTTTTCCACGATAAGCTTGCGCAAGGCACGAAGTTCCGCTTCGGCGCGTCTCCGACTTCTCTTCAATGACAATGCACAGATTGCCCGTTTGTCACACTGTGGGTTCTCGTGGTCGGACATTGTCGCAAATATATTCAACATAGTTGGTTGGTGTTCTGACCTCTCTTGTGATGAGACTGTTGACGCAAAATGGGTCGAGGATAGTGTACTGGGCTGTAGGACTTGTCCCTATTGTGCTTCGAGTGAGGGAGTGAGAAGCGAGGAGACAGGAAACTGGCTATACGCGGACCTGTATAGCCTGACGGCATCAATCGGAGATGCCCGTCAGGCTTTCACTCGAGTTTTCAAGGCAGCTGCACGTTCTGGGTTTAGGAAAATCCTGAGGCACCACACGGTAGAGGACTGCTGCAGCGCAGTACGAAGAATATAGCCAGACCTTTTACTTAAAGCGTTGCTGGTCAAGCTAAGCATGTATAGTCTCCTCGTACCACGACCAATGTCTACTGCCATACGCTTGTTTGCAGATCCTTTCCCGCATGCTACATCCGAGCACAGATTGCACTCGATAGAATCTGTAGCGTGCTAGACAACGATTGTAATTTTCTGGTACACATTGGCGTGCCGGTGCCATACATGTGAAGGTCTTGGTAGGGCCCCGAAGGCAAGGTGTATCGCCGGGATGGTCACGGCCTTTCCCCGAAAGCGTCTGTGAAATGGCCGTAGCAATATATATCCCATGAAGCTAGTTGTGCTCCAAAATCCAAGCCGTCTAAATTCAACCTGGGTTACGTCGGAGTATCTGCAAACCTGCCAATCTTGACATCCTCGGCAATGGCTAGTCTGATCCTCACTACTGCGTGGCGGGCAATGGGAAGGCTTCCACTCGTCCGGCGGAGGATCCCAACACAACCAGTGTTCCCACTCGCGCGACTGCCCGCAGAGCTTATCATGGTTGTTATGGACCAGTGCGAGAGCCCAGCCGACTCAATATGCCTCGGCATGGCACTGCAGAATATCTATGGAGGTGTCGGTCCCGGAGCGGGCATGTTTGAGCGCCTCTTGCGCCATATCAGCGACACAGACCACCAACGCGATCTTGTCGCCCTTGTCGGAAACCTCGATCGCGATCACTGGCGTTCGTTCCACTGCCGGCGAGCGCAACTCGCTTCTTGGTGGCGCCCTTACTCGGGTACACTCCTACCTTTGTGCACAGCCGAGCATCACAGCTGCTTGCAGCTCGACCTGAACGAGACTGTCGACTCTTTGATTTTAAACCAGAACCACAACAGTACCTTCCACTTTCCGGGGTTCGAAGGGGACTTCCGCCTTCCGTGGTGCGAGGCTCGGCTCATACCGCGACGCGCAGCTTTCGATCTGCACGACGGGAGGACCGCGCGCACCACAAACCTTGGGGCTACTGCGAGAGTACTCGAGCATGGGGTCAGAGTCCGCGAGGCATGGGAAGGGAGGGTGTCCCCAGCCGCCGGCCACCTTGTCCTGTGCTGCACGCGGACCTACACGCACGACGCATCACACGTGAGCGAGCTATACCTCCAGCTTCTCTCCCGGACGGGCGACGTCCATGTCTGCGCGCACAACCGAGGCCTCCGGGGACACCACGCGCTGGAGGTGATGCAGCCCGGGGGGACAGAGGGGACTGCGTGGCGCGCCCAGTCTCACTGCTTCGCGTGCGACACTGACTACGAGATCTCAAAGATCCGCCCGGTCGGAGGCGGCGGCGGCGACGGATGGGTGCTCCAAGTAAAGACGTACCACGACGTAGGACCCTGCCGCAGTCCTGCCGACCACGAGTGGAATGCCGTCCAGGGGCGGGGGCCAGCAGGCCCCACGGGACCACCAGGCTCGGTCAAGGTCTTCTGGGAGAGCGGCTTGGAAGCCGAAGATGGACAGGGTTCGTGGACAGAGTACTGGACCGGGGAAGTCTAGGAACATTTGTGGCCCATACGGTGACTTGTATACTATGAGTTTCTAGTTTCGTGAATTGGTTGGCATCTACCAAGTACTCATTGGTTGAATACCCACGTGCACAGCGAAGGATGGCTCACAATAGATGACCACGATCTTGGGCCCGACATAGCCTGTAGTTTAGAAATGACTATCCCACATCCCGCGATCTATTTCCCTCACCTGCATCTCCTCCCATAGCCGCCGGACGGGGCCACAAGGTTTCCTCCCTCGGCTGCTCGCCACTTCGTTCCCCACCAACTCGGCACAGCCCGAGATCGTGGAAGAACGGGACTACTACGGTCCATCTCCCACGCTTGCGGAACTTGGTAACGCCAAAGTCAGCGTCGCACGAGGTGCAGCTCAGCGTCCCAGTGTGAAGCTCGTCAGCTAGATCGCACTGATCTACTACATTCAATATGAGTTCCACGATCGGTCGATTGAGCAAAAGGGACAACTCTTCGACTTCGCTGCCTCGCGTAGAAGCTGAACGGCCAGCTTTGGAGAACGATGCTAGACATTCTTGCGATAGTAAAGGGTGTCGTCGTGGTAGTTTGATCGCTCTTCCACCGTTCCAGTAACCCCTTTTCTCGGGTCGGTGGTTGCACAGGCTGCAGCAGTCGTTGAGGGTGTGAGGTTGTAGCTTCGTCGAGATCGTCATGGTACACAAGTCGTAGACAGATGATGGAAAGGGGCAAAGCTCAGAAACGCCAGTAAGAAAGAAAGAAAGGGGGGGGGGGGATTCAGACGGATGGGGCACGCCCACAACGAGTCTGTCCTTGGTATAATAATAATACTGTGCATCTCGAGCCAGCTTTGCCTACCTTGCCTCGACCAAGGCACAAACGCCGCTTTTGCTTAGTGAGAGCCGGGAACAACACAAACTTGGTAACATGAGAACTCTGAGCATCCAGATTTTCCGATGACCTTTTCGTAAATGTGTTGGGCTAAGAATGTCCTTATAAAAATGCTAAGTACGTCATCTCGTGCTTTTCACACGGGGAAAACACACCGCAGGCAACAAAGCAACCGCTGCAGGCGTCAACAATAATAACATGCTGAATTTCCGGCAAAGAATAATTGCTGCTCTAGGCAGGAGAGCGCTCAGACGCACGACCTCCTCCTACTCCTTCACCACGACGCTCAACAAGGAGTGTGATGGGCCAGCATTGTTCAAACTTCCTCCTGAGGTCTTCGCCCAGATCATGGAGGAACTCGGTGACACAGACAAGCTCTGCATTGCCCTCACATGCCGAGCCACATTCTCCGACGGGGTATTCGAAAACCTGGTGCAACCACCCTTTGCCTTCAAGAAGAGGATTCTCGTTCGCCTTGAGAGAGACGTCCCCCGTCACAGCTACTGCCCTGTGCGCGACATCCTCGTGCCGTTCAGCCGGCAGCACCTCCCCAAAAACCCGCTACGTTACCACAACTGCGCGGCCGGTCGTCTCCCCGTGTCCAGGCGAGGTGGGGATCGCGTGCTCACGTCCGCACACAGCAGTCGCTTCGAGCTGAGCTTCTGCACGGCTCGGCTCGTCACCAACGGGCACCGCTACAGCCTGCGTCACGGCCTGCCAGCGTCAGCCGTCTCCCTTGAGCACAGCCATGTGGTTAAGGGTCTGCAGTTCCATGTGCGCGAGTCCTGGACCGCATCGGTCAACTCCAGCCACGAGCTGATCCTGAGCTGCGTGCGATCATGGACCGCTCCATGCGCCATATTGAAGCATACTTCTGCAACAGACAGGATCAGGATGTGCTACCACTCCGTGTCAGAGGCGACGGCTGACGACCGGGGGCGTCAGTACGTCATCGGAGACCGCGAACATCGCAGCACAGGACGCTGTCACAGCTGCGATACTGCATGGGAGATTGAAATCGGCCCGGCGGCTCTAGATGAAGAAGCAGACAGTCGTACTTCTGTTGGGCAGCAGAAGTGGAAGATCATAGCAACCACTCATCAAAACGCCGGTACCTGCCGCGAGCCTGCCGATGTCAAGTGGCGCACGCTCATGCTGTAGTCCGGCCATTGTCAGTTCGAAGCAGCGTGCTGAAAACCTTCATGAGCATGGATCCTTTATTGACTGGAAGCAATCATGGACATTGGAGAACTTGTAAGCCTTGACAATAAGATGAAGACTTGCAGTGCATCAGAAAAGATAGAAAATATTCACGAACGCCAGAAGTTTGACTTGGACCCAGTGGTGTGAATGGAAGTCTCGATACACCTCAATCTAGAATAGCAAGAGCATCTTCAATCACTCGGTGCCCCGTCCCTGCGTTGAAAAGACGATCTCCATTGTTCTGGATACCCCACTTGCCTTGTGTTGAGTTCGAACCGTTGGTACATCTCCGATATGACCAAGACTTCGTCCCAACCTGGAACTCACCGTGGACGTCTGCCGGAGAAAGCTCTCACGAAGAATACGAGGCAGTATAAGGACAAGCTGGTTCCCACACTCAGAGGAGTACACATCTGTTACGTCATTAAGTCTCAGGAACATAGCCGACTCGCTCCTGTCATCCTTAGAAATACAGATCTTGCACTCCAGTTGCCAAATCGGTCCAACCCCATCGAAAGCGCAAGAATCTCACGTCGTCCTATTTATCTCTGCTTCCACTTCCATACTGCGTTGATCCTCGCCGAACAACAGTCTTTCTGAACATTTGTTCTAGGCTGGAAATCATATTCGCCAGCACAGCTTCAGATCGCCAAAATGCTCGCCACCATCAAAAACGTCATCATCGAGAGGCTCCAGAACGCCATGGTCGGTCTCACACTCCAGGCAGGTATCTCGTTGTTCCAGGATGCCCCGATCGCACGCGAATTCGCCACTACGAGCACCCAGTGGTATGCACGAGCACACAACCAAAATGGCTGGACTCAAGACGCCTCAGATTCAGATCTTCCCATCGTGCAGCCATCTATCAAGCTCGAAGACCTACCCGCCGAACTTATTTTGAGCGTCATGGACGTCGCTGGCGCCACTGACGCCCTGTGCCTGGCCTTGACATGCAAGAGAAACTACCAAGTCCTCCGGCAACACTCACACGTCCATGAACGAGTCCTGGACGAGAGCGAGCTACAACTCCTGCTCGAACGACTAGAGAAAGACACTCCGGGCATTTTCTATTGCATGAGGGGCCAGGTACTCGTGTCCCTCTACCCAGTAGAGACCCAGAAGCCATTCCCTTGTATCCTGCCAAGTACACACGACTGCTGCCCTATCGACCCTCAACTGTCCTTCAGGCCCGACGTCTATCCAGGCGACATGGTCTTCTTCGGCACTCCGAACCAGCATGTCCTGACATTCTGCAGCGCCCGCGCCGTGACCAACCACGCCGTCCTCGGGCCGCACGCAGGCGTCCCCGCCTCTACTCTGGCCGTCAAGTATCCCACCGTCCAAATGGGCGTGTGCACCGCGGAAGAGTCCTGGCAGGCACGGACAACGATCACGACCAAAGAGCTCATGCTGTCCAGCACCAGATCATGGACGTTCGCGAGCGAAGACCTGATCCCCAAGTTCTTGGCCCAGCTGAGTGACCAGAGCATGTACGCGATCTGGGCGTGCCACCACCACAGACCGCACGCGCTGGGCGGCACAATGTCCAAGAACAGGCTGAATAACAGGTTCAACGGTAGTCCGCACACCGGACAGTGCGAGTCGTGCCACACGCAGTGGGCGCTCGCCCTCACATGGTCACTAATCTCATGGGGCACCGCGACGTTGACGCTCACGACTTGGCATAACCTTGGGCCTTGCCGTTCGCCGGTAGAAGACAAGTGGAGAAGGAGCCGGGCCATCTTTCCCCCGCCAAGATTGAACTACGAGAAGGATGCGCTCAGGAAACAGTGGGAGCAGGACACTGATGTGGATGTGCAATAGTCATTATCAAGCAGTTTTGATTTGGTTTTGTCATCGTTTGACGGTAGTTTCGCAAATTGAAACGATTCGTATGAGAGACTCTTTGCCCTATGAAGAACAACATGCGTCAACTGTAAGGTGCTTCGGTGCGGTACACCTTGTCTATGAAGCCATCGCTGGAGGGAATGTCCACACCGACCGTGCGTCACCATGGCGTTCTCAAGCTCGACAATCGGGACGTCGCAATCGATGCTCAGTTGGCTGTAAGTCACAGGCTGCTCCCCGAAAAGACATTTCTTGAATGCGACGCGCGAGAGGCTGATTCCGAATCAGTCCACACACGTCACTGTAAAGAGTGATCAGGTTTTCGAGGGTGTAATTCTTCCTGGCTGATCATGTATGGGACGCTCTGGAGACCCCCTTCAAACCCTGACGTCTCTGGACTAAACCTTCGGGCTGCGATGTGATGAAGAAACGCCCTTGGAAAGAAGATGATGGCCCCTCCCGCAATAAGTGAAGAGGCAAGCAAGCAGCAACCAAGGGAAGTGACTATAGGAATGATACAAGCAATAGATGCTCACGATAAAAGTCTGGAAGGACACGAGGTCACTACTCAATGATTGTCGAACCGACGAGAATGTGTTTGGTCAATTGCAAGTAAGCAGGGTTGTGGACGGCCCCAGTCAGTTGAGGCTCGACTTGTCAGCTCAGATGTTCAAAGGTTCAGATGTACGAGATGAGGACGAACCAAACAGCGTACTCGAAAATCCCCACAGGTTCCCGCGGTTTGCAGTCCCCATGCCGCATCCGCGTCGTAATCGAGGAGGAGGTGCAACATGTCCACCAAGGAAACTGGGTATCCAAACCAAGAGACGCTCTCAGCAGACAAATGGAAACATTCGGAATTTGGAATGGCAGGCACGCGGACCAGCGCGCAAGTGATGTGTAGTGAGAAGGAGCCTGGGCCACGCCGAGGAAGGAGCGGCCAGAAGACGGGCCAGCCTGTGTGTGGTCAGATGCCTGGTCAGGCCGCTCACTTGAGCAGATCGTCTCTGCCATTCATCCCCTATTTCTTCCCTATGTCTCGTCACTCTCACTGACTGTTCCATCAACCTCACACTGCACGACTGCTGATTACCTCTTCCACTCACACCTTCTTTCTTCCACAGCAGCCATCACTTTCATTCACACCGTGACATTCACAGACTCACCAGCCACTCACTCTGTCCAACTCAAACATCACCGGTATAATGAAGGTCACTGCCCTCCTCCACTCCGCTGCCGTCGCAGCTGCCACCAGCTTCACCCTCTCTGCCTACGCCCCCGGCACGGAGGTGGACGGCGCCGTCCTCAACGCTGCTGCAAGTGCCTTTTACACCGGCATCTCTGGTCCTGCCACCTACTGCCCCATCGACACTGGCTGCCCCGAAATTGGTGGCACCGTCGTCTATGACGGGCTGACCGCCATGGCCGTAAGTCACTTTCTGTTCACACGTCCTCTAATCCCGTTTACCAATGCACTTTCCATCCGATCCACCACTAACATTCCCCTCCGCCCCCGTCTCCCTGGATAGGTCATGGTGCCTGGCGGCCAAGCAATCTACGTCAACCCCTCCGGCCAGGTCAAGTACACGGTCGCCCACTCTGCGTACATGCCGCTTGGCTCGTACGTCGGCGGCTGGTTCAACCAGACGGTCGTCTGGGACTGCGCCCCACCCGCCCAGGTTCTCAACTTCATGGCCACGACGACCGGCGACGGCTCTCCCGCCATCAGCGGCATCGCCCTGTGCCCAGACGTGTCCGAGTGGCTGAGCGGCACGGGTGCCAGCTACCAGCTCTATGCCAAAGTTCCTGGTTTCGCTCTGCAGGATTGTGTCGATATCGTTGGCCTCAAGGTCCACGAGAGTCCCGCCGAGCTTGGTGCTTGGCAGTATCTTTGATCTCACCAGCCTCCGACCCGCAAAAGGCACCAGAATTTGGAACAGGCCGACTTGGCCACCACATCTACAATACACATTGCGAACGACTTGACGGCGCGAGGACCAAGCGTCATCATTCCCGGCAGTACGAAGCATGTCAGCCAGGTGACACGCAATCGATTGAACAAATCTTTGGTGAAACTGAGGAGCACGCGGAGGTGCCCCCTGACAATTCGAGAAAAGCTTGCTTCACGTAAACGAATGTACATAGCTCATCGTACCATTTGGTCGAATAACACGAGATCTCTCGAGATCTTTGATCCATCACAGCTTCATCCCAAAAGTCAAACTTGCATCATGATTGTGTACTCGAGGGCGTTTCAAATGGCTCTACCTGCAACATTCTCCTCAGTCCAGCAGGACCTCAACATCAAACTCCCGATCAGTCCTGAGCTGATACTCGGGCAGCGTCGCCGGCCCACAGCTCCCTGTGCCCAGCCCGTGGTGATGCCAGTCCAACCTGACCAGCACATCCCCGTCCCTCCTCGTCTTGTGCAGCTCCCACGGGTGCCGCGCCTCATCGATGTCCCGCGTCGTATATCTCGACACCGTGAAGCTCGCGCCTTGGAAGTCCCCGAACCTCGCCCGCAGCGTCCGCCCGTCCGCGTCCCCGCCCCACTGCTTCCGCAGCTCCACCCAGCTCACGTCGCTCCGGTTCCCGTTGTCCTGCGGGAACTCGTAGTCCTGCCACATGCCGTCGACCGTCCAGCCCCACGTGTTGACCAGCTGCGCGTCCTTGAAGTCGCAGTACGACTGCTCGGGCCCGCGGCCGAACCACTCGGCGATGCTAACGTCTTTGATCCCAAAGGACAGCCCGAAGCGCGCAAACGTCGAGGGGAGGAATGGCCCGTGCGGCTTGGCCTGGACCCGGATGCAGCACGTCTCGGGCGTGAAGGTGTACGTGGTGATGGTGTCGACGGCCCACGCCAGCACGGGCGGCGCGACGCGCGCGTGGATCGTCACGCTGCACTCCGGCCTGCCCCCGTTCGTCGTGGAGGGCGCGACTGCCGAAGTTGTCATGCTGGTGAAGTGCTGCCGCGTCTGGTGCAGCCGCGCGTCGAGCCAGTCCTGGCCGAACACGGGGCGGTCGTTGTCGGTTAGCGCGCGGTAGAAGTCGAGCGTGAACGGCTCGGTGATGAGATTCTCTGCGTTCGCCGCGGAGGAGTACGCCATGAATGACAGCGTGCCCTTGCTCTTGTCGAAACCAAAGGTCTTGTCGTTGCTCAGCGTCACGCGGTGGAAAAGGCCGTCCGAGCTGGTGGAAATTTGAGGGAAGGTGTTGTTGATGCCGGCACTCGTGCCGGTGTTGGTGCTGCTGATGGACTTGAGCAGGGCGAGGGACTTGGGCGGGTGCATCTCCACCTGACACCGCGCGGCAGTGTGGTTGGGGTACGCCCACCCGGGCGCGTCCTTCTGGATGAACTCGAGCTCCAGAATCGCGATCCCGTCTTTCAAGGTCTCGATAGGGAAGTCATTGGCTAGGTTGATCGTGACTATGCTGTGGGGTTTAACGCCCTTGGGTATCACGATCTCGCGGCCGATGACCTGGCTGCGGTCGCGGATGATGTTCCAGTAGCAGCTGAGGTGGTCGAGGGTGAGGAAGTCGTAGCGGTTGACGATCTCAATGTCGAGGCCCTTCATGCCGACGATCTGCACAGGCTGAATGAGGGCGCTGTAGTTGTTCAGGCCAGGCCCCTGGTTGTGGTTGGAGTCGCAAAGTCCGTCCATGACAAAGTTGCCGTCGTTGGGCTCGTCGCCGAAGTCCCCACCGTAGCCGAAATACTCCTCGCCGTCTGCGTTTTTCGTGAGGAGGCCCTTGCACGGTCAGCTTGAAGGCTCCCTTGGTCAGGAAAAAGTCGTAGTGTACTTACATGGTTCGCCCACTCCCAGATGAACCCTCCCATCAACCTCGGATACTTGTAGAACGCATCGATGTACTCCTTGAGACCTCCAGGGCCATTGCCCATGGCGTGCCCGAACTCACACATGACAAACGGCTTCTTCCAATCCTTCTCTTCACCGAACTTGATCATATCGCCCACCGAGGTGTACATGCGGCTGAACACATCGGCCGTCTGGGCGTCATAGTCTTGCTCGTAGTGGATCAGGCGTGTCGGATCCATGCGCTTCATCTCATCGTACATGGCCTGGTGGTTTCTGCCGTAGAAGGCCTCGTTTCCGAGCGACCACATGATGACGCAAGGGTGGTTCTTGTCGCGCGCGACGAGCTGCCGGGCACGGTCGAGATAGGCCTCTTCCCATTCCGGGTTGTCTGAGGTGTAGCTTGCCGGGACACCACCAGCGTTTTCGAACCCGTGGCATTCGAGATCGGCCTCGTCGATGACCCAAAAGCCGAACTCGTTTGCGACGTCGTAAAGTCTGGGGTCGTTGGGGTAGTGCGAGGTGCGGATCGCATTGATGTTGAACAGTTTCATGGTGCGCAGGTCGCGACGCATGAACTCGTACGGCACGGTCCTGCCAGAGCTGGGATAGTGCTCGTGCCTGTTGACGCCGCGTATCTTTACAGGGTTGCCATTAACGCAGAACACGCCGTCGACGAGCTCAGCCCGCCGAAAGCCAATCTTGTGGCTCGTGTAGAGCCCGTCGACCTCGAGGATCAATGTGTAGAGATAAGGGGTCTCAGCTGTCCACTTGTGCGGCTTCTTGATGTCCAGATCCTGCGAGACGGTTTTCTGTGCAGTCGATCTCATGACAGATAGCTGTTCGTTGGACGACTCTGCCACGACTTCATTCTCGGCATCGAAAAGCTTCAGCCGAACCCCCTGATGGGACTTGCTGACAGTCGTCTCGACGTGGAGTCGAGCATCCTGGAAATCATCATTGAGCAAGGTCTGCACGTAGAAGTCCTGGAAGTGTGTCTCCGGGAAAGAGTGCAGCCAGACATCCCTGAATATTCCGTTCAGCCACCACTGGTCCTGGTCTTCGATGTAGCTCCCGTCGCAGCGCTGGTAGACTTCAACGCATAGTGTATTTTCTTCGCCATCGAACTTGAGCGACTTGGTCACGTCGAACTCGCTAGGGTTTCTGGAACCTTGAGAATACCCGACGTACTTGCCGTTCAGCCAAGCACTGAAAGCGGCATCAACGCCCTCGAAGCGCAGCCTGAACTGCTTGCCATCCTTGATAGATGGACCGACCTCGAAATTCGTGACATAGCGGCCACACTCGTTGTCATCAAAGGGCACATTTGGCGGGTCTACTGGGAAGGGATAGTTGACATTGGTGTACTGAGGCCCCTTCCCGAAACCTTGCATCTGCCACGACCCGGGCACCTTGATGAGTGGCCATGCTGAGTGGTCGAAGCCGGACTGCCAAAAGTCCTTGGGTCCCGCGAAGGGGCTGGGGGCGAGATCGAAGCCCCAGGACCCGGAGAGGAGCTGGGCGCGGGACTCGAGAACGTTGGCGGAGCGCGCCGAGGCCTCGGAGTCGTACACGTGGAAGTGGGTGCGCGGGGGCAGCGTGTTGCGATGGATCACGCTGAGATTGTTCCAGTCCGGCTGGGTCCTGGGGTGGACCTTGATGGCCGGCCGGCGCTCAGCCTCGTCGCGGGGCGATGGAGGCGGTCTGGCATGGAGACCGGAGCTCCCGAGTCTCAGTCGGAGGTCGACTCGGAGACGGACGTCCTCGGCAATGTCGACGTCCCTCGCGGCTGTCTCATGCACGACCGAGTCGCGGTGGTTGCTCACTTCACGTGACATGGCGTGAGGAGGCTGGGTGTGGGCGCACAGGTCCGGAGGCGCCGGCGTCGACCGCGAGTGGCGAGCTGTGAGATGTATCAAGTGCAAGCCCTGCAGTCGTGGACGTGCTCACCCAAAGTCGAGCGCGGAGTCCGTATATCGGCCGAGAGCGCTCGCCGAGAAGGTGAGAGGGAAGCGGTCGCCGTCTATTGTTTGTAGCGTGTCAGGACCGTGGAGCGCAGGTGGGGACGTCGCATGGACAGGCCCAAAGAATACCAGCGCCACTGCTGGTGGCCCACCCTGTCAGCAGTCAGGTACTGTACTCCGTACCAAGACTCGTAGTCGCTTCAAGTCCAAGCTTAGCCTGGCGCCAGCAACTCCTTACTAAGAAAGCTCTGCTGCGGGGCGCTCACTGCTTCCGTCGGCGTGCCAAGGCAAACAAGATTGTGCAGGCAGCGTGACCACAATGGGCCTCTCTCGTGTTGATGCACTGAGGAGCCGGATAGTTGCAGCCTCTTTGGGCTGCCCATGATGGAAAATTCAGTCTCGTGGCGCACCCATACAGAGGACTATTGCACTTGGCGGGCATGCTCTAAAGTTACCAGGCCTGTCAAGATCACAGTCTAGCACTCGGCTGCGAGATCCGACGGGAAGCAAAGATGGGACGGCTGGATGGAGTCGAAAATTCTGCTTTACCTCGGTCAGCTGCGAGTCAGGATGCAAGCCACGTTCTGACTGCTCAGCATCGGTGCATATGAGCAGTAATTGCGCAGTAGACAGGGCGGGGCCTTCAGACTGGGACCAGGATTGCTGTGGCAGATCGAGAGAGAATGGTGCTCCGTACTCCGGACCGCAACTTAATAACCTCGACTCCTCGGGGCAAGAATGAGGGCGATCAAAAGTGTGGGATGCGGAGAAGGCCCAGTTGGGGTATTTGCGCCGGGCGGGGAAACGAGGAGAAGTGAGCAAACCTGGCGGTCGGCCTGGCTTGGGACGTAGCGGGGCACTTCCTGCCCGTTGCGGCGTCCAACGCTCCTGTGCTGCTCAGGTGGTGTTTCCCGCCGACCAGGATCTCTCGGCCCAAGCCTTGAGGCGTCAGCCCCCCTTCGATCTCGACACGGCCGCGACGGGCAGCCTTTGCTTGACACCTCCAACGTGCCCGGCAGTGTGCCAGCCCGCACGCCTCAGCCGACCACGACTCCGGCATTTGCACCGCTAGCAGGGTCGCCACGCCCGCCAAAACATCGGCTATGCGCCGCCGTGGCTGCCTCCTCTACAGTGGCTGACTCGACTGCCGGCCGATGGCCAATTTCAAGGCGCGCCGTTCAGGGTCAATGCTAATCCGGGTGGATTGTCATCTCGGCCTCGAGCGTCGCCCGCCA
Organism: Microdochium bolleyi; assembly: GCA_001566295.1. NCBI lineage: Eukaryota > Fungi > Ascomycota > Sordariomycetes > Xylariales > Microdochiaceae > Microdochium > Microdochium bolleyi. Next base: position 362,392 of record KQ964258.1, read on the forward strand.
GAGCATCCACCAGAGAGGGCCTTGTGGTACGTACACATGCGCCGTTCGGACTAGAGGCTCGATGCGACGCTCTGCTCGCCAAATCAAGGATCACGGTCCGCTCTCCTTGTCGTCGGCCAACCACCAGCGAATGCCGAGAATCTCTCCGCGCCTCCACCCCAGGTCCAGAATGGTCAAGCGCAGGGGTTCTACCCCATCATCGCTCGCATCGAACGCTCGTCCAGCTCACCTTACGGTGCGCAGTATACCTTACGCAGGAGGCACTTGGCCTACGACACGCGCGCTTCGCCCGCCACCGCGCCAGCCTCCGCTAAACCATAATGCCCCCCCGGGTCGGTGGTTTCCTCGCGCGCCAATGACGGACCCGCTTGCTCCTCTCCTCGCCGACGGTCCCCAGTCACACATGCTAGTCCATCGTGGGGACTGGAGACTGGGGACCGGGGACTGGGGAGGTGTGGGCAGTCAGTCGCATGTTGCCATGGATGCTGCCCCGGCGATCCAGTCTCGTGAGACCGGTCTTAGCCGAGGAGCACTCTTTTTTGTATTTATCTGGCTCGTGGTCCTGCCGATCGACATGCTGTCCCGTCCCCGTTCTCCATCCTGATCCAAGCTGGTTGATCAGTCTCGTCCTTCTCCTGCCTCGCTCTCCCCTTGCGACTTTTGTTTTAGTCTTGCGAGCACACATCAGCAGCCATGTCGTCCCCCACTGGTGAGACGAAGCCAGAGCTCCATGGCGAGGAGAAGGAGTTCGGCGAGGTTCGCCACGTCAATGCGGCCTCGATCGCCCTCGCCGCCGCCGTTGCCGAGCAGAAGCCCAACCCATGGTCTCGCAACATGATATCGCTCTACATGATCATGGCCATCGGCTATCTCGTCTCCACCATGAACGGCTTCGACTCGTCCCTCATGGGCGCCATCAACGCCATGGACGAGTACACCACCATGTTCAACCTCCAGGGCGATGACGGAAACTCGACCGGTATCATCTTCATCATCTACAACATCGGGCAGATCGCCAGTTTCCCCTTCTGCGGCCTCCTCGCTGACGGTCTCGGCCGTCGCTGGTGTATCTTCATCGGCTGCGCCATCGTCCTTGTTGGTACCGCCATCCAGACCACTGCCCACGAGCGCGGCCAGTTCATCGGTGGCCGTTTCGTCCTTGGCTTTGGTGCCTCCATCGCTTCTGCTGCTGGTCCTGCATACATCGTCGAGCTTGCCCACCCCGCCTACCGTGGCACCATGGCCGGCATGTACAACAACTTCTGGTGGCTCGGCAACATCATCGCTGGCTGGACTACCTACGGCACTGAGTACCACCTTAAGAACTCGTGGGCCTGGAGAGCGCCCACCGTCGTCCAGTGCATCATGCCCGCCATCGTCATGTCCCTGATCATGTTCTTCCCCGAGTCTCCCCGCTGGTTGATTCACCACGACCGCACCGAGGAGGCCCTTGCCATCTTTGCCAAGTACCACGGTGACGGTGACGAGCAGTCTGCTCTCGTCCAGCTCCAGTACCGCGAGATCGTTGCCGAGCGCGCGGCCACACAGAACCCCAACGCCTGGTGGGATCTCCGCGAGCTCTGCAACACCAAAGCCGCCCGCTACAGGATGTTCATGGTCATTGGCATGTCGTTCTTTGGGTAAGTCCACACAATCATCTTTGCTGATTCCTTGCTTGTCGAGCCTGAACTAATAGCACCTCGTCCACAGTCAATGGTCCGGCAACAACGTTGTCTCCTACTTCATGCCTGTAATGGTTGAGCAGGCCGGCATCAAGGACAAGTCGACCCAACTCCTCATCAACGCCATCAACCCCATTTTCTCGATGATAGCAGCTATTTACGGCGCCACCCTTCTTGACAAGCTCGGCCGTCGCTTCATGATGCTTGCTGGTCTTGGCGGCGCTCTGGTCTTCTACTGCATGCTTACCGGCTTCACCGCTGGCAGCGAGACCAACAAGAACCTCTCCTACGGTGTCATCGTCAGCATCTACCTCTTCGGTGTCTGCTTCGCCTGGGGCTTCACTCCTCTCCAGACCCTGTACGCCGTCGAGTGTCTCGAGAACCGCACCCGTGCCAAGGGCAGCGGTGCCAACTTCCTCTTCCTCAACATTGCCATGGTCGTCAACACCTACGGTATCAGCGTCGGCATGAAGGCTATCGGCTGGAAGCTCTACATTGTCTACATTGTCTGGATCATGATCGAGATGGTCATCATCTACTTCTTCTTCGTCGAGACCGCCGGCAAGACCCTCGAGGAGATGTCCGAGATCTTCGAGGCCCCCAACCCCCGCAAGGCCTCCACCAAGAAGACCAAGATGGGCCTCAACCAGGCCGGCCAGGTCGTCGGCGTCGACGAGGAGTCCCACTAAAACGCGAGTGTCCTCTGACTTCGCACTGTTCGATCAGGACTTACATTGACTTGCGGGCAGGCGCTGGCCAAGCGGACGTAATGCCGGTGGGCAGGCTTTGTGCGCTGCTCGTTCGATTCCTCTGCGGAGCAAACCAGCTTCGCAGTCGGAGATATTAGCGGTGACTCGCTTGCTCTTAGCCTGTCTTCCTGACCACTCCTGTTCCTGATCACATGTAGTTCCCACTCTAGTTACATATACCCCATTCCAATACAAGAGTCATTCGATATATCTGCACCTCCCTTGTCTTGACTGAAACTTCTGGTGGTTATGACGCCTGATGATATTCGTGGTGCATAAATTATGGATACTTTCCATATCTTCTGGTGGCAGACCAACAAATTGGTATCCCAGTAGTTTCCGAGTGTCTCTCGTGTCCAAAGGACATGGTCTGTATCTCACGCTCACACATGCACGCTTCACTCCACCAGATGCTGCCCGAATTGACCAAGTCCCGCATGCGACAGCCCCGGATACCTACATGACAGCAGCACACGCGAGGAGATTCCTTGTTCTACGGCCAAGAGAACGCAACAGGGCGCTTCGAGGTCGGCGACCATTCAAGCAGTCGCCCGACACAAGAGCCAATGTCAAATTGCACGCATTCACAACACTTCACAGGCACAGGGAGAGACAGTTGTCTCGCTCCTGCTCAGCTACAGATGAAAATCTGGGCGATCGGCAACGCAACGAAGTACGCGACGTGATGTTGGTGCGACGAGCCTTGCAGCATCAGAAAACGTCCCGTCTCAAGGCGGCACGATGCCCCCGGCTTTTTACAGGCTGTGCTAGCAATTATCTAATTTGACTACTCAAACTGGGTGAAAAGGCGGAGTTTAGAGGCTACTCCACCAATGAACGATCTTAGAGGCACACTAGTGTAGCTCTTCTGAGCCTAGTCACCTGTTGGCTTCAAATCTCCAGTTAGCGGCCTTGTACTGGTCGTGCCACCTTCGCCAGAGGGTGTCAGGCAGCAACCAGCAGCAACCAACAGTTTAGCTGGTGCGTTCACAGCACGTCTGGACATGGATTTGTCTCTGTGAATGCAGCAATGATGTTCTCGTCCAAGCAAGCAAGTGTGCTCGTCCCTCCTACCCGCTCTTATATATTCCGTTCATTATCTTGTCTGAACTCTCCTCTGTCCGAATATTTCTCATCCAAGATAGCCTTACACCTCGAGCTTTTTCGAAGTCTTCTTTACCAATCTCTCACCATTACTTGACATCACCGTTGTACCACCATCATGGACGATATCTCCAAGGCTCTGCGTGATTTCCTCAGCTCCCACGGAGCCTCAACCTTTTCTTGTGGAGGGAGCATCCCGATGAAGCCCAGCCATGCTCCCGGACAAGATCAACACCAACATCCGCACTCCTGCCCTCCAGTGACAGCCCGATGGACTGGCACTGGGGGAGACCATCACATTACATTCCCTCTCGAGGGTGAGGATGCCGCGCGCCTGCCTGCCCTCGTGCGAGACTGTGTGCCTGCGACCTTTGGCAAGGACGACGAGGATGTGCTCGACCCTACCTACCGCAGCGCCGTCGCCATGGACACGTCCAAATTTGCTGTCGACTTTGATCCATACATTCTCGGCATCGTTGATCAGCTCTAGAGTGTGCTGCTCCCACACGTCGGTGCTGTCGAGGACGTAGAAGCGTGCGTACAGCAGGGCTTGAGACAGAGTGTCGTCGCAGAGTTGTACAAGCTCAACGTCAGTCCCCTATTTCACAGAAACCCGAGACCCGGCATAACTCGCAAATACTGATAACCTGTTCGTCCGAGCAGATCTACGAGTCCCCCTCGGGTTTTTTCAAGAGCCACGTCGACACCCCGCGCCACGAGACCCAGTTCGGGTCGCTCGTCGTCTGCCTGCCTCACCCGCACCAGGGCGGCGGCCTGGTCGTCCGCCACGCCGGCAAGGACGTGACGTTTGACTGGAGCAGCACCGAGGGTGCCGTCCAGTGGGCCGCCTTCTACAGCGACTGCGAGCACGAGATCCTCAACGTCACCGAGGGCGCCCGCGTGACGCTGACGTACAACCTCTACGCGCGCACGCACCCCGCGGACCTGGAGGGCCTGCTCGGCCAGGAGCTCGCGCCCGTCGACGTGCAGAGCCTGCCGCTCTACGAGGTCGTGCGGGCGGCGATGGCGGACCCGGCGTACAAGACAGAAGGTGCGTGTGACCTCTTTTGGTGTGCTCGCGGAAACGGCCCCATGTATCGCGCGGACGTTGGGGATTTCGCTTACTTGCATAACCGTCCGTCAGACTAAGATTCTCCTCTCATTTCGTTTTTATCCGCAGGTGGGACTCTGGGTGTATTCTGCTCGCATGCCTATCCACTGAGCCACGAACAAACAAAGGTCCCAATCTGGCCCGAGGACGGGGAGGCCATCGACATACCAAACACATCCATGGTTCTAAAGGGCACCGACCTCGCAGTCGTCTCGGTCTTCAAGGCCCTGGGGATGGTCGTGCAAGTCAAGTCCATCCTCCAGGGTAAGAACACGCTCAGGCACTGTTACTTCTACCATGGCGACGACGAGGACTGGCCTGGCGACCGCCAGTCCGACCACTTGGGCCAGACGCTCGTCACCGAGGAGGGCGGACACGACTGCGCAGAGATCGAGCATATTATGGAGGCCTTTGGGGATGAGCTGAGAGACGTCACGTGGCTCACGGACGTGAAACACAATGATGGGCACTTTGTCCATCTTACCGTAAGCCCTTCTGCCCCAATCCTCTCCATTCTTTGTCTCTCCTCTATTTCTTTAGGAGACCTTTCTTCTTGCTGGTCAGCTCGTGTGGCTTGTTACTCCGCCAGACGGGATACAATGAACTAACCTGCATGGGCCGGCCTGCTTAGTATGGAAACGAGCCGGGCGTCATGAAGCACTACACGCAGGCCGCGATCCTCGTCACGGTGCCGCCTTCAGCGGAGCGCTCTCGCCTCTCGTCCTGATGATTCAAAGCTTGGGTCCCTGATCGACCTGCCATCGCTCGAGCAGTGGTAATTGCCAATCGAACGTCAGACATGCTCGTCCGAGCCCAGGACGCGGTATGAGTGGATTTCCTCGAGACCCTTTCGCTTTGATTATGACAACTCGGCAGAAACTTGATCTCCCTGCTGTAGCTTCGTGTAGCACCCCAGGAGAAAGGAATTTTACTGTTCACAGGAAGACGCTGGAGGTGCGGTATTGGCTGGTCAAGAGGTTGTCTTTTTCAGATCATGACATGTGATTGAGCCGCTCTAGTTTGGTACCTCCAGCTGTCGCTCGGCCATGGTGAATCCGCTGAGTCATGGCCAACTTCGATATGGAGTATTGCGCCTTCGCAAAGCTCATCTACAGTTCTCCGATTTTTGTATCCTCTGTTCTTTTCCTTTCTTTCCATCTCTGTTTCCTTCAAACAAGATTGAAGGTCTTTTTCACTGGATTCAAAGAATGAGGAAACTCAAAACCACAAGTCCGTGGCGCTGGTCGGCGAGAAAATCAGCATGTCAACTCTGGAGGCTTGTAGCTGAACGAGACTGCAGCCCTTGGAGATGTCTACTGGCTAGGAAGACACGTTTTGGTGTCATTCAGACCTGGTGCAGAGTATTTGAAATACGAAGGCTGTTGGAGCAAGTTACCACGAGCCAGCAGAACTGTCATGAAAACTACGTACACCAAGGTCACTAGCCCAGATGCTTTTCCTTTTTATTCAAGTTCTGGAAAACTCCACGTCGTGATACAATTTGTGTTCTTCCTTCTCTTTTCTTCTGTTTTTCCTTTCTTTTCTGGAAGATTCTGCGCTGCTCGAACGCGAATCCCTTCTCAACAGTCTCGTGCGACTGTGAGTTTCACTTGTACACTGTCCTATTTATTATTGTGTTATTCGTCTCGAATCACTCTCACCGAGTGGTCGACCCTTGGTTATTTGTTGTTTTGCTCTTGCTTTTTCTGTCAAGCGTCACCGCACCAAGACTTGCCATGTTTTGTGAAGATATTGGTTCGTCAGCGAACAGTGATCATTGCTAATCTTGCTGCAAGCTGCCCATAGCTTAGTGTGTTCTATCATTTTCCCTTTCCTTGTTACTGCTGGAGGCCCATTTTTGCACAGACTCCAATAAAGACGAAGAAAATGGATAACAATCTAAAAATGACTTTTCTCAATCGTGGATTGCTCACTACGGGGTATCTAAAGATGTCCTCCAAGGCGCTCCATGTTGGCCAGTAGCATTAATTAGAGATCCGCGAACGGCGAGACCATGACGCTGCTGCTGCTGCCATCGCATGCGCTCAAGTCCGAGAGGGAGAGAGAAAGAAATGCCATCACCAGAACTCCTGCGCTCACGCCGTAAATGTTGACCTGAGAAAGGTTGTATGCAGAGGAAGAGGAGATGAGGAAGTCTATCGCGATGCAGAAAGATGCAAGGTCCGACTTTTCAGGGAAGCGTGCTCTTGTCGCGCCTCCGTGTTGAAAGAGGTGATTGGTCTGAGATGACCGGTTGGTGAGTGCAGCCTGATGCTGAGGCTGCAAGCTCACACAAACATAGATTTGAGGTGTGGTTGACAAGTGCGACAGCGCAAATGTCGAGGCTGCCGTCTGAAAAGAGGCAGGAAACGTTGTGAGAGTCATGTGGGGGCGCTGACAGTGTTGGTGCCAGATTGCGCTCGTGGGCTCGTGGCTATGCGCCATGCGAGGCTGAGCGCCTTGCGGGTGAGACAGAAGCCCGCTAGAACTTAGGCGGCCATGGAGCCCTCGCCGTAGCAGACCTTGATCTTGTCGTCGTAGAAGGAGACGGTGTCTCGCGACTGGGCGAAGTCTGGGTCATCCTTCTCTGCACCGGCGTGCTGCTTCCAGGGCTGGGAGAGCTTCTCTTGCTCCATGGCGGCCTGGACCCAGGAGGGAAGCTGGGTGGTGGCGGATACGGAGTGGTCTGTGGAGGAGGTGGTGCTGGCGGGCGTGGCCAGAGGGCCGGCGTCCGACTCTGCCCGTGCGGATACCATGGTCGAGGAAGGGTGAGGAGGGAGGAGAGATGTGTGAAGGTTGTGCGTGCTCGAGGTCGGGGGAAAGAAGGCAGGAGCAGTGAGACGGCTGCCAGAGCAATGATATATGAGGTGTGGCTTTGGTGGATAGCGTGGCCCTGCTATCAGGGGCGAGGTACAAGTTGGGTACCTCAGAACGATACGGACTTGAGGAGGGCCAGGCTCGTTGGGGCGGGCTTGCAGGTGCTCAGGTGCTCTGGTGGCCAGGTGCTTTCTCCAGGGCTGGCGCGCGGTGGGGGCGGGAGTCTCGGGAGTCCGTGGCTGCAGCACTGCAAGTCCCCGAGCAGGGATTGTCGCGTGCCTGCCCTTGATGGCTCCATGGCGAGCATGGCTCCAGGGTTGCCTGCAGCTTCGCGGCATCAGTCACCTGCAAGTGCGAACACAAAGATCCCTACGGCTTCCAGACCTCCATTTCTTCCCTCCGCCATGCTCATCATCTCAACTCCCTTGATCCTTCCTCCTTATCCCTCACCGCCCTTTACATATTATGGCCTGCGGAACCGTTCAGGCCAGGGTCGACTACCTCAAGCGACTGCCTCTCTACCAGGTCGAGAAGCCCTTCCAGCTCTTTATCCCGATAGAACCGGACGCCAAAGACCAACGCCCCTCCAACCTTGAGTTTGAGTCTAAGGAGGTTACATTTCACGATGTCCGGGACCAGCTCTCCGACTGTCGGCTCGACTCCCACGGCTTCCAGCTGCTCCGCCACCCCACCGGTCTGCCCTCTGCATCCTTCGAAAACCGCGGGCTTGTCGAGTCGGTCTACTTTGACGAGGTCAGAGACATACTGAAGACAGTCGACGGGGGTTATGATAAGATCTTCATCTTCGACTGGCGCGTTAGTCCCCTCCCACCTGTACCCGTGAGACATTGTGATAGCTGACTGTGCCTTGGTTGCATAGCTGCGAGATGCCGGCAGGCCACGCGCCGGCCACGAGTTCGACATGAACGATCTGACAACATGGCTGCGGCCCTCACCTACAGCCCACATCGGTAAAGCTCACGATGGCTGCACCTCGTAGCATCCGCCGCTGACCGCTGCGCCCCTCGTAGACCAGAGCGACCGTGCGGTTCTCCACCGCATCATGCTCCACCTCCCGGCAGAAGCCCCGAGACTTCTCCAGGGAAGGGTGCGCATTGTCAAGTCAGAAATCCACCAGACCCCGCGTGCGACGGAAGAGCCCGCAAACTAATGAACTGGGGGCTCTAGTGTTTGGCGCCCGCTCGACCACGTTATCCAAGACTACCCGCTGGCATTCTGCGACCCGAGCTCGGTGCCGGAATCGGACCTCGTCGAGTGCGACCACGTTCGCCGCAAGTTCAAGGGCGCGAACCTATACGCACATCATGGGGAAGAACACAAGTGGTGCTACGTAGGGAATCATGAGCCCGACGAGGCACTTCTCATCAAGATGTTTGACTCGGATAGTTCTGTCGCAGCAAGAAGTAGGCCTCCCTGACGCAATGCTTAATGGTTTGCCATGCCGAGGCAGATGCGCACTGGACGCACACAGGCTAACACACTTCGCTAGGGCTGCTGCATGCATCCTTCCGGCACCCGTCGGCGGCGGCTGACTGCCAACCACGGAAAAGCATTGAAGTACGCGCGCTGCTGTTCAACTATCCGGAGATATGACCTCTGCAGCCGCCCAGCACTATCAGATGCTACAGGCCATACCCAATACCTACCTGCATGATGATATCGGCATGATGATATCGGCATGATGATATCGGCATGATGATATCGGCATGATGATGCACAACACCATGCCTGCCAAGTATGGTTGCGGTTACACGACAGATCGTATGTAAAACGCAGCCACCGAAACTAGCATATCCGGAGGGTGATCCTTAACACCAGAAACTCTGTCGAAACCTGCTTGACTCTGCGGTGGGATCATTTCATGCTCGGCACAATGAGGCGCCTTCCACGTTCTCGCCGACGTCAATGAAAGACTGCGCCCCGCGGCCTTCCCGATCAGCCACTTGCAAAAGAGCTCAGCGATGGGATATGGTTTCCGCTGTCCTGTGTGGATGGTCGACAGCATCGGCCCAGATCTGGCCTGAATTGAGATTGGGGGCGGGAGGGTCGAGCGTCTCCATCAGCAATACCTAGCCGCTCGCGTGCTCCGAGCCCACCCATTGTGAGACAACACATACGGACATCAATCGCTTCGTTACAGATGCAAGTCTCGACGTAATCAGAAGGCTGACATGGTGGACGGGTGTGCCATACCCGGGCGGGGCCATGCTTGGTGTACATCATGACGCTGCTATTTCCACCCGAATGACGGCAACGAGGCACACAGACCGACATGAGTAGACCGTCGAGTCTCTGACGACACGTCGCTGTGCTCCGAGTCGCGTGGTGCAGCACGTTGGACACCGCCACGCGGGTGCAGGATGTGCACAGATGAGTCCGGATCTCTTCGCCGCTATCGGGACCAGGTCCAGACCGCATCTGTGCAGCTCCTGGAAGACCACAACGGCGTCAGCGCCGCAGAGCACGACTGTGCTCTGTGACCCCTGGGCTAGCGTGCTCTGGTGTCCACCACGAATTGCCCAACATGGACACCGGGAGCGTGTCTGATTGGCTGGGATCACGGCTAGCTATCAGGTACTGCTCAAGTCTCTCAGGACTCCCTCCGCGCGGTTCCGTGTTCTTCCCAAGTCTGAGGCATGGAGGTGGAACCCACTGCACCAGGCATGTTTCGCCCCATCTGCGGTCTTGTCCAGCAGTATATCCCGGGCGATTGAAAACGACTTCCGCAATCTCAAGATAACGTACGTCGTCGAACTTGGCTATGCCATGTCTATTCGGGCTATCTTCAATGTCGCACGCCGGGGTAGGCAGTGCTTCGGGTGAGCTCTGGACCAGCTGGTACACTACCTTGTGTGTCGCACATTGGAGGCAGAGAATGACCGTGTGGGACATCCAGGATCGACAGTTGATGCCCCGATATCAAGAAATGGGCATGAATACGTGAAGCGCACCAGGATCTTGTACAACAACAAAGACTTTCTGACTAGTTTATGAAGAGTTCTGCCCAACCACATAGTCCAGCCAAGCTTCAATAGCCCGGCGTAAGGAAAAGCCAATACACGCTCGCTCGCTTGCAGTCGTCCGATGTGTCAGTCTAGTATCGTAAATCGCTTCCCGGAAACTCCCCATGAAAGCAAGCAAAGACAACATACAATTTGAAGAAGTGTCGCCCGCGATAGGAAAAAAGGAATAAAAAAACAAGTCATCGTCTCATTGCCCGTGACGCGTGTTCTGCTGGTGGTGGTAATTGACCCCACCGTCATTGCCGTGGCCGTGCAAGCTGTTGTTACCACCGCTGATGTTGTTGTTGTGGTTGTTGGTGGTGGAATTGGCATCCACTCCCCCGTAGAGGTTCATGCTTTGGTGCCAGACATGCTGCATCTCCTGTACCTCGAATGGGTTAAACCTAAGATTGCTGCTTGCGTTGTACTGCGCCGTCACCATGGTGCTGTACGGGTTGCTGGGGGATGTCATGTCATTAGCCGCGGAGGTGCTCAGCAGGTCGCTCTCCGAGTCTGCTTCCCACGACAGGAATCCCGACACGGACGATGCCGTCTCGCTGGACGGCACGTCGAAGCGGTACATTCTCTCCCCCATCCCCACGGTGATGTTGCCGTCCATATCAACGACCGGGCTCTGCGTTGTGTAGGCGAGCGATGAAGAGCTAGCGATACCGCTATCAATAGCCATCGAGGAAGTACCAGCACCAGTAGTACTTTCTTCCCTCGAAGGCACAGCGACAGCGCCTGAAGCTGCCCAGCGGTCAAACAGCTGCTGGAACGCTCTGGATATCACTTGCTCTCGCCACGCTTGGATGTCTCTCGTGCCAGACGGCGGGTTCCAGGACACAGCACCGCTAGTCTCTAAGACCGATGTCAAGATGCTAGGGCCATTGTTGGCAAGGAATGCCTGGTAGACAAAGGCATTCCTCAACAGCGCACTATCAATGTATGCCGATGCCGGTCGGGGGTGGCCCGGGAAGAGGATATCCCACATCCCAAACCATTGATCTTCTGGCGACTGGGTCGCCGGCGCTTTCCGGCTGAGGGCACGCTTCTGTCCCTCGGTGATGCCCTCAGGCTTGCTTTTCTGACTGGGCGCACAACTTGCACTTATAATGTGTGCGTCTCTGTGGTCCTCGTCGGGGAATGTCACCATGCACAGAGGGCAGTACATGGGCATCTGGTGCTTCCGCGCGAGATGTTGCTTGACATCGCGAATCCGTCTGAGCCGGTACTTCGAGCAGTCACCCCACTTGGTTGAGTCCTTTTTGAGAAATGGACATGAGAATGTCACAATGTCCTCCTTCTCGGGTCGCCTCTTAGATGATGACCCCGGGTCAGGGGGGCCATCGTCACCCTCGTCATCGTTGTCTTCGTCATCATCTTGGCGATCCCCTTGGCCATTGGAGGAGGGTTTCGGACGTTTCCTAGGGTTGGAACTTCTCGGCACGCGACTAGGCGTAGCAGAAGACTGCTGCTGCTGTTCGATTGCACAAGCACGCCACATTTGGTACTGGCGGATCAAGATCCCAACAGCGATCGGTGTAAGGGCTGACAAGGGATGGTCGTCTGCGATCGTAGGCGACGCTTCGGTGTTATCCGACAGCCAGTCGAACCATGACCCTGTCGTCTCCGAGTCCGAATCGTAGGAGTGACCTGATCCCTGTTCTTGAGCAAAATCAAACCCAGGGCCGTTCGAGCCTACGAGGCCAGGTGAAATATGAGGATCTGACAATGCTGAAATCGTGGGTTTTGGCGCGTCTCTAGGCTCAGGCGACTTTTGCCCGCGCACCTCACCAGCCGGCTGCCACTGTTTGGCTGCCACACCCCGTGATTTTGCCAGAAAGAGGCCGGTTTGCTCCCTGCTCTGGGGTGGCGCTTCCATTTCCTTGTCCACGTCCTGGGCAGTTGCTGACTTGGTAGCAGCAACGGCCTGTCCAGCCAAATGACGAGGACTGGACAAAGGTATCTCGTTGTGATGGGACGCTGTCGGAGTCTTTTCCTCGACCAATTCATCCTGAGAAGGCTCACGCGATTGCCTCCCTAGCAACTGCCAGGATCCGGCCTCCACAGGCGCATGTGGTTTTCCAGTAGAATTTTCAGCTATCGCGCCTTGTGTTTGGTAAGGCGTGCCTTGCGTAACCCCATCATGACTCGAAAGGGGTGCGCAGAAACAACTAGATACCATGGTCAGTTTGATGCTGCCAATCTGCAAGGAAGTTGTCCAATGTGAGACTTACCCGAAAGCTTTACACAGCTCCTGGTACAATGGCAAGAGTACCATGCTCGTCGCGTGCTCCGCAAAGGACGGGTCATTCTGGTCCAACTTGACCACGCGTGCTAACTTGCTTTCGCGATATCGTTGGTTCAAGCAGACATTGATAATGGCCTCGAAGCTGGTACCGAGCTTGTTGCGAACTCGTCGAGCTGTGAGCAGTTGCTGGGCCGTGAGAATGTCGCGTACTTCTGGCTCTGCGCCCTCGGTGGATAGCGCCAAATCTGGATCCTCAGCTCGCATGACTGACATTGTACGGCCGTACATGATTTGTGTCAGATTGACTCCTAGCCGTGCCAGAACAGGGCTCTCGGTGAGTACCGCCATGGCCTCACCCAACTTACTCCCCTGGTCCGGACCGTCACTAGCACTGCTTCCTGCGTACCGGAACAGTATTGGGCATGGCCCATCAGCTTGCGTCTGACCTATCCACATGTCAAGACCTCCTCCACCAAGCCGACCGAAAGGCGGCAGCTTGAAAACAGCCAGTAAGGTTGCCAGTGCAATATGGAATGCCAACTCCACACGCTGAGATGGCTCGAGCTCCCTGCCGGATGATTCGATCAGATCGTTCAAAGTGCGCCGTCCTTGAATATCGCCGACTGAGCTCAAGCCTATGGTTATTTCGTTCCTTTGGTGGGTCGCCGGTGCGCTCTCGAAGTAGGCTACAGCTCTGTGTAGGCTATCCGCCGACTGGTTCCTGGGGATCTTGGTTGGTTGCGCACAGTCTGGGACTGTAACGCGATTCGGCCGGACGATGATGCTTAGGTTCTTGAAGTGATGCTGAAAGCTGTTCAAATCTTGGCTGTCTTGATCAGGGTAAGGCGCCCCAGAAAATGACGTGGTGGCCTCAGGAGCGGATGTCGGGCACGAGCAGGAGAATGGACGACCCGAGATCTGGAGAAAGTGACTGTTGGGCTCGAGTTGATCGTCCGAGGAGATCAAGAGATCGAGCGGGGCCTTCCAGTCTCCCTGGATTGGGAGCGATACCAGCGGTTGGAGCAGGTATGCGGACAGACGCTTGTTCGTCTTCGAGACGTAGGCCAGGCTTCTCTGAAGAGGGCTGGACTCGGCTGGTGCCTTGAGGGGAGACAACCTCCTACCGAGTTTGGCGAGAACTTCCTACAACTAAGTCAGTGGGCGTGACGAGCAAAGTTGGAGTGAGAGAAGGACTGACCGTTCCTCGACTTGCGTTATGCAGGTCAGCCTTGAGCACACGAAGATGCTCACTCATGAGCTCGAGGTCTCGCTGCAGTTCGTGGACAGCCTCTGCTCCTATCTTGGCTTCGGCATCGACCATGAGCCCACGCGAGCTGGACGGCAGGGGCGAGAGCAGGGCCAGTCTCCGGGCGAACTGCTCGTAGATGATCTTCTCGTTTGCGACACGGCGGGCGAAGGTTCGAGTCTCTCGGCTAGGGTTTGCCTGCCGCAGCTGCTCGACAGCAGCCAGGACTTCGGGGAACAGACTGCTTGATACTCTGACAAGGTCCATGGCTTTCTCATGTGGAGAACCTCGGAAAGGTCAGTGGAGGCTGGAACCTGGGCCGCGAAGAAATATGTAACGCAACGGCACAGCCTTGTTCTCCGGGCTGAAGGGAGGGATATGCAGCGAGGGAGAAGTGAGTACCGGACTGTTGGACTGAGTGGCAGCGACGGGGTTGTGCCGTGCCTGGCCGCCGAACTGGGGATCTCGGTGCGTGCCTCGTTGGCTGGATCGTCGAGACGGGCTGGGGGCCAGCAGCGAGGCACATGACAAATGACAAGCGCGAGATGGGACGAAGGGCGGCGGCGGCGTCCACTTCGTCATGGCGAAGGAGTCGCTCGCATGTGAGAGGGAGGAGGGGCCGGTGGTGCGCGGCCCAGTCCGTCTCGGTCGCGGATTCTGCCTGGTGGTTTTGCCTTGTCTGGGGTGTTGCTTGGTGTGCGTGCCTCGTCCCTTCCCCGCACCCCAAAAGGTGCATTTCGGGCGCAGCTGCCCAGGTGCTCTCCAAGACACATGTGCACCCGCGCACGCCACCACAGCCTGCTCCAACCAGTAGACCCCTCCAGCCCATGTGTCGCCATGTCATCCCGCGCCCGGGTACACTGCCCGATGCGCACCCTCCAGCGACTTTAGCAATGCAAGCTGACGGAGCAGGCGGTGGGCGCCGCTGCCCGACGTGGCAGCCGAGCCAGCGCCGGCCTATCACCGTGTGCGCAGCCACACCTTCGACGTGCTGCTCCATTCCAGCACCGCAACAACGCTCATCTCGAGACAGCTCTGACGTCCTGGCCAGCCATGACCCGCGCATGTCCCGGCTGTAGCCACCTTGGAGCTGCTTATGCCTTTCTCTTGACTGGCTGACCAGCGGCCTGGTACCAGATCCCGCCCGAGGCAACACCAACACATCGGGAGGGGCCCGATGCCTCCCGTTCCCCTGCTACTTGCCAGGTCGGGCCAGCTTCTCATCCCATCGTAGCCAATATCGACTGTGCTCGACGCAGGGCCATACCTCTTCTTGCTCTGGCTGTCACTGCCCTTCATGGATCTCGCCAAAACCCGCATGGGCCTCGCGAAGAGGCTCGAGGAGTCACGCGGACTCAGAGCCCGGGCTCCCATCGCTGCCCACTATGAGGACTGCTCCCAAGCAGTACAGCGACTGTCCGAGTCACTGCTCGTCCATGACTCCGACTCTGATCTTCATAGACTTGCGCGCGACTGCGCCATCCGTCTGCACATATGGGGCCATGGAAGCGGCGCATCGTCCCGCGGGCTGGATTACAGCCTCAAGGACTGTCCTGGAGTCCGGCAGCATACGCTGAGCCTCCTGGAGGATCTTCACGAGAGTGTCGACCTTGGTGAGAAGAACCGTTTCCCTTCTGTTGACATGCACTGACAGCCAATAATAGCCACCTCCGAAGCCCGTCTCATGACCCGTGGCGATACGAATCCAGCATCATCGGGATACCTCGAAGACAGTATGACAGGGGCGCCGCTCGACGACGAATTCGACCTTCAATCTGATCCGTTCCTCTACCTTGAAGAAGCAGTCGACATACTCAGGAATCTGTTCAAGCTTCTACCTACCCTGCAGAACCCTTTGGGCGAGAACCATGGATTCGGCTCCAACCAGGACCCCTTCACCCACACGGAGGAGGAGTTTCAACAGCTGGCCATGATGATGTTTCCCAAGATGCACAGGACCTTGGCCCGTCGATTCGGGCATGGTAACTGGTGCCGACGCAGATACATCTGGCGACTTTCCGGCGGCAATCTGGGTTCGATGGCATCGGGGCCATTGAAGCCGGGCAACCCGAACGAGTGGGAGAAACACTTACGGCGCCAGTCAGATGGACAAACTAAAGCGCCTCCGAGCTCCATCGCCGTTGAATCGGATGCGGGAGCCTCGACGGTCATTTCAAGTCCAGACACGCTTGTCACAGTGCGGGCAATTAACGAACATGATTCTGCGACGACAATCACGGACAGTTCGCAGCAAAGTCTCCTTCAGCCGGTCCCTGTGCCAGAACCACCTGTCCTCATGCCCACAACGAACCCCTTTGGATGTCCATACTGCCTCTCCGAACTACCCTTGACATTGTCTTCTACACGATTCACCGCCGAGGACTGGGACATGCACGTATATCGAGACCTCAAACCTTACATATGCACATTCGGCGACTGCTTCGAACCTCGACGTCTTTACAACACAAGAAGCGACTGGTTCCAGCATGAGCTCAACTTCCATCGCTCGGCGGTCGAATGGGCATGTTGCGGCTGCGACGTAACCTATACGAGCTCCGGCGCTTTCGCAGATCATCTCAAGACCGCCCACCCTGCTCTGTCGGTGCAGGAAATACAGGCGTTGATACAAAACTGCAAGCGATACAAGGTCGACGCAGAGTATGATTGCCGGTGTACAGTTTGTGACACTGTTTGCGGAACCATTGACGAGCTCGAACTACACCTCGGCGCTCATCAACAAGCATATGCGCCAGCCACTTTCCTTAACAAGGAAATCCCGTCGGAGGATGTTGAAGAAGGCAACAATTTGATTGCCGAGTACATCCACGGCCTTCCAGACCCGCCAGAAGCTCACAGTGAAGATATGGATGATCTTGGCTTGGGCGTGCTGACATCCCTGAATCTCTCTCCACCCGTCCATATGAGCAGCCATCCTTTGGAGAAAAGCAGCTGGCCTCGGTATGATCGGAACTCTACAAAGAGCGTGCGATCAGACGAAGGTCATCTAGCTGACTGGCGAGACAAGGTTGTCAAGCACACACCCAAGGGCATGGGCTACGCCGAACAGGGACTTCCCAAGCGATATGAGAATTTCGTGGGACGCGACATCGACATGAACAGAATCCATGTACATCTCAATTTGCCTGGCCAGATATGTACGGTTAGTGGTCGAGGCGGAGTTGGGAAAACGGGGCTCGCCATCGAGTATCTTCACAAGTACAAAGGGGAATATTCTGCGGTCTTTTGGATCGAGGCGGAAACCCCAGGTGTCTGTGCTGAGCAGTTTGGTGCCATCTTGAGCAACCTGGACGCGTCGGAGAAGCTATCAGCAACCGAGGAGTCTAGAATCTTTCAGACTCGTGAATATTTGACGAGGACAGACCGGAGGTGGTTGATCGTCTTCGACAATGTTCCAACGTGGAAGTCAGTAGCGCGATATGTCCCTCGGAATCTGCCACACACTCAGGGCTCGGTCCTGATAACGGCACGGACTGCCCTTTTTCCTCTTGTCCACCGATATCAGAATCAGCACGCAGTTCAGTTGGAACCATGGCCTCTACCACACGGGCGACAATTCCTCATGACTTCGATCCACCCCGAGATGGCACTTCACAAAATCGAAGATCATGAGGACTTTCCGCATGCTGAGCAGGTGCTGAAAGTGGTGGGCGGGCTGCCGCTTGCTATCAGTATGATTGTGGGCTTCGTCAAGGTGTCCAAACTAACTCTGCAAGATTTCCTGGACTTATGGGAGGAGAAGGAACACATCACCAGGAAGAAGAGAAGAAATGTCGACATTGGCGAGGCCGACATAGACTCCACAATTGATTCTCTGTGGACTATCGGGATAAGAGAAGTGCGTATGAATTCGCGCCGTCTTCTCGACGTGATGTCCTTTCTGGATCCCGAGCGCATCCAGGAGTCTTTGCTCGTCGGAGACCACCAGGAAGAATATCTCGAATGGATAGCCGAACCTCTCAGGTAATCCCTGCACAGCGGCACCCTTTGTTGAAGTCGTCTGCTGACTATCTGAATGTACTAGCTTCAAGCGCATGATCAACGAACTTGTTGGGCGGCGACTGATCAGTGTCAAAGAAGGCCTAAGGGGACCTATTTATATCATACACCGTCTCCTTGCGGCGAAGATCCTGCTTGACATGGATGACTACGGGTTCGTGGATGCGTTCAGAAAGATCTTCCGACTAATTCGGAAGAGGTTCCCTGTGGCCGATCGCCAGCAAGTCCCCAACTCGCGCAACTGGCCTACGTGTAAGGAATATATTCCGCACGTCTTCACGCTGCACCGGATCTTCCTTCAAAACAAAAAGAATCTCACTTCCCTCGCCGACCCTTCGCCCGCCGAGATTGCGAGTCTGTTTTACGATGCAGGCTTTTACCTGTGGGCTTCCCAGATAGCGTCCTACGACAGTCACGCATTCTTGAGAACGGCGGAGGAGATTCTTCAGGCTGCCGGCGTGGACTTTGAGCCAACGATACAAGCCAATATCCACTGTATCATGGGCATGCTCTTGCTCAACATGGGCGTGATGGAACGCAGGGAGGGTCTCAGGCGCCTCAAGGCAGCGTACGGCATCCGCCGGAAGATCTTCACGCAGGACCCGACTCACAACAACGACGTCCTCGTCCAGAATGCAGCCAACGACTATGCGCTGTGCCTTCTGAACGAGCACAAGTTCGAGCAGGCCGGCGAGCTGTTCTTGAAATGCCGGAAACGATATCTGATCTGGGGCGAGGAGGAGTCGAATCCGTTCGAGAACTCCAAGTACTATGGCAACTATGCCCTCGTGCACATGTGGAGAGGTGATATGGAGCGGGCTATCCAGTTCCAGAAACGGTCTATTGAGCTGATCGAGAAGTTCTCGGGCCGCACAAACTCGTACTGGCGCAAAGTCTTCATGCTGGCGTGTATCTTGCTGCAAAACGACGACATGCAGAATGCTCTCAACGTCTTCCTGGAGGTACTCACCGCCAGGCTGGATATTCTCGGCCAGCACCACACCGAGACGATCTTGGCCACGTACGCCGTGGGCGCGACATATGGCCACATTGGTGACCCTTACACTGCCATGTAAGTCCGGAATTCTTTCATACTCATAATCTCACGAAGCGACGGCTGACATGTAGCTTCCCATGCACACAGCGAATACATGCAGCAGTGTATCGACCGGGTCAAGCGCGCAAAGTGGGACCAGGCCGCCCACGCGAGAGCGCAGTACCACCTGGCACGCCTATACCGGAAGCAAGGGATCAAGGAGGAGGAGGCTGCCGAGCTGGAAGCCTCCGCGGAGAGCGTGCTCGAGCAGTACGGCCAGTACGCTGCCGAGTGCGTCCAGAAGCAGGGCAACAAGATGATGATCCTGAATGACCTGCAGCCTACGTTTTTGGGTCGCTTCACGGGGCTAAAGTTGTTGAAGTTCCTGCAGGAGAATATGGGCGCAGAGGGAGACGAGGGGGACGACGCTACAAAGGTGTCGTGATTTTGGCGTGCTTGTTTGCGAGGGATGTGATATCAATTTTTGAGGCGTTTGGATGGTTTGAGCGTTTGATTTCGAATACCTTGATTGTTTTTTGGAAGAGTATTTCTAGCAAAGACAAAACGCACATGGCCCTCGAGTCTAAGACAAGAAAGCCTCTCGCGTCATGGTGTATGAGAATGATAATTTAACAATATAATATTTATATAATGCGCGCAGAAACCATACTATTCCAAGACACACGCATCTCCTACTCCTATTCAATCGCTACTAGAGCGGGCGACTCCTCTCTGATTTACTCCACCCTCTTCAGCACGACCTTGAACCCCCGAAGCTCCAGGCTGACCGCCTTGCCCGTCGCGCTGTCGACCTCAAACACGAAGTCGTCGATGCCGCGGAACTGGTACACGAAGCGGTCCAGCGACGCCCACGTGTGGCAGCTGGCCATGGGCCAGAAGCGCGACTCGTCCATGGCCTGCAGGTCGGAGGGCTTGCCCATGTCGAACACGGCGCGCCAGGACTGCCGCTGCGTCTTGGGCTGGTCGGTGGTGGCGGCGGCGGAGCGCTTCCTGCTGGCGGCCGACGGGGTCTTCTGCGAGCGTAGGCTCGTGGGGTAGAGGCGCACGCGGATGTCGGGCTTGACGGCGGTGGACTCGGCGGCGCCGGGCTTGAGGAAGGCCAGGGCCTGCAGTGTCGGCACGTCGCGGACCTGCCAGCCGGAGACGGCAAAGCCGGGCCCGTCGTCGGCCGCGATGGTGAGCGTGCTGTTGGTCTCGGCGTCGGCGTAGGTGCCGGCGAAGCTGGCGCAAGCCTGCGTCTTGCCGGCCTCCTCAGCGGCGGGGACGACCGCGGTCACGACGGCGTCGAGGAGCCTGTCCACCATGACGGCGCTGGACTCGCCCCCGCCGGACAGGATGGTGAGGACGAGGTCGTAGTCGGGTACCAGGCAGAGCATGTTGTTGAACTTGTTGAGGTTGCCGGCCTTGCAGTAGAACTCGACGAGGCGCTGGTCCTTGGTTACCGTCGTGGAGCGCAGGATCTCCCAGGGTCCGCCCATCAGGAGGCCCGACGACGAAGTCGAGGTCAGGGGCTTCATCCACGCGCGGGTCTGCACTGGGGTGAGCAGGGAGGAGGAGAGGATCGCGTGGCCGAGGGCTTGGATGTCGTTGGTGCTCGAGTAGAGGCCACCGGCACTGAAAATCGAGTGAAGAGTGTTGGTTAGTTTTTGGTTGCTGTCAGGACTAGGAATGTGGCAATTAGACTCACAAGTCCTCGTAGCCGAGGCTGCCTCCCCACCAGGTCTCGTTGACTGGAACGAAGCCGACCGAGTCGTTGGGGGCCTCGTGGACCGTGGTGCTCTTGAGCCCAGCGGGGTCTAGGATGGATTCCTTCAGGAAGTCGGCGTAGGACTTGCCGCTGACGGCCTCGACCACAAAGCCGAGGATCACGCTGGCGATGTTCGAGTACGAAGGGCTCGTGTAGGGGGCGAGGACTGGGTGGCGCTTGCCGAAGTCTCGGAAGAACTGGTCGCGGGTGCAAGAAGGCAGGCCCATCACACCGGCGCATTTCAGGAGCTGGGCCTCGTCAATTTCGGGTAGACCGGCCGCAGCGAAGGGGATGCCGGGAAAGCTGGAGATGTCGTTGATCACTGTGCGGAGAAAGCATAGGTGTTAGTAGTCATGGTCTAGTGGTTCGTACACAGAGATAATTACTCACAGTCAGTGGCAATGCCGGACATATGGCTGGCCAGCGAGCCGATGGTAATCTCCCGCCAGCGGACAGTGGTGATGTCGTTGACCTCATCCGTCTCGCCGTCGAGCTCGAGCAGCTCAGGAAGATAGTCGACGACAAGGTCGTCCCAGCGGACCTTGCCGAGGCGGAGCACGGAGAGGACGTTGAAGACCTTGGAGAGACTGCCGATGCGGTAGACAGTGTCGGCGCCGACTTTGTCGGTGCTCCTGGGGTCCTTGTTGGGCGGTGTGTAGTGCAGGTCGACCAGGGGCTGCTCCTCGTGCAGCGAGCGAACCTGAATGGAGACGCCCGCGTACTTGAAATCGGAAGTGATGTTGGCAAAGGTTTTTGTTAGGCCAGCGGAGGCCAGCTTGACGGCATCGTGGGAGGCGAGTATCGTGGGAGCAGGCAGGACGGGGCCGAGAGGAGGGCAGAGGTAGTCGCGAGCAGCCGAGGCGACATTGGCCGAAGCCAGGAGCGCTACGAGGGCGGATGTTGTTGAGTAGACCATGGTTGTAGGGGGCTGAAGGAAGAAGGGCCGAGTGTGATGAGGAAGGTGAGTATCATCTCGATGTTTGAGATCCGGCCGAGCACAGCAGCATCTTTATATTCCATGCCGGTGCTCCGGACGCTCGAGGCGCTCTCCATTTTGAAGCTGCCCAGCGTCGAGGATGCCTGCTTGAGCACGGATCGACAGATGAGGCCATGGCTGTGCTGACCAGGCAGAAGGAAATTGATCGGCCTGGTGTCTAGAGGTCTCTAGACGGGCTGTAGTCTGAGCTTCGCCCAGGTTAGGGCTCCTCCGGGCTGTTGGTATCGACGAGCATCCAATGCGGGTGAGATGCCGTCTGGCGTGATTGGCTCTGTCGGACTAGGCCTCAGCCTTGATGTCGAGGTGAGAGTGAGGCCGGACCGCCAGAGTGCCGATCCGGACGGCGGGGTGGGGCCGAGTCCGACAGCACCCACTGGGGAGACTGCAAGCTGGAGGGAGGACTGGGAATCCCTGCCAGAAGCGTCAGGCACCTGAGGGCACCCTAAGGGTGCTAAGGCTGCTAAGAATAGCACCACAGCAGGCACTGCCCTAGCTAGGTGTACAAGACCAATAACATCCTCACATCTCAGGGTCTCTGTCCAGATCAGGCATACTTGCTCAGACCAGATACCAGACAGGATGGCTTGATCAGAGCCAGGCTTTCGGGTGCTGTCCCCTCGGGCAATTTCCAGGTGGAGGCGGGGCCATATGATGCATCCTGGCCTGCGTTGTGCAACTGTGTCTCAGCTGTACAATGACGCGCCGAGATGCACATCTCAGACACCAGACGCAAGGCACAGCCGAGAGACTGCGGCTGCATGGGGTACAGTTCCTCAAAGCCATCAGCCCCAGACCTTCTGGCGTCACTGGCGATTCCAATCTTCTCGCCCGAATGGACATGATTGTCAACAGAGATGTCCTGTGCAGTGTCCACGACGACTTCAACATCTCCAGGGCTGCCCACTGTGGGGATGCAGGTACCTCTGTTGTGACACTACAGGTCAGCCATGCGCCCACTAACGCCCACTAACACACTGGCACTGCGCTTAGCTAAGCTGGCAACTCTATCCTCACCTCCACATCATCAATGTCAATTCCACCATCGTCATCGCCTCCGCCGCCGTCCCCTCGCTCAACCACGAGCCCGACAACATCCTCCCCGCGACATCACAGAGCTGTCGCCGCCACAGCCGCGACCAACGCCAACGAGCCACGCTGATTGCCTGCGGCTATGGCATCGAGCTTCACCGTCACCAGCCCGCAATCCCGGTGCGACAGACCAACCGACACAAGGTCGCTGAGCACAGCGCCGCGCCAGCCACACCGCTTGTAGAGACAACAGCTCTTGCATGCAACACGCGCATACACCAGACAGGACACCATGCCCAGCCGGCAGCAGAAAGCAGCTCGGTCGGGGCCGCCGCAGCTCGACGCAGGCGTCGCTCGGTATCCGACACCACCCATGGAGACATTTCCCGTCTTTGAACCGCCTCAACTCCAGGCTGCGACCGACAGGCCGCGCGTGAGTGGTCTCAACGGCATGGCCCATGCTCCGGTCTTCGACTCCAACGATGCTAGTGAGGCAGAAGACAGCGACGCATTCCTGCCTGCCCCAGCTGCGACTTCCGCTCCGGGAGGAGAGCCCACGTCAGCCACTCGGCCCCGAGCCAGCTCGATTCAGTCCACAGGAGTAGACGACGACACCGGCGGCAGGGAACCCAACAGACCGCCGTCACATTCGACCTCGTCAAAAAAGAACGACGCCTCCACAGATGGCAGCACTCGGAAACTATCAGCTTCACAGATCCAGGCACTCACCGCCTCACCAGAATCACTGCCAGTGGCAACCGTACCGTCCACATCGAACGGCGCCCCACGCAAGCCAAGCGGTGCCGAATACCCATTGTCAGCAGGTGTGGTCGACCATCAGCTCCAGAGCCACGTGGATGCTATCTATCAAACGCCGACACCCCTGGACGCGACATTCTCGGCGCCAAACTCAGCTACCTTGCCAGATCAGCAACGGGCAGCGGCTGGGGAGGGCTTGCGAAGACCAGTCTCCTCGCGGACTGTGTCTACACCACCAGTGGACAGACGTCCAGCTACTGGTCCTCCATTGACCTTCCCACCAAACACTAGGCGAAACTCATTCAACCCATTGCCACGCCCACCCCCATTGAATCTTGTAGTCCAGGTCAGCAATCATGCGATACCGTCACCGGCGGTGTCGCAAGTTACGCCATCCGGGTCAAGGCAAGAAAAACAAGACAGGGCCGAGCCTGTCACGGAGGCTGTACCACCGGCCCAAATGGTGCCTGGCCTTCCCATACCGCCAATGTCGTTACCCACGCACTTGCAACTCGAGCTAGCAGCCCAGCGTCCAAGCCCGCTCTACATCTACGGTGCGCAGGCAGGAGACCTGCCGTATGAGTCAAGTGCTGTCAAGTTCGAGCGACTCATGAACGCCATCTACCTTTTCCCCAGGCTCGAATCCATGCTCTGCTTCGGTGTGCTGGCGTGCTTCGACGCGTGGCTCTACACCTTCACCATCCTGCCCATGCGGTTTGTCATAGCCGTGTGGATCCTTGTCAAGTGGTGGCTCTATGTGATCTGGAAGGAGGTCTGCTGGGTCACTAGTTTCGTCTGGCAAGGCATGGGCCGGGTCTGGCGTCGGGGCTTTGAGAGGGGCAGGTCGCGGAGCCATGCCGATGGGTCTCAATCACATAGTGCAGCGTCCAGCCGAGCATCAAGTCGTGCACCCAGCCGCGCGCCCAGCCGAGCCGCCAGTAGAACTCGACGCAGTGAGAGCAATCAGCCTACGCGTGGCCACAATGGCTCGGCAACCTTTAGCAGCACGCCACTCGAAGCTGCCACGACGGAGACACCTCGACTTGCTGCTACGCGAATCTTTCATCCGCCTAAGCATCCGTTGCCGAGGCAGAACATGGGTCGGCATCGTAGGACGAAGTCGATGCCTTCAAATCTCAACTCATACCACAAGGCAGACTTGTTGCAGGGCCTCATTATCATTTGCAGTTCCATAGCTCTGATGGATCTGGACGCCAGCCGGATCTACCATGTTATCCGCGCACAGTCTTCAATGAAGCTCTATGTCATCTACAACATCCTCGAGGTATGTTCGCCGACGCTTCGTGACTTTGAACACAAGCTAACTGACAACTCTCTGACCAGGTCGGAGATAGGCTGCTCTCGGCTGTCGGGCAAGACTTTTTCGAGTGCCTCTTTAGTTCAGAGACTCTCTCACGCAACAGCTCTGGGCGGTCAAAGCTCTTGCTGCCATTTTGCATGTTTGCTGTGACGCTGGTGTACAACATCCTCCACGTTCTGTGTCTGTTCTATCAGGTCATTACTCTGAACGTGGCGGTCAATTCCTACTCGAACTCGCTGCTCACTCTGCTCATCTCGAACCAGTTCGTTGAGATCAAGGGTGCCGTCTTCAAGAAGATTGAAAAGGAGAACCTCTTCCAGCTCACGTGTGCCGATGTTGTCGAGCGCTTCCAGTTGTGGATCATCCTGCTCATCATCGCCATGCGCAACATTATCGAGGTTGGAGGGTTTTCCATCATTGATGTCATCACCGACGCAGACAGTGGGCCGGCCAAGTCTGGTCCTCAACATACGAGCTCCATCATCCCCGCGAGCTTTACTTTGCTGCCAAATTGGCTGTTCTCCGGCGACGTGGTGTCGCCCTTTATCGTCGTCATCGGTATAGAGATCGCTGTCGACTTTATCAAGCACGCATACATCAACAAGTTCAACAACATACGGCCAACAGTCTACAGCAGAATGCTGGACGTGTTGGCCAAGGACTATTACACAAACGTATGTTTTTCTGGTCTGGCCAATAACATGATCCACTGCTAACATCCATCAAGGCATTCGCGGCACCATCCCTGATCCGCAGGATAGGCCTGCCACTTATCCCGCTGTCGTGCCTGTTCATCCGCGCGTCGCTGCAAGTATACAACATGTTCCTCGCGACGCATCTGCCGCCGCCCGCGTCACCGCCGACATCGACGATGGACCTGTCCGCAGAGACATCGTCCTCGCCGTCCTCGCCAGCCATGACCGCCGCGCTCGAGCACCTCGACACGCTGATTCGCAACGCCCTGGGCCGCACTGTGTATGGTGACGGCAGCGGCGGGCCCGCGCAGGTCCGTCCGTTCTGGAGCTACACGTCGGACGACATGATTGCGCTTGTGACCAAGGTTGTCTTCTTCTTCCTCGCGTGGGTCGTGCTGCTCATCGTGAAGCTGCTACTGGGGATGGTGCTGCTGCACTTCTCGCGGAAGCGCTACGCCGAGGTCAAGCTGCGCGAGCACCTTGTCGCCACGGGCAAGGCAGAGCGCGAGATGCACAGCCAGCCTGGCGTCAAGCGGATCGGGGGTTGGGGCGCGATCGAGCTGGGGGATGACCGCCGGAAGAGGATCTACGAGGACGACAAGGAAGGGCTGGAGAGGATGCGGACCAGGGAGCGGAAGACGGAGGAGAAGAACACTGCTCCACCACCCGGGACGGCTGTGCCGTCGGACATAGATGGCCTGGAGAAGGTCGTCCGGTACGAGATGGGCCCGTCGAAGCGGATCTGGTGAGACGAGGGGGCAAATGAAACACGACAGGGACAGGATTGTGGCCCTATCGACACTACGGTCAGTAGCATCATCAGCACATTCAGCATAGCATTATGATAAGCAGCGTTGCAGTTTTTCGATTTGCGTCCCCGCCACTGCGACTAGTTCGCGACCTGTTTTTCAGATGGTTTTCTTCTGTTCTCCCGGGGATTGTCTTACTTCTTTGTGCCTTGGCTCTCTGGGTCTCATAGGATGGCTTGCCAATCTGCGAGTGCGTTGCTACAAGAAGGGGACCAACAACGTCAAGCCCAAAAAATCAGAATACACGTCCCGCGCGGTTTTGAGCCTGGGCGCCGCGGTTGGGATGAGTGTCAGTTTGCGAAAGACGGTTGGCTGCATGCTTTTGCTGTCGGGTTTAATGAGATATTCGGATACCACCGCTCTGATACAGACAGACAGATTCCGCGTCGCTGTATGTATGTATATCGTCGGGCAAGGAACAAACAAACGCTCGGATCGCAACAGAGTGGCGGGTGTTGGCAGGGTGTGGTGCAGGTGAGGCTTGCATGAGGGGTTTCGAAGGGGCTTTGTTAGCAAACAATGACAGTAACAACAAATGTCATGCATGGGAGGCCATGGAAGCAAGCATATCGCCGCCACCCACCCGCGTGTCGAGTATCCCGTCCGCGCGGCTGAACGAAAGAGGAAAATGCCAAGGGTTGGACGCGGGAGGATGGCGGTTCGGGCCGGGTGCGGATACCCCCACGGGGGTTTCTTGCTTGCTGGCGTGTTGTTGACCGAGTGTTGTTGGTTGATGTTGGTGGTGGTGATGTGGAAAAAGTGAAGAGAGATGTTGGTGTTGATGATGCAGTGCGGTCGATGGTCAGCACGCAGCCTGCCTTTGTGGCGTCTGGCGGCTGGCTGGGGTTTGGTTTAGCATACGACTGCTGAGCACTCTGTCGCTCTGTCTCTCTGTCTATCTCTTGGCTTTCCCCTCCTGCAGGTCCGTAGTGGCCCTGTGGTTCTCATGGTGCATTTTGGTCGTAAGGCTGTGTACAATTATATAAAGGAGACTCCATGAGCTCTTGCATCACAAAGGCTGTCTTTTTTCATTCAACCCAGACTGACAAGGCCCTGTGGCTCCATCGACGTTACCTTACATTTACGCTTATCTCTGTTCGCGGGGAACGAGGATTTCCTCTTCTGGCGATTGCAGGGGTCATTTCCAGGGTCCTGCCTGCCTCATACTCCGCAGCTCCGCTCCGCAGCTGAAGCTCCGCACGCACTCCAAAGTCCGCAGCCTCGGCGGAGAATGGTGGAAAGACATTTCATCTCAGCCTCACGTCGCTTCCTCTTCGCCTGCGCAACAAGTTTTTCACCTACGATTTCTTGCACACACAAGATCTAACACTCTTCTGACACCACAAAACATTCGTCTTCTCGCTGTTTCTCCACGACAGAGGAATCCAGCCCGGTTGGTAAATCAAGATCACACGCTTACAACGTCACCACCAAGACGAAAAAGAGACAACCAAAATTGGACAAGAAAAATGCCGATATCAGCACTCATCTTCGGCGCCACGGGCCTCACGGGGCGAAACCTCGTCAGCGCCGCGGCCTCGCTGGAGCAATTCTCCCCTTTGTACACCATCTCGCGGCGGGAGCCGTATACCTCGCCAGCGACCACGCCCAAGCTCGGCGCCATCATCGAGGAGGACTGCAGCAGGTGGGCGGCCGCGATGGCGGAGAAGGTCGTCGCGGGTGGGAAGCAGCTGGATGTGGTCATGTCGGCGCTGGGCACGACGAGGAACAACCCGGACGGGCTGGCGGGGCAGTGGAAGATCGACCATGACCGTGAGTTTTTTTTTTTTTTTTTTTGAACCCCTTCTGCCTGAACGTTATGTATGTCTGCCCTTTATACTTGTATGTTACCTTCGAGACCAAATCAGAGTGGTTGTATGAGGGGGCACGTCAGACTGCAACAGTACCCTGGGTAGGGACACAGAGACGACTGGCATAATGCTAACCCGACCACGCCCACCTGCAGTCAACATCGAGCTCGCCCGCGCCGCCAAGGCCGCCGGCGTCAAGACGTACCTCTTCGTCTCCTCGGGCGGGACGCGGGGTTTTCTGTCCTCCATGATCCCGTACTCCAGGATGAAGGTCGGCGTCGAGGACGCGATCCGCGGCATGGGCTTCGAGCAGGCCATTATCCTGCGGCCGGGCGCGATCCTGGGCACCAGGGACCGTCCGCACACCGGCGGCCCTTGGCTGAACAACGCCGTCAACAGCCTCGCATATATCAGCCAGGGCGCGCGGGACGCCATCGGCCAGGACGCCGACGTCATCGCCAAGGCCGCGCTCGCGGCGGTCATGATGGCTAAGGAGGGCAAGGTGCCGGAGAGCGGGAAGGGCTATTGGGTGGTCGAGGCGAAGGATGTCCTGAGGCTGGGGCGGGACGAGTGGAAGTATTGATCGGGTGTAGAACAGAGGGTGTTGGTTTGGGATGAGTTTTAACTGGTGTAATGTGTAAGACGGATCACGCGATCTCTTTCTATTGTCGTTCTCATTATACGCGTATGCGATAGACAATGCAATTCCACGGGCTCGTGACTCCTGGCCTCGCGAGGGGCGAGACTGCCATAGATGCCGATTCGCAAGTCTCTGCGTCATGAAGCCACCATCGGGGTGCCCACGAAGTGACTTCTGGCCGCTACTGCCATCTCGTCTATCTTTGTGCCCCTTGCCTCGCATCTCCGCCACGACATCCATTACGCAAGCCTTCACGCCGCCGGCCCCGGCTCGCCAGCAGCTCCCCGGAACAAAACTGGCTCCGGATCGAGCCACCTGCCTCTCGTGCGCGGGTTGCCGTCGCCATCATCGTACCGCCACAGCGTCACACCCGTGACCGTCCCGGCGCGCAGGTGCGCCCGGTCGACCAGCAGCCCCTCGTCGTCGCCGTGGTCGGCATCGTCCGGCCCTAGCAGGTGCCGCAGGACGTCCAGCCTGCACTCCTCTCTCAGCCACGCCGCGTCGCTCTCGCCGTGCTCCTGCGCGTGGTTCTCCGTCGCCGCCGCCCGCCTCGGCCTCCGGACGATGCCGTCCCTCACGTGGTTCTGGATCGTGTAGTGCCCGCGCCACCTCGGGTTGCTGTCCTGCTCGGACAGCGGGACGCCGCTTCGCTCAAAGGCACCGAGCAGCGCGCGCCGGAGCTGCGCCGCGGGTTGCAAGCCCTGGACGTGCAGGCCCAGGCCTTTGCTCATGGGCATCAGGGCCGCGGCAGACGGCTCGATGTGGATCTCGAAGGGCTGCTTGACGACCATCTCGCTGCTGCTGCCGCTGCTGCCACTGTCCGTGCCCTGGACGACCTGCCGCAGGATGTCGCGAATCTCGGCCAGCCGCGAGCCCGGCAGCGCGTGGAACAGCGTGATGTGCGCGCCCACCCTGAGCTTGGCCCGGGGGAAGTGCCGCTCCCGCAGCGCCGACACGGCCCGGCGGTGCCCCTCGTCCGTCTCGAGCGCGAGCACGTAGACCACCGCCTCGTCCCCCTCCTCGCCTCCGTTTCGCTGCCACTGCAACTGCCGCTGCCGCTGCTGGGCATCGACGGCCTCCGCCAGCTGCTGGACGTGCCTCCTCGGCGGCCGGTTCTCCTGGGCCCTCCTCATCGTCTCGCGGTTGTGCCGGTCCTTCTGATGGGAAGAAGACCCGCCGTTATGTCTTTCCGTGTCTCTGCTCCTGTTCCCGTCCCTGCTGTTATTGCTGGCGTGGTGTTCATACGACGGTCCCCTCCTCTCCTTCCCGTCTTGGCCCCTCCAGACTCCGCGCTCGGTTCTTCCGCTGCCGCCGCCACTGCCCTGGTGATACATCCTTCTCTGCTCCCGGTGCTGCTGCTGGCTGGCTCTGGGAGCAGCAGTTGCCACACCAAAACCACCACCACTAGCCTCGATCGGTTGCGCAGTGATAGCCGCAGATTGCTGCCCCCCGTCGCGGGCAATTTGGCTCCACGACACCACTCCTCCTCCGCCAGTCACCGGCTTTGTTGATGTCGTCGTTGTTGTCATTGTTGTCATTGGTGTTGGTATCGCTCCGGTGGTAGTATGCGCAGCCATCCTCCTCCTATTCCTCCTCCTCTTATTACTCACCGGTCCACGCGTAGACAGCAGTGCCGCGGATGAAACGCCGCGCGAGAACAGAGCATAGGATATCAGAGAAGAGGGAGAAGGAAGAGAACATGAGCATTGCCTAAATCGCATTATGGCGGGCGGGCAGAAAAGGCCCCCCGGAAAGTCCTTTCGAGATGCCAACTTGGGGCCGCTCTTTTGTCCACAGAAAAAGAACTATCACGAACTAACGTGGTTGTGACGTGTTCATTTACGTCGAATCCTCCCGACTTGCAAGAGGCACACTTGCCCTACCCTAAGGTCCCGAACTGAAGCGTGGGCGGTAGTTCGCGCGGCCTGACGTCAACGACAGTTTTCTGGGTCTACAGGCAGGGTCCACCGCGCTAGATTGACGTGGAGGTGGGTGTGAGGTGAGGATTTGAGATTGGTGACGCGTCGCGCACGGCTTTTGGTTGCAGCACTGCCATGATGGGAGAGAGTTCATCAGGTAGGTATTCATGACCATAGCACGCGACGCTGAGATCAGGCTTTCTCGCGAACAGACACCTTCCACAAATGTATCAGACGATGGAAATCAAAATGCACTGCTGGGTATTTGTCTAAGTGAAGTAAATCAACATGCTTAATGCGGAGACATCCCTGATGTCCCTTGGCAAACACACAATGTCCAGCCTGATGTCAGACAGAGGTGCCCATGCATCGGATCCCCTCTCTTCCGCCCGTTGAGGTGCTGGCCTTTGCTGGCCTCCGCCACCGCCCTTGTGGGCCACCGAGTGTCTATGGGACTTCTCCTGAAGTCTTTCGTGTTCCGTCGCTCGCCGGCAACCCCGTGTTGTCCGGCTTATGCGAATTTGATCCGTGCCCAGTCTATTCCGAGAGTAAAGAAAATGAAAACATCGCCAGGTGACGCGTACAAAGGAAAATGCAGCTAGAGAAGAAGACGCCGGAAGCGTGCAGGAGCCACTCTAGAGTGACATCGGCTGCACAGATCTCCATGGTATTGATTACAAGACTTCAGTGTAGACAAAGAGAGATGTCGTAAAATGGGAGTGGTGTTGATGTGTTTACTGTGCAACTGCTGTCGCAGGAAGGGGCCAACCCTGGTGGGCCATGTGCCAGGACCAGCCAGCAAAGGTCATATACAGCTGGTCCTCCTCGCAGGACAGTTGAATGAGATCAGTGATTGATCACTGCGCACGCGCCCACAACTCACTGGGTCTGGGCTTGACGTCGAACCCGGTGTGGGTCGGCTCGGTGCTTCCTGGTCGTCGCATCTGGTTGGGGGTGAAGTACATCTGACCAAGGCCGTTGGCAGCGGCGAACTGATGATCAGGCTCCGGGTACAAGTATCCCGCACCACCGTTGCTGTGTGTGGGAGAAGGCATGTGAGCTGGAGACTGCCAGCCCACGCTGCCCATGTGAGGACTGCCTGTAACACTACCACTCTGGGAATGGTGAGACTGCGACTCGACGCTGGGCTCCAACGGAGGAGGTGGCGCGTAGCTCACAGGGTGCGAGGTTGGCCTCATGGGAGCATAGGCATGAGCTGACGTAGGGCTCTGACCAGGGTGGAGATCGGTCCGGATGTGGACGGGGAGCGAGCCATTGTTCATGTATGCGTAATCTGCTTGTCGCATCATGTTGGCCGACGCCATGTCCGCGTTCGAGGGAGACATCGACATGGTCCGGTGTCCCGGGGACGGGGTGTTGAGCGGAGACCCATGGCTCGATCCAGAGTCACCACCGTCACTCCGAGGAATTCTGCTGGCGTTCTTCGTCGCCTGCGCAGCCAACGCAGCCGCTGTAGCCGCGGCAGCCTCCTCAACGGTGCCCGTGTGGTGGTTTTGGTGCCGTGTGAGAGTTGTGCGCCGTGTGAAGGTCTTCTGGCAGTCTGCATACGGACATCTGTATGGCCTCTTGCCCGTGTGAATCCGTCGGTGACGGGCCAAGGAGCTCGAATCACTAAACGGCTTGCCGCAGCGCTCGCACATGTGGGGTTTCTCGCCTGTGTGGACGCGCTGATGGACTGTGAGAGCGGATCTTTGGATGAATTTCTTTCCGCACGTGTCACACTCGTGAGGCCTGTGGCCGCTGTGGATGCGCTCTACACTTTACATCAGTGAAATGGTCGAAGTGGGCCGTTGAATATTAGGGTGGCTTACCATGCCTGGCGAGATCACTCCGCCTGGCGAAGCTCTTCGCACATGTGCTGCAAGGATAGGTCTTGGGGGGCGCTGAAGAAGTCTCAGGTCCCTTGTAAGTCATCTGCATCCCGGGAGCACCCATGGACTGCAGGTGTGGCACCATCATGGAACCGGCGCCCATGCCACCATCGCCCATTGACATCTGCTGCTGCATAGGTGTCGGAGAGCCGTATGGCCGCGCGTTGCCCATGCCGCTCAGCGCGTCCAATGGTCCAGGCATGCGGTGACCAACAGAGTGATAGGAGTGCTCTGATCCATGTGGTGAGCCCGCGCGATCTAGTCCGTTGCCGACTAGTTGGTGATGCGCCATGAGGAGATGGTCAGGTGTGCCGTGATGTGAATGGTGCCCGTGGTGTGATGCAGCTGCTGCTGCTGCAGCGGCGGCGGCAGCAGCAGCGGCAGCGGCGGCATTCTCGTTGTCTACCATTCTTGTAACGTTCATTATCTCGTGATATGGTAGTCTGCACGATCCTCTAGACTGCGCGACAGTGTCGAGGTCCGTCGCTGTGGGATATTCGAGGCACAGCATGCGACTCGGGTCGAAGGTCCGGGCGTATAGTTGAGTGGGAACGTGTCCAGAGGGACGACGGAGAGTTGTTGAAGACCTGATAGATCGCGGGGGGTGGTCGTCGCGACGGACGTGCGTGTGCGTCAAGTGAAGTTGTTAAATCTGAGCGAGCCAACTTGTTAGTCTTCAAGCACATCGTAGAACCGTGATGCAGTCCT
The DNA here is from genome assembly GCA_001566295.1 of Microdochium bolleyi. Classification (NCBI taxonomy): domain Eukaryota; kingdom Fungi; phylum Ascomycota; class Sordariomycetes; order Xylariales; family Microdochiaceae; genus Microdochium; species Microdochium bolleyi. The sequence continues at coordinate 395,779 of KQ964258.1, forward strand.
GTCCGCGTTGATGGCGCTGTCTCTGTTCCAGAATGTGTCGCAGGAGTTGGTCGCTCGAGCCTGGCTAACCGGTAGCAATGCGAGGTCCAGGTGTCTGTAGTACTTGGGAACCAAGCAAGGCGTGCCTCCGTGGTGGCACAAGCGATCCTCGCAGTGACCAAGATCTTTCGGTTTCGTGCAGAGACCGCGGTGGCCACGCAGCTGGGGTGCGCGCGTGTGGTCTCATGGCTCCGTCCAAGAGCCGTCGAGGCTGCGGGGCAGTGGTGATTGCTCGGCGAGGAGCCCTGGGTACCGGTTCGCGATCTCTCTGGCGCCATAGCAGGCTTGCACGGCAAGGCGATGCTGAGATATGATCTGCCAGCCAAGGTCGTGGCTCGTGTGGTGGTGGTATGATTATCGGACTGGCAGCGCCATCTTGCGCGCGAGTAGTTGCCGGTGCTCGGGAAGATGCTCGGGAAGCCGATACTCCGAGAACAGAGGCAGGACTATTGGGGAAGTAGGGAGGCAGGCAATGTTGTGAGGCCTACTTACCGGAGGGCGCGTGGTGAGAACCGCGTGGTGAGGTCGCTTGGTGTTCCGAGACGCGATGACGCTGAGTGGGGAGGAGAGATGACGCTGATGGCAGAAGGAGATCAGGGAGGGAGCGTAAGGTGGAAGAAGGAGGGACGAGCAGGGAGATTAATAGTATGGAGTGAAAGGAGGTGGTAGAAGGCAGAGAGATGCGACAGCGGACGGTGAAATGGTCTGTCTGCGCAGTGGTGTGGACGTGAGCCGCCTGGTGTCTGGGCTGGGAGGGAAAAAATAGTTTAGAGTAGCGGCCTGGCAGGCAGTGAGTGTGGTGCTGGGCGGCCGAGTGCTGCGAATGGGGATGGGGATGGGGTGGAGGTGGGTGGTGTAGGTGGTGTGGGTTCAGCAGACCGCAACAAAGTGCACTCTTGGTCGCTCGTGGTAATGAGGGTGAGGAGGATGCTTGCCCAGGTGCTGGCATGCATGGTGGCAGGCGCAGGGGGGCGCGACGGCCCTCCAGGATCAGAGCCATGTACCTGGCCAAGTCACCGGGGATGCGCTGGCAGGCGCCCTCGGGGGCTATCCATGTGCCGGGATGCGGATCTTTGGGCCGGCGCAGGGGGCCTAGCGTGCCTGACGTAACCCCACTGGTACCAAGATCGATACCTGCTGGCTACGGTGTGGCCCAGGGGGTGGAGTGGGAACCGCTCACAGTGCCGGGTTCCCAGAGCTATTTGGGGCCATCACCTTGGGCTGCTCTCCCAGTCCCGGTCTGGCACATCACAACCTCTGGCAGCCCACTTGCCCAGCCAGCTCAGCCCGACGGAGGCAGGGAGAACCTCGCAACAAGGAAGGGGGGGGGGGGGCATCCGCCGTCAGGTTCTCGCTGGGCAGGGCATGCATGAAGCACCCTCGCCGGGCTCGGCGGCAGCGAGAACAGCTGTAGGTACGGACTAAGTGCCTGCGTGGAGAGGCACTGGACAAGATTCACAGACTGCCCGGGCGAGGGCAGGGACAAGGCTCCTTCTGTGATGTGCGGCAGCCGTCGCGGACGAGTCCACACGACAGGAGAGCCGAGAGCATAGACGCGGGTGACTGGCGTGGCGGGATCGACACAAAACAAGACACAACAGGGGGGGTGCTGTGCAGTTCGCGATGTCGACGCAGGAGCAAACACGCAACGGCGCGACGAGATATTCCAGGACAAGTCGTGCTCCTGCACAAATATTCTCGGTCGGAAGCAAGCATCATCTTGGCCGCCTAGGCTCAAAGGCAACGGTCAGCGTGCCGGCCAGGCGCAGACTCGACAGGACCGCCCAGGCCGCAAGCGTAACAGCTGTTTGCCTGGCTGGCACAATTGGATCATGCCTGGCCAAGGGAAGACGAACAAAGCGTTTGCCCTCTGCCGACGAGACGGGCTCTGCTCCCATTCGCACAGCCAGTTGTTGCACTGTGACGGCATGCAAATGAGCAATCATGGGGTCTGGAAACCTTGTGGTGATTCTCGCCGCCTGATCGGTCACCTGCCTGCTCAACAACCCGACCGAGACGATGTTTGTGGCGACCACCAGCTCGCAGTCCGTCCGGCCACAAAAACCTGCTCGAAACAGCTACAGTACTACTGCAAACGCTCGTAACTTCATGCTCGTTGTGCCTGCGCCTGTATTGCCTCGAAATGGCCGTTGAGGCAGCATTGTTTAGGTTGACGACCGCAGCAGCATCCTACAGGGTCCTAATGAAGGGCATCCGTGCATCACGGCGGGCACGGCTCACACCCAAATTCCAGGAACAGGACTTGGGAAAGACGGTCAGGCCGTGAAGAGGTGGGCCACACCCCTACCTGGCGGGGCCACGTATTGGCGATCACCGCCCTGCCCTGCCCTGCCAGCCGTCCTGCAGGATGCCAGAGTCCTTGGACTTTCGAGGCGTCGATGTTGACGGCATCAGACTCCTAGAAATGTAACGAACCTTGCGTAGAAGGAGTGCTGGTCCTGACAGGGTCATCTGCGCTCATGGCAGCAGTCATTCTTGCCTCCCGCCTACATCACGGCTGTCAAGAAGCTGGTTGGATAGATGCATCACCTCGTCATATCCACGTGACGATGCGTAAGCGGGTTGCCGACATGTTTCTTTCCGTGCTCGGCTTGCCTACTCCACCTCGTGCTGTCGATGCGACAGGTTTCATGATCGACATTGCCGGCAGAGGGGCGACGGAGCTCATACAGTGCATAGTGGTCACTGTCAGAGTCTGTCAGAGACGACCTGTCGTTCTGGGGTCTTGCCTCCGCCTCTCCGCTGGTCAAGCAGGCGACGAGACACAGTGGCCAGGGCCCAGAGCGGATGCAGAGGACGGCTCCCGTCACCGAAGTCCTCGAGGGTCTTGTCGCTCGAGCGACGTAGATCTCGTCCCCCGCAGTCGAGAATCGAACTCGGACGCTGCTGCATGAGGTGGTAATGGCAAACCCTTGGATTCTTGTCTGTTCTGCCGGCGTTCGAGAAGGCTTCGCTGCAAGACCCACGGTGCGGCGCGGAGTCCTTGCGTCGCGTGCGGAGAAGATGCTTGCCGGCCATGGAGCTTGTTCGACATGAGTTGCACTTTGTGGCCTCGCCATGTGTCAGCACACCTCGGGACCCCCCCCCCCTGGGGTCGCCCTGGGTGCAAGTGTGGCTCCCTGCTCGTGAAACAGCAATCGTACCAGGCACGAGAGCCGGTGCTGCGTGCAGCCAAAACAGGGATGCTTCGAGAATGCTTCGAGAACCCTTCTGGAAGAGGTCAGTGGCAGGGAAAGGAGGCCGCACTGTCCAGGAGGCTTGATGATGCACCCTCCCTCGCCTCCATCCTCTGCGGCTACGAATTCAGCTCTGAGTAGAGACACTCTCGAGAGGTGGGAGGGCAGCGGGCGTCTTCCCCGTACAGGCAGGAGCGATGCGGACCGGTCTGTCCGTCTGGCTGTGCCTCCCGCAAAAGCAAGCAAACACACGACTTGCCTCCAGCCAGGCAGCCAGTCAGCGTCAGCAACCGCATCGCAGCTCTGGCTGCTTTGCAAGATCATCCAACATCCTTGCGCCATCCAAGACATGCAGCACGGCTTCCGTCCCCTTCCACACAGGCTTCCATGCAGCCGGTTCCAGGGCCCATGTCGCCAGGCCTCGACACCCTCAATCATCAGTCACCGTCCTAACGAGCCTCTCCTGCCCCATCGCACCACCAGTCGCCATGCCACACTAGTCAGCGGTCCGCACCGCATCTTGTCCTCAAAGCTAGAGCGGCGAGCTCTGTCCGAGCACCAAGCACGCACGCACGCACGCGAGGCACGGCAGGTCCGAACTCGTGGCCAAGCTGAACGGCCATGCATGCAATGCGGAGATCGCACGGATGTGCCTGCTCACGCGGCGCAGACCTTGTCCTTGCTTCGTCCGGGCTCGACGATCCAGCCCGTGTTGCTTCGGTGTCAGCCGAGACAGGAACCCAACCTCCTTTGCCCGTGATTGGCACGAATCAGAAATGACTCCAGCAGCCAATCTCGACGGGAACAGAGGTAATTCGCTGTTCGTGTCGAAACATTCGACCCTCCTTAACATTTCTTCTTACTCGACATGACGGCTGATATTTCGAGCTGCCTGCACACTGGTCGCCTAAGCACAGCATCCTTCATTTCCCAGCGTGTTTCCACCCGCTGAAGACTGTGACGTATCTGCACAGCGATCGCAAGCTCAATTACACAATCCCTGTCTAGTGCCCTCCCCATGGCGCTCCCCTGATTAATGCGACTCCACCCAATCCTGACCCTGCAGGCTTCGCGAAGGCTTCCATTTGTTCTTGGCGTGTTTCTATCGTCCCTTCGAGGCTCATGCGCTGCACGCACTGTGCTTCGTTTCCACAAGCCGCGCATATGTTTGGAGGGGGGTAACCTGGTTACAGATATACTGCGTATACTGTAAGGAGTGTAGGCTGCGCAACAACTGTTTGGCAGCGAAATGACGGGGTCAGACCAGCTCTTACGCAGGCGTGTCGGCGAAGCAGGTAAGCAGCACGAGGACGGCCTCCCATTCAAATACCCTGCTCATGAATGATTTTGCTGACAGCTGTGTCAAATCTTGACCAACCATGCACTTGCCCACAGAATATGTTGGGCTTTGTCTGTGGTGGAAACCACTGCCAGGACCGACGGATAATTACTCCAGTCGCCTCACAACAGGAAGACACCCACTCCAATTCACGGTGCAGCAGTTAGTGCGTTTGGTGCCACCTCGCCATGCAATGTTGGAAGTAATATCGAAGCACCAGGAAATAGAGACGTCCGGGGCCATGACTCGCCCTTGCCCTGTTGCTCCTTTGCTTCCGCTCATACACCAACAATGTCCCTAATTGACTGAGACATGATCAATTTCAGCACGAGTTCCGAGACAGCACCCTTCCGATCGGGATGGGAAATGATGAGAAACTCCAACTGGCAGCATTTGCCACGAGCTGCTCCAGCCATTTCTGACCTGTTGTTAGCAACGAATTCAGCATGGAAAAGAGCATAGAACATGACCCCGTGGGGACGTACATTCGACACCTTATGAATGATCTCCCACGGCAAAGCTTCGTTCACGAGAAGTGTTTGCAAAGAATGCAATGAGACCACTAAGCACAGTGTACGAATATGAGACAGGTTGCGCAGTACGACCCAGGGACGTACGTGCATAACAGGCACCTCGGCCATCGGCTCTGTCTCGCCTGTGTCTTGCGTTGAGGACGTAGTGCCAGGCAGGTCCCCGGACTTTTGGGACCAGAGGGTTCGAGAACGTCGCATGGCCCCCAACGTGCTGAGACAGCCCGATTAGCTATGTGCCCGTGCCAGTGGCAAAGCCTGCGGGCGAAGCGCCAGCTAGCAAGCACTTGCCGAATGAGACACAGCTTCAAGAAGAAACATGACTCGGCAAGCGGCAGTCCGACGCCGTTGATCGAAGTCCTTGCCTTCAACTTGCAAGTCTTGAGGGCTTCTGGTGCTGCGTGCACTCGTGCCCGCTCCTGGCCCACGCGCAACGGGCCGCTCGGGACTGGGCCTTTAGGGTCAAAAGTGGCAGTCGACAAACGACGCGCGTGCTCTTCATCTCTACCATTGCCGTATCCAACTCAAGATGTCACTACGGCAAACACCGAGAGCTCCCGGAACGGCCTGGCTGGCGCAACCAGCCCGGCTCGGGTTTGTCCGTCGACTCTCAAGAGGCACTTGTGCAGAACCATTACCACACATGACATGTCGCAATGTCGCCACAGACCGCCATCCCAAGGGCGCTAGGCTATCGAGACGACGAGCGGTCTGACTAGCGGTGGCCATGACATGACATGTTGTCTCGAGGCACAACCTGCAGACGATGCCGCCGGCAGCGCCCCTATCGGCGACGACTCGCCCCTCCTGCGGTGGCCTGGTCAGCTGGGCCAATATAGCAGGCGCCGGCAAGTAGAGAACAATACGACATTGTTCTTCAGGGCTAGGGGGGCTAACTAGTGGCTGGGAGCCAACCGGAAGCGCCCACGGCTGGGTCAAGGTCTGCTGCTGGATACACTAAAGTACCTAGCACCCGCGGGTGGCCCGGGTTGTGGGGATGAAGCTGTGCCCATTGACGGCAGTCCCCACCCGCGAAACAGTACCTGAATCGACACACGCCCGCTGCACTACACGAGACTGCCTCCCGCTGTCGGTTTCCATTCTCTCCTTTCGTCGTGCATGCACGCAGGACCAAAGTCTATTGTGGCCAGCGGCCGAAGAACCCAGATCCGGAGCGCCAGAGGCGCCCGCTAGGACTCGGAGGCATTGTGTCCACCTGCGACAGCCACGGCTGCGCTAGCCTTTCTCACCGGTCTTGACAGCAATAACAACAACAACAACTCATTACTTTCTTGGGATAGGGGGCACGGGCGCGGCGGACCATCCCCTCGGGTTCTCGCCTTTGACGGGGCGGACCCCGATGCTCACCTGATCCTGGCTGTTTAATCCCCGGCTGTGGCTCACGCGCCATCCATCATCGCAATCAAATGCCACAGAGCAGAGGAAAAGATCGAGAACGACCTTGCAAACTCGCAGCGGCACAGAACAACCCTGGCATCCATCGACCGCGCAGTAGAGCATGACTGGCTCAGCGTCCTCTTATCTAGCTTGGTGAGGCCCTCCACAGGACGCTGGCACTTCAAGTGCAGACTGCCTCCTTTTCGCAAGAGGCTGACCTTTCTGGCCAGGGGTCTGACAGGAGTTGTCCGGTTCGTCGGTTCGGCTGGCTGCAGCCTCACCATAATCATTCGTCTTCGCAACAATCTCGACCTGTCAGCCCCTTTGTCACCCAGATGGGCTACAAGTGCCTAATGCAGAAACATACTTTCCTTTCGGGGTTCTCTCTCTCCCTCTTTCTGTGTCTCTCTTACTGTTTCTGTATCTGCCGGGATTGCACGTCCCTGGTCCCCTCCCCGGAAGCAGATCCGCTTCCGCTTTTCGCGCCGGGAGTGTTCGCCAAGCCGTTGCAGAAATCCCATCTGCCTGTCTGCTGGGAGTTTACAGGGGGGGGAAAGGGGCCGACCTGGAAACCAGGGGTTTTTTGTATAAGATGTGTATGAGTGTTTGTGATTACCACAATGTGGTTGCGCAAAACAGCGGCACTTGGGTGGGCTGCGCGCGCGCTGCGAAGTTACGGACGTGACGGGTCAGGGATATGCATGTCATGGTTTCCTGGCTGGCGTGGACGGCGGGTGCAGGCGCTTGTGAGCGGGCGCGGAGTAAATCTCGTAGGTTTGAGGAGGGAGCAGGGACAAGGAAGGTTTCCCATTATGCCTGCGAGGCTCTCCCCTTCACTGTGTTTCTCTGAATTCGTATCTCTGCAGATAAGGTTGGGCGGGCGGATCGGGAACCTCTGCAGCGGGAGCGGTCGAGATTGAAGAATGCCAACGCGTCTGTCACCGGGGTGGATGCAGACAGGGAGACATGCTGCAAGTGTATTTGTTGTCGTTGTTGGCGTTGGTGTATTTGCTCCGGACACATGCCTGGCTGCTCGTAAGAAAGTGCATCGTGTGCATGGTAACATCGCAAGAAACTTTATGAGGGCTTCCGGTTACGAGGTACGTGACGCGTATTGTAGTCCTTACGGAAAGACACTCTGGTGGTTTCTCCTCCGCCTACCTGTCCTAGCGGAGGTACGTTTAACTACTTGTCTTTGTGCCCGGATATCGCGGCGAAGCCCAGTGCCTGTCCCCATAGTCCACATTATTGGTGACCTTTGTTATCAGTTTCTTCCGCAACCCCGTTCATGGTCCTTCTTCAGTCATTCCAGCAAGTCATTGACACACAGCCCGCCCATCCCAGAACCATCCATCACCTTGATATCCCAGTCCATTCTATGTATGTACTTGCGTATCTCTTCCCCCCTTCCCCCGGTCTGGTCCCCCCTGGGGCGCGGCGGCCCAGACCGGAATGGCAGCCGCCCTTACACACCCATCCATCCATCTTCTTATTTTCTGAACTTTTGATACGCGGTAGTCACGCTACGTATGCACTCCGTAGGCGAGGCCCCGGGCCCTTCCTGGTAGCGGAGGAAGCCGTGACACGCACAGGGGGGGAACCGGGATCAAGAGATTCGGGAGCCCGGCCGTTGGGAAACCTTATTTTCTCCTTCTCCCTCTCCCATACGTACAGTACAGCAGATTCATGAGCGCGTGTAGTGTAGCCCCGTGCCCTGAACCTCCTCGAACGTCGCGATATGATTTCGAGCGCGCGTGCAAGCAAGCAACCAAGCAACAGCACTGCAGCAAAGCGGCAGATTATAGTCATCCCTCCTGGCTCTCGGTAATTTCTCTGTCGTACTTTGGGTTCAGCGTGTGTGCTTACGAGAGCCGCGGAATTGGTCTTCCCCAAGGGGGCCACGCACGGGGGGTGCGGGCGAAGGTTTGACATTGACGCTTTCCCGCTCTGTTGGCAGGCTGACTAGACCAAACTGGACAGCCCTACCTGCCTGCTGCTGCTCTAGTCTTAGAGTTGTGTGTGTATGCGCGGCACAGCGGCACCTTCGGTGCATGGGGTCGCGTAGTGCGACATTGTGGTTGTGCAGTGTGTGATTGTGTGTTGCGAATGACTCGCTGACATGGATGTGGCTCTGGGCAGGCAGAGGAAAGGAAAGGCAAGGAAAGGAAAAGAAAGAGAGTAACCCTGGTTCGGTACACGTGAACTGTATCTTTCTGGCTGGCAGACTGGAGGGGCGAGGAGGCGAGGGCTCGAATGTCCGATCGATCCGGACGATGCGATGAGCCCGGTCATCGGGGGGGCCTGGCGGGAAGAAGTTGGATATTCTGGCATGTCTGTGGCCTAGCTCTGTAGGCTATGACAAGGTGACCCTCTGAGGGAGTCTCGAATGGGGTGGTGTAGTCGATGCGGCCATGATACCTCGTTCTATTCGGGAGATGGGGATATACCGGGGAAAAGACCGTCACTTGCTTTACATTGGAGTCAAGGAAGAAAGCAGTTGAGGAAATGCTACAAAGAGCCTGGGAAAGTCACGGACTTCAAAATTCAGTCACGGAAGGTCGGGTACTGGGGAATATCTTTGCACGAGTCAAGTAGGCATCTTTAGATATCTCATTAGGAGTATAATGATACTCTGGATTTGTTTCGAAATCATCCACAGGAGTAGAGGATGTTTCTTTGATTTGCCGGGATGAGCGGCAGTTGTAAGAAGTAGTCATAGTGTGAAGTGCGACATGGGATTTTCTCTGGTCTTTGTGAATGAAGAAGAAGAGTTGAAACTGGACGAACTGGATGGGCTACATCAAGTCAAAGCACTTTGCCCACATAGAGTTGTGCATTTTATTTTCTGTGGTTTTTCTTTTCTTTTCTTTAGTGCTATGTGTTGATTTTCAACTCTTCCATCATTCCATCATCATGGGATTTATGCTACAAGATGCTGAAATTATGCTGACGGTAGGATAAAGTGCTACATGATGAAAGATTTGCTCTAGATCAGTCAAAAAAGAGAGAAAATCTAAAAGCAGAACAGACAAGATTGGAAGAAATCTAATAATGAACAACACAACTACCTACAAGCTTGCCTTGAGAATTGAATCACGTTGCAACGATATACGCTTCAATCTGGTGACGGCATATCACAGATGCACTGGGAACTCCAGAACCACGGCATGGCGTTCCACCCCCATTTATGTTGTGCTTTGCAGCTCATCGATGTCGGGACATTTCCATCCTTTATCAGCGCTTGCCCGGCCCGATTTCGTGCAGCATCCAACCCGAGGCGGATGTGAGCTGGCGACTCGTCTGCTCGACAGGTACCAAGGCTTCAGTGGTTGAGGCTGGCATATTACTATTCCTCCTAACAGCACTTCCAGGCCCCGAAACCACAAATATGTAAAGAAACTCTGGTTCCCGAACGGGCTCAATGTAGGCTGGATCCTATTGGAAGACGCTGAACTGGCGATCGGACATCGCCACGATGTGGAAGCCTCACCAAGGTCAACGTGGATCGCGGCAAAGAGCGAGGCTCGCGAGTTCGGACACAAAGCAGGAAGCCAACTTCTCGATACCTCGAGCCACGAAGGCCTAGTAATAGTGTTTTCTCAGTTCAGCAAGCCGAAAATCCTCCCTTTTTCTGGTTAAGTATCGTACAAGGCATCGGCTACCTCGCTAGGTATTCCTGATAGGGTGTTTCCAGTCCGTAAAGGCTTTGAACGAACCCAGAGACTGGCTTCCACAACGCTGCTTGGCCCAGACAACAAGGTGATGTATCCCTTGTCTACTCGTGCAACATGTGTTCGGGACTACTCGAGTGGGACGCCACATTAGGCTCACGGTGCCATTCACAGTATTTAGAAACCTGTCAAACTGGTTGTCCTCAGCGCGAGAAACTCGTGTCGAGCAACAATGACAACGTACGCCGGCTTTGCGAGCGTGACAGGTCGATAGGGTATGGGGCCTCCCGAGCGGACGACCTTCAGCAAAAGGCCATTTTCACTTCTTAATTCTCCTGTCGCTAAGATTCTAGGTCCCATGCCTTGGTCCACAGAACCTCGAAGTTGCCTGTAGAACAGCGGAGGCCGAAAGAGAAACTACACAGAGGTTTCGTGTACAGAGAGGCTGGGAGATCAGAAAGAGACCAGACGTGAAAAGAAATCGCCTGGTATCACGAGTCCGGCGGACCGTGTGAAATCGATGAAATTTCACGCATCTCAATAACTTGCAAGTGCACCTCCATCGGATCAAAAGACCCCCAGAAAGACTTGGACACCCTTGAAACGATGGGGTGCTCACGAGCAATGTGTGTCCACGGCCACCAAACTCGCCGCATGCTCACGTCGTAACTCATAACGACGCGATTTTTGGGATCGGGCACGGTAGCCCAACGCCAGCTACAAGAATGGGCACGAAACGATCTGCACAACTTCTACCAACGCTCGTTGTTTTACCGCAGTAGCCACTTTCCGATAACAATTTCACATTCCATATCACGCACGTACTCGGTGATCGCTTTGGAGCAGCAGCAGCAGCTGCGGGCCATCGCATGCCCAATCGCATCAACTAACAATCAATCGAGATCGGGGCGCGAGTGCCTATCCGTCCTCGCATGCACACTGCATGCATTAATTCAGATCTGCTGTCTTGAGATGCAGAATCTCCCGGGCCGGCCCGGGCTCCCGAGCCTACACAGAGAGAAGTTCGAGACGTTGGAGCTGTTGACCAGGACCCAAATGGAGCATTGCTTGCGATGTTGCTGTCGTTATGGATGATATCGAAATGGGACCTCCTTAGAGGGGCCTACATTTTCTTAGTGAAGGTATGCGGTGTCATGACTGACATCCGGCCATCGCCAGTGTCAGGGCATTCCTTCTTTCCAGATTCCAAAGGATGGATACATAAGCACATCTAATTGATGCCGGGCGGCTGCTCCGCACACTTCTTCATGAAACATGTTCAAAGCGTGCAAGCCAGGAGGTCAGATTGCTGACTCATTATGCTCACACACTGTCACTCTACATGGCATCCATCGAATCATGACTGCTGGTGCTCAGAATACCACCAAAACTCGGCATGGGATACGGGGCTCGAGCTGTGCTTCCCCGAGCACCTACCTAACTTACCTTACGGTGGCCAGGTGAGCGGTGCCAGCATGACGTGCATCTGCTGTGCACGTTGAAGCAAGGCCATGACGAACACCACCACGCAACTGGACGAATTGGACAGCCAGGCGCGGCCGGGTTGCACGGACGCGCCTACCCGTTCAGCTGGACCTGCAGCCGGGGAAGCACAGTTTCGGAGGTGCATTAGATTGGTTGACCGAGTGGCACCCCGGAACGACTCTTGACTTGGAAACCAGACCGAGGTGCGGGCTGTAGTACCTCACCTCCGTAATGTCTGTTATGAACGTCGCTGTTGTGGTGAGAATGCTGGGAGTTCGCGCCCTCCATCACCGCCGTGAGACTGGGGCTGCCATGCTAGGGAGCCATGAGCCGCGAGGCACCAAAACCCGCTTCTCGTTCATTCCAGCCACGTCGAGTATGCCTGCGCAAGTAGGGTGCATGCCGCAGTGTCAAGCTGATGCTCGTGCTTCGCACGAGGCGTAGATCTTCAGTGCGGCCTGCCGCTGTGCGTGAAGCAGCACGCACACGGCAATGCTAGCTGCCACCTTCCGCGCACTTGGTTGCGGCAGACCAAGGAGCCAGCAACAATCAGGCCGTATCCTGCACATGGACCTGGAATGAGGCGCAGGGATGCAGACACGAAGCCAGAATCGCTGGCCCATGGCTGTCGGGCAGCGGGACGCCCGAGATGCGTGCCCTCCGTGGCAGCTCTGCGGCACCACCGGGGATGGCTGCAGGAGTGTCGATCTGGCAGAGATATAGTGAGAGATATAGTAGGTTGCAGCGCACGACAGTTGTCAGCATCGATGGCATCCAGTCTTCGCCAGGTCGGTGTCGCGGCCAAGAAGGAGCGCTGGGCTGCATATGGGTGAGATGTCGTTGAACGTGATCCACGATATGCACAATAGGGCACGGGAGCTCCCGCACGAGGCCCGCCTGCACGTCTGGCCATGTCTTTGGCCCGAGTTTGGCCAGTACATATGTGGCACAGGACCTGGATCCTCATGCCCCGAACCCGGACGCGAGCACTTGCTCGTCACACAACGAGATGGTGTGGATGCCACACGTGGAGACCCCGTCCAGGACTCGCTGTGTCGAGCCAACAGAGATGACAAAGTTGGGGTTGGTGAGTGGCTGGGCGATGGAAGACACACGGAGCAGGGGTTCTTGGCTTGGGCGCCTGTGCAGGGGCAGCTTGCCGGCAGGAAACCCCGCAACTTGGCCCAAGGCCGTGCTGTGCTCGGCTACGGCGTTGCTCTTCGGCCAGGCACGAGACGAGCACTGCGATGCCCTCTTGGCGCCGACGGTGCCATGGCAGGCGTGGCTGGCAATGCCTGGAGATGCTGCTGCCTTGGCGCAGGACACACGGAGGACCGGCTGTGGTTTGAGTGCACACGAACTCGGCCAGCGTCTCTCCGCCACCAGGGTCCCCAGGTGTTAGTGACTTTGCGCCATTGGGCTGCGCGAGCTAGCTCTGCGCCCCCGCAGATCTGCTGAGTATGTACTCCATAGCTGACGCGACTCGGTGTCCAGGGACGGAGTAATCTGGGGCCACGAGTTCTCCCGAGTGCACCAGGCGAGCGTGCGACTCGCGCGTGCTCGTGTGTGTCTGTGTTTGGGTGCGCGCGGATGGTGTTTGCTGGCGACGAGTGTCGCGTGCGGTGCGGATCAGGCGCAGAGGGGCGGAGATGCACAGGCTGCAGAGCAGACGCGAGGAAAGAGCCCCGTGATGCGCGACAAGACTGATGATGGAGGATGTGCACTGTCACAGATGCAGGTGCTCTGGCTGCTCGGCTGTCCCGAGGGTGTGGAGGGCAAGGCGCAAGGCGCAAGTTGCAGGTCGACTGCGGCCCCAGCCCGGCTCTCCGCCAGCTTTTCACCCGCAGATCTTCTCCGGCCGCGCACCTGTCGCCCGCACCCACCCACAGCGGTCACGACTCACCACCACCACCACCACCACCACCTTCGTTGTTCGTTCCTCGTCCTCGTCTTCGTCTCAGTCCTCGCCCTCACTCTCACCACGGCCCTGCCATCCTCAGGACGGATTCCGCGCCATCCAGTCCTTACCTCGACAGCCCTCCCGCCGCCAGCCCAGCTCGCTGCCACTTCCTCCAGCTCGACTTTTCTGGTCAGGCGAGCATCTTTGCGATCCGCACGCCCGGGACGTCAAAGTCCGCAGCAGCTTGTCCACCGGTCGAATACCACCTCAAAGCTCCATGCTGTAGCCTCAGAGTGTCCAATGCGAACCGGCTCGAGCTCTGTGGCTCGCTGCAGCAGCATCAATCATCCCGCCTTCCATCCCAGCCAGGCGCCCCAGTGCCTCGTCCGCCGTCGCGTAACCCCATGAGCAGTGACGTCTCACACCTCTCACCACCGCCAGTCCTTGACGAAGCACACGACCAATCTCAGCCGTGATCGCCGGCCTCCCAGCACCCGCCCGGCCTTGTTCCTGGCATCGATCGTGCTCAATACGACCCGTCCCACCCCCCACGATCCGTCTTCGTCCCTGCCTGCCTTGCAAGGCAGCGAGCACAACCTCGAGCACCCCGGCCGTTGTCGCACAGAGAGGCTCCTTGTTGCGCCTCGAGGCTCGTCCACCCGGCTGCCCGGATTGGTCACGTCTGAATACGAACACGCCCCCAAATATTGGCTGCTTGCGCAGGGAGTCCAGCAGAGCGTCTCTCCCCGGAGGGCACTATATCGGGTAACAACCACCGGTCACACTGCATCCTGCAGCAGCGAGGGCGTGCGACCTGGCAGGGCCATCTTGGACACTGCCGTCCATTGGACCCATCATTTAGCTCGACAAAATCCCTGCGGCAGTTGCGACTGGCTGTGGCCTGGACAACACTGAAGCTTGTTGACGGCGCATGACACCAGCGGTGGAAAGATCCAGGTCTGCCTGAATAGGAGTGCTCGCCAGTATCGAGTCCGCAGCCCTGGTCCCTGCTGTGAAGCTCATCTGCACGTGTTGGCACCTGTGACGGAAAGCCGTACGTGTCCATCAGCAAGACCCAGCGTCCTCGTGGCACCCTCCACGACGCAGACGGTCACTAGACCGTATCTCGAGAACGAAATCCCGAGGACTATATATACATCAGCCTAAGACACAATGCCGGCCGATACTGAGACGAACGGGGCGGAGGTCTCAGATGCACAGTCAGATAATGAACACGAGTATCACGGCAACGACCACTCTAGAGACGAAGACGACGACGACGACAAAATGCCCGGGCATCAAGGATCCCCTGAACCTGGCCACGAAAACGGCGTCGAGCCCAAGAAGAAGTACGACCCCAAGGATCCCCATCGGCCGAGACGCAAGAAGGCCCGGCGTGCCTGCTATGCCTGCCAGAGAGCGCATCTGACTTGTGGTAAGAGTTCTTCGTTCAATCACAAGGCTACTGACCCTGACCGTGACCATTGCGCGGTACATGGTACTTGGCTGTCATTTAAAGCGTGGACCATACTAATGTCGCCCTATAGGAGACGAGAGGCCCTGCCAGAGGTGTATCAAGCGTGGTCTTGCCGATGCCTGTCAGGATGGCGTTCGGAAGAAGGCCAAGTATCTGCACGATGCGCCGCCAGAAGCCCTGAGGCCTGTGCTAGGTCCGACCTTCCACCCGAATAGCACAGCTAAAGCGCCAAACGGGAGGCACTCGTCGAATGCCACTGACGCCAGTTATTACTCCCAACAGAGTGGCACTAGCCAATCGTTTCCCATGTTTACCCCCTCGGCGTCTAGTCAAGTCACTGGACTGCCAGACAATATGTCCTTCACCCAGCAATCACCAGTGTCTCCGACGTTCCAGAGCACTGCCGATGCGCGCTCGGTGCAGATGGGGAGCATGTCGGCACCGCCACCGCCAGTATCGGCCGAGGTATCAAACAATGGGTTCGGTGTTAATGCATTGTTTGACCCGAGCAATCCTGCCCTGTACAACTTCGACCTCGAGGCACTCAACTTTGGTAATCAGTATGGAGCCATGGAGTTTGGCATCCTGAACCAGATGTCTAACGGGGCAGCGGAGACACCGCCACGCGACGGCTCCTTGTCGCATCCTAACAAGACGGAACCAGCATACGGCGCGATGTTTGGCAACGGTGGAGGGTTCAACCAGATCTACGACAACGGCTTGGGAGACAACTTCTTGAACCTGGATCAGTCCTTCTCACAGAACAACCTGCAACACGGGTTGCCCCATGCCTTCGCGGTAGCGGCTGCAGGGCCTACGCCAAACAGCTTGAACAGCCCAGGGACAGACAATACTGCAAGCCCGCAGGCCACGCCGACTGGATTTGGGTTCGAGAAGTCGCCGAAAACAACAATTTTCCCAGCTGTCGGCATACATCCAGCGCCACAAGGCGGTCGGTCCAAGCACAAGAGCTCAGGCGGCAACGCCAAAGACAAGCTGAGCACACAAGCCCTGTTGGGCAAGCGCCAAAGGGATCCTTCCTCGATCTATGAGACGGTCAAGGAACCATATCCATACTTGACAGGCTTTCACAACCTCATTGCTCTCGTCCAGCGCAGATTTTCTGCCAACAAGACATTGCGTATCGCGAAGTCGCTGGCAAGTGTCCGGCCGTCCTTCATCGCGACTACGCGAACCTTGAACAGGCAAGACCTCGTCTTCATGGAGAAGTGCCTGCAGAGGACTTTGTTTGAGTACGAGGACTTCATGGGCCACTGTGCTGCACCAACAATTGTGTGCCGCAGGACCGGTGAGGTCGCTGCCGTCAACAAAGAGTTCATTGCACTCACTGGCTGGACTAAAGACGTGCTGCTTGGCAAGGAGCCGAACCGTAATGTCAACCTTGGTGGACCGGGGTCATCTTCACCTCAGAGTCTTGGCAACTCGGGTAAAGCCGGGTTGTCCACACCACGCCTCAGAGCTGCGCAACCCGACGCCGACAGCAATCTCAAGTCTTCCGGCACAGGACCTGCAGGCGCGGACGGAATTCCTGCGCAGCCGGTTTTTATTGCCGAGTTCATGGATGACGACAGCGTGGTGCAATTCTACGAAGATTTCGCGTCGCTTGCCTTCGGAGACAGTCGGGGCCATGTGACGCGCAAGTGCCGTCTGCTGAAGTACCGGACAAAAGAGATGACCGAGAGTCTAGCGTCGCTAGAGGAGACATCCCAGCAGCAGCAACAGCAGCAGTTTAAGGATCCGAGGGCGAGTATCCTCAGCAGCCGCGTGTCGAGAATTGATGGCGAACACGGCATCTCCAAGCTGGAAAAGGACGGCAAGATGGACTGCACTTTCTGCTGGACTATCAAGCGCGACGTGTTTGACATACCCATGCTCATCGTGATGAATGTGAGTACACGATCAGAATGCCCCCACGCGGCATCCGTACTAATCACTACTTCATTACAGTTCCTTCCTTGCTATTACCGCAACCAAGATCAGCTGGCCGTTTAGCCTTGTTGATCACTTGCAAACGCGCATATTTCTCATCGTACATATATTATACCCACCGACCTGCATTCTCACACTTTTTATGCTCTCGAAATTAGTTTTTGCATTTTGCGGCCTTATTCTATCATGCCTTTCAAAAGAGGCTCTTCCTCTCGGCGTTTCACTTTTTCGGGCGTTCACATACATGGGGCAGGGAAAAATCTACCACGATATCTACGCGGGCCATGCTATCAGGTGCCAATTACGGCCTGAGCAAGCAGAGAAGAGCTGCTGACGCTGCTCTGGAGCAGAGGTCCACTTTCACTGGAGTGAAGCTCGATGGATTGTCCTGGAACAGTGCATCGGATGTAGCGAGCTCCCAGGACAAGTAAATAAGGACAGGAGAACGAAAAAAGGAGGTTATGGAGACAAAGTCTGTAGGGGACAAGCAACAAATACAGACAAGGCCCTGTTGATCGATTTAGCGCAACCGTGTTCCTGCCACGATGACCGTGATATGAATACTGTTTCTGGGGAATTCTAAGTAGTTCTCTTGCTGTCCCTATGAAACACAGGGGACCTCTGTTGACCTCTGCCCGTCCTCGCATGCCCGCTGCCGGCATTGTCTCCCAACCTTCCCTACCGTGTACATCAGCTAGCTGCTGTATTCCGTCTCTACCGCGCCTCCTCGCCCACGTCATTCATCTCTTGTCACGCCTTCCCTCTCCTCTGGGGCCCTCGATCTCCATGTAAATACATGGATCATTAGACAAAAAGATATTCACCTTCCCTCCCCTCCTTCTACGCCGCCTCCAAGGGCCGCACAAGCCATGCGCCGTCCAACGTGCCCCGCTCCAGCACTACATGCTCCCCCTCTTCGCCGCTGTTCACGACGACGCCCTCCCGCGGCCGCCACGCCTCGCGGGCGAGGCTGTTGCGCGCGACCTCGCAGTCGATGTTGATGTCCTTGATCAGCGCCTCGAGGCCGCTGTAGTCGAGCTCGTCGCGGACGTAGCCGAGCAGGAGGAGGCGCATCGGGGCGCCGTAGAAGTCGGCGCGGAACCGCTGCAGCACGTGCACCTCGGCGGAGCGCACCGTGTTCTTGTAGAACGGGTTGTAGCCTATCGACATGACCATGGGGTAGATCTGGAAGTCGGAGTGCGAGGGGGAGGAGGAGGAAGAGTCGGCGGCAGGTTGTGACGAGGGGGGCAGGCGGTCCGGGTGGCCCTCGGGCAGCGCGAGCGAGGCGTAGCCAAAGTAGACGCCCGATTTTGCGTCCTCTATCCACGGCGTCACGGCGCTGTCGACGGGGAGGTTGGCGGTCGGGATGCCGAGCTGTTGTTGTGTGTCGAAGTCCATTTGTCAGCTATTTGGTCATCGGGGTGTGGCAGTCACGCATGCTCCGAGTGGCCCTCCCTCTCTCCCTCCAGATCTTCCTCTGCGCCTCAGCTCTCCTCGACAGTCTCAATCGCCACACAAGAACTGTCCAGCAAGTGCGAGGAAATCAAAGGGAACTCACCTCCTTCGACCCCCGCCCGAACCCGGAGATCACCTTGCCCTCCATGCGCAGCGGAAATGGCGCCTCCGGACCCGCGTCAGGGCACACGACCCGCGGCCGCTCGTCGCCGGACTTGGCCACCGCCGATGTTGTCTCTGACATGATCCCGTGGGTGGGACGTTTGAATGTATGTATGTGGTGTGTTGTGCTCTGTGGCCCGATCGTGTAGCTGGCTAGTCGCGATGACCCTACCTATGGGCGCGCGTAGCAGGTCCCGCTCAATGCTCTTCGAAGCTCGGCCGGCTATAATATCTATCGTGACGAACCTGCGCGGAGATTGTGTCGTGGTCGCCGTCGTGGTTGTCGTCGCTAGGTGACTTGTACGAGTGGTAGGTGATGTGCGTCTGCCTGTGCAACAATAGTGGTTACGCTCTCGTGCGTCGTCTGCGGATTGACGTCTCTCTGGCCGCGCTGCCACGTGAAAGAGGTAGGAATTCAGACAGTTCTATGATGCCAATAAGACAAAGGGCAGATGACAGCTCTTATGCATGGAAGGCCACGGAAGATCTGGAGCTTCGCTCGATAGTCGAGGTGTGGTGTGGGGTTTTCAACTGGACCCTTGAAGCTTGTCGCCGCGACCGGCCAGCCGGCGGCTGCGGGGTTTCAGTCAGTATGACGAAGTCGAATCAGATTAGCAACACTATCAACAGACACACAGCAGGTAGACGCGCCAGGGTCATCCCAAATAAACAAGAATGTATTGTCTCCTTCCTCAATAAGACCAGGGGTATTTCCCACCAAACAATAATAATCAAGGCGACCCTGCCGTTCCCTGCTCTCTTCCGAGACGGGAGGCAGTTCGCCGTGTAGATACACCATCACAACAAGCGCTACATTATATACTTCGTCTTTTCGACATCTCCCATGCAACCAACTACTACACGACGTTGCCTCAAGACTGCATGTACCTCTGGACAGCAAGGTCGCTACAGCGCCAGGAAGAACGTCGTGGTAAACGGATCCTCGCAGAACTCGGCCTAGGAACTCTGCTTCGCGTGGCTCATCGACTTGAGCATCTGCAGATTCCTCTTCCGCATGTCGTTGTCGATCGACTGCAGACCCTTGAGGGTCAGATTAGCCTGAGCGAGCTATATCTCGTCAAGAATCAATCATTAGTCTTGATCAATCTAAAGCACGAATACCAAACCAGCAGCATAACGAGCTCCCAGTCGGGATAAAGGAGGCAGGGCTCGTCTCGGTCACTCGACCAGAGACGCACGGGTAGCACAAAGGGTCTGGGCTGTAGTGCATGGGGACCTGCGCACCGCGCTGATTGCTGCTGAGGAATTGTCTGGCTCCTCACCTCCTGCCGCGTCGTCGTCGGCGTCCTTGGTCGCGTCGTCATCGTCGGCGAATCTGCTGGCCGAGAGGCCCTTCTTGGAGCCGGCGGACGCCTACATGTCAAAATAACGTCAGCCGATGTAAGTCTCTTCTCCCAATACGGTAGTTCGCACCTTGGCCTCTGCAATTTCGGCATCCTTGACCTTGAGCTGAGCCTCCATCTCGGCGAAGCGGGACTTGATCTCAGCGGCCTCCTTCTCCACGGCCTCCCTCTTCTTCTGTTGCTCCTCGACCATAGCGGTGAACGTCTCGGTCATGTCCTTGTAGTCAGCCTCGGCCTTCTTGCTCTTGGCATCGGCCTCGTTGAGGTGAGCCTCAAGGTCCTTCTGCGCGAGGAGCGCATCCTCCTTGGACGAGTCAACCTGGCTGAGCAGAGACTTGAGCTCCGCCTTGGCGGCATCGAGCTCCTTCTGCAGGGCACCCAGACTCTCGGTGGACTTGGCGGACGCTCCGCGGGCACCGTTGAGCTCCTCGGCATGGGCCTTCTTCAGAGCCTCGAGCTGGGCCTTGAGACCATCGGTGACAGAGGTGTCGGGCTTCTGGTTCTTGACAGAGTCGAGCTCGGCCATGAGCTCGACGTTGTTCATCTTGGCCTCGGCGAGCTGCTGTCTCAGTTCCTCCACGTCTTGCTGGATCGCGCTGAGCTCGGCAGCCTTGCCCTTGGCCTCCGCAAGCTGCGCCTCAAGGCCTACGGTCTGCTCCTGCGCAGCAGCCAGAGCCTCCTTGGCAGCCTCGAGAGCCTGCTCGTTATCGTCCGATGAGCTCTTGTACGCAGCAACGAGCTCGTTCGCAGCAGTAACGTTCTCCTCGTGTGACTTGGAGAGATCCTGAAGAGCCTTGGCGTGACGGCTCTCCATCGAGTCGAGCGCCTCCTTGTTGGCAGCCGAGGAGTCGTTCCTCGCAGCCTCCACGGCCTCGGACTGCATGGTGATCAGCTTCTCGATCTCGGCGGCGTGGGCCTCGTCAGTCGACTTCTTGGCGGCCTCCAGAGCAGCTGCATGGCTAGTCTTGGCAGCCTCGAGCTCGGCCTGCGCCGCCGCAAGAGACTCCTTGAGAGCCGAGAGCTCAGTTGCGTGGCTGCTGCCCTTTGCTTCCGTATCGGCTAGTTGCTGGGCGTGGCTCGACTTCAGCTCAGCGATGAGTGCGTCGGTCTTCTTGGTGTGCGCCTCGAGCTCACTGGCATGGCCAGCCTTGAGAGCGTCAAGTTCCTTGGCCAACGCAGCCTCGCTCTCTGCCTTGGAGATCTCGATCTGCTTGGCATGACTTGCCTTGAGCTCGTCCAGCTCAGCAATCTGAGCGTCACGGTCGGCAGACGCGCCGCTCTTGGCTGTCTCGAGCTCCATAGCATGATTGGCACGCAGAGCGTCGAGGGCCTTGAGGTGCTGTGCCTCCTTGGCAGCCAACGACTCGACAGCAGCTTGGTGTTCCGCCTTCAAGGACTTCAGCTCCTCGCTGTGACCCTCGGTGGCCTTGGCATGAGACTGTGCAAGCTCATCGAGCTTGCCCTGGAGGCTGGTGTTGCCTTCGGTGAGCTCGCTGTGCTTCGACGTGAGAGCATTGTGTTCCTCTTCGAGCACCTGGAACTTGCGCTTGAAGAACGCATCGCCCTTGAGGCTCTCGATCTCATCCTCGTAGTCCTTCGAGATCTGCTGCAGTTGCTTCTCGTGCGTAGCCATGGTGGACTTGTGCTCCTGCTTGAGTTTCTCGTACTCGTCCTGCATCTCGCTGATCTGACCAGAAAGACCGGCGCTCGAGGTGGCGCTCTCCTTCGCCTGGGTCAGCTCGCTCTGCATGGTCTCGAAATCGGCCTTGAACTTGGCGAGCTCGTCCTTGGTGGCTTCAACAATGGCGAGAGACTCTGCGAGCTTGGTCTTGACCTCCTTAAGCTCTGCCTCAGCCGCCGCCAGCGCCTCCTTGTCCTTGGCAGACGCGGCCTTGAGCCCCACCAATTCGGCCTCGAGGGCGGCGATCTTCTCGGTGTTGGCTGCGCCCTTGCCTTCCGCATCGGCTGTAAGCGAATCGACCTTGCTCTGCAGAGTCTCGTTGGAAGCCTTGATCTCAACGAGCGCCTTCTCAAGATCGGCAGAGGCCGATTTGCCCTGCTCCAGATCACCCGAATGGGCTTCTTTCAACGCGATAATGGCAGCCTGGTGCTCTGCCTCGAGCGCCTTCTGCAGGTCATTGAGCTTGGCCGTGTTCTCCTCTTGCGACTTGGTCCGCGCAGCCTCGTTTTCTCTATCACCAGCTTCCTTTGATGAGTTCAGCTCACCAAGCTGCTCCTTGAGTTTGGCCAGCTCCTCTTCGGTGTTGTTCAGCTTCTCGAGTGCATCAGACACTTGCGCGTCCAAGTCTTCCTTCTCTGCGGCATGAGCGGTCTTCAGCGACTCAATGGCAGCTTGATGATCTTCGCCACTGTCGCCGTTGGTGGAGGCGTCTCCGTTGGATGTCGAGCTGATCTTCTCCTCGAGCTCAGCAATCTTGGCGTCTGAGCCTGCAATCTGCTCCTTGAGCGCGTCAACCTCCGATTGCTTCTCGGCAAGCTTCGCGTTGAGCTCTTCCACCTGCTTAGAGGCTGCAGAAGGAGCCCCTGACACTGAGGGGCGCGAGGTATGGCGAGCAGCAGTAGTGGTCGAGGCTGCAGAAGGGACAGTGGAAAGCCGCTTCTTGGCGGCCTCGGTGGTGCTCGCCGGTGCAGCGGTCCGAGTTGTGCTTGTCGTTGGGCGGCTGATGGTGCTTGTGCGCGACGGGACGGAGCTTGTGGCAGTAGCAGGCTTCCGGATGGTCGAGGTGGCCGTGGAAGACGTCGCTGATGGTTTCGTGGTCGTGCGCGAGGGAGACCCAGCAGTGCTCGGTACGGTCGACGTGCGACGTGCCGCGGCAGAAGTCATGGTGCGCTTCTTCTCATCCTCCGAGGCCGATGGCTGGGAGCGGTGGCTAAGCGACGATGTCGTCGTGGTAGTTGGTTTCCGGACCGTGCTGGTGGTGCCCGCGGGAGGGCGGGTGGGTGGCTTGGTCAAGCCGCTGATGCGGCTCGTGCCAGTGGTGCCGGCAGCAGCAGCGGTCCGCGGAGCTGTCGTCGTAGTCGTGCCGGGACGGCGGACAGCAGATGTCGTGGTACTGGGTCGCTTGGCCGCAGTACCCTCGCTCTTGGTTGTGCTCGTAGTTGACTTGGCCGTTGACTTGGGGGACTCGACCGCCGCTGTGTCAGTGGTACCAGTCGTCTCCTCGCCCGAGAGGATCGACTCGTCGGCCTGGGAGGCGTCGAAGGCTTCGGCGTCAGACATGGTGGCGGCTGTAGTGTTGTGTTAAGGTTGTGTACGCTGTTGCTCAGAGGTGAGTCAGCGCAATGTCTAGAGACGGACAGGCTTGCTCTCGTAGGAGCAGCGAGGTCACGGAAGGCAGCACAGCCAAGATGTCCGATATGAAGTGGTTGGAGGGGTTGGGTTGCCCAAGAAAGCACACAGGGGTATGCCGGCCTGTCGAGGTCCTTGGACTGTAGCTTGAGGCTGGCAGTCGCAGAGTGATTGGGCTCAACGAGAGCTGGCCCTGCAGTGTATGAGGCTGGGACAACCTGACGCGCTCGCTGGGTTGGGCATTGACGTGCTAGACCGGAGGAAGTTGGCTTACCTCGTTTGTCGATGCTAGACCGGTCCGTCCACTGACTGATGTCGAAGGACGAAGCTCAACAAGCTTTCGAGACGGCTGTTCCGCGCGGGCAGGGGAGCTAGCAAAATCACAAATCTCAAGGCAATGAGTGACAGTGGTATCGCAATGCAAGTTGACCAAGGACGCTCGGGATCGATGCGTGTGCTGCTGATGTTGTGGAACCCTCAGGAGTGACGAGCCTGGATAGTCGACGCTCGGCTGTCGGAGGGGGGAAAAGGGGACGTCTGGGAAAAAGCGCGGTTGGAGATGAGCTGGCTGGCGGGCACCAGGCGCGTCTGGCGCTAGTTGCAGCCTACTCTTAGTGCCGTGCAAGATGACAGGTCCCCTGGTCTAAATTACATGATTTGGGAGCTTGGGGGGCTCAGCTGAGGTCCCCAAGCCGTTCGTGCCTGGCCCCGCCAAGGCCTGACCTGTCATCCAGCACGGCACAACGGGCCATGGAACGTACGCAGTTTGGCAGTCTTGCTCAGTCTCAAGTCTCATCTCTGATGGCAGCAATCAGCGACGGCGAGGCCAATACCTGTCAGATGGTGTGTCCAACCACATGGCGTATCTCGTTACACCGCCCCAATCCGAGCTTGCAGATCTCCCACTGGGCTAAGGCTCAGCCTAGTCCGCCTTGACGTGGTCACGTTCTGTGCAAGGAAACCCGGAAGCTCTGGTGGCAGGTAGGCAGCTCGAGGGCGCATGATGTCAATGTGACTTTCACATCGACAGCTGGCAAGGGTGGTCTGTCAATGTCAATGTCAATGTCAATGTCAATGTCAACGTGCATCGTTTGGAGTTTTGGGGCCCAAAGGCTGGAACGTAAAGCCCGAGAAATGCAATCCCCCAGGTACCGCTCACTCCGGATTGGCTGAGCCCGTGACTCTGACGGTAACCTAACCTTCTCGCTTTGGACGTTCGGATTACAGCATGTAAGAATAGAGACGAAAGCAACGAAAATCACCCGGCGGACAGTGTGGTTTAATCAGGAGCATTCTTGTAGAATGGAAACGACCAGTCTTATGTGTACAAAATCTAGAGTGTGTTTTGCGTCGGTTTTCTTTTAGTTACGCCCCCAAATTATTACCCTTTTCCTTTGGTTAAATGAGCCAGACTCTTTAAAGCCAAGAATATTTTTTCAAACGCCGATGCTATGCTTGTGCGAAATAACAAAAGTCCTGGCCCCCCCAGAGAGGTATTTGCGTGGCTATCCCAGAACACAGTGTGATGAAGATAATGCCAGCCAACGCAGCTTCCAATGACAATCTCATCATGATGACAAGAATAGCTGCAGTGTGGTTCTAGGAACGCCTGTCAAGCGATAGGGTCATTATGCGGCCAATATGGGCTTCCAGTGCCAAGGGCCATGTCGATCATCCGCGCTTCATATGACTGTAGTCCTGCAGCAGGTGCGCCATATGCACGTTCTGCTGCTGCTTGCTGCTGCGGTTCGATCTCTTCTTCTGCTTCTTGTTCTGAGGCGTGTCCAGCTTCTTCAGCCGGGGATCCTCGCTGGCGGGCTTCTGGCCGACGGCCGTGAGCTTGCGCACGATATCCTCGAGTGTGGGCAGCTGCACCTTCTGCCACATGATGCGGAACTCTGGGTCGACGTGGTGCGCCAGCGTCGGGTCGTCAATCCAGATGTACCTAGCATGGTTGTCCTTCTTCGTGCGCACCACCACAATCTTGTGCTCCGCCTCGAGCTCGTCGATGGCCGTGTCGCAGTTCGGCCAGCCGTCCTTCAGGTCCTTGACTGAGATGAAGCTCGCGTCCGTCTTGGCCTGCAGGCACTCGAGCAGCGTCGCCTTGCTGTTCACGCCCGGGATGAGCGCGCGGAACTCGAACTTTCCCTGCTTCCATGGCGGCAACTCCGTCTGCTTGAGGCGCGGCCCGGCGATGAACGTCATCTTGGGGTGCCGCCTGCACATCTGGTAGAACTCGCGCTGCTGGGCCTCGGGCATGCTCAGGAGCGACAGGTACTCGAGGATGTCGATCAGCGACTTGGGCTCGCCTTTGTTCTTGAGGAACTCGACCGCGTACGTGAGCTGCGTGAGCATGTTCTCACCGTACTTGACATTGGTAGCGGCAGCAGCGGCGGGCGTGTTCGGCATCGGCTGGTCCCGGATCGATGAGCGCATGTTGCCGATCTTGTCTTCGCGCTTTACGCGCTTCGAGGGCGTGCCCTCGGTCTTGGACGTATTGCTAGTATTGGACGGCGATGGCGATGGCGGCGCCAGGCGTTTGGTGCCTGGGTTGAGCTTGGAAGCTGCGAGGCTCGACATCGTGGCGGTCACGCGGGCAGAAGCGACAGGCGGGCAGAAAGATCGAGATGTCGGAGACGAGATGCAGATGGCTGCAGTTTGGCGAAGGCGCACCAGCGGGTTGTGATGCGGCCTCGATGAGGTCGATGAGGCTAGGGCGAGGATTGCCAAGCAAGCGGCTCTCCAGAAGCTTGATGATATGCCTGGTGCGTTCATGGAATGCCTTACGTAATGCGCAGTTGCCCAGGTGGATCTTCACCGTGGCTGGAGCTCCCAAGAATCTGCTGAACTTGGATGCGAAGTTGTACGTCTGTCTGATGACGCGTGACCTTCACAGAACTCTGACATGACTATTGTGACGGTGGGCATTTAAAAAAACTCTTTCTCGTGCTTGCTATTGCATATCAGAGGCGTAAACTTTCCCCGACTTATTGCAAATGACTGAAGCAAGCAGACGGTTCCATTGTCTTCAAGCAAAATCACGTGCAACGGAGCCGGCCATACAATTGACTTGCTGCTGACATTTATTTACTGATTGCCAAGGATTACACTAAACTGACAATAAATTACCGTCAGCACATGAACTGCCGAGGCTTCGGCATAATCGCGCCAGAACGGAGTTCACGTCAGGAGGGCCACCATAGCCTAGTGAGCAATACCAGGTCTCAGTGGAGGACAGATCTCTCTATGATGTGGTGGACCAATACGATGAGTTCGGTTGCCTCCGGAGTGAGTCGCAAGTCATCATGGGGCCAATGGTGCATCTTGAAATCTCACATGCATCATTACTGATCATATCCATCTTGCCCTGAGCTCTCTTCAGCATAACCCAAGAGATACCCAGGCCAGGCATGAGACGACTGGATACCGTAGCATGTATGAGTGGGTATGTCCAAGCGAGCTTCGGAGGGCTTCCATGTGTTGAAAATCCATCTCAATTCGCTCTATGTTCATCGAAAGCCACGGCATTCTTCTTTATGTGGAATGACCAGAAGTGACTAAAAGAAGCAAGTTGCGCCAGTCAAAAGATTTCCACCCCAGCTCCGTACCACCGCCATCCTTTTAACCCCATGCAAGTCTGCTTAGAAGAGCTTCTTGCCCTGCGAGGCCTGGTAGGCAGCGTAGGCGGCGACAGCACCAGCGATGAGAATACCGTAGGCGGCGGCGCCGAGGCCGGCGGAGCTGGTGTTGGCGGGCGCCGCGGTTGCCTGTGTCGTGGACTTGGGGGCGGGGTCGCCGGGCTGGAGAGAAGAGAAAGGAAGGCGTCAGCATAGGTGAACCTCGTGATAGCAGCTGCACCGCGGCAGGTCTGCAGGTTCGTCCGCTGGCTGCGAGCGAAGAGGGGGACAGGAGGCTTCTGGGGTTCATATTGTGCCCAACTTACCAGTCTCTTCAGGGTGCCAACAAGCAGCTGCTCGAGGGTCTCGCGAGCCTCGTCGCTGTGGCCGACATCCTCGAAAGCCTCGGTCGCATCCTGGCCAGCGACGTCGAGCATGACCTCCTCACCACCGCTGTATTCGAGCAAGAATAAGTCAGCATGTGCGCATGTCGGAAAGTCTGTAGCAGGTTCTGCTTGTTGGTGCATCGGGGCACCTCGGCGTGGCTGACCGCTTGCCCTTGCACGGAAGGACTCCGAGTCTGGGCCGCGGCATCCGAAAGGTGCTGCGGAGTAATCGTGCTCGCTGCCGCCTGGGCCCAACGGTCCTGGGGGATCTGCTGTGAGATGTGGTGTACTTACGGGTGCTCGTCGACGAACTTGCCGCAGTCGTAGACCTTGTCGTGGACTACGAGGAAGCAGTCCTTCTTGGTGTTGTGCTCGGCAACATCCTGGTAGGTGTACTCCTTGGTGGCCATTTTGTCTTGTGTGTGTCGTGGCGCGGACGCGGTGGTTCTTCGTGTGCGTGGAAGGAGGTCGGGAAGTCTACAGGTGGTGACGAGAAAGGCAGCAGAAAAGGAGAGGGACGGTCGGCGGCTTCTCTCGGAGTTCGATCGCAAAGGTGGGATGGGGGGAAAGAAGGATGCTAGCGGAGACAGCGGCGCGGTGTGTCCGCCCAAAGGATATTAATTGATAGGGTCCTGCGCTACTAAAGGGGACTGGGAGCTGGCCCACGCTTGCTTGCCCGCAGGATGGACGGCGGACCGGCCGCCTCAACCCAGACACGGCCGGCCAGCCTCGAATCCCAACTCTTCTGTCGCCTTCTTCTCCTCCTCAACGGTCCCAGGGGGGACGCTAGCCCTTGTCAAGCTCCATACCTCACGGTATGGGGATCTACCGACACAGCTTGCCGTTAGCCAGCCATGCCTACTAAAGCAGCATTGACTCCAAGTAGGTCTCGCTGTTATGCAGTCCGTCAAAGGCGCGAGCGAGCTCCGACCCGACTTGGTCATCCTCTGCCTCCTCAGTTGTAGATTCTTTTTTATGCAGCCAGATAGACACATGGGGAGTGCCGGCAGCGTGATGCTGCAGCCATGCTCAAGCCGACAATTCAAGGGTTCCGATGATGGATACAGGATCAGCCAATCAGCCAGCACCTAATACACATGAAGGAGAAAATTGGGCTGCCGCTGGCATAACCTGGTTCGGCGGAGGGCCTTCCCGGAGGCCCATGAATTATCCCGAGGTCGTATCGTCTCGAGTCCTTATCGGCCAGCAATGCTCAAGCGCGTTACGCAGGCGGAATGCTCGGAAAGAAGGCCATCGCGAAATACCGACAACGCAAAGAGTGAAAGTACTTCAGTACCATAGTAGGCCTACCAGCGCCCAGTGCAGACCAAGCCTAGAGCTGCCACCCCACGAGTGACACGTATGTGCATTTCCCGAGCGTATCCGTATCCGGAACTCTCCCGCGCTGTGAGGCCGGTTCGCGCTCGGCGGCCTCGGCCTACAGATTGACAGGCTGTACTGCGAATCCCGTGCTGCACAAGCATATTACCCCGACCCCATTCGCCGAAGCCGAAACGTGCGGGGGGTTTACACAATCATCGGGGGCGGGGGGATCCGAAAAGTGCCGCCGCGATTAACTCCCGAGAAGAGGTACGAGCTTGGCAGGTTCGCATAACTTTGTGCGGTGTCCGCTGGTGGCATTCTAACTTGCTGTCGAGACCGAAAGGCGCTGGAAAGGGTTGCCCTTTCAGGTGTCTCTACGCGATGTCCATCAGGTCACCAGCTGATTAGCCATGGCCTTGCTGCTACGTCACGGAGCTCAGTCGTCGAGGAGTCCCATCAAGCAGCGTGGTCTCTGCTGGGGGATTCAAGCTCTACAGACCGCAACAGACAGACCATCTGAAGCAGGGATCAACACATGCCGGAAGACGCGGATGCTCGTGCTGTCCACTCAAGGATGACAGTCAGGTGTCAGCTTGCCTTTGTATATCTCGTCGCTTGCTAACTCGGTGGATAGCCTATCCGAGGTCTACAAGGTTTGTCTGGGTTTACTCCGTGCATCATGAGATCAACCACGGATGATGACTTTGAAAGTTATGGCCCCCCGCTCGCAGGCCCCTTCGCCCATCACCGCCGCGAGCTTCCACCACCAATATCCTGCCCGACACGGTAGCTGGTGATCTTGTCCCACTCGATCTTTTGTCTCGTCACGGGCAGCTGCCTGCGCAGACCCTTGAATGCGCCTTCGCTCAGGCTCGTGAAACCTCTGTTGAGCTCTTCCTGGTACTTCTTCTCCGTGGCCGCGACCTCCTTTGCGATGCCGGCGCCCGTGCCTGAAGACACAGAGCTGGAAACAGGCTTGTTCGTAAGCAGACGCACGTTTCCGTCCTCGTAGTAATGCACATCAACCTTTATGCTGCCCTCGAGGCTACCGGACGAAGGGTCGAAGATATAGAGAGAGCGCCACCGGCCGTTCCTGGATGCAAAAGTTTTGTCAATCTCCACCTTCAAAGCGCAGATAAAAACAATGCTCGTCCGATATGGTCTTACCAGAAGTTGTTCGGACTGTACTTGTTGGCAACAATAATGACGGCGACTTTGCTGTCGTTCTCGATCGGGTATACACCATACGATGCGTTCGCGAAGTGCTCCTTGACGTACGCGGATAAGCTCTTCAATGTCGACTTGCTGTTGACGCTCATTGTCAGCTCCGATGCCTTCCTGAAATCTACCAGCCTCTGATTGTACGGGCAGATCATACACAAGGTCCGTCTGCGCCCCTTCAATAACGTAGCTTTGGGCATTGCTGGCCTTCTGTGTTGTGTGGTCGAAAGAGAAGCTTGAGGAACTCTCGACGTCAAAGTATCGTCCGTCACCGAGCGAGCTGAAAGAGCTGACAATGACTTGCTGACTGCCGCCGGGGAGCTTGACTGTCACGAATTGCTCCTCGTTGTACTGCTGAAAGGCGGGCTCGAGCTCGGAGATCAGGTCGGGCTGCTCGTTGATCGTGAGGGCCTTGATGTCTGAATCGAAAGGAGGAGGGTCAGTCAGTGCCACTTCAATGCCACAAGCGTGGCGCTTCATGTATGCAAGAACGGAGCATACCGGCGACAACGTCCGCGAGCTGCGAAAGAACAGACGATATCAGCACAAGCTTCACAGAGCTACCTTCCCAAATTCCAAGCTCACCTCTCCGGGCGGGGCACCCTGCACGAACGCCTCGACGGTCTCCAGGACCGAGGCCATAATGACCACTTGAATTCGGCGCGAAGTGTCGATTAGGAAATCTGAGCTGACGAGAGATGTCGGAAGTAGTGCTTGTTTGCCGTGCGTTGGAATCGCGTCGGGCCTTGCTGGGAGAGGAGCGGTGCAGATGGAGAAGGTGCAACCTGCTGTCATGATGCGGGGCAGTCCCACGCCAAGGCTGGTTCTATGGGTGCCGTGGATCCTGAAAGTGTCAGGATCCAACTCGAAACACCACGGCCTTGCACAATACCAAAATCACACCGGCTACGTATTCACAATAACGATCTTAAGTCACTCAGATAATCTCCGAGTTTGTGCTGACGATCAACGACTATGTGAACCCTGTTCAATTACTTCACTTGCGGGATGAAAGTCTAGCTCTAGGGGTGCCTCTTCTGCAATTGTATTGTATCCAGATCCAGACAAACTCCGACTCCATTCTACTGGCCTTGGAAATGCTTAGAACTCGGTCAACTTCTTGATGGCGTCGTACACACCTGCGGCAACTGTTAGCAACACTTCACAATAGGCTGGGTTGAGGAAGGACAAGACTTACGAGACACGTCTGGAGCATTGAACTTCTCGAACAGTAGCGGGGTGTGGATGCTCCAGCCTGCAACACGAGCAACGGGCGCCTCTAATCGCACGAATGTCTCACTGTCCTCCTGGATAGCGGCGGCAACCTCGGCGCCTATACCAGCGTTGATCATCGCCTCATGGACTACCATGCAGCGGCCAGTCTTCTGTACGCTCTTGAACACAGTCTCCTTGTCCCAGGGATACAATGTCCGCAGATCGATAAGCTCAACGGAAAGGCCAAAGTCCTGCTCGGCCTTCTTGATCGCTTCATCGCAGATGTACAGAGGCTGGCCGTAGGATATTATCGTAACGTCACTGCCCTCCTTGAGGACCTCCGCCTTGGAGAGCGGCAAAGCGTACGAGCCGGTAGGCACCTGCTCGACAGCAGCGCGGTACAGAATTTTGGGCTCCATGAAGATGCACGGGTCATTGCTCCGGATCGCGGACAAGAGAAGACCTTTGGCTTGTGCAGGCGACCGCGGCATGATTACACGGAGGCCTGGGATATGCGTGAACAAGCTCTCGGGCGACTGAGAGTGATAGAGCGCACCGTGGCCGACGCCACCACAAGGCATCCTGACGGTCAATCCGCCCGCGCTTCGGCCGCATGTACCATCTCGGTACCGGAACTTGGCCGCCTCGTTGACGAGCTGATCGAAAGCGGGATAGACGTAGTCTGCAAACTGGATTTCCGCGATCGGCCTCATGCCTTGCGCAGCGAGTCCAATGCCAAAGCCCATCAGGCCTTGTTCTGATAGCGGTGTGTTAAAAACGCGCTGCGGGCCGAAATCGTCGGCGAGTTTCATCGTGCAGCGGAAGACGCCGCCGAAGGCCACGTCCTCGCCGAAGATGACAACGTTCTCATCCTCGGCGAGGGCGATCGCCATGGCATCGTTGATGGCCTGGAAGAGGTTCATCTTCTTGGTTGTGCCATTCCGAACCTCTGGCGACAGCTCCTGGCTGCTGAGGGCTGTCTGCGAGCTGTGGGCAAGCAGGGGCGTGGTCGAGTAGTCGATGGGCTTGTTGAGCCGGGCATTGGGCGGATGGGTTGAGTACTGTCTCCGGCGCACCTGGGTACACGATGTGGCAGCGCACGCGTGGCGCGGCGTGTCGGCCTTGAGCCTGGACGCGGACAGCACTCTGTCAAGGCGACGGAGCGCAGCAGAAGGCTTCGTCATGATGGCGGGGTTGTGATGTGAACGGTGAAGTTGCTGGTCTCGAAGTGTCGTGGTTCAGCTGCATGTGAGAACGGCTCAGGGAACCAAAAAGTTGTCGGCGCACATGTCGATGAAGGATCGTGCGGGTGGCATGGCTTGAGACGGCAGTGCGCGGCCGGATAACAGCGGCATTCAAAGGCAGAAGACAGAGCCGGCGTTACCCCAGCTTTCCACCTGCTCGGACCCCACACCTGCCGCGGAGCAGTCGTTTTGGCGCTAGACCCTGCTAGGACAGGTACCCACAGGTCCGGGACCCGGCAGGTTGCAGGCTCTCTCAAGCGCTTGGCGCGTTGGCGCCGAGATCGTTGCCCTGTCAACAAGCCTCGTCCAGCGCAGAGGCCACCTAAGTGACGCAGCATGCTGCGAATCCTTGGAAATCGGGCTGCATGTGGCCCTGCTCGCTCCCGTCTAGCTCCCGTCGCTGCTGCAGTCATCATTAGCGACGCCTTTCGAGGTTTCACAGCGTCGATCCTTCTCCAAACATCGGATTTGATCGAGTCGTCACGGAAAGAACAGTGTCGAGCGAGCAGATCGTCAACGCACCAAAACAAGTCATCTTCACCGCATCGCAAACGATTAAGGCATCTCCAGTTGCGCTAGCCCCGCGCCTTCGGGCCTGTCTCGTCTTCGGTGTCCCAGCATTCCAGCTACCATAAAACGCAGCAGATTGTTGTCTCACAGTCGCTAGTCATGCCCTCATACGACACCTCAGACACGGAGCGCCGGCCGCGGCATTCTTCAGACCGGCACCATCATAAAAAGAAGCGCTCCTCTCGAGATCACCGTGCGTCCCGCACGAGATCAGCAAATCCAGACGACATTGAGCCGCCTGAGCCTGCCGCACGGCGGACAGAGCACAGAGAGCGAAGACATCGGGACTCGACGAGGGAAAGGTCTCGAGGCGACCGTCCGCGCAGGCGCGAGTACGAGGCCGTCGACACCCGGCAGGAGGAGGCATCACCCCGGCACGACAGACGAAGAAGTCGGCATCACAGGGACTCTGACCGGGAGCAGGATGCTGCGCCGCGAAGAGAGCGCCGGCGGAGCGAAGCCGCGCGACCTGACCACGGAGATGACCAACGCCGTCAAGAGCAGCACCGCAGTAGGGATAGGCGGAGGACCACTGGCTATGGGGAGACAGACTCCGAGTTTGACGCGCCTCCGCGGGATCGTCGACGAGATCGGCGCCATGAATCCGAGTACGAGGAGAGCCCAGACCGTGCAAGGCGCCATCGCAAGTCGCGCGGCCCCGCCGCTGCCGCGGCAGCTGTCGGCGCTGCGGCGGCAATAACTGAGGATGAGAAGAGGGAGGCTCTGTTTCGCAAGAAGAGACTTGTCAGTGGTGCAATTGTCGAGGAAGGACGCGCTGTGCCGACTATGAGAGGCGGAGCAGGAAACCGAGACACGGCGAGCAGTTATGACAGTCTACTCAAGGAGAAGGAAGAGTCCACGGGACCTTCTTTCTGGCGGCCAAGGAATTTCCACGGGCGGTGGGCGAACCAAAAGAAGAAGCGATGTGAGTGTGCTCGTGGCCTGACAGCAGTTCGACTCAACTTGCGATGCTGACATCAGAAACACAGGGATAATCGGTGGCGTTGCACTGGCTATCCTCATCATAGTGGTCGCTGTGGCCGTCACAGTCAGCAAGAATAATGCCAGCAACGACGATTCTAAAGGCAG
The DNA here is from genome assembly GCA_001566295.1 of Microdochium bolleyi. Lineage (NCBI taxonomy): Eukaryota > Fungi > Ascomycota > Sordariomycetes > Xylariales > Microdochiaceae > Microdochium > Microdochium bolleyi. The sequence goes on from KQ964258.1 coordinate 429,721, forward strand.
CGACCTTTCCACCGTCAACAAGGACACCATACCCTCCTCGGCAAGAGGCACTTACCTCGACCCTTTCACGTGGTACAACACAGACGGCCTGAATGTGACATACACCAACGCAACTGTAGGCGGCCTGCCCATTATGGGCCTCTTCGACAAGTGGGACGATTCGACGCGGGCGAACGACAAGGTGCCGCCCCTCAACGAGCCCTGGGGAGATTACACCAAGAAGCCAGCGCGGGGCGTCAACGTCGGCGGCTGGCTGTGCCTGGAGCCTTTCATCACGCCCTCACTCTTCGCATACGACCGGAAACTCGGCATCATCGATGAGTACAACCTGATGAAGCACCTCGGGCCCAAGACTGCCGCGACTACCATGGAGAAGCACTACGCGACGTTTGTGACCGAGCAGACCTTCTCCGAGATCCAGGCTGCCGGGCTAGACCACGTTCGCATCCCGTTCAGTTACTGGGCCGTGGAACTCTACGATGATGACCCGTTCGTGTTCCGCGTCTCGTGGCGGTACCTCCTGCGGGCGATTGAGTACTGCCGCAAGTATGGCCTACGGGTGAACCTCGACCTTCATGGCATTCCTGGTTCACAAAATGTGAGTAATAAGAAGCACAATCGTCAACGACTTGAGCACATATCGGTGAAAGAGACGTGAATTGACATTGAATATCCAGGGCTGGAACCACAGTGGCCGCTTTGGTCAGGTACGCTGGCTCAACGGTACAGACGGCACTCTATTCCGGCAGCGCAGCCTGGACGTCCACGACCGCCTCTCCAAGTTCTTTGCGCAGGACCGGTACAAGAACATCATCACCTTCTACGGTCTCGCCAATGAGCCGCGTATGGTGGACTTGCCCGCTTCAGCGGTCACGTCCTGGACGACTGACGCGTACAACCTGGTCCGGGGCAATGGTATCAACGCCAACATCGTGTTCGGCGACGGTTTCATGGGCCTCGAGAACTGGCAGGGCAAGCTGACGGGAATGAACAAGCTCGTGCTCGACGTGCACCAGTACGTCATCTTCAACAAGGACCAGATCGTGTACACGCACCAGCAGAAGGTCAAGTACGCGTGCGATGGGTGGACTCAGCAGGCCCAGCTTAGCATGAACCCGAGCACGGGATACGGCGCGACCATGTTCGCCGAGTGGTCCCAGGCCGACACGGACTGCGCGCTGCACCTGACCAACGTCGGCTGGGGCAACCGCTGGACGGGCACATATGCCTCTGGGGATGCGAACGCGGCGCTCACGCCGCGGTGCCCGGCCAAGGACAGCTCGTGCAGCTGCGTTGAGGCGAACCAGCTTGACGCGAGCAAGTTCAGCGACAGCTACAAGAAGTTCCTGCGCATGTTTGCCGAGGCGCAGATGCACTCGTTCGAGAAGGGATGGGGCTGGTGGTACTGGACGTGGGACACCGAGAACGCGCCGCTGTGGAGCTACAAGAAGGGCCTAGCCGCGGGGATCCTGCCGGCGAAAGCCTGGGAGCGGGACTTCAACTGCGACGCGGATGTGCCCGACTTCAGCAAGATGGGGCTGTCGGAGAACTACAAGAGGGACGGTTCTGTCGGTGGCGGCGATAATGATGATGTTGGGTTCAGCCCGGTCGACGCGGAGCTGACGGTCAACGCGGGGATCGAGGCGGTGCTGGAGAACCGCATCACACTCGAGGAGCTGGTGGTCGGGGCGTGAGCGATGTATGTTCGTGAGGGGATTTACGTGACAATGATAAGGTAGGCGAGCTGCAGTGGGCTCTTTGACGTTTTTGGCATCTACTCTCATGCGATACACGTGCCGCACGTGTCTTGCGATTCTGTATATTGTGGACCGTCATGATAATGATATATATAACGGATGGCCTGTAAGGGGTTCAAATCTTGGATACTTATTATACAATACATAGATTGATTTCAAGCATGGAAAACACCCCGCTACCATCTACTTGAACAGGCCAAGCTCGCCCCTAATTATCGAGGATATGAGAATGAAGGCGGTGTACAACCACACTCCAGAGATTTCCAAGCTAGGGATCACGTTGGTCTGCACGGGCATGCTGTATCAGTAGGCACCTTCGACCGCTCCGGGCCGCATGCCACTTCTCTGCAGAGGGGGAGGCTGCCATTGTCAGTCGATATAAAGTTGTCTTTGTGTCAGATCGAGCGCCACAGCCGAATTCAAGCCGACTCGGACACACATAGCTCTAGATAATGTGCGACTTGTGGTGAGACAGTCATGCCCAAGCTCGACCTTGTGTAGCATAATATTCGCTATGTGCTGGCGCACTCACGTGGTAATTTTTGGAAAGCAAACTGTGTGTAACTGCACGAATTCGCCCGTAGTTTTCCACATCGACCATGCAAGACAGAGCTGCGACATCAGTAAGACTTGCAAGGTTGTCTCTCCACGACTCACCCCCCTTTGGCGAGTGACCGTAGTAGGAAATTGTTAGCCACTAAGGAATGGATCGGGTCGTTCTGACGAGCCCGCACAGTAACCTGGCACAGACTAGCTGCGTTTCGATGAGGTCAACGATTCTGCAATTGTCGTGGGAGCATGCGATAGAAAAATGAAGCACCAAAAGCTTGCCTGTGTCTTCGCGTGATTGGAAGAATTAGCCGACGGCAGCGAAGATTCAAACCTTTGCTAATATCACTTTGGTCTCTCACTTTAGCGCGGTCGTCCAGACGGGTCGGCTTCTGGAAGGATGTGGGGAACGCGAGAAGCCACAAACCCGTGCTTCATCGTGGTCCCGGTCCCTATCGCAGCATATTCCGCTGAAATAGCAAGCGCTGGTTTCTGTTGGCTGTCGCGTTGCACGCTTGCACAATTATTGTGAGGGCCAGGCAGGGGTTCAGGAGAAAATGGAAGACGATTTGCGTGCAAGGGGTGAAGGTGGATGAGGCGTGCTAGTCCTCGTCATCGAAGTTGGCTGGACAATCATCAGAGCTCCGCTACAGCAATGGACTACATGATGCTCAAAGCTGGGCTTTGCTACGCAGGGCATCAAGACAGTGTTCAACAACGAGCGTGGTCAGGAATCAGCCGCAGCCACAACGTCAGAGGCCGACAACGTCAGAGGCCGCGAGCTTGTGCACGTGCTAAGCCGGCTTGCTCTAGTCCTAGTCGAGCTTTGTTTGGTTGCCAATTGTGGCATCACTGACCTCGACAGCTCGACGAGGACCATTCTGTGGCGACTAGTTAGTGAGTGCGTGAGGCTGAATTGCATCAAGCGCAGCTCTAGTGCCACACGTCGGCACAGAGAATGGGCGGCCTCGCTTGATGGCATGGCTCAGACGCGGGCGGACCTGGGCGACCGAGATCAGGTCTAGAGTGGTGGCACAATGTGTCCAAGCGAGACGGGTCTCGCCCATGGTCTTTGAAATTTGGCGTCCGCCAAGGGCTTGCGATTGTAACTTGTCTCACCCAAGCCTCGATGTTGTTGGGCGTAGGGACATGCGGGAATGTGCCCGGGGCGGAGAAACCCGCCACGGGACTCAGCGGACCACAAAGGACCAGGTCCTAGACGTTCTTGGCGGACCATAATTTCGTCAAAATCGGTGAGCAAGCAGAAGAAGAAAAAGCAGGCGATCGACGCAGTACCTACTCTGAACACGGAATGGGACGCATGCCTACCGAGGTAGGTAGCAGCAAAGCCATGTTTCTTCCCATGGATCCCTGTGCCAGCGCCAGGCTTCCCTCCGTGCTCCCAACCCATCCTGGCCGTCGAGTTGTGCCTCTAAAAGCCTTGGGGCCTCGGGCATGCCATCTAGTGAAGCCAGAAGGGACGGAATGCCTGCGCGTTCATGCGGTCACGCGGGATGCAGACTGTCGCGCCGAGTTGCCGCAGCGAGCGTGCCGTGCGATCAGCGCAGGATTTGCGCGTAGCTCGCAGGAGAGGAGAGGGCCATGTCTAGCTGAAAGCGTAGTCAAGTCTGAATTGTGTCGTCGATGGCGGAGAGGAGGGCGGGCCGGCGGAATCGAGGAGGGGGTTGGACGGGAGGACTCCTCCAGGGTGCTGCCGGGGCCATGCTCCGATTGTCGTGCGCACCAGGTTGCACCTGCCTCGATGCCCAAGCCCCCCTGGCGATCACTCTTGCTGGCAGTCGGAAACACTCCCGCATCATCCCCGACGAAAGGACCATTCAAGTCCATCGTTGTTCACGACACGCCTCAAGTGCATCTCGACTCTCATTTTCAGAGACCCACGTCCGCGACGCTGGCCACGCGGACGCCAATGCTCATCGCTTCTTCCTTCGTTCCCTGCCCAACGTGCGGACGCTTGCGGCCTCAATGTCTCGCGAAACAACGGCAGCCATACCAAGGCCCGCGCGGCTCCGCGATGCAACCAGACGCACGGCGCCGAGAATCCCATGCATGCACTCGAAGCTCCATGATTACTATCCGCTACGACCGACTGTTCCCGCCGAAGACAAATCCTGGCAGGTGGGCCGATCGCGGCAGGCTGGCAGGCCGCCCAACCACGCACGATGATGCAGCGCGGTTGACAGGCTGTGGATCGCAGCATGCCATGCCAGACACCGCAGACCGGCCCAGACCGCGAGGCGCCACGAGGCACCTCGTCCATCAGGCCATGTTGCTGCAGCCTCTGCTGACGGCCCTGCGCTGGCGCCGCAGCCAACCAGCCATCAACGGCCACTGATCCGGTGCCCCTGTCCAGTCTCCTCCCTCACCTGAGCTCGTCTGCGGCAGAAACACCACAACGACCGACTTCTAATCATACGTCTGCGGTCCCGAGCCCATGTAGAGCGCCATGTCCGGCTAGGCTCATCGATCCCTGTGAAGCACAATCAGTCTTGGCATCATCACTCGAGGAATCCTAGAAAGGATAATGATCCTGGGGTTGCAGTCCGTACTCGCGCTCTTACGGAGTACGCGGCCATGCCGGCGCGGCGCCGCACTCGTGCCCTTGAAGACAGCAACCCCTGCGAGAGGCTTAGTGCCCCAAAGCTTATGACGCTGGGGCCGCTCGAGGGCTAGACCTTCGAAGGCTTCTCGAGTCTTGCATGGGCCATTTCCCGGGCCTGACCACCAATTACATTCCTTCTGACCCCCGCGGAAAACCACAAGCCATTGGTCAAGACTGTGGTTACTCAAGCCGTGGTTGCATTGCGATTCGGCTATTCCCTCCAAGAGGCACTCGAGCTTGGACCGTCGTCACCGAGCGCGGAATCATCATGCTTCCTTGCCGCAATGCTAGTGTCAACCAGTTCGTTAGCATACATGATGGGCCTCCACGCCACCCCAAGCTTTGCGTGTGAATCCAAGTAACGGATCTAGTCCCAAACTCCGGGACGGGCCAATGACACCTGCAGCGTGCTAGGAGGTTCCTCGATTAGGCATGTTCGTTAGACACATGGCAAGGCTCTGTCCACGCTCCGCGGGCAAGGTCGTCGTTTGATAACGTAACCTTTAAGTACCCCTGTATAAGCTTCCTACAGCAAGTCCACCCGCTCTTACATTGTCCGAGCCGTTCGTCCCAGATCCCTGCATGATGGCGCGCAGCAGATCTGCTCCCGCTCATACTGGTAGGCTGAACCAACTCTTCGGGCCCGTGTTGGCTGTGTCAAGCCAAGCTTTTCCAGCTAAGAAGACCACTCTTGCCAGGACCAAGCTAACACCTGGCCCCTCGCTCTTCAGATTTATGCTTCTGCAGCTTGTCACCGGAGCGACTGCCTGTTTCTATCTGGGATACGGATCATCGTGCTCTTCCCACGACCAAACTTCACCACTCACCACAACCCGAGTCGGCGGATCAGGGCTCTTGACGTTCCCCACGAGCATCGCACAACTATCAAAAGCGCCAAAAGCTGCTGACGTACGACAGTCCACCACAGAGGTCACAAACCACCGCGTTTCCACGTTCAACATAACAAAATCCCCGGGGCTGTTCGGCACAATAGTCATCCCTCTGGCACTTCTTGTGGGACGGTTCTTGGACTCGCTTTGGGGAAGTCCTCAGTCGTGAGCTCTTCGCAGAGACTCTGACTGTTCTTGATTTGCTGCACCCAGGCTCATACGCGACAATCGCTACTGCTCAGGAGGCCCCGATAAGTCACGCGGGTATTAAGCAACTCGTTACCATTATTTCGTAGACTACAACGGCGCGTTCGCCATGCGCAAACCCTATTCGACAACAAGGCTATAGTTTGGATAGGAATCTACCGAAGAAGCAGCAAAGCCCTCCCGTGCCATCGACGTCATTCCCACCATATTGCAAAGCTCCGCTCATCGAGCTCATGAGAGAGTGGAAGCAGAAGCAGCAACACAGTTTCGTTGGTTTGAATCGTTCTTGGCGGCACAGTGGTCCGCGTTCACGAGGATCTAAACGATATGTCAAGTCTGCGGGACCTGTTGCACCCAACAGACGAATCCCCGTTCTCTAGCCCTGGCTCGGTGAACACGCCTATTCCAGGAAAGAGCGCGTCGTCGACTCCAATCACATACTTGACCATCGAGTACATCCTAGACACCATTTGCCCGCACTGCTATATCGGACTCAGGAACCTCGAAAGCGCTATCACAACGTACAAAAACCGGCATCCAGACGTCGAATTTGAGGTTGTATGCACGCCGTTCATCTTGGACCCCGCACTTTACAGACCTGGTAAGTTCTTTCTCTTTATTACTTCAGCTCCCACAATCTCGGTATTTCAGTGGGCCGGTGGCTCGGATTTGCTTGAATACATGCGCTTCCCGCCTTATTCTCAAGCTGTCCTTACCTAGAATGCGCTACGTTCTTCCCTGGGTCTCGCCGTTTCAGCGCGTGCGTTGCCCTTTGGCGCATCGTGGAACAAGAAGGATCACCACTAACAACGTCTTCTGCATAGCTTACGAGAAAGGCATGTATGGATGGTGCCTACGTAACAGATCTCGAGTCCCTACTATGACGAATTGCTAACCAAGATTCCAGCCGGTATTCCGTTCCAGTGGACGCCCGGGTCTGGCTCAAGTCGCAGTTCACACATGCTTCTTCGTCTGGCATTAGAGGCATCGCCATCCTACGTACGAAGCACGCAGTTGACGAGGCACCAGGCAAGACCGACGAGGCAGTCATTGAAACTCAAGCAAGAGGATCTCGCCAAGCTCACAGCCCTGACCGCATCACAGATCGCGGAATCTGTGTCTTCCACCCGCACCCCAACACCAACGGCTCCTGGTACCGATGAAGCGCGGACACCACACCAAGGTGCATCATCACTTGATGAAACCTACTTCCGCAATTTGGTGGCGGCTTCTCCATACACCATGCCGTCCCCAGTGATGCTGCCCCAAGTACGCGGGCCGAACCTCCAGCTCTCGCTTGCTCTTGCCTTGTGTCGAGGGTATTTCGAGCACGACCTGAACATTTACGACAAGTCTGCACTTGTTGATGTCGCTGTTCGTGTTCTGGGCCTGTCAGAGGCGGAGATACGTTCATGTTTACAAAGCGAGGAATGGGCTCGACTCGTCGAGGTGCTCTCGATCGAGGCGAGAGCGCGCATCGAGCTACCTGGCACAACCGCATCGGCTCCTGCAATGATTTTTCAGAATCAATACCTCCACGCCGGCTGGACACAAACCGAAGCCCTACTCGGCATTTTTGACGACCTGCGGGAAGGCAGACGTCCTAGGCGTGCAGCCTCTGCTGTGACACGATGACGACACCGCTCCGCCTCACCGATGTGAAAATGACAGCACAACCAATATGACGGATTGCAAGGCGAAGTATCTCGCGGTTTACTATGGCAGGGTCACCAAATTCGTTGCCGTGGGATTCAATGCAATCCAATGTACAAAATGGGGAGGCAATGTCATGGATAGCCATGTTTGCGTCACGAACAGGTTCCCCTGTGCTGTTGAGGAACCTCATGCAGTCATTGGACTGGCAACATGAGTGGCAAGCTGGAAACAAAACTGCCTACAAACGTACACACGACCCAATGGACACGACACTGGGCATGACGGACCACTGCCTCACAAACGCGCTTAGTCATCCTTCAATGGTCAAGCTCTACTACGAGCCCGCAAAGATCATAGGATCTGCAACCCAAGCCGAGCAATATGGCACGGGAACACGAGACGGAGAAAACGACCTGTCCAGCAACAATACAAACGGTTTTCGATTCACAACCATGTATGATTGGACATGTTCAGCTTAATGTGAGCTTTCTCAATGCGTTGTTTTGCCAGCGCCCAGTTTAACAGGCCGACCTGTCTCCATAAGTCATGCCCACAGCCTCAACTGATTGGTGATTATGATATTTGGCGAGCAAGACACAGGATGCACCAATTTGCCCGGCTTGTGCCTCACAGCTATTAGAACCCAGCTAACCGCAGAAAGTTTCTTTTCCATCGCTGTATGAGGCTGAGAGTCTCACTCTATCACCAGAAGCTAGGGCATGTGTCCGATTGGTTTTTTGGGCGACCGGTGTATCACAGCGTTGGCACTGCAAAACTAGCATGAAGAGATTGCGAAGCGGGTGGCAAAATAGTCGACTCCAAGGCCACAAGATCGACACGCCCGTCAGCTGCCCAGCGAGGAACCCCCCATCGTTGAATTCACATGATGGCAAGATATTCCATAAGGAGATCATCTGGTGGCCAAGAGAGCTCGCCGTCTACCCCTTGTTGACGCTAATGCAAGTCTCAGACGGGAGATCGACGTGGTCTCTCAGGATGATCCCTGCCTTGATGGTCGCGTACCCCGACCCAAGGCGCCCGAGGAGTATGCTTGCCATGTGCCACGCGTGTCTCAGATTTAAACGTCAGCTGAAGAAGGAAGACTTCAGTGAAGTCACGCACGAAAAAAAGAAAAGATTGTTGGGCAGCAACAACGGAATATGCCGGACCTTAGACTAGCAGCTTCTCGCATTGTCTTTCCGTGTTAGGTTGCTGTAGCCGCTCTGCTGCAATGAGAGCAGCGACACTGGAATAACAAATCTAGAACGATGGCACACTGAATCACATCAGACCGGTCTTTTGGGCCGGTCAGTCAATACTGGTCTTCATAGGCTTTTGCTTCCTTTTCCCTACTAGTCGATGGCACCTCCCTTTTGTCTTCGGTGACCACCACTGTTCCCAATGCGTCCGATCGAATGTTGGTCCAGCCAAGGCAAGTTGAACCGGAGATCTTTTGTTGCTCAGCTGCGGGCAACTAACCCCCCTGCGCTCTCCTGCTGCTTTCTTCCCCCCCTCCGGCGCCCTGTTGCCCGTCCGTCCTGCATGTGGCGGGGGTTCCCCCCACGTGGCAAAGCCGATAGCCATGCCGCCGCCTGGTTTCTGTCGACGTCCTCGGAGCCGCAGCACTGGAGTTTTGTTTTTTCATCTCTGGTCTCTGGTCTCTGGTCTCGTATAGGACGAGAGTGGCGATCAGGACTGCGATGCGACCACTCTCGCTGCGCAGCGATTAGCTTGCGCGCGCGCGTCCTGTTCAGCCACCCCTTCTGCATGTGCTGAGCAGTGTTCAATCCGGTGTCGAATCTTCTGATTCGCTTGGTTACGCGTAATGCATCACATTTGTACACAAGTCACTCATCCGTACGGGGTAGGTCCTGGTGTTTGCTCGACTCTTGGTGTCCGAGTTCTTTGCCTCCCACATTTGCTGGTAAGGATGATGAGTCACGTGAAGATGGTGAGCGCGGGAAAGTGTCTCGGAAGTTCGCTCATTGTGTGTTTCATCATTGTTGCTGCTGCTGTTTGCCATGGTTATTCTCTGCGGGCATGTCGACGTGGAGGCTGTCCTGTTCTCCGTCCGTTCGCCACGGTGACATCACCAGGATCCGTTCTGAGGATCGCGGTGAGCGGAGCGGGGGGGAGATGGACATGCGCTCGTGACGGTCTACCTGTGGGTTACTGACGCTCGCGTACCAACGGGCCACCGGCTATTCCGATTGTGGTTCTGTTTGTTCAGCCTTGTGTCGCCCTGATTGCGGGACAATGAACGGCTTTTACTATTCGATCGTGATAGAGCGGATTGTGGACAGAGGATAGAGCGGCACGCGATAGGAAGAGAGAAAGGAGAGACGAGAAGTGAGGCAAGCAAGAAGGGAGGAACGTGTCATGGCTCGAGCAGCGGCTTTTCGGCAGGAAACTAGAAGTGTGATACTCTTCAAGGGGGAAACAAGTCTCGCACGCGCAGCTGACGTGTTACCGCACCGACGATTCCTATGGAAACGACTAACGATCGCCCTCGCCGCCTGGACGCCTTTGTGCAGGAGAACCACACAGGGCCCCTTTTGCGATTGATGCGTGCTCGTATCCAAAAGTCAAACCCGGCCGACAAGGTACGACCCCTTGAGCTGACTAGGTACAGACCTGCGAGCTTAATCTTGAGGACGTGCATGTCTAGAGCATCTTGATAATGACCAAACGGACAAGACGGCCGAGATGCTCCCTGGTTTCCTTTGCAGGCACGGGAAGCTACATCGGGTGACGCAGTCAGGAGCTTACTCAAGGCGGCTAAAAGGCCTGCAACAAGCATTTCAATGTATTAGGATGCGGACAATTACGAAGATTATCGCAAATTGGCGACATTTACTTGAGACTCGCAAGGACATCTGCTCAGTGACTCTCGTGCTGAAAGTTGAACCCAACAGGGACGTGGTAATGATCAAACAATAACCAGCACCATTGAGCCGAGCCTATCATTCAGCAGTCTGTAGAGTGCTCGCGGGTATGTTGCCAGTCCGTGGGTGCAGACACGGAGAGCCCAAGCTGCTTGCACAGACCGACGGAAAGAAAACCTGCGGTGTGCTTCTGGCTTATTTTACTGGCCGCTCGACCTCAGCTCTGGGCCTGCGGATGCGTCCATTCGAGATGCGTGGTGGAGGGCCCGGAGACGAGAGGTCGGGGTGATGGGGACGCTCGCTGCCTTGGTTGCATTTTGCCGCGTGCTGACATGCATCATAAGCTGGGGGTGGGGAGGCGCGAGAGTGACAGCCTGGACGGGTCGGCCTGCCCAGACTTTATCCAGCAAGGCAGCTCGCTTTGTGTCTTGGCCAGATCTGCCCAGATTGTTCCTGAGACCCTTGCTGATATCGGGCTAGGAGCATCTCTTCAACGGCTATTAGCCCCTCCTCCACTGATGAGGACTGCGCCCCCGAGGCCACGGCTGCTGCACCCCAGGCCAATCGAGTCGCTGGCGGGAGAGGCCGCTAGCCTGGTGTCCGGGTGGCGTCGGCACGCCGCGCACAGCAGTCGACGCCCTTTTAGCCCGGACTGGACGGGCTGGGCCGGGTATTTCGAAAACGGAGGGCGGAGGGTGGCCCGCCGGGCCGGAGCCCACACGCCAGGCCGACCCCGGACTCCGTGTAAACTGGACGGCGGTGGCTCCCCCGCCATCTTACCCCGGATAGAGTGGCGACGCTGCAGAAAACAACAGCGGCAGGGGTCCGGGGTGACGCAGGTCCAGGCGCGATGAGTCCCCGTCCCAGCGCCAGGGCCAGGGCCCGGCTGATCATTTGCACAGCCTGGCCCCGGCCGGACCGGACGCTCAATGTCCGCCAAGGGGCGAGTCCGAGTCTGCATTTACCCCGACACTGGCTAATTGATGTCGACAATATATAGCCCAACCGCCGCCCGCTCCGTGACAGCCACCCCGGCCCTGCCTCTTGCTCGCCAGCAGCTCCTCGTTGCCAGTCCTGTCCAGTCTCCCACCACCAGCCTCACCTCTGCCCACCGCCACCATGGTTGCCCTCTTCAAGACAACCGCCCTGATGGGCCTGTGCCTGCTGTCGCAGGTGCTCGGCGCCAAGCTGCTCGTGACGCACTTCTCGGGCCCGCTGTACACGCTCGACTTCAACGCCAACGCAAAGTCGCTCAAGGTCAGCTCCCAGACCAACGGCTGCGGCCAGATCCCCACCTGGCTGCACCTCGACAAGGACAGCCGCACCGTCTACTGCTTCGACGAGAGCTGGTACGGCTCCGGCGTCCTGTCCCAGTACACCCTCAAGTCCGACTCGTCCCTCTCCCTCGTCGCGTCGGCTGCCACCCCGGGCAACTCGGTCCACGGCTCCCTCTACGGCGGCAAGGACGGCAAGGGCTTCGTCGTCACCTCCGAGTACTCCCCCTCGACCATCACGACCTACAAGCTGCCCATCACCGCCCAGTCCAAGCCCATCCAGACCCTGCAGTTCACCATGGCCGCCCCGGGCCCCCGCCCTGACCGCCAGGACAAGCCGCACCCGCACGCCGCCTTCACCGACCCCTCGGGCAAGTTCCTCGTCGTCCCGGACCTCGGCGCCGACCTCACCCGCATCTTCAAGATCGACGCCAACTCGGGCAAGCTCTCCGACTGCCCGGCCATCGCCTCCCTCCCCGCCGACGGCCCCCGCCACGGCGTGTTCCGCAAGAACGCCGCCGGCGCCCTCAAGTACTACACCCTCAACGAGATCAGCTCCTCGGTCGGTGTCTACGACGTCACCTACCCTTCCTCCAGCTCGGGCTGCCTCTCCCTCAAGCTCGTCCAGACCCTGTCCAACTACGGGCCCGGCAAGACCGGCCTGACCACCGAGAAGTCGGCCGAGATCCGCATCTCGGGCGACTACCTGTACGCCACCAACCGCAACGACCAGACCTTCGGCAAGGAGCAGGACAGCATCGCCATCTTCAAGATCGGCGCCGACGGCAAGCTCGCCTTCCAGGAGCTCACCAACGCCTACGGCTACTACCCGCGCAGCTTCAGCATCAACAAGGAGGGCACCTACGCCGCCATCGGCGGCCAGACCACCGCCAACGTCGCCATCGTCAAGCGCGACGGCGCCACCGGCAAGCTCGGCCCCCTCGTCGCCAACATCAACATCGCGCCCCGCGGCACCTACGGCGGCGAGGACGGCCTGAGCAGCGTCATCTGGGACGAGTAAGTGTTTTCTTCACCGTCTTGTTACATTTTCTATATATATATATTCTGTCCGCCGCAGTCACTTCTTGTACATGACTTTTGAGATTTTGTATGTGGCTCTCTGCTGCGAGAGGAAGCTGTTACATGAAAGGGGACAAACCCCACAGGGTGGGTGCCCCAAAATGGAAAGGAGAAAGAGACAAGAAAGAACCCAAAGAAAGAGCCGCATCGTACAAAAAGAGCAAGAGGAGGAGTGGGGCAGTGGTTGTATATACATTGGTTTCATGTTGATTATATGGCATATACGCGCACACACGTCTGTGTGTGTGGAGAGTCGATGGGAAATGTTTCCTTCTTGCTAACCAAAGGCCCGGTGCGTGTCCGTGCTGCAGGTGCTAAATGCATTCCTTTCCGTGGTGGAGCCCCCCCCTTCCGGAACAACGACGACAACAGCGACGACAATAGCAACAACGGAGGCCGAGACCTGAAAGGCTTGTCTCGGACCGATGTCACCCACGGCAGGGGCCCTTGACTGCAGATCAGACACCGACTGGACCTGAGTGGGATTTTCGAGTGGTTACAGCGCATGATGCAACTTTGCACTCTGGGACGCAACCTATGGGTTTATTCGAACCTGGGGGTGTCGAGGGTGTCCAAGGGTTGTGTGGAGCGCAGCGCTCGGAACGGGAGCCTCCGGAACTTCGCCTTGTTTGGATGTTTGAGCGGGGCGGGAATCGGGATGTATGCTGTGTCGTAGCTTTTATGATCGACATCGCATACATGCAATATGTAATGTTTCAAATATACGAGTTAATTACTATCGACACTCTGATCTGCTCGCTGAGTGACCAACCACTTCACCTTATCACTGTGGAGCCCTCGCAGACGTGTCTTTGTATCTGGGAAGAGACGGGAATAGATATTCAAAGAGTTGCTGTCCCAGCCGGGTTGTGTGGTCGGCTGGGGGATCGGCCGGGGGAAGGCAATCTCGAACCTGGAAAGTCGAATCTTGCTCTGTGTGAGCATGAGGGTTTTGTTGATGAGTCAGTCACGGACATACCCCAAGCCGTGGGTCGTGAAAGCTCAAGGTCTCTCCTTCACGGCTGAAGCGACCAGTCTTTTTGTGCTTTCTTGTTGTTGCTGTCTCGCCTGCTCATCTGCCTGTCTTTACTGCGTAATTGGGCCACGGAGTTTCGACCCGGAAATCATCAGACAGTGCGCAGAGTGTTGACCTCCACGCACACAGTCATTCATAGCAGGATCTGTCTCAACCCTCCGGTCAATACACCATGTCCTTCAGGGTTCTCGAAATCCTCAGTCACCAGCCTAAGGGTACACAGAGCTGACCTCGACCAAGGCAACGCTGATAAATTTGTCCCAAAGATAAGTCACCGGAAGGGTGGTGTGACGGAAGCAACGTCGACATGTCTGGCTACAGAGACATCGATAAGTCTCAGCGACTGCCTACCGTCTGGAACCCAGCACCAGCGCCACGTTCGTCGCGCAGCTGCTCGTACAGCCCTTCAATCATGGCCTCCATCATCGCCCTGTGCTCCTGCTCCTCCAGGTCCTCGACAAAGGCGACAGAGCCAAAGTCACTCAGCACCACACCCCCACCAGAACCGTTGTCGTCCGGCCGCACGAGGAACTTGTACCGGTTGCAGTCCCTCCGAACGAGCCCAACCTCCCGGCACAGTCGCCACAAGGCGGACCGGTACGCCTCGGCATCATTGGGCTCGGCGTGCCGGGCGCCTCCGGTAATCTCTTCCAGGAGAAGGCTAATCGCTCTGCCGTCATCATGGCATCCCTCGCGGATGTGGCCGAGGAAATCCGGCGCAAGCTGGGCCTGCTGCTCCGGTGGTGTCGCTGGCGGTGTTGCTCGAGAAATTAGGTAGGCCATTTCCCCCATCTCCATGTATTGGATCTCCCAGAGAACCGCGCGATCTTGACCATGACGAACTCGCAAGAAGGGCGGGTGCGGTTGTTTTAATCATCGCCGTTCCTAGACGCTGACGCCTCAAGCGATGCGGAGTCATGATCAGCTCGCCGCTAGGCACTTGCCGATCCACTCTCCTGATGTCAGGTGAAAACACAGGTGATTGTCCCCATGACAAGCATGGCTGCTAGTGCCAGAGGGACGCATGCGTTTGACAGGTTGTCCCGGTGGTTCGCAAGCTGGTACTCGTCCATGCCTTCGCCTGGCTGCAGCCACCAGAAGACGAACCAGACACTCAGGGGTATGGTCAAGGACGCGAGCATGATATAGATGAGAGCCATGTAGAAGGCGCGCTCCGTGCGCGCTACAATGCCCCAGATGATGGTGTCGTCGCTCGGCTGCTGCTCCGTGAGCTTCGCCTGCCGCGGCGTTCGCCTTGTCTGCTTCTGTGGGATACGCTCGACGGCAGTGGCGTCTGCGCAGGGCTGGTCGTCGCCGCACCGAGTAGACCAGTCCCAGTACCCATCTCGGAACTCCTCCCAGCTGACTTGTGGTGAGCACTTTTGCCTCCGGTAGAAGTACTCTACACCGTCATTTTCTGGTACGCCCGGGGAGGTCTCGTAGTATCTGTTCTTCCTGTGCCGTGTGAACTGGTTCGAGCGCCCAGCGTTAGAGTTATGATTAACACGGATAACATGGTGACACTACAGAGGCCCGACTTACTTGGTAGAAGTCGCATCCAGCAAAAGTCTGCAGGCTGAAGAGGCTCTTCAGCCAACCTCGGTGACGCCAGAACTCCCATCGCATATCAGAGTAGAAGCGGTCATCGCACAGCCCCGTGGTTCTTATCGTGCTTTTCCCCAGCCGCCTCTTCCATGGCAGGATACTCGAATTATCAACCATGAAGAAGATGGCTCGGTCGATCGGAACTGCCTTTGTGCGCAGCTCGACATCGTGTGCGGGCAGATCATCCGACGTTTTGTGATTCGCCGCGTCTTCATTATTCTCTGTGTCGCGATGGGTTGACCAGCCTTGCTGCCTAGTCCTGCTCGATTTGCTTTGGTGCATTGCAGCAAGCTTGGCTGGTGCAGCGGGGGTGGTCGAGGAAACTTGACTTTCCGTGTCTACAGGACAGCTGGTTTCAGAACAGCAGACCGCCCCAGACTTGAATTCCATCACTGCAGAGTCGGCAGTGGTGGTTTCAACAATCCTCGCAAGTGCTTCGCCAAAGCGCCGCGCAACAGGCTCAGACCTGAATCGTCCACAGCACTGTGAGAAACGAACAATACTTAGCGAAGTATTATCAGACGGGCAAGGATGGGTAATCTTACACAATACCAACTGATGCGAACCTGCTTGCTGGATAACCGTGTCAAAGGTTGAGCCAGTGGCCACCAGTCCCATGACTGACCTGACACGGCCTCGACCTTTGACTTGATGATATCTGACAGACCAGGTGACTCTGTGCTCACATTCAGGCTCCTTGGTTTTGAGTACATGAGCTCACAAATTATTGTGTCAGACCTCGGCTCGAGTTTTCGGATTCTGGGATGCAGCACCGCAAGTTTGTCTTCCAAAGATGGGAAGCCGTACTTGAAGATGTTGATCAGGAGCGTTTGAAATGCCCCGCTGCATTCCAAGAGAGACGAGAATCTAGAAACGTCGATGATTTCTGGACTTGTCTGATCGCCGTCGCCCTCGTCCGCGCTTTCATCATGCTCGAGTCCTGAGTCGGAGCCTGAATCCGAGTTCTCATCCTCTTTGCAAGCATTTCTGTTGTGTAAGAGACCTCGCTCCGCAGCCTCACGGACAATGTGTGCTGCGAACGATTGCGTCCTGCCACGGAACAACGACGACATTTCTAGATCGTTACCAGCCAGCTCTGACTGGAGCGACTCCACGAACTCTTTCAGCAGTGGCCGAATCCGCAGTCCGAGCCCGAATTGAGTCCTGCTCTGAGACGCCCGAAATAGGCTCCTGGTAACACGCTCGTCGCGGAGGACCAGTGTCGTGAACGTCCGGTACAAAACGGGGAGGTTGGAGACTTCGAGTTCCGCTTCGGTCGGCGCTGTAGACGCCGAGGCTGAGGAGAACAGATCATCCAGATCAGCTGCAGACTCTTGGTCAGAGTCATGACTCGAGTCAGATGCCAAGTGCAGTTTTGGATCTCGTTCTCCGAGCTGGAAGTGGACGACTCTTGATTTATCTGCCAGATGTGGCTCGGAACTCTGCAAGGATGCAGGTGATTTATCATCTAGGCTGCCTCGGGCAGAGCCGTTGCCAGTGGCTTCGCCTACACGGAAGAGATCTTTCCCAGACGCTCCTTCAAACAAAATATCGGGGAACTCCACGGAGTCTTCGTCCTGATCGCCCTGTGTTGAAGCCACCTCGGCAACGCCATGTTCGCTCGAGGTACCTGCCTGATTTGAGATTGATTGTTGCTGCAAGGCATGGCGGCGGGAAGCCCACTTTGAGAAAACACGCTGGTACTGGGTCCTACTGTTTGGACCGGAACGTCTCATGTCAGTATGATCATAACTCTGCACAGCCAAGGCAGGCGTGGACAGGGCAGGGTAGGTTACTCTGCAGGGATGCCGTGCTCCGCCCTCATCCTCTCCATGATCTTGTCAAGAGGAGTTTTACTTCTTCGCATGTCTTCGATCCTATCTCGGTACGGCTCTAGGGGTGTTGGGTCGCCAACTCGTCCCGGCGGCGCCCAAAAATCGTCCAAAGTGCGCGAGGAAGCCGCGTTAGGAGTTTGCTCATGATTGTAGACGGCGGTTCTGTCGCATAGCACGCCATAGCGTGAGCGGCTACAGAGTGCATACTCAACGCGCTTCCTCCGAACACCACTTGCCGAGACGTCGGTCATAACATATGGTCTACACATGTTGGCATACACACTGAGGCTGATTCACTCTCGGAGATGGCTCAGGCAGCGCCCGCCCTTTTGCGTGAGCTGAGAATAACGTACGCGCTGTCTGCCAAGTATCAACTCGTAGTTGCTCAGGAAAAGCGGCAGACGTTGACGTAATGGAAGACTCACTATCGTCGAGGATGTATTGGTGCGCAATTCGGCCTCTCCATTGGAATGGAAATGAACAAGACGAACCCTGACACGACACAGCGCCGGCACAGGGGTGTACTTTCAGTAGAGCTGGAGTTGCCCGGAACATTACAAGAGTGGAAATAACAAGGACCTGGGAGAGAGTGGGCGCCGTCTGGGAAAGCGCGGGGGATATCAGGAAATTCGAACGCTGCGACTCAGCTTTGCTCTTTATCACGGTTGGGCTGCGGCAAGGCATACTCACCACCACCACCACCGAAACCCGGGGCACTGCCACCACGCCGCAGCGGTGGTCGACCAACCCCTGCTCTGCACCACCAACATGTGAGGGTACGGCAGCCTTGCCAGCCTCGGCCTCCAATTCAAATTCCTCGACCCTCCCGTGCCGAATGCAATCCCTCATAATGTATAGTGTCTGCAGGGAGTTGGTAATGGATTCAGCAGGTCGCTTTAGAACAGACATTGCCCGCTTACTACATCAGCTCTAACACAAACTCCACACTGTCAGCCTAGCAGTGCGGCACGCTGCCGTGGCCGCAAAAGAGATGACGATGACGACGTACCGATACTGGCCGCTAGGCCCGGAGCCACGCATGATCAGGCTCGTCACGATCCACCCGGGTGTCTTTGAGGACGATATCGGGATATCCCTTCACCATGTACAACTGGACACGTATTCTCTACCTTCCGGCGAACATGATGGCGGGCCGTCGAATGCATCCGGAGCTTGCTCGACGGCACATTCCGCCAAGCTGACCGGACAACCGGGCGACAGCGCAGTCTGTGTCGACGTGGGGAATTCGGAATTTGCCTCAACACCAGATCACAAGACCGCGAGCGTGCGAGCAAATATCACAACGTACGAGTGCCTCTCATACGCCTGGGGATCCGAAGAGGACCCCCTCAACGTCCATGTGAATTCGCCGCCGGCCTCTGGGACCGGCCACATCATTCGGGTGACGCAGAATCTTGAGCAGGCGCTACGACATCTTAGAAGCACCTCTCTTGACCGAGTGTTCTTCATCGACGCTCTCTGCATCGACCAGTCCAACATCCCAGAGCGTGGCGAGCAGGTTGCTCTCATGGGAGAGATATATCAGCGTGCTACGAGTACAATTATCTGGCTAGGCCCGGCGAGTGATGACAGTGACGACGCTATAGATCTCTTGAGAGAAGTGGTGAGTGTGTTCACGGTTGATCTGGCGACGTCGGCGATTCTCGAAGCAGACATGGCGAAGTCCCGTGGCTTTCTCGACAGGATGAGATCGCCGCTGTCAGTTCTGCAACCATATGATGCGGAGCTGATGGCAGTCTTCCACTTGCTGGGGCGAGCCTGGTTCAGCAGATTGTGGGTTCGGCAGGAGGTAGTTCTGTCTCGGTCGCTGCTGGTTGTCTGTGGGCGAAAGTCCTGTCCGTGGTCCACGATGATGGAGTGCAGTCTCGTATTGTTGCGGCACAACCCCGGGACCAGAGGCAGGCTTGACGAAGAATTCCTGCGCCGAAAAATCATGCTGCACAAACTCGCAGGACTTGGAGTAAATGGAGTCTCCTTTGGCCGCCTGCGTCTGGCAATCGAAGGCCTCGGGTTCAAGGACGCAAGAGACGTCCTCTACGGGCTGATGTCGGTCGTCCACGCCATAGACCAGCTGCAGATAGAGCCAGACTACAGTAAGCCGGCGGCTGAAGTCTACCGCGACGCGGTGGTGAAAGCGGTGGCGCAGACCGGCGATCTAAGGATCATGGAGCAGTGCGAGCTGGCATCTTTATCGCTGCCGGGGCTACCAACCTGGGTGCCCGACTTTTCGAGGCCCCAACTCGCGAATACTAGCTTTCACATCCAGTGGAGTGCGTGCGCCTGGATTTCCGCACAAACCGAAGTCCTGGACGCAGACACGCTACGTGTCGCCGCTGTGAGAGCCTGTGTGGTCAAGACCGTCGGCCCGCATGACAAACGTGACCAAGAGCTGTTGATCGCCCTGCAGGAGACGATGAAAGGGCACTCGGTCGAGAGCGAATATCCGCCCGGTGGAACTGTCATCGACGCAGTGGCAAGCCTGTTAGGGCCTTACTCAGACCACGATGAGAACAGCCCCGACTTTGTTCCATCAAGCGAAGTTGCGCGGCGCGGCTTGCGCTGTATTGCGCGAAGCAGGCCGGGAGAGTTGTCTGATCACGAACAATACGTCGACTTCAATTCCGCTTGTGCGCTGATAGTTTACAGCGACAGGGATGCCGCTCGTACTTTGCTGAACTACAGCAAGCCGCTCCTCACAGGGCGGCGCTTCTTCTGGACCGAGGACGGGCTTGTTGGATTTGGCCCTGCGGCGGCGCAGGCTGGCGATGTTGTCTGTGTCATCCTGGGCGCGAGAACGCCGTTTCTTCTAAGACCGGCAGCCAACCGGAAGGACAAGTGGCTTGTGGCTGGGCCGGTCCTCGTGGCTGGCCTCATGTGCGGCGAGGCTATTATGGGCTCATGGGGTCCGCACTGGCAAGCATATCAGGGCCGCTCGCAAAACCCGAAGGATGTGGTACCAGTAGGAATGCGTAATAGCCGGGATGGAACTATCGTCACAAGTCCCACCGAAATATTGCGAATGAGGGGCATTCAGGCCGAGCATACAGGGTCCCGAGTCGTCGTTGACCACGAGGAGCTGCGGGCTAAGGGTGTTAATGTTGAGCACTTTGATCTGGTCTAGTGGGCCACGGTTTTGGATGGTGAGACGGTATCGGTGGTCATAAGAGAAGTGTATTTTTACGAGTTGAGAATGACGATACACGGAACCTGTCTCAAGGATGACAAGGCATCCGTCAGGTGCAGTTCAGCAATGCTTTCCACAGAGATGGCCGGGCGGGAAGTCTGGACTCGCGGTCACGTCTTGCAGTGCGAACGGAGTAAGATCCGAAGAAAGAGCGTCCATTCTCATCGGCTTCAGAAGATGGAAGTGGCGAAATGCCAGCTCCGTGCCGGGGAAGCCCGCAGACCGGACTTGCTTCACCGCTGTGGCTCCTGTCCAGCAGCTGCACTGTTATCGCTGCAGTTGATATTCATAAAAACAAACAAACGGAATGTGCATTACGATTTCTGGGAATAGGGCAAGGACAACGTGCATTCTGTAGCCAGTCAACTTTCACGGACAACGCTGATTCCAGGCCACGGTCTGTTGGACTATGGATATACAGGTGCTCGCTCCCCCGGATGGAGTTCAGCTGTGATGCTCCTCTCAATAATGACGACCCGCACGACGCTCCTGGCGGCGCCCCTGATGGCGCTCACGACGTCCACCTCGACGTCCGGGCCGGTCGATGCCCTCCTGCTTGGCAATCCGGTTCGGCGAGTGGCCATTGCTGCTGACCATCTCGAAACGACTGGCATGACCACTGCCGCCACGACGACTATCACCACCAGCACCGTCATCGTGAGCCGGCGGCATGACCTGGTGGATCCCCACAGAGAGCAGACCACCGGCGATGAGGAAGAGCACGACGACAAGCTGCACGAGGGTGATGAGGACCAGGTGGACCACGAAGCTGCCGCTGAAGATGCTCAGGGACGGGATCTGCGAGGCGGCCGCGACGAGGCTGTACAGCACGCGCACGATGACGAACGGCAGGGCCATGAGCACGCAGTACAGCAGGCGCCGGGCGAGGACCGCGGCGGAGCCGCCGGCGCCCCCGCTGCCACTGACGGACCGGATGCGGACGAGCTGGTAGAGCGCGTACAGGGTCAGGAAGAGGACGCCGACGGTGAGGATGGCGTAGCCGGCGACCTGCTTCGTGTGCGCGTCCGAGGGCACGGGCTTGCCGCTGCTGATGGCCGAGGCCTGGTCGGAGCCTCCGACGGCTGCGAGGACGGTGCCGACTACTGCGGCAATGTGGAATACCGAGGCGACCATGCGGGCCATCTTTGGGTTATTTCTGGGATTGCACCGGGAGCTATGAAATTCATGGTTGTTAGTGTGTGACGGGGAGGCGAAGAACGACAAAAGACTTACCACTCAAGAAGGATGCCAGAGACACCCATGAGGAGACCCAGCACGCCTATCGAATTCACAATGGCGGCGGTGACGGAGACGCCGTCCGGGCCTGCGCCAATCTGCAGGCCGGCAGCAACAATGCGCAAGATGCAGAAGATGCCGAGAAAGCCCCAGGCGTCCCAGCCAGGTTTGCCATGGCGCAACAAGATGTAGCCGACGGCGAGGATGAGGATGATGTATATGACGAGCTCGGCGATGGCGAGGCTGTACGCATTCGAGGCCATGATGTCTTGCAACCGGGTCTAAGTGGTCCTTGGTGTAGTGGAAAGAAGGTGCTGGTGCTGGTTGGAGACAATCGTTGTGAAGTCGGTCGGTGCGTGTCAGTGGTGAAGGCTGCTGCGTCCAAGATATCCCAATTGCTTGTTGGTGGCCCATGTTCCCTTTATATCGAAAGTCCATCCAAGCTGGCAAGCATCTTGAACTGCCACGGACGGTCCCACCGAGGAGATGCCTTTGCAGGTGAGGAGACTGCTGTTGGCAATGGTGCAGATCAACACTACCCACTCATACGTAAGTGTGTGAGGGCTGCGGAATGTTGGTCGGTGACCCTGGCAGACAGATGTAAGCACTACCACTAGCGGTCCCGGTACATGACGGCGTAGCGTCATCGGCTGTCCTCGTCTTCGCACTCGGATTGGTGTAGTGCGGGCTGAACCAACCCAGCAGTATCTTCTGGGCTTGCAGCAGATTGCGGCAGTTCCCACATAGAAGGAGTCTTCACGTAGAAGGATGCTGGCCCGGTGTAGGCACGTTGTTGGTGCGATGAAGAGTCCAAGAGTGGTTTGTTGGGGCCTAATGCCCAGTGCTGGCAATGCCATGCAGGCTCACTCATTCTGCACCAAGACTTGCTCCAGTCCCGGGATCCTAGCTGTTGGTTCAGCCAAGCGAGGATGAAGGGCGAGGATGAAGGGCGTAAAGAGGATGCCTGGCCAGGCGAGGCAGCAGCAGCGTGGCGCCGCCTAGGAGGCCGCCAAGCAGAAACAAGCATTGGCCTGGGCAGGGGTCCGCGCCAGACAAGCTTTCTGTGCCGAGGAACCGTCAAGCCTCTTCAGAATTCGAGTCTGACAGCACCAAGCTGCAGACGGACTAGACCATGTCAGCACTTGCCATTTGCTGTCTCATGGCCTCCGCGAAGCTGCCAGGCCAAAACTTCGATATGACATTGCAATGTCGATCGCTCGCCCAACAGGGCTGAGCAGTCGGGCTTGCCGATGCGGGATCAAGGGGGGGCGAAGCAATCCGGTCGGATCACCGCTGTGGGAAGCGCCTGGAAAGCCAGGACGACTGCATTCCCCTGGGCAGCCTTTGCAGGTCGTGGGGTCCACAACAGCTGAACGGTTCAGGGTCCATCCAAGGGATCTGCGCGGCATCAACAAGACAATACCGCCGGGGGGAACGTCCCCAAGTCTATGCATAAGGGTATGTATGCTGCGCCCACAGCACGCGTAGACATCGCACTCGCTTCTCTCCCTTCCCCCTTCCCCTCCCCTCGCTTTCATGATCGCCCAATCCGACCAGCGCAAGTATCTTCGGCTAAGCGGCTCGCCGTTGTAGCGCCAGATTCCTCCGCGCTTTCGCTTCGGGAAGCTAGCGCTCACACCACACTTTCCCCTTTCTCAGCGGCTGCTACTGATGAGGGCAGGCAGCAACTTTTTCACCAGAGCACAGCCCGGGCGACCTTTCTCTTTCAGGTGCTTGTTGTGCTACTCAGGGCTAGTCACTTTGAGATCATTCATGGTGCCTGTTGCAAGCAAAGCGCTATTCCTCCAATGGCGAACGTGCACTGGGATGCCAGGATGGCTCGCGCGGCTTGCTCCCAGCTGAGCACCCCGGCTCCAGGTACATCTCTCTGTTTTCAGTATCAGAGCATATCAGATACAGCATGATGCTCGAGGAGAAAAGGAGGCTTTGGGTATCTTATTCACACAACGCAACATCAAGATCTGAATATAATCAACCTCGCGCCTCTGGCCGCCAGAGTCCGCACCCGGCCCGCATATATACGAAGCCCACCATATCTAATCAAGCGCAGCGCCGCGATATGTGCTCATAAGCCGGCGCACCCACTCCCCGCGCTCTGTCCGGTCCGGCACCTGCCCCGTCTTCTGTAGCATGAGCGCCAGGAGGGCCTCGGTCTGATGCAGGATATCCTTCAGAGGCCTGTTAAGCTCTCGGCGGATGGTCCCGTCAATGTCAGGCAGCCGTGGCTCGCCGTCTACGGCGACGTAGGCCTCCTGAATCTTGGCTAGGAGAAAGAGCTGCTCCTCCCTATTCCATTTCCGAAACGCATGGTGTTGCAGTGCTGCTACAGGCTTCGCGGTGGAGCTCTTCTGCCTAGGTCGTGAAGACGGCGGTGGTGTTGACTTCCGGGGCTGCGAGCTGGGAATTACTTGTGGTCTCTGTGCATCGTATGTGATATGACTCACGACCCGATCCTTGCGTGGTCGTTGTGAGCTCGTCGTCGTTGCCTGTGTCGCTCGGGGCTCGGGCCAGTTGGCCCTTTCTGCAGCTTGCCGACGAGCCGCCGCCAGTTGCTCTTGTTGCAGCCGCGCAGCCTCTTGATTCCTTTTCATCTGTGCCAGGAGGATCACTTGCTTCTCTTGCCTCCGCTTCCTCTTCGCACCTTCCTCCTCGAGCATTTCTCGTGTCCGCCGGATCTCATTGAACGCCACCACGAGCTTGAACGCCAAGGTCTTGGCCTGCTCCGTCCGCAGTCCATCGCCATCTCCTCCACTGGCGGGCAATTTAATGAGGACCCTAACGACTGCCTCGCACAGCTGCTTCGCGAAGACGAGCAGGTGCTCAAAGAGCTCGACAGTGGCGGTGGTGAAGGCGTTCTTGTCTTCCCTGCCAGCCAGCGGCCAGACCGCATGCGCGCAGTGGAGCAGCATAGGGATTATCCGCGTCATTGTGTCCTTTAGCATCTCCTGCCTCTTGCGGGAAACGGCAGTCTCGTCTTCGTCGCCGTGCGCACTGCCGGCTGGTGGCTTGCGCAGTCGGACATGCGCGATGTGCTGGCACACTACTTGCATTTGTGACAGCCAGTGGCTGATCATGTTCTGATGCTCGTGCAGGAACTTTGCCTGGCTTGTCAGCTTTGGCGCTTGCGGCGTCATATCGCACAGCCTCTCCATCTTGATGACGAGCGAGAAAAGAGCGCGTCCCGGTGTCGTCTTGGGCTGGAGATGGGACAGCGAACGACGCACCCAGTGCCACTGGCCCTGCCCGGTCCAGACGTCACCTTTCAAGAGAGAGATGCACAGACGGAAGTCCTCGTATCGCATATAAGCGGAGTCGAAGCAATCGTCAGGTTCAGCCTTGAACGTGATGCTGAAGCTCTCGTCAGCTTCGTGACGACCGATAAAGCTAGCCACATCTTGTTCAAAGACCTGGCTCGTGTCATGCTGGTCTGTGGTGATGATGTCGTCTAAGTCGTCGTACTCGATGCCGTCTATAGTTACTGAAGCTGTGTCATCGTGAGAATAGTCCAGGGACTGGCCATTGCCTTTGCTCTCGGTAGGCGCCTTCTCGATCGTGTCTCCACCTTGCGATTCATCGTCCTCACCGTCGCGTTCCGAGTCCTCGTCGGGCTGATAAGTACGATCTCCATGGCCGATTCTATCGTCATCTTCGCTGGCCTCGTCCTTAACGATATCGTCCCCTTGCATGGCTTCCTCTCCGATGTGGCTTGTATTTATCTGCTCCTGCTGAACAAAGAGCCCTGACTCGGAGCGTCGACTGCGATCGTCACCTCCTTCTTCGTCGGTATCTTCAGCCTTAACTTCGATTTCATCGTGTTGGTTGGCATCCTCAACATGCGCCTCCGATGTGCGTTCATTGGCCGGACGCTCTGGTATGCTATCTCCTCCAACATAGTCAGGCTCAGCGGACGCGTGCGCCACTGAAGCATGAGGTGGATTCTTTGGCGCAAGCGCAGTCGGCGGCAACTGAGTTGGCCCGGACCCTTTCGGTGTGAATACTACTGCCAGCTTGTCCAACATGGCGCCTACACTATCGTCGTCATCGTGACTGCTATCCGCCCGCGGTTGCGCAACAGGAGCATGAGTCTGCGCCTTCGCGGCGGCCGCACGGGTAGACCGATGCGCATGGGGCGTTATCTGTTGCCCCTCTTGTTGCTTTGCAGGCGAGCTCGGGATGTCGTACACGTCGAGAGTACCGTGCACAGTCTTGCGCCGCTTGCTGGTCTGCTCGACGTCGAGCTCTCCACGGTATGGTAGGCTCTGCCGCGAGGCTCGGCTGGCAGGACGCGAGAGCTGTATGCCGGCAGACTCGAGACGCCTGGACGGGGGACGTCCGAGGCTTACATTTGGTGGATCAGAGTCGCTGCCTCTTCCTGATCGCAACCTAGAGGTAGTATTCGGAATACCTTCGTCGTCATCATCGTCATCATCATCGTCGTCATCGTCGTCGTCGTCATTGTCGTGGTCGCTGGCTATAGCAGACCCAGGTGGTACGGAACGCGGCGCGTTCGCGGATACGTGTCGCTGGGTATCGCCCGACGATCTCAGCCCACTACGTAGGTCCACCATTGCCAGGAGATGAGTTTGTACTTGCAGTTGAAGCTCAGCTGGGCTGCCGCCGCGAAGATTTTGTCTGATGTGGGTTCGTCCGAATCAGACAAGACAGCAGCGGTCGCATACGATCTGGGTCTGGTCGGTCGTGGAGCGCCATCCGTGTTGTCTGGAGGATGCGCGGGGAGCAAACAGGGTATCAGCCGCCAAGAATGTTTGGCTGCAAGTAAACAGAGCGCGACGTCGGAGGGGTGATGCAGCGCAGGCACTCCTGCCCGTGCTGACTAAGGGAGATGGTGGCCTTGTGGAGCATCCGAGCCGCGACGCTTGAGCTTGTGATTCTGGTGGGATGGACCCCTGTGACGTACTGCCTGCCTCCCCACGTGCTGTTTCGTGCTTCACACTTGCGACCGTCATTCTTCTCAGAATACAACTACGAAGCTGCACGCCCTCCTCAATATGACGGCAAGACCAGATCCTGCCCTCGCAGGGCCGAGCCCCAGGCTCGAAGTCCTGGATCCATCAGCACCGCACGCGTTTGTCACACCCACCAAATGCATCAACGATGGACCAGACGTCGCCCGCTTCCTCGTCTCAAAGGCATACCGAGACATAGGACTGTTCCTGATGCAGCTCAACCGCGCAATGTGCCCCCGGAAATCAACAGGCCCTGACGGCAAGGACAAGTTCACAACGTACCAGATCGGCTCCGACTTGGAGACCAAGCCCGCAGCCTCTGTGCGCCGGCTCCAGGACATGCTCGCAAAGATCAACTCCTTCATAGACCAGGCACCTCCAGATCAAGGCCCTCGCCGTTTCGGCAACGTGAGCTATCGCAAGTGGTTCGCTCTCCTCGAGGAGCACCTGCCTGCAATTCTTCGGGAAGTCCTACCAGAACCGCTGCATCATCGTGGAACTTCAGACACTAGTGGTCAGACTCCTGCCACCACTGAGCTATCTGCATACCTCCTCGGTGGTTTTGGCAGTGCTCAGAGACTCGACTACGGCACGGGCCATGAGCTCAGCTTCTTTGCGTTCCTGGGCGGCCTATGGAAGCTTGGATACTTCCAGGACGGCGAACAGAACGGGACCATTGAACGCAATATCGTCCTCGGCGTGGTTGAGCCGTATCTTCGAGTAGTGCGACGGCTGATTCTGACCTACACGCTCGAGCCGGCTGGGTCTCACGGAGTCTGGGGTCTTGATGATCACTCGTTCTTGCCGTATATCTTTGGGTCTGCGCAGCTCACCCGCGCCATTACGGAGGACGAGCCCATGCCATTAGAGGGATCTCTTTTGCGCGCGACGAAACCCAGCTTCATCGTCAAGCCAGAATACGTGGAAGAAGAGAGGAAACGAAATATGTACTTCTCGGCTGTCGGCTTCATCAACGACGTCAAAAAGGGACCGTTCTGGGAGCATAGCCCTATCCTCTTTGATGTCTCCGGAATCAAGGATGGCTGGGGCAAGATCAACAAAGTACGTTGTCCTTGATTACAGCTCTTGCCCGAGCGCCTTGTTAACATGCATAATCCTAGGGAATGGTGAAAATGTACAACGCCGAAGTTCTGTCCAAATTTCCTGTTGTCCAGCATTTCCCCTTCGGCTCTCTGTTCTCCTGGGAAGCCGATCCCGATGCGCCTCCACCCCAGCAGTCTATCCACATGGTAAATCAACCTCCCACACAAGGTTCGATGATGCCGCCTCCACCGGTCATGGGCGGCGCAGGCATGGCAGCGCCGTGGGCACAAGGCGGCGGCACGAGCATGCCTCCTCCACCACCCGGCGGAAGGGCTGCGTGGGGCCCAGCTCACCCAGTATCCCGACCCCAAGCGCCTTCGGCCAGTGGAAGGACAGACCAGCGCGGCGTGCCATCTTCAAATAATGCACCGTGGATGCGTTCTAGTGACCGGCCCAGTGGCTGAGAGTGTGGCTGCAGGGGTTCCAAGGAAGGAATCGAGCGTTGACTTATGGCTACAGCTATGAAGAGACGGGAGCCGATCAGATACTCGGTTCCGATGACGGCTCAGGGCCACTGCATTGCAAAGCGTGGCGTTTGCCCGGCGCGATCGACCAGGCTAGGGGCTCGGGGTCTGGCCAAAGGGGTTCTCACCACCACAACCTTGCGACACAAGTGCAGTGTATTAGAAACAGGATGCATCATCGCGGCCCTCAAGGTGTTTCTGCACATCACCATGCACCCATTAAGTTTCTAATTGTGCAATTCTGATTCGCTGAAGCGCTGATTGTGCGTGCAGTTGTGGTTATTGAAGCTGTGTGGTATCGCTTGTGTGACTCGATACGGCCCAGACGAAGGTATATAAGTGAAGTATGGTTTGATTTGTGTGATTTGGCATTATTTGGACTTGTCTTCCTAGTATTTTGACCAGGAATAACAAACCTTGAAGTTGTATTGTGTGGAAGAAGAGCCCGAAGTCTTCAAGATGGCGCCAGGACTTATCAGCAGTTCCCCTACATCTTCCTTCTCGGAGCCTTCCTCGACAGCAGCAGGGTCTTCCGCAGCTACAAGCCAGGACAATGACTCTGCCGGGAACGGCGGCAGCACCGCCAGCAGCAGCGGCGATGCAACAGACGACAAGCGCCTCCCCGTGACCCTGCTCTCGGGCTTCCTCGGCGCCGGCAAGACGACGCTCCTGGAGCACATCCTGACCTCGACGGCCCACGGCCTGCGCGTGGGCGTCATCGTCAACGACGTCGGCGCGCTCAACATCGACGCCGCGCTGCTGCGCAACCACGACGTCACGCGCAAGCAGGAGGAGGTGGTCGCCATGCAGAACGGCTGCATCTGCTGCACGCTGCGCGGTGACCTGCTCGAGGAGGTCGCGCGGCTGGCGGAGCAAGGGGCCGTGGATTATCTGTTAATTGAGAGCTCGGGCGTCAGTGAGCCGCAGCAGGTTGCTGAGACTTTCTCGGAGGAGTAAGTTGTGATGCTGTCTCATTCTGCCTTGCTGTTTGTGCAGTTGTGTCGTGATGTCAAGATTTCAGATGGAGTCACCGTTACACCTGATCTTGATGGCGCTACGCTGGACGCAACATCACCTCCCAGTCACGATTGTCAGACTACTAACCTTCTTTTCTCTCCACTCACAGGTTTGCAGAGATGCATATTGCCGCGGGCCACGATCTCGAGGCCGAGGCCAAGCAGAACGACGGCGCCGTTGGTTCGTCATCAAACCAGCGCCTCGCTGAGATTCTCAAGTCTGGCGGCCTCTCCCGCATCGCCCGGCTCGACACATGCGTCACGGTCATCGACGCCGTCAACTGCATGACGGACTTCAACACGGCCGACTTCCTGGCAGACCGGCACAAGGCAGCGAACGCTGCGGCCAGTACCGCCACCCCAGCAGACGGCGTCATGTCAGACAAGACGGAAGACGGGACACCTGCTGCCACTAACCCAGCGGCGGGCGAGGTGCCCGAGGAGGACGACCGCAACATCAGCGAGCTGCAGGCCGACCAGATCGAGTTCGCCGACGTCATCATCATCAACAAGTGCGACCTCGTGTCGGCCCGCGAGGTCGACAGCGTGCGGGGCCTGGTGAGGCGGCTCAACCCGACGGCCAAGATCCTGACCACGGTCAAGTCGCGGCTCGACCCGAAACAGATCCTCGACACGCGGCTCTTCT
This sequence comes from Microdochium bolleyi, assembly GCA_001566295.1. NCBI lineage: Eukaryota > Fungi > Ascomycota > Sordariomycetes > Xylariales > Microdochiaceae > Microdochium > Microdochium bolleyi. The sequence continues at coordinate 459,777 of KQ964258.1, forward strand.
CGTACGAGAAGGCCGTGCTGAGCGCGGGCTGGCTCAAGAGTCTCACCGAGGGCGAGGACCTCGTCCCCGAGACGGAGGAGTACGGGATCGGCACCTTTGTGTACCGTGCGAGGAGGCCGTTCCACCCGGAGAGGCTGTGGGAGACGATCAAGAACGTGTTTGTGATCATCCAGGAAGAGTACCAGCCCGACGAGATGGAAGAGGACGGGGATGATGATGATGACGATGATGGCGAGGCCAAAGACAAAGAGGACGACGAGTGGGAGGATGACGAGGATGAGATGGACGTCGACGACGAGGAGCAGCCACAGCTCGATCCGCGGAAACGCCTTGCCGCCAAGATGCAAGATCCTACTTTTGGCCCGCTCTTGAGGTCCAAGGGGTTCTTGTGGCTGGCTACCAGGCCAAAGATGGTGAGCTTATTTCCCTCCCTTACCCTTCAATTGCCCCTTTCCCAAGGGAAACCCCAGTCAATCAATGTCGTGAGTGCTGACAATCACCTCTCCTCAGTTCGGCGAGTGGTCCCAGGCCGGCGTCATGCTGACCATCAGCGGCGGCGACGTCTGGCGGTGCGAGCTGCCCGAGTCGGAGCTGCCCACGCACCCGGCCACGCGGGCCGCCATCCTCAAGGACTTTGAGGCGCCCTGGGGAGACCGGCGGCAGGAGCTCGTCTTCATCGGGCAGCAGATGCGCGAGGGCGGGGAGCAGCGGATCCGCAAGGCGCTGGACGCGTGCCTCCTGCGCGACGGTGAGTTCCGGAAGTGGGAGAAGGCCATGCGCATCAGGAACGAGGAGAAGCGCGACGAGAAGCTTGTCGAGCTGTTCGAGGACGGGTTCGAGGACTGGATCGCGGTCGGCGACCAGCAACAACACGGGCACGAGGGGCACGATCACGGGCCTGGTGGCCATAAGCACTGATGGCTGCGGCCGTGGGTAAAAGAAAACTACCTAGTTTGTGGTAATAGATATGCACGCATGATCGCAAAAGAGCGAGAAAGAAAAGAGTTCAGCCTCTCTGCGCATGATACACCAGCCACAGTACCGAGTGCATCTCGCGTGGCCCAGGGGCAACGTCGGGAGAGCCCGCCCGTTCCAGAAGGGCAAGCCGGAAGCGGGAAGACGTACTGTGGCGGCCTGCGACCCGTACCCAAACGTGCTCTTGAGGACAATGTGCCAGGCGTGGCGACCGAAGGGAACCTTGGCCGTGGTGGAGAAGCGTCCTCGACAGCCACCAAGGTCAGGGTTGTACGTGCAGTCTGAAAGATGATTGTTATTGCACGACGATCCTGGCTGTCGAGTTACAGCTACATCCGAAAAGTCCGACGTCTAACTGTACTCTATGGGACGGGGCACGGCCTCCGTAACCCTTTCCTCAACGGCCCTGTCAATCAAGGCTGCCCTGCGACGACGACTTGTATGCACCGTCATCCGCCCAACACGGTTGTGTCGGTCCAGTCGTGTGGCTCAGGCACACACTTCCAGCGGAGCGCGGGTTGCCAGAACAAGATGTCTTACATGCAGCCGTGCCCACACGCCAGCATGCCTAAGGCAACCCTCGGCCAAGACCCGCTCGCAGAGAACAGGCTGAGCTGAGCTCGAGCTAGAGAGATGCTCTTGGCCTCTCCCCAATGTCTCAGACGTGTGTGAGCCCACTTAAATCATGTGCTGCACAGGCGGACGACGACGTCCAGCACATCAGGTCCCCCTCCAGTCCCTCCCCCACAGCCTGTCTATGCCCGATCCGGTGGTTCTGTCGGGATGTTCTGGCCCGTGATTCGCTAGTTTGTTTTCCCCGTAGCGTTCATGCCATGGAGGAGGCCAGAGCCACCACGATGAAGTGGGGGGAGAGTCGCAAATGGAGGCTTTCTGAAAGCGGCAGCGCGCTGAGGGAATGTGCGTGGTGCCGTGCTCGGCTCTTGTGCTTCAACAAATCTGGCCATGCTGTGCTTGTGGCGTGGGCTACGGGACTTTGAAGAAGGAGGAAGCGAGGATGCCGCTCTCCAAAGTCCGGAACGAGTGGGCGGGCTGGAGTCCAGTCCTTTGTTTGCAGAACAGTCGTGTCAAGACCATCAACCTCCCAGCGTACCTTTCCCCCCGTGTGCTCGTCTTAAACTTTGATCATATTCAGGTCTCGCCACCCAACTCTCCTTCCTGACCTTCGCGTGCGCGTGTATGTTTGTTGTCCTTCTTCTCTCACCCTGGTCATCAGTCTAAAGGGTCTTTGCTTCGGAGCAACTTTCCTCTTCAAACCATCGTTATTCGACCAGCGATCAGTCTCAGCACGTTACCCGCGCTGCTCTCCTGATCCTCACCAAGGGCCAGCCGGTCCACTCAAAACCGATACACAGGAACCTTTGACGGCAAAAGGCAGCCACCATGGTGTCCACCACGAGGACGCTGCAGCTCCTCTTCGCGGGCGCCGTGACGATCCTGTTGCTCTCGAGCATCACGTCCGGCGGCTCCGGCGACCACAAGTCCGCCGTGCACAAGGTCTTCAACGGGCAGATCCACATCAGCAAGCTGTGGCCGTGGGCGAGCAAGAACGGCAAGAGCCATGGCGGCGGGCGTACCTGGGTCCGCGAGCACGTCGAGCGCAGCGAGCGCATCTACCAGACCATGGTAGCCCAGCGGGAGCAGCTCGACAAGGATTACAAGAAGGCTCGGGTGAGGAAGGACCTGTGAGTGCTGTTTTCGTTGTTGTCGGTACTGTTTCGTTCTCTTCGGAAGAAAACCGTCGCACCCGGGAACGACGACGGAGTGCGTAAACAAAAGAGATCATCTTGTGCTGACACCATTCGTGTCCTTTCTCATCCTCAGCTTCCCCTGCACATCGCACCAGGCCTACCAAGTCACCCCCTTCACGATCTGGGACTACACCACCGCGGCTTTCAACTGCCCGCACTCGGTCCAGCGCATCGGCCGCCTCGGCGACGGCGGCAAGTGGATCTGCGGCCTCGAGCTGCTCGAGGAGCTGCCTGCGCCCAAGACCCCAGAGTCCCCTTCCCCCTGCGTCGTCTACTCTTTCGGCATCAACACCGAGTCGTCGTTCGAGGACGCCCTCCTGTCCCGCACCAAGGGCTGCGAGATCTGGGGCTACGACTTCAGCGTCAACGACTTTGGCCCCCAGCTGAACCGGTCCGCCGACTACGTGAGCCGCGCCCACTTCAACAAGGCCGGCATCGCGGGCGTGACCGACACCAAGAAGAAGCCGCCATTCTACTCGATCCAGGACCTGCTCAAGAAGAACGGCCACGACCACATCGACGTGCTCAAGATGGACATTGAGGGGTTCGAATTCGACACGATGCGCAGCATCATCGACGCGTTCCGCATGCCTGGCAAGGGCAAGCCCAAGCCCGCTAAGAATGGCGCGAAGGGGGCGCGGGACGGCGGAGCAGCGGAGGAGTCCGAGGCAGCGGAGCCCGGCATCCTCGACGCCCTCGAGGACGACGGCCTCGGCGAGGTGCCCATTGCGCAGCTCATGATCGAGATCCATCTTGACCCCGGCCGCATCAAGGACACGCCCGAGTTCATGAGCTGGTGGCAGACGCTCGAGGACGCTGGCTTCCGAGCAACGTGGACCGAGCCCAACTTACTCGTCTCGACCCTGCCGCTGTATGACGGCTACCCGCGATATGCAGAGGTTAGTTCCCATCTCCTAAAGCTAACAGACTGCACCCACGCTGTGCCCCAGATGTGAAATCGGGCTAACAAGTGGTAAACACAGTATACCTTCATCAACGTCAAGGATAGTAAGAGCTTGATTTTGAAGTAGAGGGAGCAGTAGGAAGATCTGAAGTTTGGGATTGGACGGTAATCTGCAAAGGCGCATTATCACGGGCGATTTCGCTTTCAATCACTGTTTCGCGCACGCGAGTGTAGCAAGACATGAAATGCATTCCGTTAATTGATTGGTGAATGAGTGTATTGGGTCAATTGCATGTATGAAGAGTGTTCCAGATTGCACGCATTGGCGGTGACGGAGCCGGGGATTCGATACATATAACTTCGTGCTGTTCCGAAGTTCCGCGGCTCGGGCGTCCTATCTCAGGAACGGCACCGACAGCAACGTGCAGGTGTACAGGTTTGACAACCAAAGTTGCAACCCTCCAGCTGGTGCACAGCACACGAAGGGAAGGGAATACAGCGCAGCGAATCTGCCCCACGACAAGTCAATGACTCAGGGCAGACGCCAAGTTGACTCGAGCAGCTTTTCTACGAGCTGCCATTTGGCTGGTACGGGCCCTCGGTCTTCTCAATGTGCTTGACGAGGTCCTCGATCGTGCAGACCTTCAGACCCCAGCGGCGCGCGAAAGCAATGCACGAGGGAGCGCGCATCATGCCTGGCTCCCGGCGGAGGGCCTGGCCGGCAACCTCCTCGCCATCCTCGACAAGCTCGGAGATAGCTGCGGCCTCTGCTTTGCCCGCCAGCCGGCAGAAGTCGATTGCGGCCTCGGTATGGCCCCTGCGGACCCGTACACCACCGGGCTTGGCGCGCAGGGGGAAGACGTGGCCGGGGCGGAGGAAAGAGTCGACAGTCGTCTTCGGGTCGGCGAGGAGGCGGACAGTCAGGGCGCGGTCGTGCGCGCTGATGCCGGTGGTCACGCTCGGATCGGCGGCGTCAATGGAGATGGTGTACGCGGTGGTGCGCGAGTCCATGTTCTTGTGGACCATCTGCGGGAGCGCGAGGTCCTCGGTGAGCTTTGGCGTGATGGGCGCGCAGATCAGACCCGACGAGTGGCGGATCATAAAGGCCATCTGCTCAGTCGTGACAGACTCGGCGGCGATGATCAGATCGCCCTCATTCTCCCGGTCCGTGTCGTCGAGGACGACGATGAACTCGCCATTTTCTGTGCGGCGATGCTAGGTTAGCTCCCTTCTATTACGGGTCAGGATTTTGGGTGCCGTGTAGCCTGGGGTGGGTTGAGCCGAGGCTGGCGCAACCGCAGCGACAGAGGTACGTACTGAAAGCGGCGACGGTGTCCGGGATGGTGTCGAACTGGTTGTGGTCAATGGTAGACGAAGGCATTTTGGTGAAGTTGCAGGAGATGCTCGTGCCTCTCAATTGGGTACCAATTGGGCGTGGGCGGCGGCAGGAGCGTCGGTGTGGTTTAGGTTGCGCGAAGCTGCGTCATGCAGGGTCGCTCGCGTGAGGATGTCACGATGGGGTTGAGTTGAGGGGGAGGACGGTGGGTGTGCTTGTCGCGCACGGAGTACCACCAGTGGGTGCTGGAAATGGAGGTGTGAAGAAGGGTGAAGTGGTGCAAGAGAGGGAGAAGCGAGGAACGGCGGTGACTTTGAAGGCTGAGGGCAGAGGATCGTGGCCCGGTCGGAGGTGGGCTGGAAAGTCGAGGAAATCGTGGGAAAGGGCGGGTGCCGAGTGGCGGGGTGCTGTGGAAGGAGCGACGGAGCGAGCAGCGGCATGTGCTTGCCCCGGTATTGGTGGTGCTGACACAGCCAGCGCCAGACGGAAGACCCGGGCCCTGGCCCGAAGCTCGGCTGCGGCTACGGATCTAGACCATGACTCAACTCTGGGGTCCTTCCGGCACTCCGGCTCCCACCACATCCTCCTTCCTCCTTGTTGCGGGAAGTTCGTGCGGTCAAGGGTGGGCTTGAGTACATCTTAACGCAAGCAGGCCGGTGATGCCGTTGGAGTCCAGGCACCCACAAGCATGCCCCCAGGTTGGAGATTTTCGGGGTCCCGAGGTCGCAGTTAGATGCAGGGACAAACATGACCAATCACTCCCTGCTTGCACCATGGACGTTGCTGTCACTGCTGGGAATGCCACAGGTGTATGTACGCTTAGAGATGCCTGCGACTCTCGGCCCCGGTGTGTCTAGACACCCACTGGCGTGTCGTTGCCGGTTCATAGCGCCTATGTATCCCCGGCACCATGTGGCCTTGTGACGTCTGGAGGTGCTCGGGTGTCTTCGAGGCTGGGGTCTTTGCCGGGCCGGCCTCGCACAGCCGTGCCCCGCTGAAATGTTGCTTATCGGAGCTCCCGCGTGCTTATCGCCAACGACATGCGCCGATCGCCAGTGATTGAGGTCATTGTTGCGACTTTCCCATTGCCTTGCTGGAATCGTGAGATATCGACTAGTCCACAACTATGGTGCCACGAATACCTACAGCAGCTGTGTGCAGATCCCTCCGGAGGTCTGCCATTGCCTCGAGATGTTGCAGCGGTGGGCAACATACACCTCTGCTGGCTAGCAGGTCGAGCCTCACCAGGGCATCCTCGACGACAACTTCATCACAACATGCGCCATCACCACCACCACCGCCGCCGCCACCCTCTAGCGCAACAAAACAACCGAGCGATGGCAACAGCAGTACATTCACAACTGTCTCGCCCGATGAGGTCTCACACTTTAATGCCCTCGCCTCCTCATGGTGGGACCCCCATGGCCCCTCGCGCATCCTGCACCTCATGAACCCACTGCGCCACGACTTCATCCGCTCCATCCGCGCCTCTGTCGGTGACACCTATGCTGCGCCGACTGGCTCTCCTGTCAGCCCATCGCAGCCTCAGCAGCAGGGGCTCAGGTACCTCGACATCGGCTGCGGCGGCGGCATCTTCGCCGAGTCCGCCGCCCGGCTGCCCACCACCCACTCCGTCACCGCGATCGACCCGACTCCGCAGGTCCTCGCGATCGCGCAGGCGCACGCGAAACGCGATCCTCTGCTCAACCCGGCCCTCTCCCCGGGCCGGCTCACCTACCTCAACACGTCGATCGAGCACCTCCCCGTGCCTCGCGGCGGCGCCGACGGCAGCGACCAGGGGTACGACATCGTCTCCGTGTTCGAGGTGCTCGAGCACGTCACCAGCCCAGCCGAGTTCCTGGACCGGTGTACGCCCTTTGTCAGGCCCGGCGGGTGGCTCGTGATGAGCACCATCGCGCGGACCTGGATGTCGTGGTTCACGACCAACTTGATGGCCGAGGACGTGCTGCGGATCGTGCCGCGCGGCACGCACGACTGGAACAAGTACATCAACGAGCACGAGCTGCGGGACCATTTTGCCGATGTCAACGGCGCCGCTACTGCTACGGAAGCAGGGGCGGCCGGGACGGGGGCGACTGCCGGAGGCGCGATTGCTGGCGCCGGAGCGGGTGCGGCAGGCTCGGCGGTGTGGGAAGCGCCGCGGTGCATGGGCGTGATCTATGTCCCTGGTGTCGGCTGGCGCGAGGTCGCGGGGAGCGAGAAGGTCGGGAACTACTTCTTCGCAATCAGGAAGGCACCTGCGTGAGGAGCGTGGTAGTCTTGTTTTTGTGGTGCGCGACGGTCCAAGGACTGATCGGTGCCATTGGACCTGAAAAGCAAGGCAATGACGCCGTGCTGTAACACATATGTACCAAATCAATAGAATATCGAGAGCCGCAGCGATGGTCGACTGTTGAGAAGAGTTTGCCCAACTAGGAGATGATGCGACTTTCCCGGGACGCGTGCGTTGGCGCGACCTGTTCCTATCATTGTTTCCGCAGTCCTGGGTGAGTGGTCATGATAGGTTCGCGTAAGGAAACGATCTCGTTCCAATGATGGCGCTCCCAAAACTCATGGTGCACGCAAGAGCCAAATTCAGCTTACACCTCGTTCTCTTAGGCTACTGCCTTGGAAATTCTATTTACCATGGATGCAGTGTCCATACAAGAACTCCAGTGGTCCTGCAAGCTTTCTCACGGCCTACACCACAAATGGGATCTGCACCAGCATATCAAGCAATGCCAGCACATAATAGATCCGCGCCACGTTCTTTTATCTGTACCTCTCCTCGTCGTGACACCTCTTCCTACAGTTCTGCATTATCATACTGTAATGATAAGGACAGGAAGGTTTAATTCGTGAAGTAGTCCGGTCGTTAATGGGCGGCTGCTTCTTTTCGCTAGTCCTGTCGTCTATCGGTAGCAGCAGCTGCTGCGGATAGTGTTGGGAAAGCTGTGTAGTTAAGTACCACGCTGCATGGGCGCCAACTTGTGTGTACTTGTGATATTTAGTAGTCTGACATGTCCACAAGGTCTTCGACAACATCGGTCGAGTCCGAGCGCCGCCAATTAGCCTTGCTCATGGCCGAGTCGTCCTTGTAGTCGTCGTTTCCATCATACGTGTGGGTCTTGGTGATGCCTGGCATGAGGGAGTCGAAATGGAGGTCCTCGTCGTGCGCCATGTAGGGGATGCGGCACATGGCCTTGCCGCCGCGGTGCCTGCACTCTGCATTCTGGCAGACGTGTCCGTTAACACAGTTTGTCACGCGGCAGGCGCTACGCTTCGGGCAGGGAAGGGACCGCGAGAGCCACTCCAGAGCAACGAGCACCTCGCTCGATACCGGGCTGTGATCGTAAGGGCACTGGGGCCGTCCACATTGCCCGGTGAGCTGCTTCATGTTGCAGAGCTTCTGGGTCTCGGACCGCGTCTTAAGCCTCGCTATGGCTTCCGGCGACGGCGCTTCCAAGTATGGGTCGAGCCGGCACCCGTCCCGGTTAATTGCGACATATCCGGTAGGGATATCGTTCTTTCGCGGCAACATGTCGAACTCGCAGTTTTCAGCGCTATAATCCTTCTTCGGGGTAGGAGCGTGGCCGTTGCGCGCTGTGGATGATGCGGTCGAGTAGATGTGCTTATGCTTACAAGTGTCGCCGAATTTGCACTTCCCTATGGAATTGAACGGGCAGATTTTCTGGTTCTCCTGCCCAGTCGAACTCGATTGCAAAGACTTTGAAGGAGACGAGGGTCTGATCGGAAGGCTTGGTGAATTCTTTGCGGGTGGCTGCCCTGGCACGGGCCTTGGCGTTAGCGCCGTTGCCGGCGCTGGCGTCGGGGTGGGATGATTGATATGGATTGGTGAGATGCGGAAGACGCCAGGCAGCTCCTCGATACCCATATCGAGCTTCTTAAACTCTTCGCAGAACCGAAGGCTGGGGGTTCGTACCAGGGTGAAACGATCCGCATGGCCACGGAACGGGGTGACATCCGCAATGTAGCCGATGTCATGGCAAGCGGCAAAGAAGATGTGCTTGCATTGGGCATTGTCAGCGTAGAGCCGCAGCATGGCCTTGAGCTTGAAATCGGCGGTCTCCTTAAGCTCGCCGGCATCGACAAAGTCGGTGAGACCATGGGATCGGTTGAAGCCCGCCACGAACCCCGCGAGCGATCGCTTCTCAGCGCCGCATTGACGCCCGTTCCGGGAAAGGAACTTTGACAGCCCAACTAGGTCAGCGTATACGCGGATTATGATCTCGCAGTTCTCGATTCCGCGGCGGCGCAGGCTGTTCTTGACGGCCTCGTTGAGGCGGACGGCGGCACGACTGCCTCCCTCCTCGCCAGCACGGACCAGGTCTTCGTCAAAAATGTAGCCATCGCCGTCGACGAGCACGAGGGCGAATGGATTACGTTCCTGTCCGCGTGCAAGCTGCTTGTAGCGCTCTCTGCCCTCGCGCTCCTCCTCGTAATCGCTCTTCAGACGCCGGTAGTCTTCGAGCAGGGACGAGTAGTCGTTGAGCAGCTGCGTCAGAGCGTCCGCCTTCCGGAAGGCCTCGAGCTTAGACGCCGCAGCGTCGATAGCTTGGTCGGTCAGCATGGTGAGTGGACACCTTGATACATTGGCGCGTGATTGCTGAGGCCGGAATCTTGACGTGAAGGTGGGCACGCGGTCGAGTCGATCCCGAGCCGAGACCTTGTACATTCAACTTGGAAGGCATGGAGGAGGTTGAAGTGAGACAGGCCCTTGTCGGCGGAACTGGAGCACACAATCACCGCCTAAACTGCCCGACTCCACAGCGCCCTTAAACGCTGGGGATCGTTTCCCCGCACGCTGAACAGCACCACGCAGTTTCTGGACTGACAACACGTTCAATCAAGAATACCACATTGAGCTGGACGAGGCCATTGATGAGACTTTCGCGGATGGTGGCCCAGAGGATAAGGATTGCCATCAACGACACAACACCAGACGATCGTGCTAATCACTTTGTGCTTTGCATCTCCAATCCCCATTGAAACCCCTTGCTCGCAGCGATACAATCTTCACTACACTCTCCTGACCAACGTGTGTTTCTTCCCGCCATCTTTGCTCTCTGCCCTTTGTTTTTCCGACCACCCGTCTAAGATACTGCCACTACTGCGATCAGGCGGGATTTGAAATGTGCGTACCAAACCCGCTGTACTCTGTGCCTGTGTATGCATCATACAGGTAAGGGTCAGAGTAGTCCATGGCAGAGTGGGTGCCATCATCGCCAGAAGAGAACTGAGTTGGCGGCCAGTCGTAACTCCCAGGTGCGAGCGGCTGGGGATTCTCTGGCGGCCACCATTCGCTCCAAGGGGGGAAGTGTGCTGACCGCAAGGCCGAGTTATTTTTTTGTCCATTGAGGTCTAGATCCAACCCCATGTCCTGTTCTTCGAGATGGTGACGATTGGCACATTCGCGGGGGAAGTGCGGCTGCGCGGACACACCTGCACTTTGATCGTTGACGGCCTGACTCTGGTTTGTCTGGAGACCTGCGTCGGCGACAGAAGGGCTAGTATCGTGGACTTGGGTGGAGGTTCTGGTGGAGGCTCCAGCGTGACTTTCGAGTTCGACCGTTGTGGCAATAGTGTTGTCAGAGCTTCCAGAGCACCCGTTTGAGCTCTCAGGCAACTGGTCCGATTCACCACCTGCACTGCTCAAACTACTTGCATCACTCGCTCCCGTCTCGCAACCTCCAAAGGTCATCTCGTGGATCGTTTCTGAGAGCATGGTTCTCCCGTTCCGAAAAAGTAGTGTCGAAAGTGTTTCCTCGTCGAGAGCACCGTCTGGCATTAAACTTTTCGGCCCGCCACTGTTGACGACGTGATTTCTGGCGATTCGAAGCCCGTGAGTATCCCAGTACCTCATCATCTCATCGTAGCACTCTGCCGTCACTCCCTTCTTGAACACGGATGCTGGACGAGGAACGTTCGGGAAGAGGATGTCCCAGACAGTGTACCACTGGTCCTCTATAGAATCCGAACGCTTAACTCTTTTACCAAGCTTTTTGAGCTGTTCTTCCGTGACGCCATCAGGCACCTCGAAATTCTTATCCGTGCAGTTCCGAGCCCTGATGTGTGTGTTGTATCGTTCAATGTCGCTTCCGAAGGTTTGCCCGCATGTTGGGCAGTATCTAGGTTGGAAATGCGACCTGCGAAGATGCAGTTTCACATCTTTGATCAGCGTGAGCTTAAGGGAGAGGCAACCTTCGTAAAGTCTCATATCGTGCCTGTAGTACGGGCAGATGAGCCATGGCTGTGGATTCGCAAGCTCCGAAGCGGCGTCGGATCCGCGCGGTCGTTTCTTGTCTCTGCCCTCGCCATCTTCATCCTCGCTGTGTTCGTAGCTGCCACCGCTCTCATTGCCTTGACCAACAACTCCACGCTCGTAGCTCCTCTTGGCTCCTTTGCCACTCCCCTCCCTGCACTTGGTGCCCGAGTACGCCACTGCTTGAGAAGACCCAGATGTGCTTCCTCCAGCATGTTTACCACCGCGCCGGCGCAGCCAGACTCTAAACTGCGAAATTCCTGTGACCAGCATTTGCGATGTCTCGTGGTCGAGTGAATGAATCTCATGAAAGCCCAAAGTCGCAGTCGTGTGCATGCGTGCAGTAATGTTGGCATCGATGGCAGACAGTCTGTGCTCCCACTCCAATCGAGCTCGAGCTTTGTCTTCCTTTACCCTCCTTTGTTCCTCTTCAGTCCTCCTCTTATCCTCTTGCACCCTCCTTACCACTTGCCTCGCCTCTTCAAGTATGGTCATGTAGCCATCGTCATCATCAGTTTTGATGCTTTCGCCTTCGCCCTCGATCTGCATGGTTGTCCGAATAGCCTTGACTAAGGCGTGGCTGTGGGAGGGTCTGGTGATACCCCTGCTGACATTGTCTTGCAGTGTAACATTCGAAGGTTCGAGCTCACTGGCGCCAGGCATGTAACGATGTTGATTCTTCTGGTGACCTTCGCTTCTTGTACCTGCGCGGTGAGCCGATTCGATGGTTTGAGTAGATGATTCGTCGGATGCACGTAGTTTGCCCTTTTGGGCTTTTGAGAGACGTGACGGGGCCAAGGCCGAAGGCGACTCCATTTCGTCGGGCATTGCACGGAGTATGAGCCGGCTGCGAAGTTGCAAACTGCTCGCTCTAGTGACGAAATGGATGGGAAGGCAGATAGACACCGGCGATGTGATCGGGGCCTTGCAGGGAATTGGTGTCGCCGAAGTGAAGGGAAAAGAGTGTGGAAAGAGAAAGCCTTCCAGAGCCCCCTCACTTTGGGGTCGAAGATGTCCAGATGCAGCGCACAAGTGTGCTCTAACAAAGCGTCTGATGTGCGCCATCCAGGCAGCGACTGTGCCGACAGCGGCAATGTGGCCAGCCCAGAGGCACTATAGCTGCTATGGGTTCGCACCAATTACGAGAGTCTCATTGATGCAGTGACAAGGATTATGTGCGCTGTAAGGCTCCCTGGAACCCTCCGGGAGCAGACCTCTTGGTACAATATGGTACAAGTGACAGGCCTGAATGGCCTTGGCCACTGCAGCATATCTGGGTGAGCTTTTGTACCCTGGTGTACATGTCAATCTAAATCTCCTGCACCAACTTTGTCGATGTTGGGACTTCTCGCACCCAACGGGAACAATAAGTAGATTATGGAGCGCACAATTGTGCGACAACAGCCACATACGCACGACTGGTCTCTTTCAAACTATGAGCTAGCTATGAGGCGTCTCGCCAGTTGTTGCTGTTCAAGCATGAGTTTCGAAACGATACTACGTGAGGAATGGTTTTGCTGTATATATGGTTGCGTCTCTTTCGCACCGGAGCCGACCGCCCCAGGACCAAAGGTTTCACAACAGAGAGTCTTATCTAACACCATAAATATTCACGACGTGCAAGATGAACGGCCAGAAGTATGTTCCCAAGAATTCATGTCCTGCTCCAAAGCTATCGAAACCAGGCTAAACAGAAAACAGGAGCCATCAGCATTCCACTAGCAAAAAGTACAACTCTTCCCAAAGGAAGAAAGCGAAGTCTGCCTCCAAAGCAAACGCATATCACCACGACAATGTCATCATGGACGCACAGTATAGGTTGGATCTCGGCATAAATCCTCATTCACACCATGCAGAAAGGGTACTAAAAGCGATAAAGGACTACGAGGGGTTGAGTGCTCCATATTAATCACGGACTCGAACTGAAGGCATATGCGAGAAAAGTCGGGATTGTCGTTCATGTTCCTGCTTTGCCTTTGCGAGAAACAGAGAGTGGTGTAAGCGAATGCATTGAATGAAGAAAATCCTCTTCACTGAAGCTATATCTGTGTATGCCGCAAGAACTCTTGAGATACTTTCTGGATTTGTCACGTATTGCTCAACAACGGCTCTTTGACATCGTTTCCCTTGTCACGTTCTTGATAATTCCACACAGGACACACAGGGCACATACGAGTGTGTCGGCCCGGATCATTGGGGTCTCTTCACGAATCATACTCTCAAATGCAGGTTGAAGCTGCACCCGCAGGCTCGGCGCCCTCGCGCATCTGTGCTCGGGTTGCGTGTGCTAGGCTAAGGACCGTCTGTTTTTCAGCTTCCAGGCCGTTGTCGTGCCATTGCAATGTCCGTGAGGATACCCCATAGTTCGGCTGGTGGCATCATGCTCCGCAGCTACGTTGCAAGCGTGCGCAGCTGACATAGCTTGCCTGTTGAGCTAGAGAGCCCCAGCCGTAGACGCTAGATAAACCCCCCGGGTCGTAGCGGGTTTCACATCTGCTCTAAGTAACACTATTACATTGACCGTGTGGATTTTCATTTGCTCAGCCGTATCCCACGACCTAGCAGGTCTGATTCCGTAACTTTTAGATTCTCATGTTTATTCTGGGCACTGATACTATCAGGATTATCAGCATGACTTGACCCTAAGGTAAACATGTGCATCATTAGAGTCTCTGATCCAATGAATTTTGGTCTGAGCTGCTCAGCAGCCAGTTCCGGAAGGACACTGCTGGAGGGATGAAGAGGAGCGTGGGAGTGCCTGGCTATACGGCCACCACACGGTGCATGACTGCCGATAACTTGCATTCTAGAGATATGCACCCTTCTTGCATTGTGCTTGTTTGTTCCAGTCATAATCAGCGAAGTATCAACTTGTCGCCGTGCAATCCACACCTCGCAGAGCCCGGCACAGAGGGCGCTCCATGCTTCAGACCCTTGCACACTCTGCATGGTTTCTTAATAGTCTCACTGAGGGGCATCAGGCTGCGATTCTCCCCTCATCGAATCTGCAACCTTGACCTTCCCAGCGAAATCACAACCAAAAAATGGTAGAACGTCAAGAACGATACGCTTATACACCTCTGAACCATGGCGAGATTCGCCTACTTTATTCGGCAACGGAGCCCAACACCGACGAAGTTACATGGACATTGCGTGCGGAGCGACTCCTTCGGCCCGAGGGCGAACCGCCGCTCATGTACGATGCCCTCTCCTACACGTGGGGAGACCTCGGCCAGACATATCCGCTCACGTGCGGCGGCAGGGAGCTTCAGATCCACAAGAACCTCAAGAGCGCACTGCCGTACCTCGCGAGGCGGGAGTCCTCGCTGCCGATCTGGATTGACGCAGTGTGCATCAACCAGGCCGACGACGCCGAGAAGGCCGTGCAGATCAGCATGATGCACCAGATCTACCGCCAAGCCGAGATGGTCTGGATATGGCTTGGGGCTTTGCAGATTGGTCCCGAGGTCCTCGCGTTGTTACAGAAGCTCATCGCGATTGGGCCGGAGCTGGCGAGCGTGTACAGACTCGGCAACACCTGCGACCCAATAGAGCTCGGCCTGCCGGCTGTCGACGCGCCGATCTGGCAGCAAGTAGCCGAAATTATCTGCAACAAGTGGTATGACAGATTGTGGATCGTGCAGGAAGCAGCACTCCCAAGGACGGTCAGATTCCTCTGCGGCGCCACGGCGATCCCTTGGGATACTCTAGAGCAAGTCACTGAAATGTACTTGGAGATCACGCACGGCCTGAAGGGCCCGGGGGGCGCTCGGCTTCCTCTCCGCAGGGGTGATCAACACACCGTCTTCCTCATCAGAAGAAGGGAACAGACGTCCTCTGAGCAGACCCGGGACTGGGCTGACCATCTTCTCTCTGTGCTGTGTCTGACTGCCGGGAAACACGCATGCTACGACCCGCGCGACTACGTGCTCGGCCTGATGGGCTTCATCGACGAGGTGCGGGCTAAAGAGCTAGCGATAGCAGAGTCGAGAACGTGGTCACTGGCAGAGCTCTACACACGATTCACAAGGGCGCTGCTCGTGAAAGCCGACCTGTCAGCTCGCCGGTGGTGGACAGTGATCCACGAGGCGTCGGCAACCAACAAGACAAGCGGGCTGCCAAGTTGGGTGCCAGACTATCACAACATGCACGACGAGAGCCACAAGGCGCCACTGGACCTGTCCGTGCAAGTCAGCGTCAAACGTCGAGACGGTCTGAAAGACAAGGCGAGCCGGGCCGCTGACGTAGCCAAGCAGTCCCCAGAAAACTATCGCATGCTCATCATGCGCGGCAAGGCCGTCGATACCATAGAGCGGATATTCGATGATATACCCGATCAACTTGTATGGCGCTATGGGTTCACGGATGTGTCAGCAGCTGAGGGCCTCGCAATACTCTGGAGGTTTGCAGATTGGGAACGAAAGGTGAGGATGGAACTGCTTGGGCCGGACCTCGACCTGGTTGAGTCCTGGCCAGATGACCCTTCGATGAGGCCCGTGATCGGGAAGGATGGCATCGCACTGGATGATTACTGGCGCACCCTCCACGGCAACTGCCTGGACAGAAGGGACCTGCGGGTTACGTACAGAGACCACTGCGCCGCACTGCTAGCCATACCTCGATGGCTAGAGCTGTTGGACCAGGAGGTCCAATGGGAAGAAGAGATGAAGTAAGTTGCTGCTTCCTTCCTCGCCCCCGAGCTATGTTTGAGCATGTATCACGCTTCCGAGCCCGAGTTCTGACCAAGGTCACCAATCAGGCTGAAGGGAGAGGATTCCTCTGGCCAAGAATTCCCCCTGAGCAACGAAGACCAGGCGACGATGGCCCTCAGCAAACCTGGCGGGCCTATACTCACCCTCATCTGCGCCGCCCACGATCATCTCTACAAGCGAAAACTGTTTAGCACCACCAGTGGACGAGTCGGCTTCGGCCCTGCCCGAATACAGCCTGGTGATGTGGTCTGTGTGCTCAATAATGCGTTCGTGCCGCACACAATACGCCGTCAAGACAAGCAGAATCCGAACGAGTATGAGCTTATTGGCGAGACTTATGTTCATGGGATGATGAATGGGGAGGTGGAGGATCTGAATGTTCCTGTTGAGGACTTTCATTTGGTCTGAACTGGCTGTATCAGCAAGTCCAGCAGTATTATAGCCTCTACTTACCTTGAAGTCGTGAACATCGCAGATTCAAGATCGTCGGCCCTTCCAATTTCGTCAGCATAGCCGCCCCATTGTCCGATACCATGAGCGATTGGACTTCAAAGCGACCTCGAAGAAGACAATGTGATTAAGGTCAAGTTCAAAAGTGGTTTATGTACGTGGTCTGCGCTATCAACGAGAAATTCTTCGTGGTGGTGTGTTCCTGTAGTCGTACGGCTCAGTTTTCTCTGAGTATATCTCGCAGTTGACTCAGAGCCTCTAGCACTGTCGCCTGTCGAATCTGGTCCCGATCGCCAGGGAAGTTGAACGGGCCTAGCGCCCAAGTCTTGTCCGGCGAGGCAATGCCAATGAACACTGTGCCCACCGCCTTTCCGTCCTGCAGATCTGGTCCCGCCACACCTGTTGTGCCTATACCCCAAGTCGTCGGCTTCTCGACATCGGTTGTGGCAATGTTGCGCGCGCCGACGGCCATCTGCCGGGCGACTTCCTCGTGGATCACGCCGTGCATGGCGATCAGATTGGCGTCGACTTTGAGCAGGTCTCGCTTGAGCTCAGTCGCATAGGAGACGACACCGCCGCGGAAGACGGAGCTCGCGCCGCCGACAGAGGTAAGCGCCGCCATGACGCCGCCTGCGGTGAGCGACTCAGCGACGGCGACGGTCTGGTTTGCCTGCTTGAGCAAGGTGATGATGTCGAAGACTACGTCGCGAAGGGTCTCGGAAGTTCTCTTGGTGTAACTCGTCATCATGGCCGTGGTCGAGTGACACGAGTGGTCGTCGTGTGAGTACAGCGGGTCTGGTATGTTGTGCGTGTTGCGTGACCAGCGGATCGGGGTTCTCGGGTTCTTGAGAGGCTTCACTGTGACTTGGGAAGACGCAGGGGAATGAGCCAGGCTCGGCCATTTGTGCCGTCATCCTTTTATCATGGCAGATGCCTGGCTCCGTTCCTGCGTCGAGTCCAAGACGCAGATCTGACGAGAGCCTGGTGTTGCCTGGTCTAGGACTCCCGGACCCACCTGCCTCGTCGTCGTAAAGCCGACCACTGGCATGACGATAGGCAGGAACAACCCAGCCCGCCCAGGCCGACTTGCAGGCACACGGGTGAGAGCCAGGCGACGTGGCAGGATGGCTACCAAGCTTGCCGCGGACCTGTGCCCGCTGCTCTCTGGTTGGTGCCTGACAATGTCCCGCTCAGCTATGGGCCATTGTGAATTTGAGTGTGTGTCACACACCTTCATGCATGTCCTGGCATGGCGTTCGCTATACTAGCCTGAGTCTGTCACGCCGATCTGGATCCTCAGTCGTTCACCGAAAGAGTGCCTGCGTTAGCGGACTTGAGGTGTGGTTCGTTGCGGGCGTCGCGGTATAGCGTCTTCGTCATTCTGACTCAGGACTGAACCATGCAGCGCTATACTCGGCTGCGGCGAGTGGGACTGTTGGGCACTGAAGAGATCCTTGAGGTGAGTAACGTAATTGATACAGCCCCTACAAGCTCATATGTTTTCTCAAAAGACTCATACCATATCCCCCGCCCTGGATCATGTTCGTCTGTTTCCTCTGGACTGCGTTGCGGTGACCATTGAAACGACTTCAGCACGTCCATGATTGTCCCTAGTATAGTCATGACCTTGCAAACTAGCGTACTCATTCCTTGGTTTGTCCTTGGACAGTTCACGGGTATATGCACAGATGATCGGGCAAGCAGAACAAGCCTGATGGCTTCAGGACTCAACTTGCCATCATGGACCGACTTGCACATACTCCAAGCACGTGCATGGGCTG
Organism: Microdochium bolleyi; assembly: GCA_001566295.1. Classification (NCBI taxonomy): domain Eukaryota; kingdom Fungi; phylum Ascomycota; class Sordariomycetes; order Xylariales; family Microdochiaceae; genus Microdochium; species Microdochium bolleyi. The sequence goes on from KQ964258.1 coordinate 477,987, forward strand.
TTGCCTCATGAGGCCGAAACGCAAACACGCTCCTGCCACGCCACTTTGACACGGCCTGTTTGCAAACTGCAACCACCAGACAGATGAATGCTCGACCGTCCACCGCTCGATCCGTGTCGCGGATTTCCTCTTCGGCCACTTCGCCGTCACTCATTTTCGGCCGTTCCGTGCAGACTACTCTGGCCACGCTGTAGAGCGATTCGTTCCGCACACCAGCCATGCCGCTGATCCGTGCGGCCGTCTGTGATCCAGAAGCAAAACAGGCCTGGGTCAGCAGCAGCCGCTATGCTGCCGACCTGTACGATGCCGGCGTCAAGCTGGGGTGCAAAGAAGACCTCATCGAAATCGAGAGACAGCTCCAAAGATGCTCCAAGATGAAGTGCATCACCCTCCCGCACGTCAATGGGAGCACAGCGAAGTACAGGAACCCGATATACCACGACAAGAAGTCAAAGTGGTAGGTGGGCTATCCCGCTCCCGCTCACTGGCAGAACGCGCTGCAGATATCACTCGCCCTCGAGAGCAAGGGCTCGAGTCTATCAGTCTTCCTTCACACGAAAATTCAGGTGATCAGCTGTTGACAACATGGTGAATCAACAGTAGGGAACCCTTCATCGACTTCAAAGTCTACTGGCAACTCGTCCATTGCCAGCCAAATGCCCGCCTCAAATGTATGGCTGCCAAACCATAGTCGGATGGTAGGATAAATCCAACTCGTCAGCCGACGTTCAGCCTGTTGGTAATGCCTGTGGGTTCTTTGCCTTTATCAGATCCATCTGGGAATTCAGCGGAGCTTGTCTTGTGTTCAAGTAGCGCCTGGTGGAATCTTTGACAGTCATCCCTCGGATCACGACAGCAGCTCCATTCAGCAAGATTGTGTGCTCCGGTCTTGGTGACTTCAGCACGACGGCTTCCGGGAAATGACTCAAGGAGAACATGGACTACATGGAGGAACTCGATGGTGATCCGGAGGGCCCCAGGGGAACGCTTGAGTGGGAGGTCAAAGGCCCATGCACGCACCACGCAATGGCTCACACGATGGCCAGTGTTGCCAAAACAATCCAGAAGAAACAAGTCGGAGCAAAATGCGGCCGTCACATCAAGCTCTTGGCCCAAGAGCCCGCCTATACACCAGCGATGGAGACGATGTTCAAGGAGATTGGCAAATTTGATATTGTGGGCAAGTACGGCGCAAGTGGTTTCGCAGAGCTGGATGACAACTGCATCGTGTTTGCACCGTTTGTCAATGCACCAGTAAAGCAGACTGTGGCAGATCTTGCCCGTCCTGCTGTCATCATTTGCAATCAGATCGAGGAGCCGATCTACCACGAGGCAAGGTAAGTACTATCGCTCCCCAATCCGGCTTCCGGGTTTAGACTAATTAACGACTCGCCTCAGAGCTCCACGGTCTTCGAATCCGGAATCACCTCGAACCCGACAGATGTGGCGGGACTACGATCAACAGCGATTTCCCATATCGGCAGATCTTGGCCCCTTGGCTGGCCACGTCTGCAACCTGTACATCTACAGTAGACGCACGTGATGTCCCATCAGCACTGGCTGCACAGCATTGGCATTTACTGCCTCGAGTTGCAAGATGCAGTCTCCTCATTGTAGAGAGATGTAAGAAACATTTCAATTGCTTCAGATTGTTCCATTTGCTTTGTGAGTAGCCGCAGTAGGCTCACGCTCTGCTCGAGGCGTGTTGAGGCTCGGAAGCTGGCTGTTCATTTTGGACTACCAATAGCCCGTGCGTCGATACTAAAAGTATGGCCATAATCAATAGAGTCGGACACTTCAGTAAACCTCCTCACTGAATCTGCAGTCGAGTGTGAGTGGAACGAGGCACCTGTGCGATGCCCACACGAATTGCCCGCGATGCGCCTTGCTGGCTGGCGAAGCTGGCACAGCCACGCCCCAGCTTGCCAAGCGAGTCACACAGTAGCCTGCCTGTGATTGGTGAGCCCCAAGACAATTCTCTTTGTCATAACCCTGCGCCGGAATTTCGTTTGACCTCAGGTCAAGTGCTTTGTCCACTTCCATGCTGCTCACTCCGCAAACAGGGAGCCCACGACAATGCCAGAGCAGTGGTTCAATCATGCCAGACTCAGCGACGCATAAGATTGAGCCTTGCTGCCTCAAAACGTCTTTTTGTTTCCAGGCTTTCACGCACGCTGCTCTCTTTTTTTTCCAGCTAGAAAAACAGCATCTGCGAAAGTGCCGTGCGACGATCGCTGTTGCGAATTTCGGCCTCACAAGTCCAAGGTATACTCGGAGGTTCCTCTCTGACCCAAATATTCGCAAGATTTAGCATAAAAGCTGGCGACAATGTCGAACAACTTACTGGAGCAAAACTGGAGAGTCATCCTCAACCCCTTAAGGACAGCTACGACGACACGGCAACAACCCCAACCTCTGCCGCCAGACTACACGATACCTGATCCAGCCGACATTCAAGTCATGGACGTCAGCAAGGCCGGCACGGTTTCCGCGTTCTGGTGGATCACGGCCAACGGCCAATTGCACGACGCCACTGCGGACGTCTATTCGTTCAACCTCATCGGCTGGGAGTCCAAAAGGTTCCTAGTTAAACACTTACACAACAGTACGAGCCTCTTTGGCGGCACGGAGGCGGACGACGTCACGGAGGAGTACGCTGTCCTGAATGGCGAAACACTGACAATTACGGACACGGACGTCCTTGGGCCGCACGACATCATGATCGCCTACGACACGGACCTGCTCGCGCAGGATGCACCCCTGCACCGGGCGATCAATACCGTGTTCAAGGAGTGCGGCGAGGATATTCGCTGGATTGCGGGCGACTCCGAGTGCGTCATCCGCCGTGTTGAGGTCAAGTGCGGTCCTGTTTCGGGCGCCAGGGACAGGTTTCCCGGTGAGCAAGACACTCAGATACACTCATGATTATGATGAGTATCATGCTGACAGCAAATTTCAGCTCACATCGGCTTTGCCTTCGGTCCCCGTGAGAGCATTACAAAGCTATTTGAAGCTACACACAGCGCAATGGCTCTGTTCAAGGCGCGTCCCGATCTGCGGTCGATCCAGAACACTGAGCACCTGGTCGCTAAGAACGGCTGGGCTCTTGGTCATATGCCCGAGATGTTCGCCGACCAAATACGAATGGGCACGAAGCCGGACCCTTTCCACCCTGCAATCATCGTCGCCATCCCGACCGAGAATGCCAACAAGGTCGCCCTGGTCAAGGAGTACTTCCACAGACGCCTGCCCATCAAGTCAGCGGTGTACTTCGAGATCGTCCCGTCTATCTCTGGCGTCGGCGAGCAGCCGTACGATGAGGCCGGACCCAGGGGGGCCTGGAACCGGATGCGCAACGCCATGTGCCACGTCGCATTTAGCCCGGAACTCAAAGAGCTGTGGAAGTCCCGCAAAGCGACCGAGGTGTACATCGCGACCATCGAGAACTTCATCCAGACCAAGGGCGTCGCCCGACCGGCGGACTTTGGCGTCGTTATTGTATCGAACCTCAAGAGGAAGACGTACTCGGGCTGCCTGACCGCAGGCGTCACCATCGCTCCAGAGTACGTCGCGGCCGCGAAGTACTACGGCGTCGACGGCGCGGGGGGTACTCACGGCAGGGTGACGGTGGGCACCGTCCTCGCCGCGCGGTTCCCGGGCCTAGACAAGGCCAACTGGCACGAGGTCGTGGCTGGTGTGTCGCGGTACGAGCTGCTGCGGAAGGCGATTAACTCTCTGCCTCTGCCTTGAGTACGAACACATCGAGAACAAATGGGTTTCTGGAAAGACCGAGAAAAGAAATCATAATACTTTTTGCTGCAGGGGATATGGCATTGTCCAACTAATCATGATTCTTTCGATGTTGTTGGTTTTAGCATGAGTGGCGAAAGCATGGCTGGTCATTGTTTTAGACACGGGCATTTGAGTCCATACTGGATATTTATGACTGGGAGGCGTTTTGATCTTTAGCGAAGAAAACATCATACAACTCTAATCTATGCCAACATTATGATGATGAATATCCAACACGCGCATGTAGCTTCAGACTGTGCTATTCACCTCCGTCTTGGCAGCTTCCTTGTTACGCTTGTACTTCTCCATGCGCGCGTTCATGGTTATCCATAGCTTCTTAGGCTTGTTGAATGCGAACAACATGTATATAGGCGCGAGGAGCGTGGCCGGGATCGCCACGGCCCAGTATATCCAGAACTTGTCGGACATGGCCCAGCCGGAGTCTTGGAACTCGAAGAAGCTCGTGCTGAAGATCGCCTGTGCAAGTACTGTCAGAGTCGCGGCGAGCAAGCAGGAGGGGCGGATCGCGACTTACCGAGACAAAGGTTGACGGCAGGAAGAACATGGACAAGACGGCAATGGACTTGACCACGGTGTTGTCGGACTGGGCGATTTGGTTGAAGGCCTGGGATGTAACAAGGTCAGCTTTCGGGACAAGAACTCAATATCTGGCAGTCTCCATGCAGAGTGCAAAGCTTTTGTCGGACTCACAAGCGTGATTTCCTTGTCGAGCCTCTTGTCGTTGGACACGGAGCGCAACTTCATCGACTTGACGGTCTCCAGCTGGAAGCGCCCATACTCTTGCGCCTGCATGGTGTACTCCGGGCCGAGATTCAGCCCGACGTCCTGGTGTAGCGACGACTGGTATTCCAGCAGCGAGCTGATGGTGTTTGTGGTGACCTCGAGCACCTCGGACACGTGTATCCCGTGCCGCCCGACCTCGTGCATGACCTCGAAGCGCTTCCCGACACTGGTATGACCTCTCGACTAGTGAAGAGTCTACGAATCAGCCCTGACTCTACATCGCGGATGAACGAGAAGCAGAACGGAAGGGTCTTCCTTGGCCGATTGAAGCCGATGGGGACGTGCAGGAACTGACCTGCTCGATATCGCGGACCCGGTCTCTGACCCGCCACACAGCAACGTCCGACAGCATGATGACTTTGTCCAGCAGGACCCCGTGTAGGGCCAGCGGATCCGCGAAGCTGGCTGCTTCTCCCGGCGGCCGGTCTTCCTTTCTCTCCTCCAGCAGCTCTCTGATACGCCTCGGCATCTCGTCAGGCGTGTCGACGCACAAGATGCGGAGCGTGCTACCATCATCCCCTGCGCTGTCACCCCCTTTCTTCCAGTTGCTGAAGAAGCCCATCTCGTGCCAGACGTAGTCTTTAGCTATATCCTTGACATACTCTGGATCTGCTGCTCGTGTGCCGCCACCGTCAACTTTGCGCAGCATCTTGATGAAGATGCGGAACCAGGTACCTGAACATTGGAAGTTTTGTGTTAGCTTAAAGACGTCTTGATACACATTGTAAATTTGGGTGTACGAACTGCATTCTCGCACCCCATTTTGCGTCTTGTTGGAGCCAACACCAGTAGGAGGCTCACGTCGAGTTCGAGCGCCGAAGTATCCGTTCAGCTCAACCAAGGGCTTCTTGGCAAGGAAGCGCGGCGCGCCAAATCCTGACACAAGATCTGGGCCCTGCTTGTTCAGCGTTGTGAATTGTTTGCGCGTCATGAAGCTGTGCAGTTTTTGGACATCGCCATAGTGTTAGGAAAGCCCACGGTATATAGTGTTCAAGACTCGACCATGGAGGGCCATATCTCACAGGAAGCAGATTTCCGGCAGGTTCTCTATCTGCAAGTAGATTAGCTAGAAACTCTCGGCATGCGGACACAGCTTGTTCATGTCTGGCGTACCTCTCCAGTGTCGAAATTGTGTTTTCTAGGCTCTAGCCATTCTGCTCTGCCACGATCTAGTGATTGAGGTTAGTATAGCAATGCTAATTGGACTGGTTACGTTGCTTACCATACTCTAGCACAATGACCTCGTGGCCGTCCTTGGGAGCGAAGGACTCCATGTTGATCACGACGGGTGCTGGTTCTTGCATGTGTACTTAGGACAAGAGGTATAATCCGTTTTGGGGATCTCACCGTGCTCGGGTAAGAAATGAGAGGGGTTGCTGCCCTTACGAATGATCCCTGCGGTGCTTTCAAGATGCGCAGATAGGAGTCAGTCAGCAGAGAAGAGTTTGTGAGAGAACAACAGCAAGCCAGGGGCACGAGCGGTGGGTGAGAGTCTGCGGTGCGCGTACACGGAGAAGCCATCCAGCACAGCCTCCACGGGATATACTCATGCAGCACTTTGACACAGCTTGAGGCCTTGTGGAGAGCCTCGACAGGCTTTGGAGGCCGCGCCACACGGGTGGCATACCCGCGGCTGAGGCCTGCATACGACCGATGCATGACCAGGGTGTCTGTCTGAAGCTGATTCGTTCACACGCGTGCACCGGAAGACATTGCCTTCACAAAACCCACGAGAGTGAGCTGCCATCAGGCAGACCATCGTGGCCATCACCGCAATAAGTCGAGCTATGGATCATGAGCCAATACAGGCAGGCACATTTGTGGAATCAGGCGAGCAGATGTCGCGTTGCTCAGCCCACCAAAACCGGCCTAGGCTCACGGGAACTGTTGTCCATGGCAGCGTTGTGAGGCCGCAAGCACCGTTTGCAAGTCTGATGACTTGTATCTCAGATGATCAATCAGTTTCACAATAAGGGCTTGATTAAACACGGTCGAGCATCCACCTCTGTCATGTTCGTGTGCACAATTGCTTGCATGGCGGCTGGAGCTTATGAGATAGAGTTGACCGCGGTACCCGCAAGCGCGAGATTGCTACCACTCTTGAAAGCGGAATATTTGATCGATGAAAAGCAGATGGGTATCATTGAAACTTGGCAGGGTTACTCGGGATCAGTCTTCTCAGGACGTCAATCTGTCGCGCTTGCGTCTTGTGCTGAAGTTCCGCAACTCGCCGGCTGTCTTGGCGTCGCGAACCATTGGAAAAGACGACAGTGAAGTCTGGTATGCGCTCACCAGGTGGCACAGTGCTTCTTGGGGTGAGTGTACAATACTGCCGAGCATCACATCAGTACATCACAGGCGAGGGCAGCTGGTCCGCGTCTGGGCCATCACAATACCACCGCAGGTCTGGGTAGTTGTCTCCGACATACCTTGCCTAGTCTCGCGCCTCTTCCGACTCGACAGCCAACACCAATAAATGACGACTCCCCTATTGTTGTTCCGCCAGACTCGACCACAGCCCCAACATCAACCGTGATGTAGTCACCCAGGACGACTCCGTCCCGGGAGTCGATTGGTGTTGTGTCTTCTGAGGGAGCACCCAGCAGAGTACGTTCGTGCACGATGCAGCGGCGCCCGATGGTGATACGGCCATTTGATGAGTCGAGCTTGGCACGAGGATGGACGACAGATTCGGAGCTGATGTTGATGGTGTGATGGCCCAGGAGGACTGCTGAATCGGCGATGATGAGGGACGAGGAGAAGTTGACAGGAGCTTTGGGGCCGGCAGGCGCTCGAGGGAGGACGGACTGTCGTTTACTACCCGAGGACGCCATGATGGCTTCCTTTTGGGGCGGAATGTCGCGGTGTTGAAGATCACCTGGGCAGTCTGCAGCCCGGAATTGTGGTCGGCTTTTTGGTTGCAAGTCGCTGTTATTCCGAAGTCAGGCCCACTGCAGCTCGAGCTCTGATGCGCAATGCCTTGGGAGTATGGGCCTGCCCTGAGTGCTTGTGATGGCCTGGAAGGTACAATGCAGCAACTGCGGGACCCCATCCAGCCAAAAGCCCCGTTTGTGCGATATTTGTGCATGAATCGATGACTTCATTGTGGCAAGGCGTAGCGCGAGCGGAAGCTATGGGCCAATGAGACTGCAGCGATTCCGCATCAAGCTGCTGCGTGGAGCCAAGTGCCTCATCATTTTGCTGGCTGCAAGACCACGGCACCTCCGCATCACACCGGGCCTCGACGCCGACCAGCACTTCCCTCCACAGTCCAATCGGGCAGCAAACAACCGCCACGATGTTGTCGAGGACATCTGCGCCGTCTGCCTCCGCGAAGGCCCTGTCGCGGGCCGCCGCCGTTTCGACAACCAGCTCATCCGCCCGCGGATTCGCGACTGTCCAAGATGGCGCCCCGAAGCGAGTCTACGGCGGTCTCCGTGACCAGGACCGCATCTTCCAGAACCTCTACGGCCGATACCCTCCCGACCTCAAGCACGCTAAGAAGATGGGCGACTGGCACAAGACCAAGGAGATCCTCCTGAAGGGCCACGACTGGATCATCAGCGAGGTCAAGGCTTCAGGCCTCCGAGGAAGAGGTGGAGCTGGTTTCCCCTCTGGTCTCAAGTGGTCGTTTATGAACTTCAAGGACTGGGACAAGGACAACAAGCCCCGTTATCTCGTCGTCAACGCCGATGAGGGCGAGCCTGGTACCTGCAAGGATCGCGAGATCATGCGCAAGGACCCGCACAAGCTCATCGAGGGATGTCTGGTTGCTGGCCGGGCCATGAACGCCACCGCTGCCTACATCTACATCCGCGGCGAGTTTGTCCATGAAGCTGCTGTCCTGCAGAACGCCATCAACGAGGCCTACGCCGACGGTCTGATCGGCAAGAACGCCTGCGGCTCCGGCTACGACTTCGACGTCTACATCCACCGTGGTATGGGTGCCTACGTTTGTGGTGAGGAGACCTCCCTGATCGAGTCGATCGAGGGCAAGCCTGGCAAGCCTCGTCTTAAGCCTCCGTTCCCCGCCGCCGTGGGTGTCTTCGGCTGCCCTTCCACAGTCGCCAACGTCGAGACCATCGCGGTGGCCCCCACTATCTGCAGAAGAGGTGGCAACTGGTTCGCTGGCTTCGGCCGCGAGCGCAACCAGGGCACCAAGCTCTTCTGTATCTCCGGAAACGTGAACAATCCCGCGACCGTGGAGGAGGAGATGAGTATTCCTCTGCGCGAGCTCATCGACAAGCACTGCGGTGGAGTCAAAGGCGGCTGGGATAACCTGCTTGCCATCATCCCCGGTGGCTCGTCAACACCCATCCTGCCGAAGTCTGTCTGCGACGACCAGCTGATGGATTTCGACGCTCTTAAGGACAGCCAGTCTGGCCTGGGTACGGCCGCCGTTATTGTCATGGACAAGAGCGCCGATGTTGTCCGCGCCATCTCGCGGTTAAGCCACTTCTACCGCCACGAGTCCTGTGGCCAGTGCACGCCTTGCCGTGAGGGAAGCAAGTGGACCGAGCAGATCATGCAGCGTTTCGAGAAGGGTCAGGGTCGTGAGCGTGAGATTGACATGCTCCAGGAGCTGACCAAGCAGGTCGAGGGTCACACCATTTGCGGTAAGTCGTTTATCTCGTGACCAAGTAGTGTACTTGTGAAGCTAATGAGAGTCGTAACAGCTCTTGGCGAGGCTTTCGCCTGGCCCATCCAGGGTCTCATCAGGCATTTCCGCCCCGAGCTCGAGGCGAGAATGCAGAAGTTCGCTGCTGAGAACGGTGGCAAGGAGGCGCTTGCTGGCGGCTGGCACCCTGAGTCAAGGGCCCAGGGCAAGCTTGTCTCTCCCGGCATGTAAAGTCGATTGCAGTGGACACAAGATTTATGCAGATGCGGATATCATTCACGTTGTCTGCAGTAATAATGCGGGAATGAGTATTATCTACGTTTCCTGTAGAGCCATAAATATCAGTCTTCTGGCTAGCGAAGAGCTTGAACACTTTGCCAAGACTACTGGTCCCCATTTGTACATAGTCAACAATCAGTTCTATCTGTTCTTCTTCGACAGAGTCATTTGACTGTGAGGAACTACACTGCCATTGACTAATTGATCACGCCACTGGGAGCTCATGTTTATCATACGGGCAGATCGTTGCACACAGGCAACTACGGAGCGGAGAACATAAGGACTCCATGATGACCCTCGGCCACAAAGCCGAAGGGAAAACTGGGGCCCGTCCGCCGTTCACCGCTTACTAGTGGCATGAACTTCGTCGTTGTGAACCCCTGATTCGGGCTTGGGGTTCTCAATCAACTTTGGAAGTCAGCCGAGTGAGCTCTTCCTGCCTACGTGAGACATTTTCCAAAGCACAAAATTCACTTCCCAATCTGGGCCAGTCAGAGCTACATTAGGCAGAGATGGCTCGTACTTTAGATCAATTCATTGCCTTCACGACCGATACCGGTATGTCACTTCTCCAACCGCTTCTGGGTTGACTCACAGCACCCAATTTACAATATGCCATGGGACTGTCAAACTGAAGATCTTTCCTTCAAATGCAGTTGGCATCGAGCGCATCCTGCGCCTTGTCCAGGCACTCGCGCAGGTCTTTGCAACATGCGCCCTGCCGTTTGAGCTGCTGCTCACGGCCATCGCGGCTCATACGGGCCGCAAGGCTTCCCCGGAGCTCACACTGGCTATCCTGATCGCGGTCAAGCAGCGCTTCAACCTGGCGCGGCGCTTCTTCAGGGTCTTCCGGTTCGTCGAATCCTTCCGGGCTGCTCAGAAACTGTACGCTCGGGCTTCCTCTACAGTGGGACAGCAGAAGCAGAAAGACAGCAGCACCGGCAACACCAATAACATTGGCGCCGACGTCTGGCTTGACATCTTCGGGCACACTTTCAACGGCATGTACCTGCTCCTCGAGGCCACCACCATTATCGACGTGCTGGACATTGACGGGCTGAGTGTCTGGGATGCACCGACGAGGGCGACCATTAGCGTTGAGGCGCAGCGCTTCTGGCTCTTCGCGCTGGTCTGCGGGATGCTGTCTGGGTTGTGGAAGATGTTCTGCATCATGGCGTACGCGCCCGTGCCGCAGCAGCAGGCCATCACAAACAACAAATCAGGTGCGGACGAGAAGAAGGAGAAAGAGGGAGAGCAGGACCCGGCGGCGTTGCTCAAGGAGGAACAGGCCCGTCTGCGCCAGGGCGTGCAGGACCGCGAGGCTCACAGGAGCGAGGAGCGGGCCAGGATCTACAAGCTGGGCCGTGGCGCAGTGGCCAACGCGTTCGACATTGCCATCCCTGGTGCTGTCGTCGGATGGCTTGATCTCAGCGAGGGCGCGGTCGGGTCGGCGATGGTGGTGAGCACCGTCCTCACGGGGCTTGCTGTGTGGGAAAGGTGTGGTGAGAAGGCTTGAGCTTGACCGTCCTTCGTGGTCTCTAGGCGTGGCCATGCATTGTAGATATGTGCAGGAGACATGGACTTAGGTGCGGGTGTAGCTCCCAAGCCATTGCATGCCCTCCAAGATTAGTAACAATATTGATGAAAGTGTTGTTTCTTGTGTGAAACCAGCTGCACGGAGCGATGCAAATATTGTATCGATAGTGTTTTACTCAAGTTATATGCACAGCTTACCTAGCTCGTAGAGCCATCCTCTGGACCTAGAGGACCGCTGTGTACGATCATGTCTGTATCGTTCATTCCGCCGGCATCCACGTTGAGTGCGACAAGCCTGAAAGAGGTCAAAGTGGACCTTGAAAGTGTACCCCCGGTTTGGCGGGCGGTCACCCGGCCTGGCAGATCCCTGCCCGACTAGCGTCAGGCATGGCAGAAAAAAAGTCCCTTATCGCAGCCCGCATTTTTTTCTCGATTGGCCAGCGCGCGATCGCATTTCCAGCCTCTCGACGATCTCCTTCAGGAAACCCACTTGCGACTTCCATTTGTCTTGGAGCTTTTCTCTCGAAGCGCAGAGCCAATGCCCCAGAAGACGTCGAAGACAGACACGACCTCACAGGGACCGCCCTCCTGGCTCTTCTCGAACAACTCCTCAGCCACCACCACCGAGGCCCAACCGAAAAGACCCGAAGCCGACACAATGGCCAAGACGAAGAAGGAGGTCAAGGCCGAGCCTGTCGAGGCTGCCGCCACCTCTGCAGCTGTCCAGGAACCTCCCAGTCAGCTCATGAATCTCGTCGAGGGTTTCCTGTCCGACCAAGGCTTCGACAAGGCCCACAAGGAGTTCCAGAAGCACCGGGCGAAGAAGGGATGGACCGCTGGTGAGGAAGGCACCGCTGCCGGCCAGTCCCTCGTCAGCGTGTACCAGACGTGGGAGACCGTCTCTAGCAAGGACACCACACCCGCCGCCACCACCAAAAAGGAGGATGACAGCAGCAGCGACTCGAGCAGCGACAGCGATTCGAGCAGCAGTGACGATAGCAGCAGTGATGACAGCGACAGCGACAGCGATGATGTCTCGATGGCCGATGCGCCCGGCGGTGACAGCGACTCGGATTCTTCCTCTTCCTCTAGCAGCAGCTCCTCTTCCTCGAGTTCTGACGACAGCAGCGACGACAGCGACAGTGACGACGAGGCGGCTACCAAGACGCCCAAGGCTGCTGCTGCCAAGGCCGGCCCTTCAAGTGCTTTGAAGCGTAAGGCCGAGTCCGACAGCGACAGCTCCTCGGACTCTTCCGACTCCGAGCCTGAGACCGAGAAGCCCAAGTCCAAGAAGGCCAAGACAAAGGCTGCGGCCAAGGAGGACAGCTCCGATTCCGACTCTTCCTCGTCATCTTCGTCCTCTTCCGACAGCAGCTCAGACTCCGACTCTGACTCTGACTCCGAGTCTGAATCTGCCAAGGTCGCCGAGACCGCAGCCAAGGTCCCCCTCCCCGAGTCCGACTCCGACTCCTCTTCGTCCAGCGACTCCGAAGACGAGAAGACACCCGCCAAGAAGGACAAGAAGAGCAGCAAGAAGATCACCGCGGATGGAGGCTCAGACACATCCGCCACGCTCGACAAGACTTCCCCCGCCTTCGAAGCTGCCACGCTCGCGGACCCTCCGTTGCCGCCGAACCCCAGCCTGAACAACAGGAAGGGTAACGGCGCCAAGAAGCAGAACGAGCCCTTCTCGCGCATCAAGAAGGACACGTACGTCGACCCGCGGCTCAGCTCCAACGCGTATGTCTCGCACGAATACGGCGACCGCGCGCACGCGGACCTGATTGTCACCAAGGGCAAGGGGTTCACCAAGGAGAAGAACAAGAAGAAGCGTGGCGCGTACCGGGGCGGCGCACTGGACGTCAACAAGTCCAACAGCATCAAGTTTGAGGATTAAGCGACACTTGAGAGCCGCAGCCCTGTGCTGCCCTGCCTGCGGAGTTTATTCTTGAATGTTTTCTGCTCTCTATCCCTGCAATGTCCTGCTGTTTCTAATCATGTGGCGTTGCGTTCGTCCTCCGAGTTGTCTTTTGTTTAATCGGCAGAAGTAGGATAGACCAAACATAAAGAGTCCCATTATTATTTTCACCTTGAGTTCACTTTTGGCGTGCGCCCCAGTTCCGCTCGATGTCCGACTGTCTCAGCTTCGAGCTAGACAATTGTCAACTAGATGGTGCATACAGGTATAAACGCCATGCACGCTGACAATGACGAGGGCCACAGTATACTTAAGCGCTGGCATAACTGCAGATCGGCCAAACTTTAACGAAGCCTACCGGGGGTTTATCCGAGACCCTGAGACTGGTTGCCAACTTGACAAACAAGTTTAGACGCGCGCCAAAGCAGAAGTTGGTTGTGTGCTACTACTTCCCTGACACTTGATGCCCGCGTCGCAGGCTAGCAGTCTCTCTTGGCTGCCCAGGCCGTTCTGCCCCGAACTCGCCGTTCACTGGCAAGCCGATTCAAAGACTCACATGTCCGTGTCACAGCAGCAAAGTTGCGTTCCATCCGCCAGCTTTGCGCCCAGGCGATGATACCTTTGAGATAAGTACATTTGTGTTTTGCCCTGATTGTCGGTTCACGGAGGTTGCGTGTTCCCAGCCCTGTTGGCGCCGGGCGAGCAAGGTACCCCCCGTCCACAAATTAAGCGCTGGAAGTGTGGAGGCCGAGTGCCAAAGACACCCTGGGGCAGGGATGCTCCAAGAACCTTAGGCTAAGGTACGGATTGCCGATCCCAAGTGTGCCTTCCAGTCAGCCTGTCCGGGGCGAAAAAAGTGCATATGCTTCGCCGGGCTGGGCAGGTGCCCGAAAACCGACCAGACTGCGATCAAACGGGGGGATCTGTGTTTTGGGCAGGCTTGCTAGGCTTGTACCGGTCATGAGAGGCAGGCAGCAATGGCAGTGTCGAAGTGGGTGACACGATTGCCATCTGTGCCTTGCTTGTCGATGTGTGAGGTGACACGTGCGGCCCTGGCAGGCACAATGGATTTGTTGGAGGCCGCATGCGTCATGTGGGGGTTCCAAGCAGCTCCCGTGCCTCTTGGGCTGATCCAGATGCCAGCAACCTTGGAGGCTTGGGAACGTGGCAGGCCAGCTTGAGTCAGATGCTCCCGACGGGGAGGTCTCCGAGAGCATGTGCTCGCGTGCAGTCAGACCGCTCAAGCGTCGGGGAGCTTCCAGGTCTCCTGGCGGTGGTGGCGCTCAGCATCCTGATTCCTGCCGCTCAACGCCTGCACCCCTGTTGCCTGTTGGCTGACCTGCCCGGCCTGCCCTGGCCCTTGGACATGGGACTTTGCTGGTCCCCAAAGAGTCCTGCATCATGCCATGCGGGTGTTTATTTGTACGACATGTCCGCCCGCAGTGGGCAATCGGGGAGGTCTGCCATCTCACATACAAGTCACATATATACGAGCGTCAGCATCTCAACGTGATTACACCTGTCGGCATAGACTCAGCTGACGCCGCCTGACGACTCGTTTGCGCTTCGCGACACATTAGCCGCGACTAGATAGTTCGCAGACTGCATTCAGCTCCGAACGCTTGGTAGCCGCGCCATCACGCGGAGCAAAACAGTCTTGCGCTACCAGGCTTCATCGCCCCAAACCGGTCCCTTGGCGGGCTATGCGAACGCTCTTCTCCGCTTGCTTCCGGCACCGTCGCTACTCCAGCCTCTCCACACGAGGACCCTCCGCCGCACAGCCAACGACTGGCATGGGGGCCTCGTGCAGTACAAATCCGGACGATGAGCCCGCCAAAGGCGACAAAACCGCCCCAGGACACCACGCTTCCAGTTTGACCCGGACTCTCAAGCACATCACCAAGATGGGTGCCCGGAACCCCTCCGCAGAGAACCGACCCCGTCATGGCACGCACGACCCGTGGGGCGTGGTTCTCAGTGCTCCGCAGGCGACTGGCCCGGAGAAGGAGGCCAACCGCAGGCTCCAAAACGCCAGGAGGAATGATGTTGTCAACATCTTCGAAAGGGCGAAGCCGCTCGTCGGCTACCAGAACCAGCTCCACCACCGCAAGCCAGACGACCACTTCCTCGTCAACGTGGATCTCATCAATGGATCGGAAGGCACATACCGGAGAGACTCCCGGGGCGACTCGGGAACAAGATCTCAAGTGCTCCGGATCGCCGAGAGGATGCCCAAGGGAGGTCATCTCCACGTGCACTTTAACGCGACCTTGGATCCACACTTCCTCCTCTCGCACGCTGAGCACGAACCGCTCATGACTATCAGTACCGACAGGGCTCTCGTTGACCAGATGAGTTTCGACGTCTGCGAGGTTCAGTTCCTTCTGATTCCTCCCAATCGTGAGCCGTCGTTCAGCATCTTCGACCCAGTACGGTATCCCTTCTCAACAGCGGAGAAGGAGATCTTGGCGGATCCCGCGCGCAGACGCGAACACGAGAGCATCAGGAATCGGAGGAAGATGCCATATCAGAGATTCCGAGAAGAATGGGACGCTGTACGGAGCTGCTTCAACAAAGTCACTGGCGAGTTCACAAAATCGCCTGCACTCAGGGCCATCGAGGAAGCGAGTGGCTACTCGCGAACTGATGCACAATGGGGAGCTCTACAGTCCCTCTTCACAATGCACTGGAGGGATTGGTTGACGCATAAGCTAGTGTTCCACGCTGAGGAGGTGCACAACTGTTATCAAGACCAGGCTGGGTAAGTCATTGTCTGCAATGTAATGTCTGCCGGAAGCGCTGATCGTACTAATCGGGATTCTTGCTTCAGTGCCTGGGCCAAGTTCAATGGTCGGACCAGGATGATGAAGGGCCTGTTTAATTACGAGTCAGCCTACAGAGCCTACACCCGGAGATGCCTGGAGCAATTTGCTATCGAGAATGTGCAGTACGCCGAGATTCGCCCGAACTTCATGCGGAACAATCAGATCTTCAGAGTTCTCGAGGACGGCAAGACCCTGACGACGTTGTCGAATGAAGACACGATGAGAATCATCGTCGAAGAGTACGAGGCCTTCAAGCAAGAACTGGACGCCGAAAGGAAGCAAGGCAGCACAGATCAATACTTTGGCGGCCTCAAAGTCATCTACTGCACCCCGCGCTCTTTCTCGAGACTTCAGATCGAGGAGGCGCTCGAGGAGTGTTTCGATTTCAAGCAGAGGTGGCCCAAGTACATTGCTGGCTTCGATCTCGTGGGGGAGGAGTCCCAGGGGCAACCGCTGTCATACTTCAAAGCTCAACTGGATGCATTCCAAGTCAAATGCAAGCACAACGGTGTGCATATTCCATTCCTGCTGCACTGCGGCGAGACCGACGACGACCCGGACAACAACTTGGAGACGGCTCTTACACTGAAGAACACAGAGCGAATTGGGCATGGCTTTGCGCTGCTGTCGAAACCACAGCTCAGGGATGAGTTTCTCCAGAAGCGGATATGCATCGAGAGCTGCCCTATTTCGAACGAGATCCTTGGCCTCAGCTCTCATCCGTCCAAACATGCTATTTATGGACTCCTGTCTTCTGGCTATCACTGCACTCTCAACAGCGACAACGCGACTTTGTTCAGGTAAGTCCTGTCCTTACGTCAGAGATGCGGGGTGCTTGGTGGCCGCTAACCAGAGTCCCATCAGATCTACGTTGTCGCACGACTTCTACCAATTCCTCACAGGCAGAGGACGTGGCGAGCAGGCCATGACGCTGCACGCCTGCAAGAAGCTCATCGAGTGGAGCATCGAGCATGCATGCCTGGATGCCGAGGAACGGCACGAGATTCACTCTGAATGGGCGAAGCGGTGGGAGGATTTCATCTCGTGGATTAATGAGAGCGAAGAGTTCGCCGTCGGTGCCGAGACACAAGAGGAGAGAGACAAGAAGGCCGAGCTAAGGCGACTCGAGCAAGTTGATGAAGACCTGAGGGCAGCCCGTCAGGCGCCCAAATTCTGATGAGGGAGCGCCCTTTACTCCATCACGACATTATGACATTGCGATTCACGGCTTTGCGGTTTTTCGACTACAGCACTGGCGTTAGGAGATCGGGATTCGTTGTGTTTGGGACTCGATGGCTTTGGGGCGATGGTGGCGTTGATCAGATACATCGAGCTCACGCTCCATACATGGGATGAAAGCAAGGAGAAGACGATTACATAACCACAATGTGTATGAACAGTGCAACGGTCTTTTCTGCAACCTGGACTTGAGCATCCCTGCTAGCATGCTGCACGTCGCTTTGCGGCTGAGGTCTGGGACCCCGTTTTGTTGCGATCTTGCACACCAACATTTCGTTTCAGGACATGCACACGCTGCGGCAAGGTCGATTGGCCGATACTGCGTACTCGTGCTCAGTGTTGCTGTTGGTAGGCATCCGTGTGAAAAGACTAGAGCAACAAGGACAAGCGCGCGCCTCGAGGTCGCGCACCATGCAGCCGTTGTGGAGTGGATAGGGAGCCAGATGTTGGACAGACCTGAGCCAACATGCATACAGGACAGTATGGACGGTCCGCCCATCGTCTTGATGGCTCGCAACAGCCTCCACATGCAATGACTGACGGTGGTGGTTGGGCGGGAAGGGGCCCACCGCCCAGGCCAGAGTCTGCCAGGCTGGGGTGGCACCGTGACACTCAGCTCTAATAGCGGGCCGCGGGTACGCGTCCCCTGACCGATCGCATCCAGTGGGATCCATGGGGCTAAGCCCCCTCGGCGTCCAGTGTGGCAGCCCTGGGCCCTGAACCCCGGGGCGGCCCTTCCCAGACAAAGCTATTATCCGGGGCGTGCCATGCTTGACATTGTTTCGCGCCCTGCTAGCCAGAGCCTTGCCAACCCGACGCCAGACCCGAGCGGCCTTCCTCAAGATTCCTGCTGCTCCTCAGCCTCTACTTTACCTCGAGCCACGACATCGCAAGCTCTTGTTGCGTTTTCCTCTCCTGTCCCAAGACATCCAGCGTCTCTGCAGCATCTCCCCAATCCTCGGCAGCCCCCGCAACCCCTAAATTCCTCGAGGACAAGCTCTCTAGCTCCAACTTGTTGCTTCACCCCCAGCCTCGGAAGCTCGCTCTCTACGGCCTTCGACACGACCTCGGCGGATCCTCACAACCTCCAGACAACCTCGAACTAGCTCGAACACCGCCTGCACCGCCTGCGGCACCACTCACGGTCAAAAGCACGCCACAATGGCCGACAAGTCGGGCCTCGAGGGCAAGACGGGTGCCAACCTGTGGTTCTCCTCCGACGGCGGACCCATGGGCTGGCGTCTGGACGTCATTACTCTTCTCGCCGTCATTGGCGAGTCCTCGATCGCCGACCACTCCCAGACCATCACCGCCAGCGCCCTGTGCCTGCTGCCACGCATCATCCCGGCCCCGCAGGCCCTTCTCAAGCCCTCGCGACCCGTCCGGCTCCCCGAGGTCAAGGCCAAGATGACGGGCGTCTTCAGCGGCGTCGTCCTCGACAGCGTCGGCTTCTTCGCCAACATCATACACCCCCTCGACGAGTACCCGGCGTTCGCCTTCCAGGTCCTCGAGATCACACACGCCGACCGCAACGTGGCAGGCGATATCGAGCTGGGACAGAAGGTCACAGATTCGCGACCACTGCTGCACAGGTTGCGCACGGGGCGGACGGCAACGAACCTCTCGCAGTCTGCAAAATCTGGGCGGATACCGGGACCCCCGGCAGAAAACGAGCTGCATCCAGACGACGCCCAGCCCCGGACGAGTGCTGTCAGTGGCAGGAGTCGCCGCAGTGGGCAAGATCCTCAGCCTGGCATCAAGCGAAGGCACACCGTCAAGGACAGGGTGCAAGATTTTGTCGCGAACCCAACACTGGCAAACACGAAGGAGCGGCCGGCAATCCCGGCCACGCTGTACTCGCCGGTGCACATTCTGGCAGTGTTCTCAGCACTGCTGACCTTTGGCATTGTGGGCGTGGCTATATGGGACGAGGATGCCACGGCCATCGTGGCTGTGACGCTCATCGCCCTCCAGAGCGCGGTCGTCGGGCTGGCTTCATGGTGGAGGCCGGTGCTTATGAAGCGCAGCCACACCAACAAAGTCCCGGACGGCGACGTTGTCATCCGGACGCGCGAGGGTGCCTTCCTGGTGATCAAGTGCACCGAGGAGGTGGCCCGCGAGCTCTACTACGGCACCGAGGAGTGTGACTACCACGTGGGGCCAACATCCTACCGCGCGCTCATGGCCGCGGGCACGTTCCTGCTGATGGTGACGGTCGTGCTCCTCGGCAATTGCAAGTGGTGGAGCCAGGTCGGCGTCGCGGCCAGCTACATCCTGCTGAACATGCTGTACTGGCTGCTGGGCATGCTACCGAAGCGGTACTTCTGGGACCTGAGCCGGTATGTGGTCGACGACATCACTCCGGAGTACGCGCTCAACGCGCACGAGGAGACGAACCCGGCGGACCAGCGCGAGGGCGTCAAGAGCTTCACGCGGACGCTGTGGTGGGCGATCCGGGAGACGAAGCGGACGGCATGGGTGGAGAAGAACGGGGCGGCGCCCGTCACGCCCCAGTGGCGCGAGTGGCTCGCCGAGGCGGAGCGGGCGGCCAAGAACAACGAGATCGACTGGCCGGCGGTCGCGCGCAAGGACGAGATCATGAAAAAGAGCCAGGACGAGGATGCGTTGGTGCCCCGCAGCCCCGTGGCCGTTTCCGCCGCCGCCACTACCAAAACCACCACCACCGCCACAAGTCCCGTTGCCAAGATCGTCGTCGAGATTCCCCGACGCGACTATGATGAGGCAGAGCAGCGGGCGCCGGCGGCCGAGGTGCAGCCCTCGGCGCAGGATCCGCCTTCGTCTGCGTTCTGAGCCGTGGGAGGTGAGAGGTTCTAGTGGTCATGGTCGAGTGCGTATATTCTGGAAGCGTTCGAGCGATCATGCTGTGTTCGAGATTGTGGTATTTCTTGGGGACGGCCGGGCTCGAGGAGGAGGAGGAGGGAGGGCTCTCTCGGCCGGTGACATGATTAACGACTCTTCTTTCTGTGCATCTTGTTATTAGAGAGCTTTATGGATATAGCATTGGATGGCGGGCGTGTTACTTGTTCTGGGTTCTTGGGAAATAATGGTCAGAATCACTTCGAAACCCATCTAAAGGAGGCCCCGACTGCATCAATCTGACTTGGATCCGCATATCCCGTACACAAGCGTGACAAGACCACGAACGATCGACAAGGATAGCGACAGTGCTTGTTCAGTGGAGAAGCCAGTTGCATCGCGGGCAGACAGTGGCAGACTAAATGTGACAAGACTGCCGAGCTGTGAGGTGGGATCGGCCGTGGAGCTCCACGAGGGGTGTTCCGATGTGGTTGCCCCGATCCGTGCCCAGCAATCGGAGATCCGCCTCGCTGATTGGCTTGACAACCCAGGTGCCGGCCTAGTGCCAGATCCAGATCTCCTGGGGAGTCCATGACGTCGACGCCGGGTTAAGCTCAGCTCAAGTGTAGCCATCATTCTTTCGTCGATGAGCAGTTGACCGATGCCCATCTCTGTCGCAATTGGCGGTGGGATTGTCTTGATTTAAGGGCTAGCAGGTCAGTGTGTTCCCAGGGTTTGCGAACTACTCTGGCTCCGGTTGTTCTTTCCTCGTGAGCTTCTGCCGTGCCTGCCAGGAGAGAAAACATCTGCGTCCAGTTCTTACAACTCATGCCAGACACACGATACGACCGCGACATCGAGCGCAACGCTCTCAACCCTGCGATGGAGAACAATGGCACCAAGGCCCGCAATGGGCGCAAGAAGGTGCTCGTCGTCGGTGCCGGCGCGGCTGGGTACGTCCTCTCCCGCCCTGCCCTTCACTTCCAGGCATGGCCGACTGCTAATCGGTGCACAGCATGTCCACGGCGCACCACCTCTCACAGCACCGCGACAAGTTCGACGTGACCGTCATCGACGCCGTCGACTACTGCGGCGGCCAGGCCTTCTCGATCCCGCTAGATAAGGACAAGCACGGCGCCTCGTGGTGCAACCAGGGCGTCCAGGGCGGCTCCTACATCTTCCACCACACCCTCACCATGTTCCAGCGCCAGGGCTTCCACGCAGACCCCGTCAATCTGCACGTCTCGTTCGGCAAGGACGACACTTTCTGGACAAACGTCTTCCCCACCCAGCTGCTCGCCAGGCACCAGAAGGAGGTCGGCCGCCTCGTCCGCATGCTCAAAGTGCTGCGCTGGTTCGAGGTCTTCTTCGCGCTGATCCCCCTGCGGCTCGTGTTCAAGATGTTCTTGTTCAGCGAGGAGTTCATCAACACCGTCGCCTTGCCAATGACGGCGCTCTTCCTCGGCACGGGCAACGCCACGCCAGAGGTGCCCACCATCATGTTCGAGCGGCTGTGCACCTCGCCAACGTACGGCATGTGGTTTCCAGCCTCGAAGGACACCGTCGTCGAGAACCAGCCCCCCATGGTCGTGTTCCCCAACTTCTCCGAGTTTTACGACACGTGGCGCAAGGACCTCATCTCTCAGGGCGTCACCGTCCGCTTGTCCACTGAGCTCACCGAGATCGTGCACCGCAGCAAGGACAAGGGCGTTGTCGTCCGCCTCAAGGCTCGCACCCCAGCGCCTGACGGGCATAACCCCAACGAAACTCACGACCCGTCCGAGCCCGTGGAGGAGCACTTCGACGAGATCGTCCTGTGCTGCCTTGCCGACACCGCCAAACGCGTCCTCGGTCGCACGGCGACTTGGAAGGAGAAGCGCGTGCTCGGCTCCGCCAAGTTCAGCGACGACATCACCATTACGCACAGCGACGCAGACTACATGAAGAAGCACTACGAGAACTTCTACCGCGAGGATCTTGCCAACACGGCGCGCATCAACGGCCACGACCACTCCCACCGGCTCAACTCCGCCGTTAACAGCTTCCGCCCCATGTACTACATCAAGATGTACGAGAAAGACCAGAGCAAGCTCGAAATGTGCTTCGACACCACAAACTACCAGGCCCAATTCCCCGAGAGGGTGCCATTTGAGCAGCACGTCTTCCAGACCATCTATCTCAACAAGGACCGCGACCGGCACCTGTGGACGGACAACGAGATCGACGAGAGCAAGGTCATCCGCAAGGACTGGTGGCACCAGCTGTGCCACAGCTACACGCACTACATGTTTGTCGTGCCGTGGATGATGTTCCTCCAGGCCAAGAACAGTACGCGTTTCGCGGGGTCGTGGACTCTCGTCAACGCCCACGAGGTCGCTATCATGAGCGGCATCGCAGCTGCCGTGGACCTCGGCGCCGAGTACCCGGAGGACCTCGAGCACGACAAGTTCGCGTTCTTATGCTTCAGACTTTACTACCTGCTCGCGTACGGCAAGTGGTATAGCAGGCGGCACACCAAGGGCGGGAAAAAGCAGGCCGGACAAGCGAGCAGCAGTGAGGCAGCCCGGGAGGGTGCGAGCTGGGCGTCGGGCGTGTATGGCAGCGTGTACAAGGGTCCCGGCGTGGGCTCACAGGAGAGGCAGACCTGGAGGGAGGAGATGAAGAAAGGGAGCAGCACAGGAAATCTGGCGGAGGGGAATGCGCCCGGGCGGAGCCAGCCTTAAGTCGATAATGGCAAGTGAGTCGGAGGACAAATCGGTGCGGGACGACGTGGAGGAATGAAAGTTGTGATTGGTATCACTTTGTTAGAGTGAAACTATCGCGGTTAGGGTTCAATTTTTCATGTTTGCGGTGGTCAAGAGACGTTAGCGATGAAAGGATATATTGTTGTCATAATGCTTCACCGAAATAGAAACCTGGCATGGCAGTACATGTGTGGCTTCGTGTGAACTCTTCGGTGTCGGCGCTCTAATCCTTTGACTGGGGAACACCCCGGCCGGTAACTCTGCACACAATAGTGTCGAAGAAAGTCACCGCGGCGGTATACTATTGTCCTTCCGCCCACACTCCCTTTTCTCTCATATGCTCCTGCCAGTATTTTACCTCACCTTGCGTTTGTTCGTCTTCGTGTTCTCCCTTCCAGCCCGGGCCCCTTTCTCTTTCTTCTTTCTCTGCCTCTTTGCGTGCAACGTTTCGTCCGAGGAGTCGGTCTTGTCTCGCGGGGCGCTTGGTGCTGACGGTGCCGCTGCGGTTGGACCCGTGACTGTGCCCAGACCTTCGGTATCCTCGTCCCAGTCGCGATCGCGCAGGGCGTCCAGGGCGGCGGCGAGGTCTCTTTCGACGTCGATGTCGACTCCTCCGATAGTCGCCTGGGTAGACTGTATGAGAGATACTCGCGCCAGTAGGTGGCTACTTGCTTCGGGAGGGCGCCGGGCCTCTGGGTATTGTACCCTACGGTGTCAGCGCTGTAGTGGCAGGAAGCTGCCCAAGGCGATTGGAGAGTCATGGAAGCGGCCAGTCTTTTCTCTTCCTCGGGTATCTCAGCTGGGAGAAAGGCCCAGGTTCTTCAAGAGGAACCACACAAGACTTACCTGGAGTTGTCTCGTTGTAGCACTCGCCCAGCAGCTCAGATTCCTTCAAAGTCTTCTTGACTACTGCCGGGCATTTCTCGCGGCCGCACATGAGATACTGGCTGCCCTCGGCGAGGGTCTGGACCCGGACGCACGACTGCTTGCATGGCCCGCTCGGGTGCTTTGTGATCCCATCGGCCAGACACTGGGAGCACTCCCACGGCCCGTCTTCCGCGCCCCAGTCGATGACGACTCCCTCCGAGGGCTTGTTGCCGTCCATGGGCGGGCTCTGCGATCGCTGCCGGGGAGGGTAGGAGTAGTCTATCACGCCGCACGGCCTGGTCCAGAGAGCGGTGATGGGGTCGGTCGGTGCGGCCGGGCAGTGGTCCCACCGGACGCCGATGTGGCCGCAGCCGTGGTTCTTCAGGCGGCCGTAGCACATGCTAGATGTAGGCGCCGGCAGAGTTTTCGGCGAGGTGTGCTGTTCCAGAGTGGTGTTTTACGCGTTGGTGCTTGGCTTGGAAGACACTGGCTAGACGACGATGGTATTGTTCGGAGCAGGAACGTGGAGTGGCAACTGAGCGGCTCGCAAGGTTTATGTACGTGCCCGGTTTGTAATCTTGTGTACCCTGCTCAGCACTCAGTCAAAGGGCACGCGTATGCTCGCGGTTCGCAGCCGTCTAAAACAGTGGCATGTTGGTTCCTTGCAGTGTTCTTTGGTATGGGAGAGTGTGTGGAACGTGTCGGGTCACGACCCTTTGTCGTCGACCATGCTTGGCTGTTGCGGCGACAAAGATGGGGATCCTGCCCGGCCCCGTTCGCTCAGGCTGGGGAGACTTCGCTCCTACTGAGTTTGTGCAGAATGTTGCATGCCAGATGGTCACAAAGGTTCGCTGCAATCTGATGTCTGGTGCTTTTGTCACTCGCGGATTATGTGATAGGCGAGGAACAAGTACGCCGAGTAGATGGTGTCACCAGGGACCTTGTATCATCGATAGCTGTACAGCAGTAGGCGAGTACTAAAGAGCGCAGTCTGTTGTTCTACAAAGCGAATTACCATCATGGTCTCCAAGTCCGAGGGGACTGTCATGTCGGATGATTCAACGTCGGAGAACCTTGGGAAGATATACGGACCGCGCCAGGATCCAATTTCTCTCCCGTGATTAGGAGCACTTCCACACGACGGTATTCTTTCACAAGCATACTGTAAAGAGTTGCTCGGTTGAAACCTTCTCAATGTTCATACTTCTCAAACCAACATCCTTGTCCCCTCATGAGCGAGAGTGTACTAACTCGCATGTAAGCACGGAGCAACCAATCTGCTGAGAAGTACTGCGGAAAGCGTCTCCTTCGAGGAACTTCTTCATATGCTGAATCATCCTGATACTCTGTCTGGAAAGGGAAACACTATTCTTCTCTCACCCCCACTGATCGTCCACTCCTTGTTGTCTCGAGGCATCTCTAGCCTAACTCCTACCATGCTTGATCTTCTTTCTCTTATCGGACTGACCGCCACCTTCTTCCTTGGTTGCCCAGTTTCGTCGTCTGCTGGCCAGAGGCTCCTCGTCCTCCGAGTCACTTTCTCGGACCACGGCTGCTGGTGCTACTGGAAAATAACAAACGTTAGAATGACGGAAACAACCCAGCGGCGAAGCCTGGAATGCATTCTAGTCAAATCTTCCCCGAGAGAATGGGCCGAAAAAGCGTAATTACTCACCTTTCGGGAGGGGTCTCTCCACAGGAGGGTGAACTGTCTCATCCTTGCACTCCTTGACCAAGTTTTCCTGGGCAACGCTTTTCTCAGAGACGGCCTCCTTGCAATCCACATGACCACACTCCAGGAACTCGAAGCTATTGCCAATGGTGACCGTCACAGCCTGCCAGGCACATTGTCCGCGGCCCGCGGCGCTTGCGGAGCTTCCGCAGCGCGAGCACGGCCAAGGGCTTCTTTCCTTCTTCTTCCACTCGCATCCGGCCTGCTCGCAATGAGTGCTTTTCGGCCCGTCGTAGCAGAAGATGCGATCCTCGCGGGCCTTGCATGGCGTGGTCAGTCGTCCTGCGGACTCCCTCTTGGCTTTCTCGCAGATTATCCACCGGATGGCCAGATGCCTGCAGCCGTGGTTCTTGGGGTGAGCGAAGCACATCGCTGGGACAAAATTCCTCGTGGATCGCTGGTTCTTTATGGTAGCTTGGCTTCAGGCAGGCCTCGATGCAAGGCACACGTGCTCAATTGACGTGAGGTTGATGTGGTGCTATTCGTTCGAGACTCGGTGACAGGGCAGAGAGACATGGCTCACTCCTTATACATACGAAGCAAGCGTGTTCAATGCCAGTACTCAACATGCAGCGACTGCCATGTGTAACTGGCTTTCGAGATCTCTTTGTCCCTCGGGAAGCCTCTGCCAAAGTACTTGTGGGACGCATTGGGGCTCTTTTTGCCGACATGTGAGCGTTGGTCGCGGTGACAAGGAAAGTGACGTCTAACTCGGGAACATGGACACTGCGGGCTCAAAATATGTTTCAGGGCCTGATGCTGATGCGAAGCAACAACGGAGCGAAGGAGTCTCAACCTAGTTCCCAACCCGTAAAGGATGCCATGCTCACTGTCTGTGTAAAGCCCCACCATGCTTTGCCGGACAAGAAGACAACACGCGAGATACGATGCTGTATGACATTCAAATACCTTGCCAATTTTGCCGGTTTTCGGGTCACCGCCTCGTTGAACAAGAAGCAGCGAAATGCTCCCCAAAGAGGTTGAGTCTTTAGAGCAATCATCAAACATAGCTTGGCATGAGCGCCACTACCGGGACCGGTTTTCTTCACGGCGCACAAGATAAGTACAGAGTGTTGTCTCGGCCCTTTGTCTTGATAGTAACACGAGATGATTAGGATGGTTGCCCTTGTAGACTACAACTAAAATATGTATAGCTCACAAATCGATAAGGGCTGGAATCTATATCTCGATCAGCGATTTTTCCCCAACGAGGACTCCCGTCTGGTTGTCTCTGGTGAATGGAACGGGATATCGTCACTACCTAGTCTCATCACGGTTCCTCTTGGTGAATTATACGTCAAAACGTTATGCCATGCCTTGCTGAACCTTCTCGCGTCCGCAAAGTATACCTCCCTCCACTATATTTGCACTAGCAACTACACGGGACCCTGACGCCGGGCCCTGTTGAGACTACCTGCAGTCGATTATGCTGGTGACCTTACAAACACAACTACGTTTCCGAACATATGCACGCCCTACTTGATTCGTGATGTGTAGTCTCGCTTACCCTAGACTCATGTGTTTTACCAACATGCTGAATGCGGAGGCAGCGGTCATCTTTGCCCAGGGTTGGAGAATGAAGACGCAGATTCGTTTGTCGTCTCTTTCGCGCAACCACGAGCAAGTCAGACCCAGTCATGTAATGGTAAGTTGGTACAAACAATCGCAACTTACACCTCCCTAGCTTCGTGCTCGTGCTGCACAACTAGCGAGAAGTTGTGAACCGAAGAAACACCAGATCGTCTACCCTGAAATTACCATGCCTCGATGATCCACAACCGATTGACAGAACGACAGAGTCAGTATGCCTCGACGTTGGTCCTCGGATATCTAACATGGCTACCCTCCTCTATCCTAGCTGGCCTCGGAAACAGTCCCATTTTCCACGGCCTCAAAAGTCGTTACCAAGGAATCTATGCCGCGTAAGTCAATTATGGGTTCCTTCTTTTGTCTTTCCGCTCTGACACCAGAAAGGCAGAAAACATCAGTAGCATTGTTATTTCGATTATGATTTACGCTCCATCCACGCTTGCAGATCAGAATTAGTGCAAAAGGGAACTCGAAATACCGAGAATGTGCCAAGATGTTTGCACGAATGTCGCACTGGCAAACATACAGAGATTTGCGGAGCTATGACACCCCTGGAAACCAGGAGTTAAACATGGCTACGATACGGTAATGCTGAACATTTGACAAATATTGGTGGTTACATTCCTATTATCCGATATTAGTATGTACTTGGACAAGCAAGTCTTCACGTAGCATTCCTACACGTTCGGGAACATCCGCAGTATCATCATAGAAACAGCCTCTAAAAGTTACGCTGCCAAGTAACCCAACAAGAATGATGGGTTCCTGGTACGTTTAAAGCTTGAAACCGAGCATACAGCATGTGAGAACTTATGAGATATAGAAGCTTGTGGCAAATGAACAAGTAGAGTGGAATAATACTCCAAGGAGCGAATCGGACAATAACAGCCCGTGCAGCATCACTACACAACTAGACCTGCATCATATGCCTGTGTCCAATGGCTCGTGGACTGACACTGACTGACTGGATTTCCACTCATACGGCGGGTGTCGCATTGTGACCACCAGCGGCCCCCCCGCCGCTGCCACGGTGGTCGCGACGCCCCGAGCCGTTGCCCCCGCGCTTTGCTTTGCTTTTGCTGTAGTCCGCCGTCTTCTTGCCCTTCGGGTCCCTTGGGTCCTGGCTGGCCCCGTCGTCCGTCCCGTCCACTTCCGCTCCGGTCAGCCGCCGTCGCTCGCTCGAGGAGCCTGCTCCGTCGTTAGAGGCGTTTGGGAGAAGCCAGGGTGGTGTGCTGCTGGGAGCGCCTAGCCGAGCATAAGCCTCGGCTTCTGCCTGAAACGCTACTGCGGCCGGGCACTCGGGACCTAGAATCATCGTGAAATGTTAGTATGGTACACGAGTGGCATATCGCCGGCTGGCGCGCAAAATAATGATGGGACCGTCTCTTCGGGCCATTGCAACTTACCCAGATATTCATGAGTGACTCCCGGTGCTTCCTGAGAAGCCGAGTCCGCGACATCCCCTTCCACGACGACGCAGTCCCGGCACCGGCCGTGCCCGCACGGAACCATGACCGTGCCCTTGTCGACCGTGGTCTTGATACACTCGTGCTGGCACGATGCAAGGCCGACGTTGTTCAGCCACTCTGGGCAGCGGCAACACCTCCAGACGCAGTTGCCCCCGAGACAGGTTTTAGTTCTACATTTCCTCTCGGAGTCTTGCGTGGGGTAGTATGCTGGTTTTTTGCACGGCCCGAGCTTCGTGTTGGTTACCGGATCGAACTGAGCCTTGGGACAGCAGAACCAGACGACGCCGATGTGGCCGCAGATGTGCTTCTTTGGGTGGGCGTGACACATACTGAGGGCCTTGCTTGGACTTTTGTGTCTGGGAGTGTGACGAAGTCCGATTACTTGAGAGGCAGTGCGTCGAGACCGGCAGGCTGTTGGTGTTTCTGTATAGAGATCCAAGCTGCAAAGATATGGTGCGAGTCGCCACCCTTATACAAGACTAAGACCCCTTCGCTTATGGCCACTCCGAGTGGTGATGTCTCTTTGCTGCGTCTCGTGTGATCGTCATGCCCGTTTAAGTCTTTGTCATCAGGAGCGTTGGTCGCACCGGCATTCGACAAGCAACACTAGACCCTCCGTGGAGGGATTATTGCTATTGCAGCTATCATTGTAATTCTTCGTGGAGCGAGTGCGGGTTACATCTGCCTTGAGCAATGCCCAAGTGGCTATCGTGACAGAGCTAGTACAACATTCCTTTGGTGACCTGCTCCTGTGGTCTCTTTGGCTTTTTCGTTTCGACTTTAGCAACCTCTGTCGACAGCTAGACATTTCTACTTCATGGTAGACAGATACGGAATGGGGGCACGCCCGGGTGAAACGAAACGGCAGATGTGGGCGATGCTTACACAGACAGATGCGGATCTCGATTTAGGGAGGCTCGACAACATGGCCTTCTGGATCGCCCAAGCTGGGGATCAGTGCAAGTGATGGGATTAGCGGAACAGGTTGGATTCACTCGTGTGCCTTCAGGCTGTGTAATGTGGATGTGGATGGCGAGGAAGTGTCCAACACGCCGAGGCCTTTGTTCTGTGTAGTAGAGCGCTGACACCTACATATCTCGGGAGGAGTCATCGAACGGGTGCCGATTTAGCATGAGAGGCACCAACCAACCAAGACAGACGGACGGACATACGACAGGATAGTGCAACAGTACCTGGTTGTATACGCGCGGTTATCTGAGGACTACATAGCAACACTGGGCCTGCAGGTTGCACAAGTTGAACCGCACGTATAGCCTGACGGGAGCGCAAACTTCACGTCACAGAAGATCAAGTAGACACAGATCTCTGAAGCGTTTCTCCGACTGGTGACACGCGATGATTAGGCGTTGTATGGGACAGCAAATGGTCCGCCACGCTCGGGTCCGGTTGGTGAAGCATGAGAACCAAGGATGCTGACTCGCAGAGTGGAAGAGACAGCTCCTTGAAATCGATTTCTTTCAATGTACCCCAAGGCTGCCGTTGCCGGACAGATGATGCTGGGTATGCTGATAGACACGGCATGCTCGTCGCGTCGTGGATTAAGCAGATGCCACTAAACAGTGCACTAGATATCACGGAGTATCCTCGGAGGATACATGTGCCTGAACCCGGAGACTCGTTCCTATTTTGTTTTGGTCATCAGCGTGCTCGAATGCACCTAGTCTCAGCAGGGCCCGACGTCATGGTTCCGTGCAGAAGCCTGTACGATCATATTCGAGGACTTATGTATTATGCATTATGTAATGTATGTCTCTGCTCCGCTTCTCTAATTGCACATTTGCCGAGTTCTATGCCAGAAGCTGGGCCATAAGTATGGCGACACCACCCAGGACCAGCGAGCCCACGGAAGCACGGACAGAGCCGGCCGCAGACTTGCCAACCTCGGTAGGCGTCGGCGAAGCCTGGGTCGCAGCAGCGCCCGCGACGCCGGCAGCCCCAGAAGAACCAGAGCCGGAGCCCCCAGCGGCAGCTCCCGCGGTCGGGGACGCGCCGCCAGCCGGTGCCGGAGTCGAGGAGGAGGGCCTGGGCGGCTTGGGGCACTTGTTCTCGTAGACGTACTGCTCGGCGGGGCCGCTGCAGGTCTTGCCCGCGCTGGGGTCGTACGTCTCGGCCTCTGGGTACATCCAGCAGCTGCCAGTAGAGTGCGGGGAGCCAGCCGGGTTGTGGGGGTTGTAGACGACGAAGGCGCACGAGTCGAGCTGGGCGCACTGGCTGAGGCAGCCGGCGGCGCTGGTCTGGGCGGAGCAGAGGGAGAAGCAGCCCTCCTTCGGGGTCGGGTAGTCGCAGACCTGGGCGACAGCGCTCGGGGATGCGGTGGCGGCGCAGGCGAGGACGGGCGCGGTGGCGGTGCCGATGGGCGTCGGGGCGGGGAGGCCGGTGCAGGTGGGCTTGCCGTAGACCTTGAGGTACCTGTTGCCGCAGCCCTCGGTGGTGCCGAGGCTGGCGTCGAAGGACTGGCCCGGGTAGACCCAGCAGGTGCCCTTGTCGAGCTCGGCGTTGGCCTCGACCCAGACGGAGAAGTCGCAGGGCTGGTGCTCGGCGCAGTACTTCCAGCAGCCGGCGCGGCCGTCGGTGGCAATGTTGAAGACGCCGGTGCCGGGCGGCTTGGGGTAGTCGCAGAACTCGCCGAGCAGCTCGGCCGTGCAGCTCGGTGCGGCGGCGCGGGCGGTGGCGGCGGAGACGGCCTCGGCGAGTACGAGGGCCGTCGAGGCGAGGAGGACAGTGGCCTTCATCGTTGTGAGGGCGAGGGGAGTTGAGCAAGCGAGCGTGTTGGTTTTGGAGTCGAACGAGTGTGGTTGGAGAAGGAAATGCCAGTGATGATCCGGGGGCAGATCGCGGAATATTTAATGGTGGAGGTTAGCCTAGGGGGACAGGGTCGAGGCCGTTTAATGTGGCGCGTGGTGGCATCTCCACATTTAGCTGCACTTTGGGCCGACTTACACGAGATTGGCCCCGGGGTGCCTTGCCTGGGCGTGCAATAGGGCACCCTCGGGTATACCATGACGTGGTTGCCTGTGGTGGCAGTGCAGCACGGTCACGCCAGACACGATCTTCTCTACTTAGGCTGTTCATGTATTTCGTCTCGAGTTGGCCACACATACGCATCACGCTCGCGTGCAACTGAAGCAGCTGTAGGTACCAGTCCCCTATTCCAAGGTTGTATCCTCGGTGAATCGGCGATAGATCGGACCCACTCGTAAGGCTCGCTGGTATGGCTAGCGCGCCTGAATAGGCAGTTCCCCTGGCCAGGGTCTCCACCACAGCCCCAGGTGTCATCTCGGTCGTCCAAGGTTGTGACTCCACGGTGACTCCAAGGTGATTCCAGCTCGAGCATCACCAAAACCTCCCGTCTCCCGCCTTCTTGATCACATCGCACTGCAGTCTCCTCCCCGTCCCAAGATCCGGCGCGGTAGCCGCTTCTAGCACCTCCCGCCCGATCCCCCCCGCCATCTCCGGGATGCTCTCCACGCTGTGACGGACCGGCATGTCTTGCACGTACTGGTCCTCCAGGTCCAGCTCGAACCTCGTCAGCCGGGGCGTCCGCTCGCGCCACCTCACCAGCATCTCGCGCACCGCACCCAGCATCGTCTGGTCATACCATCTGTACGCCCCTCCCTCTTCCGGGGCCCAACTGATGCGTCCGTAGTAGCTGCCCAGGGGCCGGTCGTCGGTGACGACGAGCGTGCGCAGGTTCCGCGGCAAATGGCACCCGAGGTCTGGCACTCCTCCGGTGCCACCTGCACTGCTCCCACCGCCAGACGTCAACGAGGTGCATGCCTCGGGAGACATGCCCATGAGTAGCCACCAAGGTATCTCCAGGTCTTCGAGCTCGCCACAGCTCGCCAGGCCATTCCCGAGCGATCCGGCGAAGCGCGGTATCGACCTCGGGAACTTCCTGGACGCGCCCATCCAGGGTGTCGTTATCTCGAGCCCCGCCAGCGTCGGCGCTACGGCCTCGAGGGCTCGCGAGAGCTGGTCGAGGTCGAAGTCGCGACTGATGTCTGCCTTCGGGTTCTCGTAGTCGTCGCCTCCGTAGCTATTGTCGAACGTGTCGAGATATGCCCAGCGCCACGAGAGATGTTTGAGCACCGGCGGGGCGATGACGGGGAGGACCTCGGCGAGGTAGCTTGGGCCGAAGCCTGTCACTTGGAGCTCCTCGAGGTGCATACACGGCGGCGGTGGCGCGGAGCCGGGCCACGTAAAGGGGTGCTGCCATGCACTGAAGAAGCACGTAGAAAGCCATCAGTACATTGCAATGTGGGCGAGTGCATCTCGGCAACGAAGAAGAAAAAGGACAATGAAGCCAAGGAAAAGCATCATAGGGCCGACAGATGCTCGGCATCCCCCGGCGGTCCCGTACCTGTCAATATCAAAACGCAGCCTCCTGAGATTGGGCAAGTAGAAGAATACTAAGGCGTCTGGGATCCAGTGCTCCATAACTTGGGCGGGCGTCCGGCCTACTGCGTCATCACCACCGCTGCTGCCGTTGCTGTTGTTGCTACTACTGCCGGTAATGCTCGCCAACCACTTCCGCCAGCGCCGTCGCTGTGGCTGTAGCTGTCGCTGTTGGATTTGCTGCAGCCAAAGAGGCACCGGGTCCGGATCCTTGCGATCCCTGCTGTTCTGCCGGAACGAGACATCCTGCAGCTGCGCAAGTACACCGGGCTGCTCGCGCCTAGCCACTTCCTCGAGTGAACGACAACCCCCTCCTTCACCGACACCAACACCACCATTACCACCGTCATCACCAGCCTCCGTTGACGTCCGGCCACCCCCGGGCTCCTCAGGAAGTATATAATACCTCAACACCTGGCTCAGGATCCGCTCGCTGCCGTCCAGAAAAGCGCGTCCCAGCCACAGCGTCCGCAGATTGGGCATCTTGACCAGCAGCAGCGCAAGCGCGGCATACATCGACCCCACGCCGCACAGCTGGCTGATCCACAGCTCCTCCAGCTCCCGCGGGACCTTGAGCTCCCTTACGGCGCTCGCGAACAGCGCCACATCCCGCTCCGAGCGCAGAAATCTCTCGTGCCTGTGGACGTCGGGGTGCTGACCCAGCCCCGCGCCCCTACCGTATTTCCGCGCCGCCTCCAGCACCTGCACGTGCCGCGCGAGGTCCGGCCCCCGCTCGAGCAGCGTGCGCACGAGGAGGAACACCTCCGGCGTCTCGGCGCCGCCGGGCAGCAACCACCGGATCTCCCGGTAGATGAGAGGCTCGGCGGCCGCGCGGAGGTTGCGGCAGGTGCGGGAGACGCGGAGCAGGTCCTTTTTCCTGTCGGCGAGGCATCCTAGGATCGAGGCGATGATTTCGGCGGGACAGGTCGCCAGGCTCGCTACCGGCGGCGGCGGAACAGAGGCCATGGGGACACGGGGTTCGGGTTGAGGTCTGGATGGACGATCCTCAAATAGCGTGAGCCACACCACGATTGGGGATCAGCCGGTCTCGCGCCTCAGTGCGGAGACGTGACAGGTGGGGCGGTCTTCGCTGACATAGCTACGAACAGAAAGAGTACCCAGGGTAGTTATATAGAACAGTAAAGTTGATTCCAGTGACGGGAGCAAAGTGTCTGTCTGTGGGCAGCATCTGCAACAATCGCTGCGTCCGTCATGAGCATAGCCTCCACCATTGTGTGGGCGATGTCGTACTGTTGCCCAGGATTGCTGCATGCGCCCAGCCAATCTGCTGGAAGAAGTGAACATGCTATCAAGCAGAGCTGAGGGCACCCCTGCCAATGGGTCACATGCTCTGGCAGCATGCTGGACGTGATACATCGCCGTGTTTAGAGATAAGCACAAAAATCATGAGCACACTGGACGTCGGCTGTTGGGCTGAGCTCCAGCGAGCTAGATGATGAAGACGGATCACAGAGAGAGCTTCTTACAGCTCAATACCTTGTTGTTTATGAGCCATTCTACCAGTAATCGCTGGGCTTTGGTGGTGCCGCCAGATCTAGCAGATCAAATTGTTGTCTGAACATGGTACAAAATGGTACGCTTGAGATGCACAGAAAGAAGATATCTTTGCCGAACACAAATTCCAAAAACCGCGGGTCTTGGCGGCGTGATACACACCAAGAGCGACAAAAATGATACACGACGAACATGCGTGCATACAGCGGCGTACACTAAAGGTATATTTGATCTGTGCCGGATCGTGATAGCATCCGTGATTGATACTACAGATAGTGAATGGAGGAATCGACACCATTGCGAGCACCCTTTGGATCAGAACTGCATACGCTTATCTCTTGAGCTACTACGGAGTCGCGAGGAGAGATTGGACGACCTCCTCGTGTCATCTGAGCGTCTGCGCCAATTACCAGCATCGACTGGCAGAGAGAACATGACAGGCACAGCACTTGCTTCGACAGGTATGTATGTTGTCTGTGCCCAAGTAACGTGGAGAGCCAAGCGCCTTGTGGTAACGGAATCGCCTTCCAATCAGACGAATTCTTGTGAGATGGCAGGAGATCCGAGGACGGAGGCGTCCCGCTCCCGCCCCGACGAAAAGTCAAAGCAAGGGCATGGAATCTCCAGTGTACATAATCAGAACATCATGGATAGGCTCTGTGTCCAATGTGGGACGATCCCTTTGGTGGGGGCGTCCCTCGCGCAGACTAATTGAGGATGTCATGCACGTTCGTGGCTCGCCTCATTTGATTCATAGCAAGGTTGGGGCTCTGTCTTGAGGTTGGTAGTGGGTGAGACATTCCCCAGCTTCCCGCCTTTGACTGGCATGCAAGCTAGTGCAATGAACATACCACGACAAAGGGATGGATCATACGTCACAATGGCTGCTACGGCTCAACCAGTAAGCCCTGTCATCCTGACATTCGTAATACGCTTGGAGATCTTCACGCTACATTGATCCTGTGAGACAACAGAAGGCCCTCGGATCACAAGCCCGATGGCAGAGCTGGAGCCCCAGTTGCAACTGCAGCGTCCGAAGAGCATGGCCGATCTTGCGACCACTGTCCGGTCACGTCTGCCAGATACATTTAGATCAGGTTCCATTTGTATCTTTAGGCCTTGAGAGTACAGGCATGGAATGAGGCGAGCTAGCATGACACTGATGCAAGTGGTGGCTATCCAGATGATAGTCCCACGACCCGAGGGTCAAGCTTAGAGTTTCGACATATGCACCAATACTACGCCGAGCGCGCCCCATTGTTCATATGGCGGTCAATAAATGGAGGTTGGACGGTCTTCCAATCGTTGATGCGGAGTTAAGTTGGAAAGTTCGGACCGCCGGCTCGGCTTCCACGCAGGAATTTCCAGCCTCGGTTCTCATCGAAGAACGAGGAAACGTAACGTGCGACGGGGTCTGTTTGACCACGACCCCTGAAGGGTCAGTCAAATGACATGTTACCCCAGCAGGCGTCATCCTTTTCACTGCAGGCCGAATCACGTCTCTGTCAAAGTCCTCGCCTGTCAAATCTGGGCACATACACACAAACCATACGTCATTTCAGCACATCTTCCCAAGCGGCAGGTGAATCCTTCCAGAAGCCTTCCTGTTTCAGACTAACGGCCGTTAGCCCCTGGCGGTCTGATCGACTCTGACCCCATCGCCAATTTTAGGACCTCCGCTGCGCGCCATGACCTTCAACCTCGGAGATTGAGCACTATCGTCGGACCGGTAATAAATGATGCTCGGACGCGGGGGCTTCTCGAACTGGCTCAGACACATTCTGCTGGCCTACCGAGCACTGTTATAGTTGTCTAGCTGCATCGTCGATGCGGGGTCCCTCTTATGTGTTTGCGATACATGGGCATCCAGCTCGATGATCCAGTCCGAGCGGAGGCAGAGCTCCAGAACTGCTCGGCGGAGTGCTACCCTTGGATCCCTCGTCCAACCTGCAAGAACTGGCTCGGGCTATCAGGTATCAATCCTTGAGGAGCAGTTTATCCACACGCCATACGCACGGAAGCAGCCATGTCTAATGTTCATTGCCAGGAGCCAAAGTGCCGTATCTATTTTAATCTCGCTCTGGTGCAGTGCTTTTGCTGGCATGACGTGCTTCAAGCAACTCGGCATGAACGAAGTGTGTTGTGGACCACGGCATCTCCACTGCAACTCTTCCACCAGCGATGCGCAGATGTCAGGATGGACGGCGCTCTGATTCGCCCCCAACATTGTACGGATTGCTCGCGGACTGCGGAAGGAGGATGACCGCTTTCACGACTCATCCTGTGATCCTTCGGGCCACGATAGGCGCGGAGCCATGCATATCCCAGCTTGGTCGCGACTTGGTTTGGAATGAGATTGGACCAGCCCGTGATGTGCACATTCAAGCATGATACGGAGGTCTCACAGTCCATAAAGCAGTGCCATTGACACTTCAATAATCCTGTCTCCTCGTCTTGCTAGCTCCATCTTGAGACGTGGTGGTTGTTGTGCGTCGTTAAAAGGTAACGTTCCACAATCTGTCAGCAACCATGGTCAAACAAACCCCCCCCTGCAACTCCTAGTCTACTCTCAAATCTCTTGACAGATTCCCAACTCACATAATCATAGAGCCGTCACACCGGAGGATGCACCATCACGAGATCGGCACGGCAATTTTGTTGACGCATCTGACCCCCGTGATTGCAAGTCGGCGAGGATCGGTGGCTGATAAAATCAAAGATTACTCCATGGGAGCGGAGTAATCCTCGTGTCCCTACAACAGACAGCCTGCTGGACTTTCCTCTTCTAAAAATTTCCCGTTGTCACACAGCACAAGCCACCGCCTTCTCCGCATAAGACAATGGTGAGTTGCGTCACGTTGCAAAGAAGAGAACAACATGGTTTATCGGGGTGAGAGTTGTTTACCTGAATGTGGCAAATTTCACCATCATCGCCAACCACCTCTCCCCCCTCCTCCAAAGAAAAAGAGTCCCCGAGAAACAATAGTGGGGCCCTCGCGTTTCCGCCCCGTCCACAATCCTAACCCAGCGGAAAGCCCCACTCCCCCTGCCTCTCCACAGCCACAACTCTTGATTCCCGTTACGAGCTTCTTGCAAATCACTGCCTAAAAAGCCCCGGCACTTTTCACAACGGCACTTGGTGAGGGGAGGAGAGAAGAGGAGAGCAGTTTCCCTTGGCACCAGGCAAGAGTTCCTACGCGTGTACAAATTCTCTCAGGGCCGGCCCGATCATCATGAGTTGTGATAATTTGTACCTCGTTAGTAGACAGCGCGGTCCCTCCGGCTCTCTGGCGGCATTGCGGGGGAACCTCGGATTTCACAAGTAATGACTAACATCGCCGCCGCTGCAGCCACTGCCGGACCCCTCTCGCTTGCCAATGGACAAGATTGCATGCAGCAAGAACCAAGAATAGAGTACCCTTGCGCGACAGTGAAAGACTGCAGAGGTTCTGCTCCACGAGTCACCACCCTGTCGAGCGGAGATCTCGGGCCTGTCAAAATACGTCATCTCGCCCGCACAACCAGCCGTCTCCGCAATGACAGGACCCTTGGCTCCATCACACTGGCAGAAGAGTCCACGTCACAACACGAGATGACACGTAACGAGCAGGGCAGAGCAGAGAAGGGGTGCATGTGTAGTGAAGCTTCTGATGAAGCGCTTTTGATTTCTGTGCACAGAGCAAGCAGGTGCTCTGCTGCTGCTATGACGACCTAGCAATCTCAACCCAAAAGTCCAAGGTATCTCCCGTGCATGCCGACTCATGACCCGCTGCTCCGGATGAACGCCAAAGATCCCAGACCGTTGCCCAAATGCCGTCATTCCCCAATTCCGTTACTCCCTCCATGCTGGTTGCATATCCTCCTATTAAATCGATATATAGAAAAGAAAAAGTAGTGATGATGTATGTGTGTGCAATGTCCAACCTAAACGCCAGATGGTGCGCTGATGCTGATGTCCAGAATGATTCGAAAGTGTCAAAAAACGCCGTGTAGTGGTATCATCTAGTCGCAGACGAATAATGCAAGTTTGAAAGTAGTCATATCCAGTAGGGCCACTTCAGCGGGCCGCCGCCGTGCCGAACATGCGGCCAAAGACACCGCGGGCTGTCCGTGCCCGCTTGGTCTTGGTGGTGCCGTCCTGCAGCTCTCTCAGCTGATCGGCGCTGATCTCATAAGGCAGGAGCTGCTTGCCGCTGTTGTGGTAGGGCTTGCCCATAGGCGCCGAGTGCAGCATGTCGGGTACAATCTCGACAGGAGACTCGTAGAGAGAGCAGTCGTAGATGTGGCTCGGTACCTCTTCGGGGTCTGTGAGAGGTGTCGAAGAGCGCGAGTGCTGTTGAGAGGAGACAGAAGAGGCGTACGAGCTGCCCGAGGAGCTGTAAGCAAGCCCGGGAGGAGTCGAGGCGTCGTTGACCACACGGATGGTCTCTCGCGGAGGCGTGGCGACGACCTGGGGCTGCTCGTAGGGCATGGCTGGGGCGGTGTACTGAGAAGCGGCCCAGGCCTCGGCCTCGAGCTGCTGCTGCCGGCGCAATGCCTCCTTACGCTGCATGCGGCGGATGTGCTTGACCTCAATCTCATCCCGGATAGGGGCGAGGAAATCATCCAGCTCCCGGTAGAGATCCTCCTCGGTAATCCGGAGCTCCCAGTCGAGCAGGAAGAGGAGCTGCTTCTCCATGAGGTTGACCTCGGTACGGCTGAAGCCAAAACTGTAGGCCTCGGTGGTGATGTTGGAGTAGTTGGCCCAGTGCTTGTTCTTGGGCGAGCTGTCGTTGAGGTACTTGGCAGTGAGGATCAGAGCAGCCAGGAAGATGCGATGGGTGGTACAGCGGAGGCCCTTGGCCATTGGCTGGAGTCTCGACCTTAACCGAGTAAGGTAGACGAGCGTCGACATGAGGGTGGGGACCTGGACGTTGGAAGAGACAACGAGCTTCGTGATGAACTCTTCTAATGTGGGGAGGCTAGAGTCGTCACTGCGGACAGCGCGGGGCGAAGGTGTCCTCGGCGGCGTGGGGTTCTGTGTGCGGCTCTGGGGAGGCGGCGGCATCATGGAAGCGTCGCACTGAATCACGTTTGAGGCGGCGGCGGCCAGATACGAGATCATGTCCTTGCTGACAGGCGTGTAGACAAAGTGCTCGAGAGCGGCGGCGTTGAGGTCCTCCATGGACAGGCCTGATATCGAAGCCATGTTGTGTGGTTGTGATGTGGTGTGGTGCGTGTAAGCCGAGGGTATCGTCTGGCGAGTGGAGATGCAAGAGTGAGTATATCCTGGATGTAGCAGGAGTATATGTGCTTGCACGACAAAAGCCCGCGGGCAGATGAACCGGAGAGAGGAAGCAAGAGTTTGCGATGTGAGGACTAGCAGATGTATGTGTATGCCGTCGGGGTGGACGGGATGGCAGGTGGTCTTGTAGTAGGACAGCGCAGGCTGAGTGGGCAGGGTGCGTGGATCTATCACGAGGAAGAAGCACGGAGGCGTACCCTGACAGGGGAGGGGTGGCAGTGGGGAAGGGTGTGCAGGAGTCAGGAGGGGGGTGGTGGGTGGGTGGGTGTGGCTGCTGCGGGCGGCCTGGGTCGTCAGTGTGTGACGTGGGTGTGGTCGAGGCTTGGGCCTTGGCGACTCAGCGTCTCGGCACGCGGGTCTCGTCTGGGCTGGGCCGGGCTTCGCGCGGCGGCTTCGGCGTTTCCAGCGGTGAGGTCC
This sequence comes from Microdochium bolleyi, assembly GCA_001566295.1. NCBI lineage: Eukaryota > Fungi > Ascomycota > Sordariomycetes > Xylariales > Microdochiaceae > Microdochium > Microdochium bolleyi. Next base: position 517,849 of record KQ964258.1, read on the forward strand.
GGGAGGGCTGCCTGGTCTGGCTCTGCTTCGTTCCGTGATCTTGCAGGAGCAGGAGAAGCAGGTGCTGGGGAGCAGATCTGGTGATTGCTGAAGAATCACCGTGGTTGCACAAGAGAGAATGAATAGAGTGACCACGGGCGGTGTGGGCAGCAGAAGAGGAGTGCAACGGATTGAAGCTGTGTGCAAGCAGGTTCCCCACACAAAGGAGGAGAGTGTGTTGGTTCCGGTCCGGCGGATCTCAAAACGGGATTTGCTGACTGCGTGCGTGTGTGCGACTCAGGGTCCTGGTGCTGCGCGCAAAGCCAGAAATGCGAAAGCGACTGCGCCGTCCGTTCTGTTAGCAAAAGGCTGCCCGCATACAGCCCAGTCTGCCCACTGCCACAATCAGGGCCTGGTCACTGCCGTCGGGCTTCTGGCTTACCTGTCTGCGTGTGTGCGTGTAACGGTGCACGACTCCTGGAATGCGGAGTGGATGGCTGGGACGGATGCGCTAGTGGCCGTCAGGCTGTCAAAAGTGCTGGAGACGGAGTGCCTAAAGTGCACTTCTGGAGACCGAGCAAGACTGTTGTTCACTGGAGTGTGCCTCGGCGGTGCAGTCTACAGGTGCAAGATGTGTTGAGCAGGCTGTGTACTGGAAAGCTTCAAGGTTGAGCGTAGTCGGGCGATGAGTGAGTGTGTTTGGCTGGTGGTGTGCGAGGGTAAGGTAGGGAATCTTCCACGGGCACAGCCTGGGTCTTAAAAGGTTGTGGAATGCAGATCTGCCGCACACACGAGAGGAGAGAAAGAGGTTGTGCACAGCACACAGAAGACACAAAGACGTAGAAAGGGGCGGATGCTTTGTCTGGGCCGGAGTAGCAGGAGCGATAGTGTGTGTGCAGGGAGGCTCTCGCCAGAGGCTAGGTTGGGAGAAACAAAAGATGGCGTCCCGAAACGAGGAGGAGCGGGATAGTCGGGGCGAGCACAGGAGGTGGTGGGTGCTGACTGGCCAGAGTCGGGGCACTCGGGGTGAACAGCGTGCAAGGCGACGGAAAGATTGGCCAACTAGGACAGGAGGAGAAGCGGATGTCTATCCCTTTGGTTCTCCTGCTGGTCGAAGGGGAGAAGACGGCGGCGGTGGATGTCAGGTAGTGGCAGTGGGTTGGACGGTGGAGGTTGTTAGCGTAGGATCGAGAAGGGAAGCTGATGTAGGGATGGCTATTGCAGATATATCCATCTCGACGCCGGGCACCACGACTGTTGACGAGACGCTGGCTATGCGGCGGCCCTGGCGTAAACACAGATGGCGAGATGCGATGCCTCGGGGAGGCTGCGCTGGATCGTCGAGGGCCAGTCGATGGCCGGTCGGCGCCGCAGGACGGCATGGCGGGACTCGCTGCAGCGCAGCCAGGCAAAGGAGTGGACGAGAGGCACCGAGAGCAGAGTGGCAGGCCCATGTCTGCGGGAGGGTGGTTTTGGCAGGCGCAAGGGACCGCCGCCCTCCCCGCCTTCCATTGGCGCGACTGCCCCAACCCGCCGCAGAACTTGAAACACTCGCGAGCCCTGCTTCCCGCTCCTGTCTTGGCTCCGTCTGCTCCTGCAACCGCAACTTGGCCGCGCGCTCCCTCAAACACTCCAACTGCAGGCCTGGTCGCGATTACTGGCCGAGGGGCTGTCCTGGCCTGGTGTCGAGCCTCTGCACAACTGCATCCCACTGCGTCGGCATGGCCACAGGTGGCCAGCCACGTTGTGATGACTGCGCTCCAGAGACTCACCTCCTGTTGTCGCCTGCAATCAATCACCCATCTCCTGGTACCGACGTATGGTCAAACATGTGTCGAACCGCCACGAAACGACCCCTCCTTTGACGAGCTTCGAAGACAAGCAATACACTTCAAACGAAACAGCATTGCCGTGCTATTCGCTCCGTTCCGAAACAAGAATGCGTAAATCCTCAGCATCAGCATACTGAAGCCCCTGTCAAGCCTTTCACGAACTGTACCATGGGTCCACACCCTAAACGAAACACTTTGCAGCAGAAAGAAAGTGCCGCCGGCCAATCACATGCTCCATCGGGCCTCGTCATCCCGAATGCTTGTCCTTGCTTGAGCAGAGTGCATAATTAACAAAGAGCCAGCAGTCACGGACAACACATGCATGCGCGGTTTGAGCTGGTTCCTGATACATGACAGGATATCTCAGCGTGTGCACCCAGTCATGTCGAACAAGGGTCTGGCGAGGTTTCGTTTCCTGTGCACCTCCTCTCCACGCCTCCAAGTTCAGACGAGACGCTCCCACTGGCTGGTCTGCCATCCCTGCCCGCCACGAACTGTGAGAGCGTTTCAGGTTTTCTCACAATCCGTGGACGTCCCAGACTGCGGAGCCCATACAAAGACTTCGCCACGCCCGACACGACTCCTGCGCGCTTCTTAAGGCCTGCTGGGCCGGCTGGGAATTTCTCGATGGTCGGCCCGGAAGAGACGGGCTGGCCACGAACTGAGCCGCAGCCACTGGACGAGCCTCGGAGGGCCGCCAACGGCCCCGTCCTGCACCAGCCCCGCCAGAAAACGGAGTCAAGAAATGCCCAGCCCGCTCCGTTCAGGACACGCCGATCGGGGTCCGTTGATCAGCACAGATCGGCCGGCTTCCTGGCGACAGACTCCTGCCTCCGTCCCCTATTTCTGTGCATGCGAACAGGAGATCCGAAACGCACACCACGCCACAAGAACGGCCTTTCAGGTGGCGGCGACGGTCGACTATCGTCCATAAAACGCCACCCTAGAGAATGGTCAGACCACTGATGGCCGTGTACGCCGCAGCCCTGAGCTTCTGAGGGAAGCGTCGTTGTGGATCATCAGACTGCTGAAAGCCACGGCCGCAGCTTACGACGCTCAAGTGGGCAGAGTTGAAAACCTCCACCACATCGACGTGAGGGTGTGCATTAATCGTGCTGGCGGGCTCGTCTATCACCACTAAACCATGGCACCACAACTCCTGACGGAAGAGTCTGCCCTTATGTGTGAAGCAGTCACACCTACTCCGTACAGACACTTCCATCGATTATTGGCAGAGGACTTTCGTAAAACACACGAGGGCATGCAATGAAGACTCCTACAGCAAACTGTGGATCAGCTGCTGCCTCGTGCTGACCGCACTTCCAGTCACATCCGTCTGTGGGCCGTTGCTCCTGCCACGACATGCGGGACTGAGGGGCAGTCAGATCTGCTCTCACTAGCGGCATCTACCATAACGGCACTTTTGAAAGACACGTTCATACTCTACGCAGTACACCGGCAGCGAGCGCAGTCCAAAACTCTGCACAAGCTCTCGGGATCGTATCTAGCAGCCTGGCCCATGGTGTGCAGCAAACCTCCCATCCGAGCTTCGCGAGCAGCCTCGACGGCAATGCTCAGCCTTGTCGTTTACCGCGTCCGCTTGGCGTTCTGGATCCATGGCGCTGGGATCTCCGTTGCAAACTCAACTTTTGCTTGTGGCAGTTCGACTTTCAGGCTGGCTGGCTAAGGTAGGTTCTGGATCTTGCTAGCCTCCACGGTTGTTAGCTCGCCAGGCGGTTGCAGCATCCACGCCCATCGCTGCAAAACCGCCTTATTAATCGCATCACCTAACCTCATCCGGCGGTTGTCAATGTCCCTTCCTGCTCGCCCTGTTGGTGAGCTAGCAGTTGCTTTTCCCTTGCCAAGTGTCTCACTTGCTTCAGCGGAGTTACTCTGACTTCTGCTTACGCGGTACCTCGCTCTCTGAGCAGGGAGACAAGGTGCCTTCAAAGGCCCGTGTCGACAAGAGCTGGACCCGAGTCACTGGTAATCCCTTGGAAAAGGAACTCCTCGCCGTGACCCCTGCGTCAATCGTAAAGGTGGTCCTCGGTCTGATTGGTCTGGAGAGCCACCACCCCCTGCATCTGCTAGCCGAGTTTAGGCAGTCCTTGGTGATGCACAGCTGAACGAACCTCGGGGTGTGCACTTTCGCATTCAATACTTTGGACATCTGGCCAGGCAGAGGTTTCTTTTCAGCGGTCATAGCGGATGTACTGCTCGAAACTATCCTTGTCATGATCGTGGCTTTGCATGCATCCGCTTCCGTACGATCTTCACCCATGCCACAACCAACAAACCGGGAGCCTGATTTGGTTCAGCTTCATCACGAGGGCGGAGGCTCCTTGTCGCTGCTAGCTTAGTGTCGCTTCTTCGTGCGCTGCCTCCGAAGTCCAGCTGAGCAAGGGGCCTCGATCACTGGGGAGCCGACGCTAGTGAAAATGGCTAACCTTGGTTCCAGATGCACCCCAGCTCAAAAGGTCAGTCACAAGCGACGGGTTGTGCGTCGCGCCAGATCAAGGGAGACCAACATGCAGCACAGGTTAACGCCTCGCCGGAGGCCTATGTTGTGCGAGGGGAGGGGGAAGCAAGGGACCAGCGTTGCTGATTCGTTGCCCTGCGGGCGAAGGATGATCTGTCTCCCACTTCGAAGACAAGTTAGAGTGGTTGCAGGTTGCATTAACCATTTCAGGAACAGAGCCTTGGAGAATGATTGCCGGGCGCGAATGTGTGTGTGTGTGTGACGAGTCTGACAGGCTACGCACTCTACCCTCCTCCGGTGTGGAGGGATATGTGTACTCTCGTAGGAGCATGCACGCCCCGGTTCTCGATCAGCTCCGGCTGTGAACCTGCTGACTACTGTAACTACTTTCGTGGCCATCTCACTGCTTCTCCAGTGCAGTTTTTGTTTTCCCGATCTCTGCAATTTCCGCTTGTCGTCGTGGTCAACAATGCCTGTATACTTCATGGATTTTGTTCTTTTTTCTCGTTCTCGACGCGCAGTCCGATTGGCCCTCTTTGATGATGTGCACCAGGGGTGGTGCTGCAGCGACAGTTTGGCAGAAGTACGGAACATCCCCCTGGTCGTTTCTCGTTTCTTTTCTGCTTGCAAGCTGCCTGCCTGCCAAATTATCGGTTGTGCGGCGTTGCGTGAGACATTTGGTGGTTTCTTTTGCTTCTTCTTCGCACCCAAAGCTACCCCAGTCCGAGCGGGAACCCATTTCTCATATGCTGGTGAAGATTAAATTGAGTCAATCGGCACGGCAACCATGCAGAGTTGTAGTTCTTCTTCCTGCAATCCAGCCAGAACAGGGAAATTGTTGAGAGGTGAATACTGTACCCTGCCGTATGTATGGTAGGCACCACAGTAACGGCTTGCCGTCTCGGAGGCACCCTGCACCTGAGTATCGCTGCGTGCTTTGCATGCCAATAGTGCAGTGCTCATCTGGTAAGGTATTTCCTGTGTGTCTCTGAGCTTGCGCGCTGGGTATTGACTAAGTACGCTACTCTGCAGCTGCAAATTCAGAGAGGCTATCCTGTCAACTGAGACACATCCGGGCGTGAATTTGATGGTACGACAACAGCACTTCCTGATAGATACGTTGCAATCTGTGCATCACGCCGTCTCAGTTGGCCTGCTGTGTTCTATCACGACATCTAAATTACATGTCATTGATGTGCCCTTTGTACAGTATCATGCGCCGTCAGAGACAAGGTGACTGTCCAGCAGCGACTTGGGCATCACGCCGTGTCAAAAGCGCAACTGGTGTTTAAAGATGGCGGAGTCACTGGGCCGGACAAAGACCACGTGCACCCTCCACGCCGCCTCCGCTAGGCTCCGGAGCGGGATCACCCCCGCTCGAGACCCTCTCTCACTTGCACCAGCAGGCAGGCAGGCCAGGTCATCTAGAGCCTCATGCGATCGCGGGGCCGAGGTCAGCTGCTGCTGCTGCTGACCCCGCCAGACATTGACTTGGGGGCAAGCGGAAACAGATGTGTCCGTGCAGCCGAAATGATCTAATCGGAAAGACTGCGAAGTTGTGAGGAGGGAGGGGTCAGTACGGGCGCAGAGGGAGATGTGGTGTTCAGTGGGGGGTTACGGGCGATCGCGTACCGGCATCTGCGAAACCTGCCGCGTTTCGCGGATATTGCTGTTGTCGCCATCATGCGAGCCTGCATGCAGATTGTATCTTTCGACTTCTATGCTCGATCGACAGAGCAGCTCGAGCAGCTCGACTCGTGCCGGCAGTCTCTGCACTATACTCCTTGCTATATCTGGAGGATTATATGTTTTCGGCCTTTGCACATGCCGTTCTTCGACTGCTTGTGGTTGCAAGAGTTGCAAGGTTGTTGGCAATACACCACGCCTACACCCTCTATCCCCTCCCGCATATTTCATGGCTGGCGGTGTGGTGATAGATCGGCAAGCAGGATGCTTGACAGGATGGTGCTGGCCAAGCTACATCCATCTGTCCTGTCAAGGCGGTCGTCACCGCCCGGCATCCGGCGGTCAACCAACAAGTCTCGTGCGGATTGTGTGTGTCCGTGTGTGAGTGGTGCATGTGTCCGCAACAAAGAAGGCTGCGTCCTTCGCATGACTAGGGCATCGCCTCGTGGTTGCACCAGCAGGGATATCCCGAGCTCGTGATGGCGCGCGCTCGCCCGGCGCTGCGGGGGCCGCGATGCGACCAGGTCTCGATTCGGGGGCATCCTCGTGTTTGCGGTCCGTGATTCGTGGGCAGGGGCGACGAAAGGTCAGTCATGCGCCTTATGCAGGATGGCGGGCAGGGGTGACCCCAGGCGTTAGTGCTACTGTGAGGGTGACAGCAAGCAACTGCCGATGGAAATGTCGATCTGTCCGTCCGTCCCCCTCTCTTCCACGGGAACTGCGAACATGGCCCGCTGCAACTCCGGAGGTTGACGGCTCCGGGCCCTCGAAACGTGCAGCAGCTCAGCCACATCCTCACAGCTGGGATGAGCCAACGCTGCACACAATGCAACGAGGGGCTTTTGGTCTGGCCGGGCCTCGGCGGCCCGCGGGCTCCCTAGCATCGGCCAAGGGGCCTTGCTGTCCTTTGCTGCGTATTGTCCGTTCAGGTGTGGCTTGGTCGCCGCTCCGGTTGCGTTGCATTGTCGCCGCCGCCGCCGCCGCCCGGGCGCTGCGGAGGGCGCCCTGTGGCGTGAGTCAACCAGTGCGTGCGTGCCCAGGTGCCCCTCGCTCAAACTCCGAGAGCGAACGACGCGGAGCGAGTGTGGCTCAGGCGGGATGCGTGGCTGTGATTGGCCGCAGCGGGAGACCCGCGCCGCCGATCTGGGGAAAGAGCGACCGGCCGCCCACCTGGGCAAGGGCCGAGAGGGCCGCTGCCGTCCAATCGCGGCTGCCTTGTTCGCTCTCGTCGACATTGCCAGAGGCCGAGAGGCCGCTTGCATTGCCCTACCCGCAGATGCTGAAACTTGTTGAGGACAGAGACTTTCGATGCAACGGGATCCAGTGGCATTTACTGCGCATGCTGCAAGAAGTCGCCGCATGATCTGCATCCGCAACCCAGGCCCCCAGACACTCCCGACAGGCCCGAGCCGACGCCCTCAGCCTCCCACTCAGCCGGTGCACCCTCTAAGCTATCTCGCTGCCTGTCTTGGGGCTGGCTGCGGCTCAGCAGGTCGTCGAGGCAGCATCGTCAGCTGCAAACCTCGGTTCGCTCGACTGCCTATGGACACACCCAGGACTTCCGGGATTCCCAGCATCCTGGTAGATTCATACCAAGAAACGTACATGCTTCAGCCACTGTCTCTGGCAACTGCACAGGCGTCATTGGCCCTCGCGCCATGGCTCGCGACAGTCGCGGTGGCCAACATCGCGAGTCGTGCGCCACTTGACTGTCATCAATAGCCTGGCGCCCTACGTACTTTTGGAAGAGAGAACTCAGCCCACGGCATTGGCTGTAAATCTGTGCTCGCTCGTAACTGTCCGCCACTTGCAAGCTTTGGATGCGTATCCTGCAGCCTGGGGTGTGCGGCCCAGTGAAGGGTGACGCCATCCAGGCAGACGGTACAATCGCACGCTGACAAGCAGGATCCGAGACTATCTTGGCATAGTCACGAATACTGAATTTTCTCTTCGTGGGGTAATGCAAGCTGATGCGGGACAATTCTTCCTGGCTCATCGCCACGCAATTCATCATCTTGCCAGTCGTGTTCGGCAACGCAATCAGGGCAGCCAACATGGGTACCTTTGTCGCAGTCTACGATCACTCTCCACTCTTTGGGTCCACGGACAGTCACAGCTGCATCATAGCATGATATTTCACTTGTCGGGTTCGTAATGCACACGCGCCTGTACACCCGGAAGTGGTTAGGATTGCGAGCCCAGCTTCCGCACTCCCATCCTTAGGGCCCCAAGTATCATCGCAAGATGGGGTGCTATGACGCCCGCGGAGCTTCCCCGCTCTCAGCCGGCGCAACGTCGAACCTTTGCCGCCAAACCGTCCTTCTGGAACACCTTGGCCAAAGCTACTTCCCAAGCTGGAACCGACGAGCTTGAAACCAAGAGGGCAACGATGGATTCCAGCCAGCCAGCTGGGCATGCCGCGCGGCTCCAAACCAACCGCTCGGCGCCAGGGGCGCGCTTATTTTCTTGGCCCTGGACTAGGCCCCGGCGTCTAGGTTTTATGCTTGGCCGAGCAGCCGCTGTTTCAGGCGTTAGCGCCGCCACAAGTCTCCTTTAACCTCCGATCGATTTGCTTCACCTGCGGCTCGAAGCGACGACGGCGGCTGCTTCTGTCCTAGCTCTGGACCCTCGGCCTTCACGGTCGAACCATTCAGGTTGCACGCCTAGACTAGCCAGTGTAGGAAGGCTTCTTGTCACGATCCCACAGGGCTGGTGCCTTTCCTGCCCTGTCACCGTACCGACTCGGTTCGTCACCAGTTGGCCCGAGGCGTTTTTTCGTTCTAGGCCCAGACGGTTGGGTTATCCAGAGCTCTAACCTTGTCCGCGTTCATAGTTTCCCCTAGGAGAGTTCTCCGGTAGCCTGGAAGCGATCGAACGATGGGAAAGGAAGAGAAAAATGTCCGCAAGGAGAAAGCAGGCTAACGGCCGCTTCCTTAGGGGTGTAGCCTTATACCAGGCTGAGGAAGAATCTGTCACGGCCTGTCATCGACCTGTCACGACTCACGTCACGACACTCAATCAACACCAACTGCACCAACAACTGCGCCGCACTCCCTGGGCGTCTTGTGTCTTGGGGATTTCCCCGCGAGCTGTTGGGACCCCAGGAATCGGGTCATGGCTTGGGAGGCGCCGCGCCCACGGGAAGGATGAGTCGAGGAAGCTGCACGTCTGTGGAACCTACCGAGCAGCGGGATAAGCATGATCTGCTCCGATTATGGCCAACGCAGCCGACCCTTCTTTACCGCTTCTGAGCTAGCGGTGTCTGACAACTTACGTCGTTAGCAGTTGCCGGAAAGCAGACAAGGGACGCTGGCGGCGTGTCCCGGGAGCCCTCGTGCCGTTTTGGTTGGCCTCGGCAGCGCCTGCCATCGTCTAGGAACCAGTAGTACAGACGGACTGAACCCGCTTCGCGCGGAAACCGAGTGAGATCGACAGACACAACGACGAGCTTTGAGCTTACTGGCCGTCCGAAAGTCTACCCCGAGAGGTCAACAGTGCTGCTCTGGGGACTTGACGCGATAGCACACCTGCTGACACAGGAAGTGGGCACATGGACCATCCTTGCTCGACCAGTCTTACTGGCTGTCTCGTCTGCGGCATACGCTGCGTTAGATCCCACTGATTTGCATCGTTGACAATCGTGACCTTTCCCTCAGTAAAATGGCTTGGCTCGTTGATGGACACATGCTTCTGCCAGTCTAGCACGCGGACCTCATCGAATGGCATGGTGGCGCATCGTGCATTTCGAAATGGCCCTCCGAGAATGGTGGCTGAACTCACACATGCGTACTTCACAGTTGAGATGTGGCAGGCTTCAAAGCAACGTCGACCGCAATTGCGCAAAGACATCACACACAGCCGGGGCTTTTCTAGCTCAGATGGCGTAAAATACGACAGGGTAGACACACCTGCACACGCCGTCGCTTGGCCCGTCTCAACAAGGACTCAAGGCAGTGCAGACGTATCCTGATCGTGAATGGCACCACCACATGGAACTCACCCTTCCCCTCTCAGTACACAGCACATTCATGCAGAATCCCCAGCATCGCGAAATCCCCTTGGTTACACTGCGTAACCGCAGACATGATCCCAAGCCCCCCTACCTAAAAGGCAGCAAGCAAGCAGAGGCAGGCCCCACAAAGATGCCACCCCTGGTTCACGCGCGCTTACGGCAGGGGGGCGGACCAAAATAGCAACCAAGCGCGGGTCGCACGCGCGCGACATCGACAGGGATTGTCTTGGGCAGGTTCCCGCGAGCCGCCCGGAAAGGAGGGTTCAGCGCCTACACGGAAACAGAGACCCCAAAGCCTGGCCCTGTCAGATCTCAGCCGCTGAAAGAAATCTTGTTGTTGTTGCCGTTGTTATTCCTGCATTTCGACGGGGTGGGTGGACTGGCCACAGTGGCGCACCCACTTTTCACACGTAGACGCGCTGCTGCTGCTGCTGTTGCTGCTACTAAGCGCCGCTCGTTGTCCCTTTTGTTCTCTGCGCAAGCGGCAAGGCTGATCGGCAACAACAATAGCAAATAACCAAAAGACACCGAAGGGGGTGAGCAACCGAAGATGGGGCAACCGAAGCCGGGGCTGACACCGTCCACTGGGACGTCTTCCTTTCCGATTCCTGCAGCCCTAAGGGATTCTGGTTTCCGTTCTCCATGGGTACCATCCCAACATGCTGCATGCTGCAGCAGCCCTGTCTGACAGGCACCGCCACCGCACCCTCGGAGCCGAAAGTGCAAATCCCTCGCGGGAGACGAGGATGATAGTGGTGGCAGTGGTGGTGGTGGTGATGCGCGCACGTGTAGTGGTAGATGTTGCTGTTGTTGGGTGTTGGAACTATATGTTTGCTGCGCTGGCTCAGCCTCGACTCCCCCCCTCCTGCTCCTCCTCCTCCCCAGCCATCGCCGCAGCCGCAATGGTCTGGGAATCCGTCCTTCCAGCCTACCTGCCTTCCTTCCTTCCTTCGTTCTGCCTCCTGCCTTGGCGGCTTTTTTCGAATTAGCCTGTTTGTTGGTTTGACCTCAGCTGGGGTCAATCGTGCTTGGGAAGGATGAGCATGGGGCTGGCTATGTGTACACCTTTGGAGTGTAGTAGATGATGGGCTACCCCTAGTCTCTGTATGCAGGTGAGATTGAATCTGGGGGAGCCCTGCCTTGGGGATGTATGTATGCTGTTGATCGGGTGACGCCATCAAGGCTTTTCAAGGGGGGGTTGTGCGCGCTGTCGCTTGCGACGATTTTGGGCGGTAGTGCTTACTGAGATATAATTTTTCAATTATTTATTGAGAGAGAGAGAGAGAAATAGATGGTTCGGTTGTGCCATCATTGAAACGCCGCTTTCTACAAACGTGTGGGAGTGCTCAAACCAGGCAAATTGAACATGCAATATGGGGTGTGTCGATGATACCGACGTATTTCGCAGGTATACTTAGTTCATGGAGCCGATATTCCTGTGTGACCTCGAGGTTTCTGGAGCCGTGATGTAATATAGTTGTTTTATTTTGCAGGAAGGATAGACGTGGTAGCAAAATACAGAGGCTATGAATATATTTGGGAAAACCCAAATAGTAAAACGAAATCGTACCAAACCACAAGGCCAAATTGGAAGAACGTTTCCATTGCATCTGAAATTGTTGTGATGAGGCATTTGCCTTCTCCGGGATTACAACACATTATCGAGTAGTAAGCAATCGTGAACCCATAGCTGCGAACATAGAATCCTCGGCTCAAGCTACGTACATGCTCAGTAGAGGACTCTCCCGAATATGAAGAGTTCAAGATCAGCCGTGGATATAAGCCTTCATCTCGTCCCGCAGACTCATGCGTTTCTCGCCGTCCTGTTCTGCGAATGAAGACGAGTAAATGTGGTCATGCGTCGAGATATACGCAGCTGAGATGGACCTCGGACTAACGTTCTTGCATCGCAAAAGAGGATGGGAAGGCATAGAGAACGTTAGAAAAGGAAAACCTATTGTATGTCTCGTAAAATGCGCTGATGTCCCCAGTCTTGGCGCACCTTGCGGGCAACCCATTCAAATCAGAGACCGGAGAGTGGCATCGCTGTGATACGACCAATGTCGGGAGAGTCGTCCGAACTGCCAGGCCCGATTTTGCATCCTACTACAACAAAGTGATCACTCCCGCACAAGACTTGAACTCTCTCCCACTGTCAGTCCGCTCCATACGCTGCGTATCGAATCTACCAGACTGTCAAAAGGAAACCATGTCAAAAACGCCCAAAAGTACGGGCTTGCTATCATTTCGTGCGGTCCGGACAGCCCCGAAGTGTTGAGCACCATGAATGTCTAGTAGCGGGTAGGACGCAGTACCATCACTGCACCATCGTCAGACACACGGAGCTTCGAGTTGTCTATGTTCGGGAACGGTGCCGTTTGGCGAGAATCAATCAGGAGGATCTCCCACTGTTCAAGCATCGAAACCACGTTCCTGCGTGGCTCATACTGTGAACCCTCAACTCAAGTAGCCATGCCCGAGCTCTCCATATCTGTGGGGATGAGCACGCACAGATTTGGCCGATGTGCTCGATCTCCACAGGCACCTACCTGCCATGGCGGGACGAGCAAGCCAGCTACATTGCTGTGCAGATCGTCCAGGCTCTAGGGACTGTGTGCTAGCTGCAACGAAACTCACCCACATGGAACTGAGAACTTCCCCGAGAAGACGACACTGAGATGAAAAGAAAATGCGCCCACCCATTGTTGTCACATGCGAGATTCACTCCTGCCCTGCCTTCTTTTGATTTGCACGCAAGGTAAGGTCAGAGAGGGTAGACTTCAGTCATCCGTCCAAGGGCCGAGAAGACAGACGGAGACAGCTGCAACGGAACCCGGCAAGTACCTGCCTGTCAATGTCGTATCATTGGCCTTGAGCACAAAATATTGACTGCCCGAGAAGTCCTTTGCGAGAATCAAAGGCATGAGACGTGTGGGGAAGCTCCCTCGGTGAGCAGCATGCTGGTCAATCAAGGGGAATTATCGTATATTGCGTAAGAAATCATGTCCTGCGGTATCGTCCGCGCAACTTCCTGGCACCTCATCTTTGCCGAGCATGCCAATAATACCGTCGATCAGCTCTTTTTATGTACACGTGGGAAGAGAACGATAGGCCCTCGACCGGCTCGGTCGCTGATCAGTTTTGAAATAGTGAGCTCCAATCACCGATACGTCCTTAGCCACGGGCCTGCTTCCATAGCCTGGCATTTGTGTCTGTCGTCTACGTGATGGTAGCACAGCCCGAAGCAGGAAAGTGGTCTCGTGGACCCCAACGAATACGTGGTAGCCTTGGAACTAGCACAGACACCGGGGCTGGGTTAGAAGAGCCACACCGTCCTGGTATTTGTGATCGCAAAGCGCGAGTATCCAGAAAGCTCATGATGCACCCCAAAGGAGAAAAGCGATTCTGCATTCGTGCATTCGTACAAAATGAGTCGAGGCGGGCCGCAGCTTGCTTGCATGCTCTGTATTCGGGAGTCCTCGATGGCTTAGGCGTAGCCGTTGGCGCCATAGTGCGTGGCCTGCTGCCTCGTGTGATCCTCAAAGTACGGGTGGTTACAGGCCTGCTTCGCGGATATCCGTGTCGCAGGGTCGTATGCAAGCATAAGTTCGAGGAGATCAAGCCCGTGCTCATCGAGGTTTGTGCACAAAGGATGGCTGTAGTCGCGCTGCCACTTGGGGAAGGTGGACTTGTAGTCGGGATACGAAGTGACGCCCGGCCACGTCTCTTCACCGGGGGTCCCGAGTAACCTGCATGCAAGTCAGTCATCTACTGCCGCATTTTCATCTCACGCAGTCCCATACCTGAATGTCTTGAAGATCTGATCAATCTCAGAGTCGCCAGGGAAGAGCGGTTTCCTCGTGCACATCTCCGCGAAAATGCAACCGACCGACCACATGTCTACGCCTGTGGAGTATTGCCGACCTCCAAGCAGAATCTCTGGGGCGCGGTACCACAGCGTCACAACCTCGTGAGTGTAGGTGCGGAGCGGCACGCCGAACGCGCGTGCAAGACCGAAATCAGCGAGCTTGAGGTTGCCTTCCCGGTCGATGAGCAGGTTCTGAGGTTTGAGATCGCGGTGGAGAATGCGACGGCTGTGGCAGTACTTGATGCCATCGCAGAGCTGGCTCATGAACTTCTTGACCATGGCATCACCGAGACCGAGACGGCCAAGGTCGATAGTGGAGCCCTCGGGCAGAGCCTTGCCGCGGCCGCCATCGCTGACAGGGAGCGCCTCCATGTATTTCTTGAGATCGAGATCGAGGAATTCGAAGACGAGGTAGAGCTTGTGTCCATCGGCATGGACAATGTTGAAGAGCCGCACGATGTTGGGGTCGCGCATCTCCTTGAGTAGGGAAATCTCGCGAATGGCAGTGCTGGGAACGCCTTCGTCCTCGGCCTCGAGGCGAATCTTCTTGAGGGCTACAATGCGGCCGCTATTGGCAAGGTCGCGAGCCTTGTAGACAACACCATATGTACCTGGCGGCGTGCACGTCTTGATTAGCCTTTGCCGCGTTGTTGGACTCCTGGGGCCGAGGACTTGTTGTGACCTGACTTACCTTCACCGATCTTCTCCAGCTTCTGGTAGTTCTCCATCTTGGGCCAGCGTGGGGTTCTCCAGGGTGTCCAGGTGGAAGGGTGGCGATTTCAAACGACGCGTCGATGCCGAGGTTTGTCAAAGAGACACGCTGCCTGTCCGCTGTCGTGATTCTGGAGTTGTTGTTGTTGTTGTCGTTGTCGTCGTTGTCGTCGTTGTTGGTTACCCTGTGTGTTGTGGGATGTGGGATACAGCAAGCAATGGGAGAATGTGGTGCTGGATTCCTAGTGGTGGGCGGCGTTGTCGTGGCGGCAGGGAGGGCGAATGTCAATATTTGGACTGGGGTGGAGGGGTCCGTTGACGCGAGGGGCTAATACAGGGATTGCCGCGGCGAACAGGAACGGTACCAGGTAGCGCAAGGTTGCCGGCGTGCTCCGATTGTCGCCGTGAGCTTGTGAGACCAGATGAGAATTCTCTGACATGGAGGCTGGCTGATTGTCATTGCCGGCTCCTGATGAGGCTGCAGCGAGCAGCGGTGAGGCTGTCAGCTTATTTTTGTTGTCAGTAAACACAAGCTAGCGCAGGCCGACGCGCGCCGCCCGCGACAGCAGCACAGGCAAACTTGGGGACCAATTAGCGCTAGACTCACCACCCCAAGGCGCTCTTTCCCCAGTCACTGGGATACCCCTCCATCCACGCTTATCTTATCGTGAGGCTCGAAATTATGGAAGTTCTCCGAGGGGCATTACATTGTCGAACAGCTTCAGCATCGTGTCGCATGTGTCCTACCTGAGAGTACTTGTTAGATCACTCGAACCGCACCTGTCCTTGACTATCCCATTGCCTTAGCTACCCGGTATAGCCTGCACGTCAGCGTTGAGGTTCGTTTGATCACCCTCTCGCCGCCTGACCACGTCCAGGAGACATTTCAGGAAGACGAACCACTATTTGTAACATGACACTCGACTTGACGACCCTGGATGCCCACGAGCAGCCAGCGGAAGAGCTCAAGAAGATTTGGAAATCCTACTCGAGAACCGAGCATGCAGTTCTGCAGCAACACCCAGATATCGACGACACCAGGACCTCTGACGAGTTTCTGCTCAAAACACACATTCCCTCTGATGTGCTGAGGTCATCCTTCCGGGCGCTGAAAGGGGACAGCTGGGACGATGCCCAAGAGGTGGCAGATGCACCTGTCTATTATCACCCTCTTCTGCCAGGCAAGCTTTCTCTCTTGCAGCTCTATCAGCAGCCACGTGGACGCTAACGCTTCCTCAGGTCTCCTGGTCCTGCCCTCTCTCGTACCGCAAGATATTCAGAAAGATCTACTGAACCGCATGATACATCGAGACCTGAGCAACCCCGTGCACCAAACCAATCTTCATCTACACTATGATCTCCCCTACAGGGAAGGCTCGGATGTCGAGTCGAGGTCTTTCTTCTCATACCCTCCAGATGATGATGTAGAATTCGTCCCCAAAGACCCAGACGTCCACAAGCCGCTTTCTATCAAGCAGGTCATGTTGCGCAGACTCACCTGGGTCACTCTTGGGGGGCAGTACGACTGGACAAATCGTGTGTATCCTGAGCACGACGCACGGCCCAACTTTCCTACAGACATTGCCGACTTCCTTCATACATTGTTCCCAGAAACTGATGCCCAAGCTGCAATCGTCAACTTCTACACTCCCAGCGACACCATGATGATGCACCGCGATGTCAGCGAGAAAACTGACAAAGGCCTTGTCAGTCTGAGCATAGGATGCGATGCGCTGTTCATGATCGCGCCCAATGACTACACCGACCTTGCTGAAGGACAGGGCGCTGGTGCGAACAAGAGGCCATATCTCCTGCTCCGCCTGCGTTCTGGAGATGCAATCTACATGACAAAGGAGTCTCGTTATGCTTGGCATGGCGTGCCGAAGGTTCTCAAGGGTACATGCCCAGAATTCCTCGCCGACTGGCCTGCAGAAGGGGACAGGTTCGCGCCGTGGAAAGGCTGGATGAAGAACAAGAGAGTGAACCTCAATGTGCGGCAGATGCAGGACTGAGCGTCGCTTTCTAGTTACCACAAAAGCATGCCTCGCCTAGTGTACCTATCAAATGCGATGCCCTAGAGACGCCAGCTTTATCGCCATATCAACAGCGGCAACGTTGACGAGCAGCCCGCACGACAGATGGCATTACATTCTGGTATTCTCTTGAGACTTGCGAGACAAGTGCCAGATTGTGCAGTTGATGGTCCAGGAATACGACACCGTTGATCAAGCAGGGACAACTAACACCACCAGGCGCTTCCACAGCATATGCGCATCCGGTCACCAATAGTAATGATGAGCAGTTGCAAGCCAAGCTGAACGGTTGCACAAACCTTTCCGTCGTCACGTTGACAGACGGGTCATCTCTTCAGCCGTCGGCAGGGGTCAATGCTTGGCGTTTCGGAGTTCGACGAAGGTAGCCGCCACAGGACATCTTTCTTTTTGAAAGCATAAAGCATGGACCCAGCGACCATTCCAGCGACTCCGAGAAGCAAAAGTGTGATCCGTGTAGAGGGACTGGCAATGATTACAGATGCAGGCCCCGACAAGAACGACCACACATTCACAGGCGCAGCCATTGTCGATACACCATCCACGCCGTAGCTATCGTGATCCTCCACAGAAGGCAGACGGATGGCCGACCGGCGACCCTGCAGTAAAGTGACTCGGAAGCCTGTGGATCGGGCTCGCGCCTAGCCGTTCGCAGTATGGTTGGCGAACGGCAGTCTTTCAGCTGGCAGGGGTCATTTCCAGATTGAGGCAAAGCGCAGGGGTTTTGATAGGCCTGTCTTCCATGAGACATGGAGACGATGCAGGCCAAACCCTCAAGACTCTATGAATCAGGGAGATTGCCAGTACGGAAGGCGTACAAGGCTCTTCTATCGGCTCATGTGGAAGCACTGGGGCTGAAGACGGCGGTTAGTCGGCAGAAGCCACAACGGGCGGTGGGAAAGTGGCTGCCCGCAAGGGTCTCATAAGGCGTTCAGCCCCGTCCCAAGATGATGAGGGTCGCCTGACGCGGACTTTCTCTACTTCTCCACGACACCCAATCTCGACATACGACTCTCTTGGTTCATTGAAGCACTGGCCGGTCCGCCTATGCCAACGATTGCCTTTGTCCGACACTGCCACGCCAACCGCATCGTCTAGTGTTTCGGACGGATCACGAGCAGCATGGCAGCATGGCGTGCTTTGATGCTGGCTGTGTGCCTGGGCACGTCTGTGTCTGTCGCCCAGAACATCGTCTACGTGACTGACATCGAGATTTACACATCTCTAGTGAGTCTCTACACCCAGTGTTTCCTTGTTGGAGACCCAGCATTCAGGCTTCAAGCCGCTGGACGGCATGGTATATACGGCGTCAACACTGGTTGCTCACGCATCGACTTCGACAGGCACCTTGTGCGAAATATGCCGTCAGCTACAACATCATGGGCATGACAAGATCGGCATGTGGTGAGGCAGTCACGGATCTTCAGTCTTGTGTCTGCAAGAAGGATGGCATCCCGACGGCCGTCACAAAGGGCATCGCTTCTTCGATCAGCTACAGTTGCGGCTCTACTGCGTCCGAAGACCTATCGAGTGCCATGCTGCTGTACACCGGTTATTGTAACCAAGCAAGCATAGGCTCGTTCCCAAAACCGACCACGCCGATCAATGCACAGATTACAGACCTGCCGGCCATACAAGCACTTGCGCCGTGTGCTTCTCGCGCGGTGTCATATGCCGTTTTGTAAGCGCAGACTTTCCTGGTTGGTGCGAGAGAGTCTACTAACATGATGAACAGATCCATGGCAAGTCATTGGAGTCCTTGATTGCAATGCCGACACAATTCCTAACCAAGCGAAACTAGACAAACGACCTTTGCCCCGAAGACCCGGCCCTTTTGCAGTCCTGCGTGTGCAGCAAGAACCAGAACTCGCTCCGCGTCAGCCAAGTCATCAACTCGAGCGTCAAATACTCGTGTTCTCCGATCACGGCCGATATCAGTGCCGCGCAAGGGGTCTTTGCGGGCTACTGTGGCCTGGGCGCTGGGACGACGTCATTTCCTACGGCCGCACCACCTCCCGGTGACAGTGAGTCGACCTGAGGCATTCGAACCACGCGCCATTTCCAGACGCTGACAAGCTTGCCAGTGACCTACTATATCACTGCACTTCCCCAGTACAGCGCACTAGCCAAATGCGCGCAGTATGGCGTGTCTCAAGGTGTCATGTCGGTACGTTATATATCTCCAGGACGTTACATGGTAGGAGACAAGCTGATGACGGTGACTAGGCGACATACGAACTGTGCCCCAACGACCCGGCTGGTCTCGCCTCCTGTGTTTGTCTCAAGACCGGCATGCCAAACTGGGTCAGCAAGATCATCACATCGAGCGTCAAGTACTCCTGCTCGAGCACTGCCACGCAAGATCTGAACTCTGCACTCTCCGTCTGGGACTACTTCTGTTCCGCCGCCAAGGCTGAGGTCAAGCCATCGGTGACCGAATCAGGTTTGTCTTGGTCACAAAACGACGACAACCGCGAGCCACATCGTGCTAATTGTGGATCTCTTACGCAGTGACGACCACCGCATATACCAATAACCTTCCTGGCTTGGGAGGCCAATCAGGTCAGACAGGGACGACCAAAAGTCCAGGAAGTCCTACTGGCGCAGGCGGCACCTTGGCCCCAGGTGGTTCTGGTGGCACGGCCAACGATAGCGATTCTGAGAAGAAGCCGAACATCGGTGTGATCGTTGGAGGAGTCATCGGCGGTATTGCCGTGGTCGTCCTTGTTGGTGTTGCAATCTTCTTCTGGATGCGTCGGCGCAATGCTGCCCGGAACGGTGATGGCGTGGACAACGCCATGGTTCAAAACAATTTCCCGCCAGCCACTACGACTGCCGTCCCATCGAGCGGCAAAAACGAGCTCGATGCGACTGCTGTGCCAATTCGCCCAGGTACTTCTGGTAGCTCCGGGAACAACGCGGCTGCTCTTGGCACCGGACACGGAGTCTCACCAGTCTCTGCCGCCCACACACCAGAGCTCAAGAATCACGGTCCATTCCCGCCGCCTCCGCCGATGCCGGAGATGCCTTCCCAATACGCAAACGCACCACATGGACCCCAGACTGAACTACACGGGCAGGACCTCAGACCAGAGCTGTATGGACAACAGACCTACAGGCCAGAGCTCCAGGGCCAGACCGCATATTACCCACAACAGCAGCCCGTCAGCGGGGTCCAGACAGTATACTCGGCGTCATCAATGGTGTCACCACAGTCCCCAGGGGGCCCGAATGGCTGGGGAAGCCAGCAGGTGCACGAGGCTCCGGGCCCTCATCACATTCCGCCCCAAGAGCTGCACGGCCAGGCGTGGATGACACCTACACAACCTCAGTACTATGAGATGCCGGGAGGAGGGACTGCCTCATATGGCGGCAGGTAGATGGTGGTCTGAGCATTTGTTAACCTCCTGCCTGGCTTGTCTAGGTTACTTGCTGCACAATCTGAGGACGGATGAGCGTAATCGAGTTGGTGAGATAAGAGCATATTTACATCGGGAAGGATCTCAATAGACAGAAAGCCGGGATTTGTTGTGTCCAGAGCTTGGGACTTTGCGGTTATGCAACCACTATCCAAATTGTCGTACCCTGCACAAATACCGATAAGAACGACTTCCAAAACCAGTTGTGTGCCTTTTCCTCAGTTATATCTCACCCAGCGCTGTCTAATAGTGGAATGAAAACTACCCACAGCAAAGTGCCTTACCTCAGGTAGCTTCTCAATCGTGGCTGCTGTGCTGGCTTGGGGCCACCGCTAGATGCAAACCACCAAAGCACAGACCAATTAGGTGTGTTTGCTGGAGCTCCAGCTCTGCCCAAGCAACAAGCAGCTGCTAAAGTGGGGCGACCAGGTTGCTTGCTCCTGGCTCGGTTGCTGCTCGCTCTCCTGCAGCGTCGCGTTTCCCAGGTCGATTCGTCTGGCGCAGCTTCTGCCTCCCATACTTGCCTAGACCAACAACAAACCACAAAGGTCGTCTTGGGACCTCGACAACGCCCTTCGCTTGCGACATCGACCCAACAGACGCTGGCAAGCTTCTCCCAGCAGCTTTCCTGTGTTCAGTAGGGACTTTGCCATCAATCGACGACCACGCGCGTGGTCGTTCTGGTCTTCGCGGTTTGGCAATCGGCCTGCACTTCCCGGTCTCGATGTCCATGACCTAATCCAACTTCAGCGACGATTCACGGCGTCAATCTCCTTTGTCACTCCATTCACCACTGCCGACATTCCCTTCGTCCCTTCGTCGTCGCCGCCTGATCAATTCAGATCCGACAATTCTCCAGACCGTCACACCTGACCACTTTTCGTTCATTTGACACCATCGTCGCGACTTTCTCCATGCATCCAGCATCGCATTGACGATTGCGATAAACCATGGCTGACGTGGATGTCGGTTACTTGGCCACCCATCTGGGTGTGCCGCAGGAGAACATCTCCACGGCCGTCACTGCGCCCACGACGGAGCTGGTGACCGCGCTGCTTTCAGCTATTGCGGCCAAGGCATACGAATTTGACGAGCTCTACACACAGAAGGTCCAGCTGGAGGTGCAGCTCGAGACCTCTGTCCGGAGCGCCGAGGCGCAGCGCGACAGTAGTAATGAGCGAGCTGCGCAAGCTCTGCGCGAGCTTGAGGAGATCCGGAACAAGCTCAGGGAGGAAGGTACGTTGGGCGACAGGACGAGCGACAGGATGTGCGTCTGCCATGTAGATCTCATGACTGACAAAGAATATTTACATAACAGAGACCACACGCCAAAGCCTCGAGAATGAGCTGCAATCGATCCGCTCGTCGAGCTCGACCTCCCAGTCCGAAGTCGAGAAGCTCAAAGCACGCATTACATCCCTCGAGACCTCGAATCGCGAGGCTCTATCGATCATCGACACAAAGAACTCGGCGAACGAATCACTGTCCCAGGAACTCCAAACCCAGCACCAGAAGAACCTGAAACTGAGCCAGGAGGTCACAGCGATGCAACAGAACGTCCAGAATATCCAGAACACATTGCAGGCCGCCAAGTTGAAGGAGTCAAATCTCCAGCAACAGCTGGACATGGCCCAGCGTAGCAGCGAATTCTACGAAAATGAGCTGAAGACCAAGTCCGCCGAGAGCCTTAAGCTCCGCAAGGAAAAGGGTGCACGCATTGCAGAACTGCAGCGACAAAACGACGATGCGACCAGCACGATTGAATCGTTGAGGAGGACAGAGACACAACTACGGAAGCGAATCGAGGATGCGCAGAAGAAGGCCGAGGATGCGATGATCAAGGTTCAACAACTCCAGGAAGCTGCTGCGCGTCGCGAGGAAGACTTCAGGCAACAGAATGACAGCCTCCAGCGCCTGGTCGACTTGCACCAGAAGCAGGCAGAGACGCATCGCAACCGAGTTCAAGAGATCGAAGCTCGCGAGGAGCAGATCAAGCGCGAGTGCGAAGACCAAGTGCGACGAGTCAACGAGAACCTGGAAAGAGCCAACTCGGATCGCGACGAGTACTCAGAGAAGGCTGATGCCCTCCAGGCTGAGGTCGGCCGCCTCGAAGCCATGATCGCAGATGGTGCACGCAATCAACCAGGATCCGCGCCGCAGACGCCACGCGTTAATGGATCGCCTTTCCGCCCTGCATCGCCTCTACCGTTTACTCCCGGGTCCATGCGCAAGACGATGGGAACCCAACACCTCGAGGAGTACTACAAGATCAAGGGCCTGCTTGGTGCTGAGAAGCAGCGTAGCAACAACCTTGCCAAGGAACTGGACGATGTTATCGAGCAGCTTGAAGCCAAGGGACCAGAATTGGAAGAGCTTCACGCGGACAACGAGAGGCTCCAGCAAGAGCTCAAGACTATCTCGCACCTATCTGACGAAGCCTTCACTGCACGCGACGATGCGAAGAAGGCGGCTCGCAGGGCTGAGGCTGTCGCTGCTACTGCCCAAGCTGAGCTCAAGATTTTGCGGACGCAGCTCAGGGACATGGGTGCACAGGTGCAGATGCTTCTCTTCAATCTTCACGCCCGCGAGAAGGGCTACGACGAGCTCACCATCGAGGAGACGCTTCACATGCAGCGTCTAGAGAGAGGTCAAGTCGACGACAACACAGAAGAGCCGTCTGATGTGAATAACATGATCCTGCAACGGCTGGTGGTCTTCAAGGATATCCAGACACTCCAAGAGAAGAATGAGCAGCTTCTGCAGGTCACCCACGAACTGGGCGACAAGATGGAGAGTGAGGAAGCAGTGGCAGCCAAGAACCAAGCTATTGCTGACCACAAGGAAGTTGCCGCTCTCCACCAGAAGCTCAAGTTGTTCGAGGATGAGCTTGGCGGCCTCAAGGTTCGCGCCGACAGCATCATGAAGGAGCGGGATATGTTCCGCCGTATTGTCGAGTCACGCGCATCCGCAGATGAGCTTGCCTCCGCTCTTGGCCGTCCACGACAGGATGGTGTGTTCACCAGCATCGAGCAGATCCCGAACGCCGACGAAGGGTCTGATTACACGACGCTCCTTCGTGAGCTGCAACAGAACTTCGACACTTACAGGAACGAGCAGACAGTCGACCGCAAGACAATGAAGGACCAGGTCGAGAGACTGTCCTCGGAGAAGAACAGTCTGCAGGCTGAGCTTTCCAAGGTGACCAGCCAGTTGACACTGGCATCTGAGCGCTTCGAAATGCTGCAGTCCAACTTCGTCGCCTTGCAGACCGAGAATAAAGAACTGCAAGCCCGCAACCAGGCTATCAACGAGTCTGCTGCCAAGCAGGACATCCGGACTCAACAGGTTGCTGAAGACTTGATTGAGGCTCGCGGCCAGCTTGATAGCTTCCGCAGCGAAAATGCCAACCTCAAAGCTGAGAAGAAATTGTGGAAGGACATCCAGGAGCGGATGGCCAGCGACAACGAAAACCTCATGCAGGAGAAGTCGAGGCTTAATGGGTTGCTCGCTACTCAGCAAACACTCCAAAACGAGCGAGAGCTTAGCGAAGCTGAGTCGAAGCGTCGTCAGCAGACTCGGATCGAGAATTTGGAGAGCGAGCTTACGGCGACAAAGCGAAAGCTCAGCGAGGAAACTGAGGAGGCGAAGAAGGCGCAGCTGAGAAAGGAGTTCGACTCTCAGCAGTCTCAGAAACGCATTGATGAGCTCACAAGCAACCTCAGCCAGATCAGGGAAGAGCTTGTGGCGACAAAGACCACTCGGGACCACCTGCAGAGTCGTGTCGATGGGCTTTCCATCGAGCTGCGGAGTGCAGAGGAGCGTGCTGAAAGACTGCAACCTCGGCCTACGCCAAGACCTGGGTCCATGGCAGCCTCTACACAGCAAGGCCAGACTGATGCCGACGAACGTATCCAAGGACTGATCCACGAGGTCACAGACTTGAAGCGCGATCTCGAACTGACGCAGGCCCAACTGGAGAATGCCAAGGAGCAGGTCGACCGTTACAAAGAGCTCAGCCAGGCATCTGAGGAGGAGCTTGAAAGGATGAACTCTGCTCAAGAGCAATACAACCAAGAGATCGAGGCTTCCTTCGCCACCAAGGATGCCACTATCAAGGAGCTCGAGCAGCGGGTAGAGGATATCTCTGCGGAACTGACCAGATCTAATGGAGAGCTGTCAAGTCTTCGCGATGCTCAGGCGGAAGTGGCTCGCCACTATGAGGAGGAGAAGACCATCCTTAAGGAGGAGATCAAACGGCTCAAGGACGAGGACGAGCGATACACCGCATCTGCTCAATTCCACCAACAAGACCTTCGCGCACAGGCGGAAATTGCGCGCAACGCTCAGGAAGCCTATGAGAGCGAGGTCATGAAGCACGGGCAGACTGCGCAGTCGCTCTCGGTGCTGCGGACTGAGCACAATCAGCTCAAGACGACAGCGGCGACATGGAAAGCCGAGGCCGAATCTGCCAAGACATCTCTTCTTTCCAGCGAAAGCTCCTGGGAGGAAAGGCGTCAGAAGTTCGAGCAGGAACTGTCGGAGTTGCGCGCTCGCCGAGACGACGCCAACGCGCAGAATAAACTCCTCCATCAGCAGCTGGAGAATGTCAATACTCAGATCGCAGCTCTGCAGCAGAACAGAGACGATTCTGGCGACAATTTGGAAACCATTGCTGCACAGCCGAGCAGCACAAGCGACAACAACCTCCGGGAACTGAGCACGTACCTGCGCCGAGAGAAGGAGATTCTCGAGGTTCAGTACGAGCTCAAGGTCCAGGAAGTGAAACGACTGCAGCAGCAATTCGAGTACAGCCAATCTCAGCTCGACGAGGCACGCTTGAAGCTTGAGCAAGAAAGACAGTCTCACTCCGACAACGAGCGTAACAGCATGTCTCACAAAGAGCTTATGAAGAAGCTGGAGGAGCTCAATGTGTTCCGCGAAAGCAGTGCTGCGCTTCGGCAGGAGGCTCGTGACACTCGCGCCAAACTTGAGGAGAAAGCAGCGAGAGTTGCTGAGCTTGAGGCTACTATCCAGCCACTCGAGGGACAGATCGAAGAGCTCCAGAGCCAGCAGACCTTCAAAGACGCCGAGATGCGCCAGCTTCAGGAAGACCGCGATCGTTGGCAGAAGAGAACCGAGGACATCTTGTCTAAACACGGCAGAACAGATCCCGCTGAAGTCGAGAATCTCAAGGAGCGAATTACAGCCTTGGAGCAGGAGAATGCCGCACTACGCGCCACTGAAGCGGAGTTGAAAGAGCGGGTGCAGAGCTTGGAGAAAACGATGGAGGAGAGCCAGGCGTCATGGCAAATCACCCGCGAGCGACTTATCAACTCGGCCAAGGAGAAAGCTAGGCAGCTCAATGCCGAGAAGAGGGAGGTTGTTGTCGAGAAGGATCAGCTTCAGCAGGACTTCCAGCGCGTCAACTCGGAGCTGTCTTCTGCACAGGAGGAGCTCGAGTCTTCACGACAAGAGCGCGCAATCTTCGAAGAACAGATCAACCGGTTCCGCCAGCAAGTTGAGGCGCTTCAGGAGGAAGCTAAGAAGAATGCTGCAGGCTCGGTTGCTAGTAGCGAAGCGCCCGCTGCTGCTGCGCCTGCAACTCCGGCGCCTGCTGCCGATTCAGACCCTGCGGCAACCGCGGAATTGCAGTCACAATTGGTAGAGGCCCGCGCCGAACTCGAGCGCATCACTGCAGAGAAGCAGGCGACCGAGGCTGAGCTGGAGAGTCTGCGTACACAGCTGGCGAGTGTGACAGCTGAACGCGACCACGCTTTGGCAACCGCATCGAATATTGCTACCAATGGTGATACAACCATGAACGACGGAACAGAGGCGACTCCTGCGGCGGCGACGTCATCCCTTCCTGATGACGAGCGGGCAAGCCTGGAGCAGAAGATTGCAGCTGCCGAGGGCAAGGCCGCAGAGTTTGAAGCGAAGGCACGCGAAGTGGAGGAGAACATTCAGGCTACGCTCAAGGTTCGCAGCGACAAGATGAAGGACGCCCTCAACAAGAAACTCAACGAGTACAAGTCCCAGATGGAGGAGCAGAAATCGCAAAGCGCCCAGGAGAAGGAGAAGCTTGAGTCTGATTTCAAGTTGCGCATGGAGCAGGAGAGGAAGATCTGGGAACTTGAAAACGTCAATGGAGCAGGGCCCAAGGAGTCTGGTCCTCCCGAGACACCCATCAAGCAGCAGCCTTCTGAGACCATGCCATCGGCAACGCCGAGCACCCCCATCGTCGACGTCAACAGTCTTGGCGACAAGGAGATTCGCGACCTAATCTCTAATAACGGCACCATCAAGAGCATCATGGCGAATAACATCCGCGCGAAATTGGCTGCCGAGTCGAAGAAGCTCCGAGAGGAGCTCTCCACAACACTCAAGTCTGAATGGGAGCCTAAGGTTGCTCAGGCGCGAGAGCAGGCCGAGGCTATGGCTGAATCCAAGTCGAAGCTTAGGATCAACATGGCCGAGAATCGCTCTAGGATGGCTAACGCTAAACTCAGCTATGTCGAGACTGCTGCCAAAGACACACCAGACAGAGCTGTCTCTGAGGTATGGTCAGAGGCAAAGGATGTCAAGCCACCGCCTCCACCAACTGCGGCACCAGCGACCCCAGCCCCGGCCGCTAGCAATGCAACCGCTACGACTGGAACTACTGCGCTTTCCACTGGCCAACCTGCCCAGCCAGCCCCGGCCACAGGCATTCCCAGGCCCGGCACTGCTGCTGGTACCACAAATATCCCCAACCCTTTCGCCTCAAGCCAGAGTTCAAATGCCACTGCCCCAACTGCAGCGAATCCCTTCGGGAAGCCTGCAGCACCGGAAGCTGCCGCCGCTGCGCAAACTGCCCCTGCTGCAGGTCAACAAGCTGCTGGTCAACCTGTGTCGGGAATACCTGCACCAAAGGCTTCTGGCATACCACAACTTCCAGTGGCTGCCACTCGCGGCCGAGGCGGCGCATACCAGGCTCCTCGCGGTGCCGCCCGTGGCGGCGCCCCGCGTGGTGGGCGTGGGGGCCAGCAAGGTGGCAGAAACAGCATGAATGCTGGCGCTGCCGAGTTTCAGCCAGGCAATAAGCGTCCAAGAGGAGAGGCAGACGCCGCGACGGGTAATGGCGCGAAGAGGGCGCGCGGTGGAGGTGCTGCTGGTGCGTAAGCTGCAAGCAGCGAGGGGCATATAGACATATCGGAATAAAGCACTGGATGCAGAGGTTCATGAGCGAAGAGGGCTTCATGTTGGAATTAGTTAAGAAGGGATGCGTGCGAGCTGCCTGGATGGAGTCGCGTCCCAGGCGTTTTACACATTGAGCCGTGAAGGCTTGTTCATTAGCTTTCCCTTCACTACACTGTTTTTCTATGTATCAAAAAAAAAATAAGAATGATGAGATGGGGTTCTGGTTGTAATCAAGTCTTGGTCCTTCTCCATCTGTACCTCGTGAAGTGACTCTCTTACACCTCGAACGCTCTGCGAGCATGATCCGCGCATTAGTCATCATCGACACCAGTTTCCGGTCTTCGCCCCGCTTCAGTCCTCTCCGCTGGTCGGAGTTCGGGAGGACATGCCGCATGGAGCTTGCAGGACCCCGAGAACCTTCAAGCTTGAGTCACAACGGCGATTGGCACAGGCGGCTTGATGACATGATAGCACAGCTGCATCCCACCTCGGAACTCTGTTGATAGACGTCTCCCTTCTGTCTAGAGAAGCTGAGCAGGTGAGCTTCCGCAGGTATATGAGAAGGCACCATTGGACTCGCCCGAAGAGATGTTGTCATTGACTGTTAATTCTCAAGATCGAATTCGCATCTGATAAGCACATAGACAAGAGAGTACAGGCCCCTCAACGCAACGGTCGCCATCTTGGAAGATTATCAATTCCCCCGTCTTTACGATTCCAACCCACAAGGAGGGTGAGTGACATCGGCCGAACGCTATCGCGACTGCTCACTGAGGATATTGACTGATTACTATCGACAGGTTTGCTAGGACAAAGTCGCGTGTCCTGAGAGCACCATTCTGGGCCCGTTTTGGATCGAAGACAAAGGGCAACCGAAAGTCTCCTGTTTCGATACATCACCCGTCCATCTCAACAAAGCACCAGCAAGAAGAATTAAACAGATTCCGAGCAAGCCATGGTACTCGATATTGAAAACCGCGCCTGGGGAAGGGACGGCAGCGACGGCAAGTATATCGTCTCGACAGACCCGGAGCTGGTGCAGGTAGACGAGGTCAACAGGATGTTCGGCTCGGACGTGATGTGGTGGGCTCAAGGCCTGCCGCGGGAGGAGTTGGCGAAGGCACTGCGTAACTCGCTTTGCTTCGGCTTGTACGTAATACAGGAGGCAAATGTTTCTGAGGCTTCTGCTGGTGCTGCAAACGGAAGTAGTGCTACTGCTGATTGCAATGGGCGGCGCATTGAGGAACCCAGTGAGTATCCCCCGATGATGATTGAAAAAGACCACGCTTTCTCGAGGACACGCCAGTTAATGCCATGATAGATGATAGGCAGAGCCTAAAGCAGGTTGGCTTCGCGCGACTCGTCACGGATGGCGTGACGTTTGCCTGGCTGACGGATGTGTATGTGGTCGCGGAGCACCAAGGGCGAGGACTCGCGCGGTTCCTGATGGAGTCGATCAAGGACGTCATCTCAGAGTGGAGGTACCTGCGGCGCTTCATGCTCTTGGCGTCGGACTCGATGGACCTGTACCGCAAGACGCTCGGAGTCAAGGACTGGCGGGAGCTCGGCACGGATGCCGTGGGTGTGGGCGTCCTTGAGGGGCCGTCGGGGCAGCGTCCAAGCCATTGAAATAACCTGCCGCTCCCGCTATGGACGAGATACACATCTGAAGTTGTCTCAGAACATCTTGTGGTTCACCGTGAGTAATGACTTGACGTTCATGGTTGGACACCAACCGCTGCTGGGGATGATTTGCCAATGCTCGTCTTGCCGTAAGCACCACCGGCTGCCTTGCGCATCTCCAGAGCGCGCTTGTACGGAGGAGCAGTGGGCGGCTGGACGGGGTCCAGAGAAACGTGGTCGGGCGGCAGGCGGTATGAAGCGTCTGAATCAAAGGCCGAGAGGTCGCCGCAAGCAATGAACGGGGCAATCCACCGCACGTCGTTTTGGCGATCCAGCGGTCTGTGGTCTTCGGCCTTGAGTTCGGTGATGCCGTCTTGGTCGGTCACAGCCACTTCCACCGGACTGCTGTCCCAGGCACCCGTCTCGTGATTCTGCATGATTGTAGAAGTGCTAAGGGGGCTCTGCTCCTGGTTGTCCTTGGTCATCTGTGGGAGACGAAAGCCGACACCCAATGGCTCCTCCAAACTTGCCGAGAATCCCTTTGGAGGCTGGAAGTTGAGGCACACGATGAAGGCCTCAACACTGCTTGCACGAGACGACCGCGGCTTGGCAACATGAACCTGCTCGAAAAAGATCTTGAGCTGTGCGTAAAGGATATCGACGTTCTTGCCCCTGAAGATCTTGGCCACGAACTTGCCGCCAGGCTTGAGCACGCACAGAGCCAGGTTGAGGGCGGCGAAGAGTAGCTGCGACTGGACGTAGATGTCGAGGTCGTGAAGACCCGTCACATCGGGCGCGCCGTCGCTGATGACGAGGTCTACCGGCTGCGCGGCCTGCTGACTACCGCTCTGTGGGTTGTAGTCGGGGTCAAGAGCCTTCAGTAGCAGCGGCACGGTCGCTGGGTGTGTAATGTCTGCTCGCAACGTGATGATGCCGGGCAGTGGGCTTATGGGCTGGAGGTCGATGGACACAATCTTGACGTCCTGCCTGGGCTTGAGCTGTTCCACGGGCTTCTCTGTCACGAGGGCAGTTTTCTCGTTGATTTTGTCGCCTTTGTCAGCGCCAAAGACACCCAGCATCTGTTGGCGCATCTTCGCCTCGCGATCCTGCCATGCCGTGCGACCAAACTTCTCGCCCTTGATGAGCACCCGCGACAGAACCTGAGACCAGCTTCCAGGAGCAGCACAGAGGTCTACCACTCTGGTGACATCGGAGAAGAGATCAAACTCTGCATTTGAAGTTAGCCAGCGATGAAGACCATTGATACGAGAAGATAGTCGATCTTACCTTCGTCAAGCTGCAGAAGCTTGAAGGCACTTCTCGCACGCCAGCCCTGCTCCTTGGCGAGCCGGTAGTAGGCATCGCGCTTGTCTTTTGACGACTTTCCCATTGTGAAGGAGTACTAGATTGTTGCCCGAATCGTGCAAGTAGCTCTCAGGTCATGCAACTCATGAAACGGACACAATGCCTCGTACTGATGTGATGAAGTCTTCCTGTGCCCCTCCAGTGGTGGGGTTTTATGGGTTCTACCGTAGCGCACTGAAGGTCCCACGATGAAAGATACTGGTGGGTCAAATGCCCTGCAAGTCGGATGCTGGACCCCTGCATTGCCGCGCTACAGCCCAAACTTTTTTCTTATCCGTCCGCGATAAGCTCTTCTCCCCCAAGCTCCAGACCAGCGCTTCCGACGAACATCTTGAAGTCTTGCGCCCGAGCAGCCAGCACTACGAATACAGCAAGATCCGTTGCTTCCACATACCTCCACCATGGCGCCCGGCATGCAGGGCAACAAGAAGCGCAAGGCCGCGCCCAATGGCGCCGCAGGCCTCGACAAGAAGCGCAAGACACAGGCGACAAGCGCAAAAGCAGCGGCGAAGAAGGCCAGGCGCACGGTTGGTGTCGACTCGCTGAAGTGGAGCAAGGCGATTCTACCAGACATGACGAATGACGCCGAGGGGTTCTTTGGTCTTGAGGAGATTGACGATGTCGAGGTGATCCGCCACAAGGACAACCGGGTCGAGTTCAGAGCCCTCGAGTCTGCCACGGTACAGGACGACGACAAGAAGGCCAAGTCTCAGAAGGGTAAGAAGGGCCAACAAGAGACGGAGACAGCTCCGGATAATACCCAGATGGACGAGGTGGAAGACGTTGAGTTCGAAGGCTTCGGCGACGATGAGCCCTCGCCCGTCGAAGGGTCCGCTGGAAACACCAACCCCGAGGACCAGGTTTCCGACGATACTCCAACAGCCGAAGCGACAGAAGATGCCGAGTCAGAACCCGTCGCCCCCACAGAAGTCGAATTAGCTGATAAGCCAACAAAGAAGAAGGAAAAGAAGAATAAGAAGAAGGCGCCAGTGGAAACTGAGGAAGATCTGGAGCTGGAGAGCAATGTGTTCAACGCTCTTGTGGACACAGCGGAGGAGCCTGAGGAAGAGGTTGATGTCACAGACTGGAAGGCCCTGGAACTCTCGCCAGAACTGCTGGCAGCGCTGTCAAAGCTCAAGTTCTCGAAGCCGACACAGATTCAGGCGGCATCTGTACCACATATCTTGGCTGGCCATGATGTCATTGGCAAGGCTTCAACAGGTTCAGGAAAAACGTTAGCTTTCGGCATCCCTATTGTCGAAAAGTGGCTGCAAGCCAAGCTTCAGAAGGAGGAAGAGACCGACGGCGAGAACGACACTACGGATACAGAGCCTGCTTCAAAGTCTCCTTTAGCTCTCATTCTGTCGCCGACTCGAGAGCTGGCGCATCAGCTGACTGAGCACATCAAGAACCTGTGCTCTGGACTGCCGGTATCTCCGTTTGTGTGCTCGGTCACTGGTGGTTTGTCCGTGCAGAAGCAGCAGCGGCAGTTGGCTAAGGCCGACATAGTCATTGGTACACCTGGTCGATTATGGGAAGTCCTTAGCTCGAGCTCGGATCTGATGCAGAGCTTTCGCAATATTGGGTACCTGGTTGTCGACGAAGCCGACAGGCTTCTGACGGAAGGTCACTTCAAGGAGGCCTCGGAGATTTTGTCTGCTTTGGACCGCCTAGAGGTCGAAGAGGATGGAGATGAGCCAGAGGCAAAGCCTAGGCAGACGCTCGTGTTCTCCGCGACTTTCAACAAGGGTCTACAGCAGAAGCTCGCAGGAAAGGGCAAATACAACCTGATGACAGAGCAGGACTCTATGGAGTATCTGCTCAAGAAGCTCAACTTCCGCGAGGAGAAGCCGAAGTTCATCGACGTCAACCCCGTGTCGCAAATGGCTGAAGGTCTGAAGGAGGGCCTGGTGGAATGCGGTGCCATGGAAAAGGTAAGTGTTTCGTCGCATGATCTGTCATACTTTCCTCGCTGACCCATTCTTTCCCAGGATCTCTATCTCTACGCGCTTCTCCTCCTCTACCCGACTGCCCGTGCGCTGGTCTTCACAAACTCCATCAGCTCCGCGCGGCGCATAACGCCCATGCTGCAGAATCTCAACCTCCCGGCGTTCGCTCTGCACTCACAGATGCCCCAGAAGGCCCGCCTGCGCTCAATCGAGCGCTTTACGGCCGCGCCCAAGGGTCAGTCCGCGATCCTTATCGCCACCGACGTGGCTGCGCGCGGTCTCGACATTCCGGGCGTCGACCTGGTCGTGCACTACCACGTCCCGCGTGCGGCGGACACGTACGTCCACCGCTCCGGACGCACGGCTCGTGCCCAGCAGACTGGTCTGAGTATCCTGCTGTCTGCAGCGGAGGAGGTAACGCCCACGCGCCGGCTGATCGCCAAAGTCCACGCCCGGCGCGACGGCGGCAAGCCCAGCCGCAAGAACTTCTTTGTCCAGTCCGTCGAGATGGACCGGAAGCTCGTCGGCAGGCTGAAGCCCCGCCTGACGCTCGCGAAGAAGATTGCGGACGCGCAGCTCGCCAAGGAGAAGGGCAACAAGGACGACGACTGGATGCGCAACGCGGCAGAGGAGCTCGGCGTCGAGTACGACGGCGACGAGATAGAAAACGTGGGCAAGTGGGGCGGCCGCGGCAGTGGGAGGCAGAAGAAGGCCGAGGAGGCTCGAGGGCTCACAAAGGCCGAACTCAACGCGTTCAGGGCGGAGCTGAGGGAGCTCCTGTCAAAGCGCGTCAACACGGGTGTCAGCGAGAAGTACATCGCCACGGGGATGGTGGATGTGGACGAACTGCTCAGGGGCGCGAAGGGCGACTTCCTTGGCAAGGTCGAGGGGCTCGACATTGCTACGCTATGACACGGAGTATGACCAAAGAGATCGGATCAAAATTTTCTGTGGCTCAGATTCACGATGTCCGTGATGAGATGTGCCGTGCAGATAGGCGCGAGTTGCGGTGCGGGAACGAGCGTGGTTGCTTCGTTGTGGTGAGCTTTTTATGTACATACCCTAGTAATGAGCATTTGCAAGATATGCCACACTCCGCAAGAATGTTGACCATCTCTCTGCTCAAAAAGCAGCATGGTGCGATGTTCCTACAATGATCACCAAGAAAGCAATATCACCACCAATGAGTCTCGTCTATACTCCTCTTCAAGCTGTTCACCACGGTCATACATGAGGACGCCGCTCTATCTGTGTACATGGCTCTATTGGGTTTTGACTGGGAAGTGCGCTTTGTCCTCCCTGATTTGCCCGTGGAATATCGAAAATTGGTACTCATCTTGGCTCTGAGTGGCACGCGCAACTCCGAACCACGGCAGACTGTGTTCTGGATGGTCCCCATGCCCCGTGCCAACCATCGGCAGGACTGTGCCAGGCTCGTCGAGACGGGTTTCGCTGGGGCACGAGGGAGGAAGAAGGCCATAAGTCCATGAGGAGAGCAGAAACAGTGTTGTGGCTCCTGCTAAGACCTGAGTTGTCATCCAAACACCCGTAGTCTGCCGTGGACTCGTACACGACTGATACAGCTTGTACCTCAGTCTTTACATACGACATTGTCCCTCCTCCCTTCACGGAACTCGAAGTCCGTCAGTCAATATTTGCCAACGGATCAAGTCGATGTCGGTCCAACCACTACCACCACCATCTAGAGACCGCGGATAGCCACCGTTTCCACGCTGGACACAGGTGTGGAACGAAACCTTCCCAAGCTTTCTCTTCGTTCCCGTCGTGCGCTCTTCCATGGGTTCGAATAACCCGGCTACCAACTTTCGACTTTTGAAGGATTTTCTATCTGAAGCACTATTTAAATGTCGTGAACTTCCTCGTCTATCCATTTCCTACTTCACCGAGATCTTCAATATCTAAGAGTACATCACCACCACCACCGCAACCACCATACACGCTCGATAACTCCTAGCACTTACAGCATCAGGACAGACGATGACAATCAGTAACGGTCAAGCTCAAGTGCCCGCGCACGCGGCAGACGTTGGCGAGGTCGGCGAGGACCTGGCGCTCCCGGAGCTGCCTTTCCTCACGCAGTCCACCACCCATAGGCCGGCCAACCAACAGCAGCAGCAGCAAAGCAACGTCGCCGGCGGTCAGGCGCAGAGTGCGAAGCCCGGCCCCCAGGCCTCTGCGTCGCCCTGCCGCTCCGCCAGCGGCAGCGCCTCGGAGCTCCCCACGACGACGACGATGACGGCGACCAGCGCCATCGCCGAGTCCGAGAAGCCGCCCGTGGAGCTCAAGCCGGGCGACGTCGGCGAGCAGCTGCCGTTCGCCTACACGCGCCGCAAGAAGTGGCTGATCCTCTGCGTCGTCTTCCTCGTGCAAGTGTCGATGAACTTCAACACGACCCTGTACAGCAACGGGATCCCGGGCATCGCTGCCGAGTTCGGCGTCACGGCCGAGGACGCCCGCTGGGGCGCCGGCGCTTTCCTCATCGCGTACGCCTTTGGCTGCGAGCTCTGGGCCCCCTGGTCCGAGGAGTTTGGCCGCAAGATCATCCTCGCCGCCTCGCTGGTCCTCGTCAACTGCTTTGGCGTGCTCGCCAGTCTCGCTCCCAATTTCGGTGCCATCATGGCTGCGCGCGTACTCGGCGGCCTCTTCACGGCGGGCGGCTCCGTCACGCTCGCCATCATCACCGACATGTTCACTCACGACGACGACGACTTCCAGTACGCGACTGCCTTTATCGTCTTCTCCTCGGTCGGCGGAAGCATCTTCGGTCCTGTCGTCGGTGGGTATCTCGAGCAATACCACCACTGGCGGTCCACCGGCTGGGCGCAGGTCATCTTTGGTGTCGCTGTTCTTGGGGTCTACCTGCTCACACCAGAGACCCGGACCACCTCGGTGCTCGACAAGATCGCCAAGAAGCAGCGCAAGGCGGACCCTGCCTGCAACATATACGGCCCAGGCGAGCTCAAGCAGGGGAAGACTGACTGGGCCGAGGTCGGGCGTATCTGGGGCCGCCCCTTCTACATGTTCCTCACCGAACCCATCGTTCTGTCTCTGTCGCTTCTCTCTGGTTTCTCCGATGCCTTGATCTTCATGCAGGTCCAGGCCTTCGGGCTCATCTACGCCCGCTGGGGCTTCAACCCCGCCCAGGTCGGCCTCACCTTCATCCCGCTGTTCCTGGGCTACGTCGCCGCCTGGTTTCTGTTCCTGCCTTTCTACAGACGCAACATGGCGGCCAGAAAAGCAGACCCCAGCAGTGAGTACGCGCAGTATGAGCAGAGACTTGTGCCCCTGCTGTTCATGGCTCCCATGCTCCCTCTCGGCTTGATCATATTCGCCTGGACCAGCGGCGGGCCCCCTCTGCACTGGAGTTACAACATGATTGGCAGCTTCTTCATCGGCATCGCCAACTACGCCGTGTATGCGAGCACGATCGAGTACATGGTTCGGGCCTACGGAGCCGAGTACAGTGCCAGCGCGACCGGCGGCAACGGCTGGGCGCGCGACTTCCTTGCTGGTGTCCTGACTGTCCCGGCTGTCCCGTTCTACCTCAACATTGGCGCAGACATCGGCTTGAACTTCCAGCTCGCCTCAACGATCCTCTGCGGCATCTCTCTTGTCCTGGTCGTTGCTGTCTTCGGTGTCTACAAGTGGGGTGCTACTCTCCGCCGCCGGTCAAGGTTTGCTCAGGCGCTCGCCAACGAGGGGAACTGAGGAATGGGGCGTTTTCATCATTGTTGCATTTGTGCGGTCCATGAGACGGTTCTTTTCGTTTTGATCTTTGGGAGTTGTTGGCGTTCTGAAGTGTGTGCGGGATGCAACGTAGTCGTTGAAGCAGATTCATCCTTTTTTTAGCATAACGTTCCGCATTCAATAAAAAGTGGTTTCCAGGATTATTCTGCTGAGTAGGAGTGTGACAGTAAGGGTGTCAGTTCCTTGGCGACATTGCTTGCAGGCAATGATTGCCAGGCCCCAAGCAGGATGCGAAGGCGTGTCGAGAGTGCGTACATGTCGAAAGGATTTCCAGTGGGAAACCGGCACGAATCGAAGTTCAGTGGAAGCTCTTCCCATTCCGCAATGGTGAAATGCGACGGGAACCGCCGTGTGGCATGCCAATCATGGCCGGCATCGTCACTGGGGGCCGGTGGACGTCAATCAGCCGAGGTCATGCGGCGAAGGTGTTGAGACTGGCTTCCACGGGGGGCCAGGAGGAAGCTCACGCCCATAGTGCCAGACGGGGTGGCAGAGATGAGGACAAAGGAAGAGAGGGGGGAGGGTGGTCATGGTAGAAGCTGGCTGAGGAAGCGTCCGGGCAATCCAGATGGAAGCTGGGACTTGTTGGAGAGGGTTGCAATCTGCAGCCTCGCGGGCGGCAGTCCAAAGTCGCGTTGAATCAGGGGCCGCGCCTTCCCCCTCGGTGCGCCTTCCTGCCCTCGGGGCACGTCAAGCAACGGGACTTGGAATCCGCTGCCCATGTGCCTGCCGGTGCCTGTGCCTGCGCCTGGGACGACGTGTTGCAGAGTCCAGCCACCACGCCGCTGCAATGGCACGATTCCCCTGTCGGCCCTCTCCTGTAGCCGCCCTGCCTGCCTCTCTCCGCCGCGGGCTGTGCTGTGCCAGTGAGATGAGCTGCTGCAGCTTGCTGCTGCTGCTGTCTGTTGATACACACCCCCGCCCGCCCTTTGCGCCTTGTGCCGCCGCCCGCAGCGCGCGCCCAAGATCATCTCCCATCTCCCATCATACCGCAAGGTATATAGCTCCTCCGTGTCGCATTCTGTCGCCTGCCCGCAACACCCGTCGCGTCTCTTCCCTCTACACATTCCCATACTTCTCAGCTTCCGGCGACCACGTACACACCACTTTCAACCCCCAATCCCCCCTCCAAGACCCCTCCCCAGCCCGCCAGAATGCCTCGCGAGGGAACCCGCTCCGCCACGGGCAACTCCAAGCCGCGCGTGTTCCAGACCGTCGACACCGCGCCCGCCATCAAGCGCACGCCCGCCGCTGCCGCGCCAAAGACCAAGAAGTCGCCGACGACGGCCACGACGGCGAAGCCCGCCGGCGTCAAGAAGGCAACGGGGACCAAGAAGAACGGCGTTGCCGCAAAGGTAAGCCTCAGTCTTGTCAGTGTGAGCGGTGTCTGGTGGGAAACAGGCTCCCCGCCCTGCCCGCAGTCTGGGAGCGGGCGTAAGCGCCAGGTTCGCTGCTTGCGCATCACAACAACAAAGACACAAACCACAACGCGTGCTTTTCGCGATGTTTGACACGCCCGACTCGCCCAAAAAAGACCTTTGTGTTCGACTCGGTCCATCTTCGTGCCTCAAAGGCTCGGGCTTCTTCTCAAGACGACACACAAAGCACACAACATTTCCATCTTGCTCCCCGCCGTGCTCTTTCCCGTCCAGGCGCAACCCCATCCGCCGCACCAGCCCTGTCTCCACCGCATTTCTACGCCCGCGTGACTTGCCAGCGCACACATGAATACACCTTTTGCCTCCCACCGTCTTGCACACCTGATACGCAAGAGAGAAAAGCTAACACTGGACCTCAAATCCAGGCGAAAGCAGTGGTCCACAAGGCCGAGGCAAAGGTCGGCAAGACCGAGGCCAAGACAACCAAGAAGGTACTTGTTATCCCATTAGCCCTCACCCCCTTCTCCACCGACCAACTACTGTCCCCCAGTGAGCACTTCCTGATACTGACGTCTTCTTTTTCTCTCCCAAATAAAGGCTGGCAGGCCGCCCAAGACAGCCACGAAGGCATGAATGAAATGACTGACTCCTCTTGGTCCCTGTGATTGGGCATGTGTCCCTCGCGCACCCACCTCACGCGGAAGGCGACCGATGCTGAGGCAGGCACTTCGGCGCGCGACATCTCGCGTATTGTTCACGTCCTGACCAGGGCCAAGACCTTGCCGTTGTTGTGTTATGTTGGTGTTGCACATGATGGATGTATTGCTCAATTCCTCATTATACAAGCCTTGGTCGTGTCAAAGTTGAGGCCACAACGTATCGGTTGGGTTTTTTGGGGGGGGGTTTTTGGGAGGGTTGCTTTTGTCCTGGGAGCTTTGCTGTTCTGTTCCTACTGTCACGGTTTCATTTTTCCCCTTTCTATTTTCTCAACGAATGACTAGACATAAGTAATGAACATCTTCTTGTCAAGACGGAACCCTGCCATGCACGCAAGATTTGCCGCCTCTTGTCTGTCACTTTGTGAATGTGGGCTGCCACTCCATCCTGGCTGAGTTTAGGCACCCCCTTGGGCAGCCTAGGAGAAGAGGTGAACCTGCCCGTCCAAGCGCCATTTCACACTGCCTGGGCACCGGCGCCATCCAGCACCTAAGCCGAAGAGATCACGGATATGCATCTACTCATAAAGTGTAATATTATCTATTAAAACGTACCCCCTCCTGCGCCACTTTCTGCACGTCGGACTCGAAGGCGTGGCTCAACCTCGGCTTCATTGACCGTGGTTGGCGATGGTAGGGAGGAGGGACGCGTTTTATGTATATCCACGCGACACAAGAGCTGATATATACATGGAACGTGGAGGGATATATGTAACATAATGGCGATTCGGACGCTGTCGCTGTGCGGCATCGCGTAACCGAGGTTCTCTTTTTGGGTATTTCCTTCTTTCGTTTGCGATAGTGCAGAAACAATGGGGTATCAACGGAGTTGGTGATGGTGGTGTAGGTATCTTTGGATGCCGCGACTCAAATGTGGTCGTTTGGAACGGGCAATGTGAACGGTGCCGGTAATGAGACTGGACGGTTCAAGCGTGCTACAGTAGAGCAAGTCCGCAACCGAGCAGGTTCTCGAATCTGCATTTCGCGATGTGGTGTGTCCGTGGAAGCAGGCAGTAGTCATTGGCAGACCGACCCACGCCGGCTCGCATTGGTGTTGCTGGTTAGTCAGTTCGTCCGACGTGTACACGCGGTGCGACAAGTGAGCTCGACAGTTGAAATGCTCGATCGTGATGACGACACGGACAGAAACGGGCCAACTCAGTACGAATGGACGTAAGACTCCCATCAACCGTGCTAGGTTGGGAAGTACAATACCTGGCCGTCCGGAATGTGGAAGTTCTCCCAGTTCTTGTCCTCGGTGCGCTCCTCTGTAGTTGCCACCAGGTTAGCTAGGTCAACATCACGGAACATTCGTCACCAAACTTCAGTCCAACGTACCAATTTGCAAGGCCTGCATCTCCCTGACCCCGCAGAACATGCCGTTGCGTGCAACGCGCTCAACTGACTTCCAGTGGCCACCATCTCCCTCGCCTACCCATATCTCCTCCGTAAAGGTGTCGCCTTCCTGCACAGTCCGATGTGGGTTGTGCGTAGGCAAGCGCAGCATCGGGGAGAGGACCCGCTGCGGTATGCTAAAGAGACGCTCCCAGTGCTTCACCCACGGTAGCCATGCTAACGTGTCGAAGTCGTACGCCACGCGCACGTAAGGGTTCACAAACACACCCAGCTCAGTGGCGTTGCTCTTGCGTGCAGCCTGCGAGACGTCTGCCAAGAACAGGCAGCATTCGCATGCGTCGAAAAAGATCTCTGGCTCGTAGCGGAAACGAACTGGCGTCGTCACGTTTGTCGGACTCGATGGCTCGATGACATGACTTCCAATGTCCTGGAAGTGAGGACTGGGGAGCTCGGCCTTTCGGTTCTGGACATATTTGGCGTCCATTGCCACGATACCTCCCCAACACGAGGACACCGGCACGGCATCACTGCCAGCGAGCATAGCCGCCCTGGACACGCCCTGCCCAGCGTTTGAGAAGATCGGGAAAATTGGCAGGCCATTGGAGTATCCCTCGGCGTCCCTCATGGCGTAGAGATCGTAGAACAGCAGCGGCGCCATGTAGTCGAGTCCGCAGGTAGACAGATATTGGGCCTTCCCGTCAGGTCCCACGTTGGTGCTGAACAACAAGTTTGCGGCGTCGGTTGGTCGGAAGGCGACATCGTTCATGAAGAGTATCCTATCATACTCGACAATACCATCTTCTGGGTTGAATGTATCGATGGGACGCAAAGCACGGTTGCGCATTTCCGAGAGATATGCCAACCGCTTCAGGCGCTTGCTTCCGTCTGGGAGGATGATGATGTGGTCTTCAAAGTCGGATAGTGGTACATCCGAGTCGATCACGATCTTGTGGCGGCATCGGAGTCGGCGCTTGAAGCTCAGCAGCGCGGCCTCACCCTCTGGGCCACTGTTGTTCTCGTAGATGCTGAGGAACACATTCTTCTCCCCTATGATGTGAATCAACTGAAGTAGATTCGTACCCCACATACCGCCAGCCAAGTGCCCTCCGTTGTCGTACAGACTGATCGCGAGAAAGACTTTCTCGTTGTGCGGATTGGCACAGCCTGCAGGAGGCGTGGGTCCGTGGCAACGCAATTCCAAATCCCGGTATTGCGCCGGTGGCTTCGTGTAGGAGGAGGCGAATATCGGCGTAGCCACGATAAGTGTACATATTATGAGGAACAAGTACCGCAGTAGGCGGCCGATGGTGGCCCACCGCGGTCTACGAAACTTGCGGCGGACATGTCGCGGGCGGGACCGGCACCATCCCGCAAAGCTATCGCGCCACCTTGGCCGCTTGTATGCGACGAATTTCGGCTCGTCAAAGTAAATGTCGAAATCGTCGCTGCACACCGAGCTAGACGAAGATATCGAAGACGAGTATGTTTCGTGCGAAGTGGCAGAGGACGCAGTGACGACCGCCTCAAGCGTCAGAGAGTTGTCATCCAGGAGGCCGACTGACTCCTCCTGCTCAGCAACGTTCCGAGGCATCGGCACCGGGGCCGTCCCAGCAAGGGAGCAAGAATGCTGGAGTGAAATGTGCGGGCGTATCTATCGGCGAGGCTGCCCCATATGATCTTCGAGGTGAAGAAGAGATTCTCAGGGCATTCGTGCCGGTCGGCGAAACCAGACTGGCGCGGCGGCTCGAATTCAGAGGCGGCCGACTTGGTGATTGACGAGCTGAGGAGGCAGCGCGCTAGCGAAAACGCGTTGCTGATAGGGGTGGTCGAATCGGGTGCGACGCTCGAAACCGAACAGGATCGCAGGATGTGAAGGCAATGAGCGCAACCGCGGCGAGACGATGTGGGCGGCGAAGTGCAAGTCTTGTTGTGTCCAAGCCTGTCTTGGCGCTGGGCATGCCACGAACGCACGGGCGAGGGCTGGGCCAGGGGCTTGAGCGGCGGTCGAGTGTTGGCGGCGCCGGAAGCACAGAGGAGTGGGTGCTCAGAGCGGACTGAGGCTTATCGAGGAGCAATTGGCGAAGTGGCAGGCGGGTGCCGTCGCGAGCGTCGAGCGTCGTGCAGAGGGGCGACAGGGCAGACGAGAGGAAGAAGGATTTTGCTACTGCGCTGTTGCAGGAGTGGTTGCGGCCGGCGAGGGCAAACCAAGGGCCGCAGTTGAAGGGGCTGTGATGCAGTGCTAGCGTGGGCAGCGGCCCATTGGCAGATGAAGGGTGGGCCTGCAGCTCGTGCTTGGCGGAGCTGTGATTGGCCCAGCGATCTGCACCTGCACTGGCCTGTCCTCCGTCGCTGCTGCCCCGGTCGCGGGCGCCCCCACAGAGGAGCATTTCAACCGCCGTGGGCTGCGCCATTGGCCAGCGCAGAGCACCTGCAACTAGTCGCGCTGCAGGCGTGCACAAGGAGAGGAGCAGCGCTGGGCAGGCGAGGGCAGGGTGTTGGAGATGGTGGCGGCCGCAGATCTGCCACCGACCAGCTCAGCCTTGGGGGGTCCATCGATGCGTTCCATTGTTATTGGGGTCGGAGTAGACATGTGCAGTGTTGCAGCCCGGCGAGCTCAGCCATCTCAGCCTTTGTGGCTCTCGTCATGTTCTAAAAACAGCCTGGCAAAGGCAATGCTCACCCTTGCCCGACAGCGATCCAGCCATCACCTCAAGGTACTGATCGGCAGATCCTCCCTCCAGTCTGACTCGGGATCCATGGACGGAGCGAGGCAGTCTCCTGCAAGCCAGGCCGATCGCAGTTCGAGCTGACCGTTTACTGATTGACGGCGAGAAACGCCTCGGGATTCTCGCCGCCGTTCTGGACTCTAGCTCTTGACGCCTCTTGAGTGCGCACTCGCGAGGCCAGGTCTAGAACCCGCGCCTGGGACGTAGTAGTTGCCTGGGTGCTTTTGGTTGTTGCCTGATCTCAAACACCCGTAGGCCAAGACGACTCGTACACTTCCCACACGACCCCTCCCTCGCCCTCCTTCCCTCATCCGCTTCAGCTTCCTGTCCGGCCCACGCCAGTGTTGCTTGGCTTCCCCGTCAGAGTCCCCGCCTGATCGTCAACTGCCACGTCCTGCCCAGCCTCGCCGGTTTCCGGAGTAGGAAGTGCACGTCTGAGTTCGCCAGTCCCGAGCGCGCCCACAAAGCACTTACGCAGGTGTGCCCACGCACCCGCATTCTAACGCGAAGCGTTGAAGCAGGATCGGATCAACAGTAGAGATTGGAAGCCAGCCCATGCGCACACCACCAATGCTCCGTCGGCCTCCAAGTTGGAATGGTCAACGCTAGATGCGCTGGTTGTGTTGACCGTCATTACTGCTCCCCACCATGCAGTCTGTATTAGCGCCTGCGTATCTGACGAGGTATTACATGGCGTTGCTGGGAAATCTGAATGGCCCCGCTCGACGTCATGTCAAAGTACACGGTGTAGTGCTGTCCCGCCTCCATCTTGCTCCGTGGACTAAGCCCGAGGTCATCAACTGCATCGACGATTTCACGCACGCCACGAGAAGCGATACCGCCCAGCTGGGTCCACTGGCTGACCATACCACATGGCCCAGTTGGCAGCATCCGAGACATTTGACTATGGCTCACGGAGGACACACCAGCCACCCGCTTACGTGTGCGACATTCCAAGGCGGCACGAGGTTTAGACTGAAGCCGCATGAGCTACGACAAACGCCCTTAGAATGCTCCGCGACCACAGCTGTAGGACATACACACAATTATTCAACAAACGACGCGGAGCATAACGCGCCGCTTGCCCCATGGTCCGTAGCTGCGGATCAGGAGCTCCTCACTGCATAACATCCCAGTCTCAACCTGCAGTCCCAGAATAGGTAACTTGCATGCAGCGGATTGCCTCGTCGTTGCTCTTTGCTGAGAAGCACGAGCCCGAGGATATCCAAGATAGGCTCTCCACCTCCGCTGTGCGCCGGCTACGCGGCCTACCATGCAAGGCGGCTGTAGACAGCATGGCATCGACCTCGATGGCCACCTCATCCTGTTCCTGACACTTGACTCGGAAACCTATTGCCACTGGCTCTTCGAGACTGCGTGATTACATCTCTTACTGGACTTGAGCCTCCACAGTCACCGCACATAAGCCATTCAGCCG
Source organism: Microdochium bolleyi (assembly GCA_001566295.1). Lineage (NCBI taxonomy): Eukaryota > Fungi > Ascomycota > Sordariomycetes > Xylariales > Microdochiaceae > Microdochium > Microdochium bolleyi. The sequence goes on from KQ964258.1 coordinate 561,385, forward strand.
AAACGCTTACCTTCAAAGCACTTCTCCATTCCGCGTCCTCAACCGAGCACAAGACTTGTCAAACCACGCGGGCACTGGTGACAGTGTCCAAGAGGCGCCTCTTTGAGCCCTGCTACCCCGCTGCGGATATATGCGACGCATAATGAGACGCGCCGACGAAGTACCGATCGCCAGTGAGGACCTTCCATGTGAATCTGGCATCTCATGACAAGAACGATGCCACTAGTGTTCCTGACGATCCTGGTCCCTTGAACACCACCTTCTCCAATAAAGAGCTGGTGCTCTGTAACGTTGCACACGGACGGGCACATGCTGCGGGCATCAAATAGGTTATCGCTGGCAATTCGAGATGCCGGCTCCTGGGATAATCTATCATCTGCCATGAGTGAACATTGGCTTCAGGCACATGCACTCCAAAGTTGCTCGGGCCTCTAGGACGATTGGCTAACGGATTCCGGCCTGTGCCGCGACAATCTGCTTTGAGTTTCCGGTCACCCACTACCAACGTTATTGAAGCTGATGACTTACACTCACTGCCCCTGAAAATCGTATCGGCATAGCCCGTACGGGACAAGCACCGTCGCTTCTAGATCGCAATCTTCTTTTCTGGCCAACGACAACGCGAGTTCGGCTTGTCCTTTCGTTGATGTTGGTAGCCCTTATGAACACATCGGCTGCTCATGTCGCCTTCAACAGAATGAATCTCCGAGCTTCCTCATCAACGACAGGAACGTCCCCCAGACTTCCGCTGACGTCTGGACGAGACCCAGCGGTGATACAGAGAATAGTGCTCCGGCAGGACAAAGAAAGACCCCACTATCGCGACGCCACAGGTAACCCGATCCGGGCTTGCCTTACTTTGACTGGGTGAGACATGGGCGGCCTGGGCGTGGTCTGGTGCGGCCCGGCTGGACGTGCATCGTGGAGCAGCCCTGCCTGCAAAGCACTGCACCTACCCCAGCTCAGTGGCACTCGCCCATGGAAGGTTGCTCTTCTGTTCCACGACACCACCGGCGACCTCCAATCTGAGCCATGTGCTTCCTGCAGGTACTGCCGCTGCGGCGGTGGACAACAGTCGGCGTGCCAACTTTCTTCCACGCCTATGGGGCCATTTGCGGTCGCAGCGCTTGAAGTGAAAAATAGGACGTTCCGTGGTGCTTTTTGTGGCTCTAGTCAAATCAAAGGCAGCCTCGCCCGTTCGTTCTAAAGACAGGATAACATGGCAAGCGTCCGATGTCAGCCTCGCTAGCTTGCTGTCGCACGAAATAGGCCCGCACGGCCGCATCCTTGTCGCCTACCTTGCCGAACCTGCAGCCGGTCGATCACGGTGGTATCACATCTGCCCAATCCTGCGCTGGTATTGGACACACGCTGAAATTCCACCTCGACACTCCCGCCTTCCCGTCCTGGCAAAGGATCCAACCAAAAGCTCGCTAGCAGGTCACAACGACCCTGGTGTAGCTTGCTTAATCCTTTCTGCCTTGGCACATGAACAAAGGAGTATTGGGTTGTTGGTAGGGACTACCCCTTTGTTGGAGACCGTGATATGCATCACAAGCAAACGAGTGCAACATGCACCCTGCAAAGCTGCCCTCCCTGAAGTCGGTGCCCTCGCGGGCAACGTTGCCGTCCCTTCCTGGCACTCGATGTTGCTCGTCTCAAGTCGTCTTGGTCAAAGGGTCGCTCATCTTCGGCTAGGCCGCCTCATCTGGGGAGGAGACATCACGCCGACCCTTGGCTTCTGGGCCCAACACCCCTAGTTTGCATCATGTTTCACTCGCCTCCATGACTCGACCCACGCCCAACGGGCGCCGCCAACTCAAGGGTTGTGGACAAAGCGATCTCCACCATGGCGGAAGTAACAGCAGGCCAGAACGCCCGAGTGAAGTGCTTCGACTCTACAGACTGTTCTATATAAGTCGCGAACGCTTCACCCAGTGCCCAAAATGTCTCGTGGCCCCTTTGCTTCTACCGCGGACACACGCTCCCCCGGCTTCACAACTATCTAACTTACCCGCCGCCTTCCCCATCATTCCCTTTTACGGCTATTCATTCCCTGCCTCGAGAGTTGAGCAACTATGAAGTCTACTGTCCTTACCGCGGCGCTTGCGCTGCTCACAGCGTCTGTCGGCGTGGCCGCGCCCGCGAACAAGAGAGTGTCTGGCTTCCAGAACACTGTCTATTGGACCAACTGGTTCGTCTGACCTTCAGCCGCGTGTGGTCACGTTGCACAGCTCAGATCTAACAGAAGCTTGCAGGAGTGTCTACGCTCGCAACTACCCGCCCCAGAAACTCCCCGCTGGTCAGATCAACCAGGTGCTATACTCGTTCATGAATGTCAAGGCCGACGGTACCGTGTAAGTCCCTGGGACACTTGTTCATATTGGATCAGAACAAACTGACAAGGAAAACTGCAGCTTCTCTGGAGACACATATGCCGACCTTGAGCAGCATTACCCGACTGACTGTAAGTGGAAACTGCCTATACCTCTATATACCTCCCGTCCGCCTGACTCACCCAAATTTGCACAGCATGGAACGATGTTGGCAAAAACGCCTACGGCGCCGTCAAGCAACTCGGCCTGATCAAGAAGAACAACCGGCATCTCAAGGTGATTCTCTCGATCGGCGGCTGGACCTGGTCGACCAACTTCCCCGCCGTCGCCGCCTCGGCCACCGCACGCGCCAACTTTGCCAAGACGTCTGTCGCGCTCGTCAAGGACTGGGGCCTCGACGGCATCGATATCGACTGGGAGTACCCCGCCAACTCGGTTGAGGCCGACAACTTCATCCTCCTCCTCAAGGACGTTCGCGCCGCGCTCGACGCCTACAGCAAGCGCGCCGCGGGCGGCTACCGCTTCCTCCTCACCGCGGCCACGCCCGCAGGGCCAGTCCACTACAACAAGCTCCGCCTCAAGCAGATGGGCGAGATCCTCGACTACGTCAACATCATGACCTACGACTACGCTGGCGGCTGGGATCTCGCGCACACCGGCCACCAGGCCAACCTGTACCCGAACCCCCAGAACCCTGGCGCCACCCCGTTCTCCACGGACCGCGCCATCAACGACTACCTCGCCGCAGGCGTCCCCGGGCGCAAGATCATCATGGGTGTCCCCCTGTACGGCCGCGGGTTCGAGGGCACCAGCGGCCTCGGCAAGCCCGCGACCGGCACGGGCCAGGGGACGTGGGAGGCCGGCGTGTACGACTACAAGGTCCTGCCGCTGCCGGGCTCCAAGGAGCAGTACGACAGTGTCTCGGGCGCCTCGTACTCAGAGGACACGACGAACAAGCGCATCATCTCGTACGACACCATCGAGAGCGTCACCAAGAAGCTAGGCTTCCTCAGCACCAAGGGCCTCGGCGGCACCATGTTCTGGGAGGCCTCGGGCGACCGGACGGACTCGAAGAGCATCATCGCCGCGTGCTTCAACGGCCAGGGCGGCATGTCGGCGATCGACAAGACGCAGAATCTGCTCAAGTATCCGGAGTCGGTCTACGACAATGTGCGCAACGGCTTTGCCTGAGAGAAAGAGATTCGGTCGCGATGAGGCTATATAAGGCTCTCGCGTTACACCTCGGATGCGGGGACTCTTCACATTCGTTCGCCAGCTTTTTCCTTGATCACGTACATTTTAACCATTCTGCCTCATCCCTCGTCTTGGAATATAGGACGAGTGGAAGCATGGCTTCAGCCAGACACATTACTGTACATATTTCGCATATACAAGCACAATTCTACATTTATTTCTTGAATAAGAGCAGAGCTCAGTGCCCTCTCCTACACGTAGACGCGTGTCAGAAGAAACCCACGTTCCTTATCCACCACACATTGCTTTCCCCAACCTGGAGATGACGCTCCGCAGAAGTTGCTGCTGCTATTGTGTCCCATGCACGCAACACCACGTACGCAGGTGGCTATGTTCATGATACTCCCCATCTGACCTTCCCTGTGATCATACACGCACACGGGGACATGCATGCGTACTGGCGGGCGAAGGCGTCCCAGCCACCTCGAAGCATTCGAATACATGTGCTTGACTCACCCACTTATGTCACCCACTCACTAACATAGGTCTAAGGGCGAGGAGATGAGGGAAAGAAAATGGGCGCCCCATCATACCACCGCGTGACAGTACTGACGCTCACGAGACTGCGTACTTTCCTTCCTTTTTCTTCCCCCTGCCCTGCCCTGGACAGCGGGGGGAGGTTATGCTCGCCTTGCCTTTTGCTCCCTGGCCGGGCGGACTGACGATCATGAAGGGGTGTTCTTGTGTAGAATACACCCGCTCCTTCCCTCTCTTCGCGTGATGGTGACTTTGGCATAGAATTGTACCCTGTCGAGATGAGCCAAGAAGGGATCCTCGCACTGCGGGACAAGAAACTACCATAGTGGACGAGGATATGGCGGGCTGACCGTGAGGCGAGTCTCCAACTTGCCCTACTGGGAACCAGCCCCGTGCTCGCCTCGAAAGTGCGCGTCCCTTGCTGTGTCTACGTTGAGGGTGTGTATATGTCTCGCCGCAGTAACGGTGCGGATGCTGCAGGCTTTGAAGTGTTGAGCCCCCCAGGGCGATCCATAGGCGGCGTTCTCCGGCCGTGTTGGCGGCGATGAGGCTGGAGAGCATGAAATGCATGTAAGCAGGTGAGGTCTGATGAGGTTGGTGGTCCCGTCGCTGTGCAGGCGTGCGGGCAGTCAGGCACTGGAATGTGCAATGTGCTCGAGGAGGTTGGCGAGAGCCATGTGCCGTCGTCTTGCCAGGTATACCCACCTACACACGCGCAAGGGCTTCGAAAGAAATCTTAATGGCTAGCAGCCTTGCGCTGGCAGGGATTGTCACAGGCCATTGTTGATAAAGGTTGAGGATCGCGAAGCTTATGGCATGGATCGTGGTTTGGCGGACAAAGTCAAGGTAGGATCTACCAGTAGGGAGCACAAAGGGCCATATTTTGATATACCGGAGCAGGCATCCGAAGGATAGGACTTCAAGGCCAGAGTGTCAGCAGATTGGTTGGTTGTCTGCTACGTGCTAACCTCTGAATTGTCGAGTGGTGATCACGGTCGGGCCGTTTGAGCACGACGGTTGTGATTGGTATACATCGGCGTTTTACGGGGGTGGGCAGGCGGAGCTGAGACGAGTGGCTCTGCTTCCATGAAGCGATATGCATTTGCACAGATTGTGGGTGTGCAGTATATCGATGAGTGAGTCTGTATCATGCGCGGGAGCGTGCGAGTAGATGGAGCCATCACGACTCGCCACACCCTTGGCCACCTCGGCTGCTGCCGCCGAAGCTCGTGTGGGGACCATTGAAGGAGCTTTGCCCCGGGCTTGGAGTAACCCTGCCACAGAATGCACGCCCCAGCAGGACCCGTAGACAGGCTAATCCCAGCACGCCCCCGTCCTCTCGGCACTCTCGAAGCTCCAGGGCTGGAGATGGAGGGCTGGCCTGGGCCGAGATCACGTGAGCAAAGTGGGCCCGGGCGCGGAACCGCGGCAGGAGCGAGCTTGACAGATGCAGCGCGCCTGCCCAGACTCGTGACGGAACTCTGCTGCGCTCAAGCAGCCTCTTGCGCAATCTCCCTGATTCCTGCGGCAGAGTGGTCTCACGGAACGCCGCCCGCAGCAGACAGCAGCTCCAGCGCGCGCGGACACCGGCGGACGGCCCTGGCCAGCGGCATCGGTTTCTATCCCACGATCCCTTCCCCCATGGGCCGCCATGGAGTTCTTTGAGAGCCAAGTGGGCGAGTTCCGCAATCTGCTGGGCACTGCAAGCAGCCCGGGCACGCCCAGTTCCGCGGTCGGCACCAATTCCGCACACCACCAGCAGCATCAACACGCAGCATCACCTCCCCTTCCTCTCTCTCACCAGCAGCTCCAGCAGCACAATACCGGCTCCATGAGCGCGGCTCCGACCTCGGGCCAGGTCTCGACGCCCTTGCCCGCACAGCTCTACGGCGCTGGCTCCACGCCCACCGCGTCCTCGGCCACCTATCCGCCACCGCGCAGCGTCGCGGGCGCAAAGCGCAAGAACACCGGTCCTGCCAGCATCGCCGATGACGACGACGGCGATGCCTCGCCGGGCGCGAAGGGTGGTGCTGGCCAGCGCAGTAAGCGCAGTCGGTACATCTCCATCGCGTGGTGAGTGTCTGGATCCCTTTCACTGACCCATGCGCCAGCAATATTGCCACAAATCATGCTGACCGCGAATCTATACAGCAACGAGTGCAAGCGGCGCAAAATCAAGTGCAATGGCGAGACCCCGTGCCAGCGCTGTGGTAACCTGAATCTACAGTGTCTGTATGCGCCCAATTGCTGCTCGTCGAGTGTCAAGGACTCGGACGAGTTCAAGCAGATGGACCACAGGGTCTCTGGTCTTCAGGACCAGGTCAACTCTCTCTTCAACAGTCTGGCTGCCCTCCGGTCTGAAGCTGTCCGCCTGGCGCCCATACAGGACCGCGTTCTGCCGCTCCCTACAGCTGGCAACACACCAACCAGCTCAAATACGGGCACGCTTGGATCCCTGCAACGGCCAGAACTCCCACCTTTCAGAGCTGCCGGGTTTCGTGGCCCAACCAGCACCCATTTCAGTCTGGACGTTGCCAAGAAGACATTGCACAAGATGGGCTACAGCAATCTTGGCGATGGTGGTGATGATATAGCCGGCAACCACGGAAGTCCAGGGCAGTCACCACTTGCCATGTCGCATACCCCACCAGGATACCAGCAGCAGAACCAACAGCAATTCCCAGCACTCCAGCCTCAGCAACAGCCCGCGTCACAGCCAGCAAATCAACCGCCACCACAAGAACCACAATTTCGCGACCCCCTTTGGGATTTCGAGAAGGACGAGATCCTGCGTCTTTGCCAGTTGCACGAGGACGAGGTCGGCATCATGTACCCCGTTGTCAAGATCGAGACTTTGATACAGCATGCCAGGAAGCTCGTCACCTGGATGGAGCAATCGCGGGAGAACGGTTATGTGCAGAGGTCCGAACAAGAGCCCCCCTTCACAGACCTCGACACTCTAGTCCTCAAGGTCATCATGGCCATGGCACTCACGGTTGAGGAGCACGGCAACAGCGAGAAAGGCCACCGGCTCTTCGAAAGCGCCCGGCCTTTCATTGACAGAATGCTAATGAGTGACCCCAGCGATGCCAAGTGTCTGCCTCTCCTCGCACTCTCCGCGGGCTACCGATTCTTCAACAACGAAGAGATTCTAGCCTGGCGCGTCATGGGTCAAGTCACGCGGCACTGTCTCGAGCTGGGGTTGCATCGCCGAGATGCCATTGATCGCCTTGAGACTGAGGATTCCCGCATTTACATACTGCACACTTTTTGGACTGCCTATGTCCTTGACCGGCGATGGGCACTTGCCACCGGCTTGCCCTGGTCGATTCCGGATGAAGAGATCGATCCGCAGCTGCCATATCCGGACAATTATCCCTTCTTAGTCTGCATGATAGACTATTCAAGGCTGAGTGCACAAGTCTGGAAGATGGTCCGCCAATTCGATGGCCAGCTCTACACGGACCAACTGCCCGCGGAGATCGAGGAGATCGACCAGTCAATCAAAAAGTGGTATATGAAACTCCCGAAAGAGACGCAGCTGGAGCTCTCGACCTGGGAGGCTCTTCCGCGGCTCATGAGCCCGCAGCTTACGGCTCCAAAGGAGTATGACCTGCAGCGGTCGCAGATCTGGACATATCTCCGACTCAACCAGCTTCGTATTTTACTGTACACGCCGATCCTGCACACGCATAGCTGCATCATGGAAAACCTCGGCGCTGCCGAGCGGGTCGTGCAAGTTGCCCAGAATACGATTCGGTATCTCTCGCATCTGCACACCACCACCAATATCTACAGGAAGATGCAGATCTTCTACCACCAGTTCCTGACGTCGGCCATTGCTGTGCTGTTCCTCGCATCCTGCCATGCGCCTGTCAACTTCAGCTCCACGTGCCGTGATGAGTTTTACCTGGCGCTAGAGCTCGTCAAGGACATGTCGGCCAAGTCGTTTGTGTCGAAGCGCCTCTGGAGCACAATCAAGTCTCTCAGGGAGGTGGCGCCGCGTCTAGGTCTCGCTGAGGATCCACACTCATCCGCGGCGCTGACAATGGCCGGTCTAGCAACGGGACACCGACATGCCACGACGCAGGATTCTCGCAGTGGGGGTGGTCCTCTGTATCCTTCATCGCGAACACCCATCCCCATTCCTGCGACCACCGCGACCACAACAACCGCATCGCCCTTTCCAACAAGTACAACGGGCGGGACAACACCCGGGGGCATGGTCGACAGCTTGCAGAACGGGCACCAGATCTCGAGCGAAATGTCCAAGATCTTTGAGGGCTACATGGGCACGACCAACGGGTTCACGCCCCCACCGGACAATTCAGCCGCGGGGAGTGGCAATGGGCTGCAGGCTGATGACGGCACCGGCAGCGGAGATGGGGAGATAGATGCGTCCGGGCTCGTCGGGGCTAGTGTATATCAGCATTTCAGGGATATGTTCTGAGAAGATTAGGAAGCCAGACGAGCTATGGAAGGCGTGAGTCGGCGTGAGTCAAGCGAGGTATCGCGTTGTCAGTTGGGAAAAAGCATTAATGTGTATGTCTGAGCATAGCAGCGAAAATATAAATAGCAGCTGACCCAGAAGTCCATAGCTACAATGCTTTCATGTTTGTGATGATTGAAGGTCGTGATCCAGCACAACGAACGCATTGTTCTTGATACCCTGGTAATCTGATTGTAGTGAGCCAACTACAACACACCCTGGCCAGCCGGCCTTATCTCTCGCTGGCCGATGGGCGTAGCACGAGAAACACATGACCTCTGGAGGGTGGGGGGTGGACTGACTCGGGTGGACTGGCACCGCAACCGGCACTGGCAGGAGCAGCAGCACTGGCGAGACGGGGCTCCTTGGGAAGAGAGTTTGGGCTCGGTGGGCATCGTCCCACCTGGGAGCGAGAGATTGTAGCACCACATCATGCAACAGTCTACAGACTGGACGTGCTTGCTGCAGTGCGCGTTGCTGGGGTGGGGCGGGCGGTGGGCGCCCCACTGCTGTGAGCTGATCGGACCTTGATGGCTCGTCAGAGGGACGGGGAGCAGCAAACTGCAGGTGCAGCAGCACCTACTGTGCCCTGGCGGCTGTGCCTGCCATGGCTCCCAAGTCTGCAACCTTGCTCGCAGCGATCGGTGACCCGCCCTGAGATCAATGGCCTACCTTGACCAACCTGAAGATGGCATCCTCGCAGTGACAACTCGGGCACCAGACACACGCGACCCGAGCTTGAAGAGTCGAAGAGGGGCTGCTCCCCCTGGCACTCCAGGGCTGGCTTGGGCGGAAGGACACACGCGGCAGGAGCGACCCATGCGGCAGCCCCACCCCCGGACTGAGAAGGCCCCGTTTCCCCAGGTTTCGCGGCGTCGACGGCTTGCGACTGCATCACAGACCCTGGCACTGGCACTGTGGTGGTCACTCGACATGCCATGCATCCATATATGGAGCTGTGCGAAGCTGTGACGCACTCGTGCTTGCCGATCGACAATCGCACCACTGCGCTACCTGCCGCGCTCCGTGCCCTGGGGCACTGCAGGCGCGTCCGCACTGCTCGTCTTCGGGCCCTGATACACTGTCTCGACCTTTACCCCGCCCGCCCTCGAGCTTAGTCCCGGTGATTGGCTTTCCGTAGCTCTGAGCACTCGCCGGGTCGCCCGGGTACCTACCTCATAGCTCCCTCCTCCTCATCCGCCCATGATCAGCTGAGCACATGAGCACCACTTGCATTGTGGTAGACACGCAGCTTCCCCGCCCTTGGCCTCGAAGCTCGCTTCTCCTCACGCCAGGCCCCCCCGAGAGTCTCACCTTGACCAGGAAAGCATCGACGCCGGCCGCGTGCCATCGTACCCCTCTTTCTGATCCGTAAGTGTGTGTGTGTGCGTGCCTGTGCCCTTTTTCTACCCCTCTCGCGCTCCGTCCTCGTCAACTCTCCTCCTTCCCCTCTTCTTCCTCTTCCTCACTCACTCTCAAGTCACGCAACTCACAATATTGTCATCCCTCTGCAGCTCCACGCCGCAGACAAGCAACTTCACTCAATACTTCCTGGTAGTCGTCCTCACGAGGTACTTGCTCCCTGATTTCCAGCTCTCTCGAGTTACCCAACTCCGGCATGAGTCTGAGGAGCTACGTTGAGCCAAGGCCACTGTGAAACTGACACGAGCATGGGCTAGACAACTGCCAATTCAGCCTATAAGCTTCTCTGCAAGTCATTGCTAGCAAAACACCACCCACTCCAACCATGTCAGAGCCACTGTCCAAGGTCGACTCCGCCGTCGACGGCCTTGAGCCTCTCCAGAAGATCGGCTCTGCTAGCGGCCCCAAGAAGGACCGCCGCCAGAGCTCCATCGTCGCTGGTGTCGCCAGCATCAAGGAGCTGTGTAAGTCTCCTCCACGCCCAGTTCTCCTTCGTGACTTCGCGCGCGCAAAGACTAATGTGGCCGACAGGGGAGAACAAGACACCGCTGAAAATTGCTCCCGAGACGCAGAAGACGGGGTGGTATGTCACTCTCCCATGCTAACCGGGCCGCCGTCGTTCTCAGGAATGCTCACAATCGGCCTTCTGCAGGAAAATCAACACCTCTTCCATGACGGTAGAAGAGAAGGACATATTAAAGAAGCCCCTTGTCACCCCGGTCGTCCGGGCCATTGACCTGCACTTCGCCCTCGGCTCCCACGTGACCGCCCGGAACAGGACAGGCGTCACAATCAAGGACGCCATGGACGCCATCCACAAGGTCAACAAGAAGAGGGTGAGTGACCAAGACATCTTGCTGCTTGGTTTGCAAGCGATCATCTCTGCCTGGGAACCGGATTCTCTCCGCCAGCAGAACGAGACTAACCCCCGTGCTGTAGGCCGACGACGAGATGGACAAGCCATACCTCGAGGGCTTCGAGTGGATGCCCTCTCACCACGAGTACTCCGAGCAGGAGCAGGAGCAGAAGGAGGCCGACTGGCAAAGACTCTACGTCCACCTGACCTCGACACCCACTCTGCCCGCCATCGGCGGCGGCAAGAAGAAGAAGAACAAGGGCGGCGAGTAAATGAAGCCCTCCACCTCCCCGCGCGATCCTCTCTCAGCATCGAAACCTCACCTATCATTCCTCGGAGGGAGTAAGTGGCAAGTAGGCGGCACTCTGACTATGCTTCCGAGTGCCACCTTACTGCCTCTTCACAACCCCTCCCAGTGTGTTGTACTGTACTACTACTATTACTGCTACCGCGCACGGCGTCAATATCCGGGATATCTGTGATCGATGGCTTTGGATGGCAAAGAGCGACGTGCTGCGTGTGTGTTTGTGAAGTTCTCTCGCTGCACACATACAGATACGCAGCACGCCCCTTTGCCCGGACGGATCATTGTGGACTAAACTACCCGCTTCTTTCGGCGCCATGTGCTGCTACCTTTGTAACAATGGCCTCCTTCTCCTCACCACCACTAGTTCAGCAGCTAGATCATCTGTAACGCAATATCACTCGGAGGGTCTGGCTGCATTCTGTCACGTTGTCTTGATTGTGATGTGTGCATGGATATATGGAGTAGTCTTGTCAGTGTCTGCCCCATCCCGTCATTGCTGATATAGACCAACTACAAGGCCTTGGACCAGCTACCTTGGTCGTAGAGACTTTGCTGGGCCATGTCCCTCTGTCACGCGTCCTGCCTATTTCTACACACATCGCCCCCTGGCTTTCCTGATTATCCCTCGGACATGGGTGTCTCACTGACCAGAATGTGCATTTCTGCACACATGTCTGGCCATCTCTTCTGTCAGAATGCTCAGAAACCCGAGCTGTAATCTTCTTGCCTCGGAGCATTGCTGCTCTGCTCTCGGTCCCGGTTTTCGTCCAATTGCTGCTGCCCTACCACGCACACACGATCCCAGGTCGTTTCTCTATCCCCTCAGATCCCGCCGGGAATACCACCTCCCACGGATGAATGAATATCTTTGACGTGCCGCGTAGACTTGATCATTCCTCCCCACGCTCTCGTTTAGGGTATTCCAATGGACTCTCATGGCAAGGAACACACACACACACAGAGCTCCTCCGAGCACGGAGAATAATTCCGCAGGCACTCGCCTTTGTCTTGGGCATATCTCGGTCGTGATGCAAGTGTAGGTATGGTACGACGAGATTGCCCTCGCGTGAACCAATATGTACAGTGAAGATTTTAAAAACAACAAACGCCGTCCTCGCCTACTCCTGGCATAATGTCTCCTTGTCTAAATCATCGTGTTCTCGTCACCCATCACCAGCGTCTTGTATTTCCCTCTTTTCTCTTTCCTCTTTTCTTTTTCTGGTTCGTCTCCCCCAGCCCGCCTACGCACCCTGCATCGGGCCGCCGACCCAGCTGGGCACCGTCTCGAGATAGACGTCGCGCTGGCGGTAGCTGCCCTCGACGAGGCGGTTGAACCAGGTGGCCATGCGCAGCGCGGCCTTTGCGGTCTGCACCTCGACGATATACCCGGCGCCCTTTGCGTAGCCGCTGGTGGCGAGGTCCGTGCCGTTGAAGACCTGCGAGTAGACGTAGTCGCAGGTCCACTCGTTTGTGTCGCGGGCCCACTCCATCGCGCAGCGCTGCGGCGTGCCCGGGTCGCTGCAGGCCAGCATCTCGGCCGTCGAGGTGATGTAGCTGTCGGCGCGCAGGCGCTTGAGGGTGTCCCTGAAGAAGGGCTGGATCGTGTCGTTGGAGAAGGACTTGACGCCGGCTTTGGCGTAGATGATGGCGCCGTCCCAGACCGAGTGCAGGTTCGTGGCGGTGCCGTTGAAGGTGACGTTGAAGCCGTTGCCGCCCGCCGCGATGCCCGAGACGTGCAGGGGCTGGGTGACGTCCGAGGTGAAGTGGGCGAGGAATTTGACGGCGTTGGCGCACGTCTCGTCCTCGCCGTTGCGGATCTTGCCGAGCTTGGCGCGCTGGATGCAGCCCTTTGCGATCTCGGTCTGGTTCGTGAGCGCGCTGACGATGCAGCCGGCCTTTGTGCAGTCGCGGTTGAAGTGGACGTTGCACACGGCGGGCGGGCTGTCGGCCGGGTCGATGTAGTGCCAGGTGTTTGTGTAGGCGCCCTGCGGCGTCTTGCGGTAGCCGTCGGCCCAGGCGCCGACGCGGCCGAGCGAGCCCTGCGCCGAGGGCTCGAGCAGCTGCTTGATGATCTGCTTGGTCCAGGGGTTCAGGAGCTCGTCGGCGGCGTAGGCGATCTGCTGGTGGACTGTACGATACGAGAGAGCGGCATGATTTAGCGAAAAGAACAGACGGCAACCAACAGGGGAGTCCACATACCATCAGTGTTCCATGCCAGCCCGGGCCCCGCGAGGGCGGCGCTGGCAATGGCGGCGGCTTGGACGACGCGCATCTTGGCTGGTTGGGTGTGATCGACGAGGCTGTCCCGTGTACAATGAAGGATGAGGGCGACAGGAGAGCAGGGTCAGACGGAGGGGGACAACAGTCTCGAGGGGCAGATCTGGAGGAGGAGCCAGAGATGTTTTTGTACTCTGCTGCATTCCTCGGCGACCGCCTCTCTCCGTGCCTGCAAGGATGGAGACCCCGGAGAGCACATTGCCGATTCCCGCGCCGCCGGCCTCGCCGGGCGATGGACGTGCAGATTGCTGATCGGAGCTGACAGTCTTATTTTTTTGCTCGGAGGGCCCCGACGGGCGCTGGAGGTCACGATGGGAGTTGCCTGTTTGGTCGTAGCGAGCAGCCGGGGTTGGGGCCGCCCTGGAGGTGCCCCAGTCGAGCCCGGTATCGCCTGTAATCGGACGCTGATGCCCGTTCTGCTGGCGCTGATTGGCTGGGATGCCCTCTCTCTCTGGCAGGGGACGGGCAGGGCTGTGGAGATTGGGGCCAAGCCAGCGAGGGACCTGACTGTTTGAGTCTAGTTGTGCGGAGGACTTGCCGTGCAAGCTCGATTCCTGCCAGTACCCCCCATCGTACGCACTGCAGCTACAGCCCCATGGCCAGCCGTCATCTTATGTTCGCGAAGCCCGCCATAACTAGAGCAGTTTTGATGTGCCCTCCGCGCACTTCCGCCGGTCACCGCTTGCCGCTGCCAGGCCCGCGTCTTCCGACGACATGGACTGCTGCCTCTTATCGTCCCAGGTGTCATTTCATCGCCATAGCTCTCGTATCCTAGTAGTCCCAGTTGCAGTGCACGGTGGCTCCCCGCATCACGGCAGACCAGTCTGTATCCTCCCCACGCACTCGCCGAACCCGACCCGGCTGCCGCTCTCGCCGCACGTGCCGCGCAGCACGACCGAGTCCCCGTCCTTGAGGAACGTCCGCACCTCCATCCCCGCCAGCATAATCTCCTTCTTGCCGCTCTCCGTCATCTCCAGCAGGCTGCCCTTCTCCCGCTCCCCCGTGCCGCTGATCGTGCCCGACCCCAGCATGTCCCCCGTGCTCATTGGGCACCCGCCCAGCGTGTGGTGCGCGATCATCTGCGGGAACGACCACAGCAGGTTCTTGGCCGACGTCGTGCCGATCGTCGTGAGGTCGCCCTCCGGTGCTGCAGGGTGCAAATGTGCTTAGCGGGGATTCTCTGCGATGAAAGTCTACAGACGGCACAAGATTGAATGTTTGAGAAGAAGAAGAACAAAAAAAAGTACAGCATAATTCTGGAACTTACTGATGAGGTCAACCTCCAGCTTGATATCAAACATCCCTCCCTTGCCCCCGGACCCGCCGGCCCGCTCCCGGAGATACTCCTGCACGCCCTCGTCGCCGAGCGGGTTCTCGATGCCGCGGCACCGGAACGGCTCGAGCGCGTCGGCCAGCACGACCCACGGGCTGATGGTGCTGCCAAAGTTCTTGGAGTTGAACGGCCCGAGGGGCACGTACTCCCACGCCTGGATGTCGCGCGCGCTCCAGTCGTTGAGCAGCACGTAGCCAAAGATGTGACCCTCGTCCGCCTCGTCGACCTTGATGGCGCGGCCCATCTCGTTTGGTCGCGAGATGAAGCACCCGAGCTCGAGCTCAAAGTCGAGCTTCCTGCACGGTGCCGTGATGGGCTTCTTGGGCGTTGCGGACGGGTCGAGCAGGATCTGGCCCTTGGGGCGGGAGATCGGGGTCCCGCTGACGACGATGCTCGAGGCACGGCCGTGGTAGCCCACGGGCAGGTGGGTGTAGTTTGGCTGCAGCGCGTTGTCGGCGCCGCGGAACATGACGCCGACGTGGTGCGCGTGGTGGTAGCCGGCGTAGAAGTCGGTGTAGTCGCCAATCTGCATGGGCAGGTTCATGCGCACGTCGCGCCGGTGGATCAGGGCCTGCGCGCGGAGGGCCTCGGCGTCGCGGAGGGCCTGCGGCCGCGACGTGGCCTCGGACAGCAGGTCTTGCAGGGCGGCGCGGACCTGTCTGTGCACGGGGCGACCGAGGGCCGCGAAGGCGTTGAGGGTCGGCTGGCTGAAGACATCTTTGCTGCTGCTACCACCGCCGCCGTCGCCGTCGCTGCCCTGGAGGGACGGGAAGACCTCGGCAAAGGGGAAGTCGGCGGACCGCGACAGCGCGCGGAGGTCGAGCACGTAGTCCCCAATGGCAACGGCCGGGCGCGGCGTGTTGTCGTGGCGGCTCCGGATGATGCCGAACGGGATGTTGGCCAGCGAGAAGGGGCTCTCGGGCGGGCACTCGGGCACCCAGGTCTTCCCCGGTGTAGAGACTGCCGACGCCGACGCCATGGCACGATACTGGTGAAGTGGAAGACGCAGATGGTGATGTTGCCGAGGCAAGAGCTGGGTTGGTGTTAGTCTCGAGGACCGGCTTCGGGCTGTGATGGAGACGGGGTCCCTGTGGCGACTGGTGCTGCAAGTCTGCACGCGGAGAGCAAGCTTGCCGATTCTTAAACCCGCTGGATGTAGAAGAGATGTTCGTGGCAGACAGGCCATGTCCGTTCTCCCGAAGGGGTGCCAGAGGAAGACTGCGAGGTGAGCTGTTGCTCGAGACGACAATCATGCCCCCCGCGCGCGCCGGCGCATGCCGTGCGGCAACTCCCCCTCCCCCGCAAAACACGCTCGACCCCCGCCCGCCGCGTCCGGCTACGAACGGGGCTCCACCACGGAACGCTCGCCGCTCCGAGCTCGGGATCTGAGGGCACCTTTCCGAAGATGGTGATCTTGTCCCTCCACTCGCCAAGATTGTGCGTTCTGGCCTGCAGCGCGCATGCTGTGATACATTCTCAATCCGTCCCTTTGTCTGTGACAAAACAATCCAATGCTTCTTCATTACCTCTGCTAATCATTACTCGCTACTTGATATTGATCCGTCGCCATTCTGAACTGCTTACCCCGGACGTATCGACGTCTCCAGCACAAGCCCAAGACCCTGACATGAAACAAGTTTAAGAAGACGCCTTCACCACAGTCTCGGCTTCCGGCTTCGTCTCTGCACCTGCAGTAGCAGCTCCCTCCGTCTCCGACTTCTCCACGGGCCGCTGAGACTCTGGAGCGGCACCTTCCTGAGTCTCGCCCTCGGCCTTCTTGCCATCAGCTTCATCCGTGGCCCCTTGCTTCTTGCCCCAGATGTTGACAGTGGGCATGGTCGGCATGGTCGGCATATCGGGCATCTGTCGGGGAATGAACGACTTGAAGCTCGGCCCCGACGGCATCTGTGGCATCTGCGGCATGCTCGGCATATCGGGCAGCTTGGTCGGCACGTACGACTTGACGCCCGTGCCCGCCTGCTGCGCGACGCCCATGAGGTAGCGCATGTACGTCTGCTTCTCGTCTGCCCCGGCCTGTGCCATAAGCGGGTCCTCCTGGCCGTCGGTGGGCAAGGGGACCATGGATGCTGCCGCCGCGATGTCCATGGGCGACTCGTCTGGGAAGAGGTTGTCGTCGTTGTCATCGTCGTCCTCTCGCGGCTCAGCCAGCTGCGCCAGAGTCTTCTCGTCGGTGCTCTCCTCGGGGATGTTGTCCGTCCTCGGGATTTCCTTGCCGTCTTCGGTCGTCGAGACTGGCTCCTCGATCGGCTCGGGTGAGGCCTTGGCAGCCAGGCCAATCTCGTCAACAATCTCAGACTCGTCATTGAACCATTCTACCACGAGTTCGCTTGCGCGGGCAGTCATTTTGTCGTAGCCCTTGTTCATCTCGGGGATAAACATGCTCATGTGGGCCTGGACTTCTTCCTCAGCCTCCTCAATGACCTGGCGCGTGAACAGGGAGTACGACTTGTGCTCAGTCGGTGGGATCGCGCAGAATGTCCGCTCCGGCACAAAATACCCTCCGCTCCAGACTCCATTTTCGCCCAGCGAAGTATAGAAGTCGTGAATGCCGATGCCCTGGAGAGAGCCTAGTCTCAAAAGGCGATGGCTGAGCTCCTGCTGCTTCATGAGAGCGCCGACGAAAGTGAAGTGGTCAGAGAGATACTCGAACGACCGTCCGACATTGCCGCGGTTGATGTACGCCAGGCCCTGGCTGAGCGTATCAATGCCTTGCTGATATCCTTCCTTGACGGAGTCCTTGTTGAGATTGCGCATGCTCTTCATACCGTCCATGATTTGCTGGCGGTGGATGTAGGCTGCGACGCCACCGGCTGCGATAGCACCAACTGTGCCTGACCTTACTGCTATGAGCTGCCAGCCCTTCCAGGCATTCTTGGAAGTTGACGAGGACGCCGCTACTCTGGGTGCCCTCGTCGCCGAGCTGGCGAGCGTCTTCTTCGCGAACGCAGATGGGGCTGCAGAAAGGGCCGTCATGACGTTGAATACGCTGCTGACTTTCTGGTAGTTGGAGAATGCTCCATACACGAACATGGACCGCGCAAGGCCGTTGAAAGGCGTATCAAAGGTGAGGACACCTTGGATCAGTGGGAAGACGGGAGGGGCATCTCCATCTGCTGCCTTGTTGGCAAGTCTCTCGTTGAGAACAAGCAGTGTTGTGTCGGCAGCAACGAAACCTCTGTGATCCAGCGTTAGTTGATATGAAGTCAAGGTGGTAGTCTTTTGCAAATAGGGTTCAACCTACCCCATGGAGTGCGCAACCAGAATGACTCCCACGTCCCGGTCATGTGGAGGCCAGGGCTTCTCGCTGTGCTGCTTGCGCACGTCCATCACCTTCTCCTTCAGCCTGCAAGTGCTGTCAGCTTACCTCTTGCGTACTGCGAAGAAGGCAGGACTACTTACCAACTCAGCAGTGACTCCGAGCACTGCCCCAGCTCGCCTTTTGTGTCGTACTTGGGGTACACGATAGACTCGACATTGTGGTCGGGCAGCTTGGCAGACACTTGCTTCTGGAGATCATCCGGAAAGTTCTTGAAGGTGTTGTCATTGCCCTGTGGAGTGGAAGGGGAAAGTCAGGATATGTTCACAGATGTGCTGTTGGCAGATTGAAAGTGGCTCGCCTTGAAGCCGTGTATAAAACACAGCAATAGCGTTCGCGGCATGATGAAAGCGCGGGTTGATATTAAAGATGAGTGTCGCTGGATCTTTGGGATTAGTCGGGCACGCAACATAGATACGTGGGTATTTTCCCGAGGCGAGTACAGTTGTATCCCTGCAAAGTGCAAGAGATTAATGGATATCGAGAAGAATGAGCCAAATATCTGGATCGAGGTGGGGTGGCGAGAGGGAAGAGGCTTTTATTGATGTACCTCTAGGGTCTGGCAGGGTGCATCAGTCCTTGGTGCCCAGATAAGCATAACGATGCGATGGCATCGATCGCGATTTCGCAAGATCTGACGGGAGGCGTCACTTACAGGACAGGGGGGGACGGATGCAGATGTGGATGTGGATGGCGACAGCCGAGCACTAGCCACAGGTTTCACATGCGAGGTTCGAGGAAGGAAAACAAGGCAAGAGAACAGGCGGTACAGGGATTGCGGGAGCGATGAGATGTGGCTTTGCTTTGCAATATAATAGAGTTTCTCTGCCCGCACGCCTGGGTCCGGCTGCTGGCAACGTCAGGGTCGTGGGTGATGCAGTATCGGTGCGTGGGTGTGGGAACGGCAGCCGGGAACCACCCAAACAAGCCATGTGCAGCCTGGCAGGAGCGGGCATGCGGACTCTGGTGGAGGAAGCAGCTCTCTCTCGACGAGGTGGTGGTGGCGAGCTGCCAACTTTCCCGTCACACTGGCAAAAGGGCCAGCCACGATATGCTGCCGCTACGTCATAGGAGATCTAGCATGACGTGGCGCAGTCACCACTCGAGGCCACTCCTTCCCGGCAGGCTGCTTGCCACAATGCCGCTGTGCACATTCCAAACCTCTTGTGGGACTTCTCCCAGACGACTGACCGTCGCCGTTTTTGTGCCGTTGATCTTCATCGCCTCGTCGTCTTCGTGGATGAGCCCATACAGCTGTGTCTCCGTTTTGGGGCTTGCTTATGTACGACTCACACTCTTGGAGCTCGTGGCAACAAAGAACAGCAATTGTTGCCACGAGCTTCAAGTCCATCCCACACGCTAGTATCCTCATACCTATATTGGTCAAGTAGTCGGTGTTGTGGACTTCAATTCGGATTGTGGCGGCGTTTCACGATTCAAATCACATTCTCTGAAAATTTTGGGAAACTTTTGAAATTTGCTATTTCTACAATCTGTCGGGGCTCGGACACATCTCGCGCTGAAGAGGCGACAGAGATTACATTTTGGTCGGCAGTACAGGAGCCTTTTTCAAGGAATAACATGAAATGTCATGACATCGTGACAATAAAAACAAAGGCAATATCGCTAGTGACAAGCTGAAGGAATCAAATGGGAAAACAATGTCGCCGCTGCCTTAGAACAGACCAAGCAGACCACCCTTCTTCTTACCACCGTCTTTCTTGTTCTGGCCAGTGACGGTGCCGACGACATCACCAAGGCCCAGGCTGCCGAGGAGCTTGTTCAGCCCCAGGCCGCCGAGGAGGTTGTTGACCAAGCCGCCAAGACCTAGGCCGTCGAGCAGCTTGCCCACAAGACCCAGGACGCCGTTGAGCAGCAGGCCGACGGCGGCGATGATCTGGAACAGGGGCTCCGCGAGCAGGCCCCAGAGCGGGTTGATCTCCTTCTTGGCCTTGGGCAGGCCCTCGAGCTTCTTCTTGGCATTGTCGATGGTCTCGGTGACGTGGCCGGTCAGCTCCTTGAGCAGGTCCGCCAGGCGGTACTCCTCGGGCGTGGCCTCGCGCGAGGCCGTCTTGTGCTGCGCGTTGGCGGCGATGCGCCCGTCGGGGTCGAGCCCACGGATCACGCCGTTGGCCTCGGTCAGGATCTTGCCACCCTGCTCGATCAGGGGCTTGACCTCCTTGACGAGACCCTCCTCGTCGCGGTCGTCCTCAGACTTGGCTTCCTCAGCCTCGATTTTCTGTTCGTCGTGGAAAAGTGCTTGTTAGCAGAGTGCTCTTGATGTGCATGCCATAGTGAGATGAATATTGGAACTAGTGTAGACTTACAGAGGTGATCTGCTTGAGGATGGGCTTGATCTGGTCGAGCGAGTGCGTGAGGCAGTCGGCAATACGCGAGGCAATCTGGCGATCCTGCTCAAGCTGCTCGCGCTGCTTCTTCTCCTCCTCGGTCTCCTCCTCCTTGGGCTTCTCAGGTGGAATGTCCTCGAGCAAAGTGACGTGACCGAGGATAGAGCCCTTCTGGTCGATGACATCGCCGTCATCGTCAATCTTCTTGCCGGCGCACTTCTCGAGATCGCCGCTGGTGAGGCGGCCGATGACATCGCCGTTCTCGTCGACGACGTTGCCCTCGCGGTTGACCTTGCGGCCGGACATGGGGTTCACGTCCTTGGCCTCCTCAGGCTTCTCCCAGCGCTCGGCCTTGCCAAGGCTGTTGCCGTTCTTGTCGAGGATGTCGCCGTCGTCGTCGACCGCGCGGCCGAAGAGTGTCTTGGCGTCACCCTGAACGAGGCGGCCGACGACGTCGCCGCCGGGGGTCACGATCTCACCCTCCTTGTTGACGGTGCAGCCGGGGAGCTCCGAGAAGGGGCCCTCCTTCATGCCCTCGCGCTCAGACTCGGGGATGAGCTCGCACTTGCCGATGACGTCGCCGCCCTCGTTGCGGATGAAGCCCTGCTTGTCGCACATCTTGCCGACGAGGCGCGGGAGCGCACCCTCGACAACGCGGCCGTAAATATCGCCGTGCTTGTCGACGGCATTGCCGGCCTTGTTGATGCGCTTGCCGGCGAGGATCGAGTTATCGACCTCAGGTTCGGGCTCGGCCTCGGGGGCCTCCCAGCGCTCAGCGCGGCCGAGCTGGTTGCCTGACTTGTCGAGGATGTCACCGTCCGCGTCGACAGACTTGCCCTTGAGCTTCTTGGCGTCGCCGTCGACGACGATGCCGACCTGCTCGCCGTTGAAGAGGACCTTGCCCTCGTCACCGACGGTGGCGCCGGGGAAGTCCTCGAAGGGCGCAGGCTCCTTGTTGTCCTCGCGCTCGTTCTCAGGGACGGGCTCGGCCTTGCCGACGACCTTGCCGGCGTCGTTGAAGATCTCGCCCTTGTCGCCGACCTTCTTGCCGACGAGGTGCTGCAGAATGCCCTGCACGACACGGCCCCAGACGGTGCCCTTGTCATCGACGACGTTGCCGGCCTTGTTGACCTTCTTGTCACGGAGGACGGAGTAGTCAATCTGCTCCTCCTGCTCAGGCTCTTCCTCTACGGGATCCTCAGCCTCGGCGCGGGTCGCGTGGCCGATGGTGTTGCCATTCTTGTCAAGAATGTCGCCATCAGCGTCAACCTTCTTACCGATGAGGTTCTGGAAGTCGTCGCCGTCGACAACACCAACCTGTCGGCCCTCAAAGATGACCTTGCCGCTCTTGTCGACGGTGGCGTCGGGGAAGTCCTCGAACGGCGCAGACTCGTTCTTGACGGCCTCGGGCAGGACCTCGACCTCGCCGAGCACATTGCCGCTGTCGTCCCAGACCTTGCCATCCTTGCCGACGGTGCGGCCGGCGAGCTTCTTCAGGTCGCCACTGGAGACCTTGCCGACAGGGTTGCCGTTGTTGTCGACAACGTTGCCGGCCTTGTTGATCTTAAGCCCCTGAAGGGTGGACAGGTCGGGCAGATCAGCCTGCTCCTCAAGAGCATCGAGGCGCTCAGCGGCCTCGGGGACCTCTTCCCTGATACGGTCGACGATGGTACCCTCGGGAACGATGTCGACCTTGCCGAGCACGTCATCGTTCTCACCGAGGAGGTTGCCCTCGCCGTCGATACCCTTGATGTCCTTGCCGACGAGCTCGTCAAACTCCTGGCCCTCGGCGAGCTTGCCAAGAACCTTGTCGTTGGCGTCCTTGACCTGGCCATCCTCGGCGACGTTGAAGGGGCTCTGGAACATCTCGATGACCTTGTCGGCGACGGAGGGGGCGAACGAGGGGATCTTGACCTCGTTGCCAACCTCCTCGCCGGCCTCGTTGGCACGCTTCTCGACCTCCTCGAGAGCCTCAAGGCGCTCGGCGGCCTCGGGGACTTCCTCCTTGACCTGCTCGGCAACCTCGCCTTCAGGGGCGATGTCGACCTTGCCGAGGACCGTGTCGTTCTCACCAAGTAGGTTGCCCTCGGCATCAATGCCGTGGATCTCCTTACCAACAAGGTCCTGGATGTCCTGACCCTCAGCCAGCTTGCCGAGGATCTTGCCCTCCTTGTCGGTGACCTTGCCGCCGTCGGAGACGGTGAAGGGACCCTCAAAAAGACCGACGACCTTGTTGGCAACAGAGGGCGCGAGAGAAGGGACCTCGATATCGCCAATAGACTGGGGCGCGGGGACCTCATCGGACAGGTCCTTCGCGGCGTCAGTGCCGAGCTTGGGGACCTCGTCGTCCTGCATCTCGATAGGGGCACCATCCTCAGCAGTATCCTGGGCCTCGCCGGCAGCGTCTTCAGCGGTCGACTTAGCACCATCAACAGCGTCTTCGGCAGTCGACTTGGCGCCGTCAGCAGTGTCCTTGACCTTGTCGCCAACATCCTTGTCGTCGTCGTCGTTGACAGCACCCTCGGCAGTCTCCTGGGCATCGCCAGCAGCACTCTTGGTGACATCCTGAGCGTCGCCAGCGGCGCTCTCAACCGTCTTCTTCGCATCACCGGTAGCGTCCTCGGCAGTCTCTTGGACATCGCCAACGGCGCCTTCGGCAGTTGACTTGGCACCATCGGCAGTATCTTTGACCTTGTCGCCAATGTCTTTATCGTCGTCGACAGCGCCCTCGGCAGTGTCGGCGGTGCCTTTGGCAGCGTCGTCTACTGTGTCCGTGGCACCCTCGACAGTGTCACCAGCGGCGTCCGTCGCGCCCTTGGCCGTGTCGCCGACGGCGTCAGTGGTGTCTTTCGTGCCGGTGGCCTCGCCGACAGTGTCTGTTGCGCCCTTGGCTGTGTCGCCAACGGCATCCGTCGCGCCCTTGCCGGTCTTGCTGACGGCGTCCCCGGCGCTGCTGGCTGCCGACTTGGCCGCGCCGGTGACACCACCGAGTGCGCTGCCAAGACCGCCCCCAGTGCTTTCCTTTTCTTGCGTGCTCTCTTTAACGCCATCCTCGACATCGTCCTTGGTGGATTTTGTGGTGTAGTTGAGTTCCGACGCTACGTCCTCAATGGGCTCAGCCTTGCCGACAACGCCGCCGTCCTCGTTGAGGATATCGCCCTCTTGCGTGACGACGAAGCCCGCAAAGTCCTTGGCCTTGCCGCTCGTGACGTTGCCAATGTGGTTGCCGTCGTCGTCTACGACCTCGCCCTTCTCGTTGATGCGGCCGGCGGCGGGAACCATCTCCCCTTCGCCGTCGCCGGAGCCGTTCTGTGCCGCGTCATATTCAGACTGATCTGCTGATGTGTCTGGGATGGAGCGCGGTACGCCGGCTTCTGAGGCATTGTCTTTGCTGGACTCGGCCGTCTTCTGGACCTTGTCTGTGGTGTCCTTGGTGGCGGACTTGGCCGTGTCTGTGACTCCCGACATTGCTGCGGGATGTATTACGGCGACGGGGTTCTCGTGTGATGGGATATGATAGGTAGTTGTTACCACTACGTCTTGATAATGGGGAGATGGTGATTCTGAGTTTGTGCTTGGTGTTTGAGTTGTGGTTTGGTAATTATACATGTGTTTGCTCTATGACTAGAGCTGAATGATTCTTAAGACAACTTCTAAGAAATGCAGCTCAGGCACGGCGCAGTATTTATGAGAGACGAGATTCCCATGGTGTGCTTGGGTGCCATGGCAGCCACGAGCTTCACCTCCATCATCACTGGCCGGAGTTCCTTGCACGGCCCAGGGAGTCGACCGACGTCACGTACCAGATGGGGTCAAGCCACATGAGGCGGGTGCCCCGGGTCTGCGATGTGACAAGGCATGAACCACCGAGCAGCCACGCTGGAGCACTTGTTCCCTGTCGGCGTATGATACGACGTCATGATGTCCCAGTAGGTACAAGAAAGCCGTGAGTATCTCCGGAAGCTGGTAGGAACACACAGGGGTAGACACGTCATCATGGCATTGGACAAGCTGTAACGGAGAATTAGCAGATTCCAATGATACATGATCCAACATGCATACACCCGCGTGCGGCATGTTAACCGAAAGGCTCGCTCACTGGAAACGAGAGCGAGCAAGGATCGCTTGATCGGCACTGCTGCATGAAGCTCGCTTGCAGCCACAGCAGATGTCAACTGGGGGCAATGATGAAACCCTGTGGCGCCGTGGAAGCGAAGCTGGGACGAGGCTCGACGGAGCAGCGACGCAAGAGTGGCGGAAGTCCTGCCGGACTGGGTATCGAGCGAGCGCCTTCGTGTGGCGGCGCGTCTGGGCGGTGGGGAAGCCGCCGTGCTTCTGCGGCTCTTTACCCCGGGTGTGTGGTCTGGAGCGTATGTCGATCTGATGTTGCAGCCGGCAGCATCATTGGCTTCCTGGATGGGCAGGACAGGGTTGAAAACAGGAAATGGTGCTCGAGTTGAGTATCAGAAGCTGCGTCCGCGATCGTGGGCTTGCTCCCCGCAGCGAGGACTACCCTGAGAGATCTCGATGGGCGGGGCCACGGAGCCGCATATCACGATCAGACGGAATGGACCCTTCATGATGGCTGAGGTCAGGGTTCTGGGGTCCGCCGGAATGGTCTGCTCGGAGGACTTGTTGTTGCTCACGTCAAGCACTTTTAGGCAGGCGTCAGACCGGGTGTGGCTGCAGCCACAGCTGTCGTTGCCTTTGAGCTCGGCCAAGTGAGGAGACAGACTGAGCTAGCTGTCTTCTGGGCTAACACCTCGCACGCGGCACGTTGTTGCTCGGCCGGGACACACTGTTGCGGCAGGCTGAACCGAATCGACGGCGCGAGGGGCGGAGCGGAACACCAACGGGCGCCAGGCGGCGCACCCGCCCGTCGGTCTAGCCTAGTGGCCCCGGGCATGGGCTTGGATGGTCCTGCTCATCTGTGGCTGGACTCTCAAACCCGTTGTCGTGGCTGACGACCTGATGATGCACGACATCAGCGGCTGCTCCACGATCCTAGTACTTACTGTGTACAGGCGGAGTGTGTGGTCGCGCAAGAAAGCATGTGGACGCCACGGCTGACGACGAAGAGGTGTGGCGGTAGGAAGTTGTCTGTCTCGCTTCACGGAGCGGGCAGGACCAGGAGTGGCCAGCCACACGAGCCCAGGAGGTCGATGCCCCAGCCATGACCAGTGATGGTGACGTGAGCCACACCCAACGGCCCTTGAGTCACCGAACCTCGACGGCTGCGATGTGGGAGCTGGCAGGGATCAGAGGGCGTGCGTGGAGGTTGCGAGGAGCAGAGAGGAGAGGAAAGAAGGCAGGCGCGCGGAAAAGCTTGGCAGATGGGAGAGTAACTCCACCACTCGATGGTGCTCATGGTCTGCGATAGATTGTCACAAGGATGGCGTGCATGAGAGGGGCCCGCGGTTGAGCCTCAGAACAGGTTCTGATCCTGGTCGGCAGCCACACCTGCCCGCTTCCTGCATCCTGGCGGCGTGTTCCAGACGTCGTGATCTGCAGTCTCCACGTCATGTCGATGTGGCTGCTTCCAACTTCCCTGACGGTGCAGTTTCCAGCTCGGACTTGTCGGACGAGGATGAACTTGCAGCAACAGTGTCAGTGTCTCTCATTCTTGTTGGCAGATGGACCTGGAGAGTCTGAGCATTCAGACCTCTGAAACCCAATTTCAGCTGGAAAAACCAGACATTGCAAGAGTTCAGGGATCATCTCAAGATTTGCATCATTCAGATTTGTGCCGCGTTCATGAGTCTCTGTCAACAACGCAGCCAGGAATGTGTAAATTCGTGTCATTACATTTTCTCAACCACAGACGAGAGGTTCGCAAGAAGGCGATCAAGCTCAACAGCGTTTTCTTCCTCTGCCTTGCTATGTTATGGTGATTGTCTGTGGTGGCTTGTCGAACATTGTTGGAATCTTGATGATGATCTGTATACCGTCGTATGTCGACTTGACATCGAGGCAGATGTCTGCCGGCACCGCCGGGCTTCTTCCCTTGTTCTTGTTCTTACCATTCTGGTCTTTCTCTCGGTCTGTGCCATTTGCTGCTCCAGACTGCTGTTGCTTCTCACTTTCTCCGTTCGGTCGTCTTTTGCTACCTGATGGCGCAGGTCGCTCGTTCAGGCGCCCAACAATGTTGCCTTTCTTGTCCAGAATGTTTCCATCGTGGTCGACGCGCAGGCCGTTCAGGGCATCTGTCAGGTCGTCTGCGTCGCCTTCATCGTCACCGCCATCCTCCTCCTCGCCATCTGACTCGTCCCCGGTGAAATTTTCTGTGACGTGGCCCACGACTTCTCCATCATCGCCGTAGACCTTGCCACCCTCGGCAACCTTCTTGCCTACCATGGCTGGGAGATCACCCATGACATAGCCCAGTACTTTGCCCTTCTCATTCACCACATTGCCCACGTCGTCAACCTCGAAGCCTTCCAGACCTTTAGCCAGGTCTGAAATCTTCATAGTCTTGCCACCATTGGGTTTCTGAATGGGAGATATCGCACCAATTCGAGGGATAGGTGTGACATTGGCTGAAGAGCGCGGCGAGTGGACTGCAGGGTCAAGATATTCCTCTGGTGGATCCTCCAACTCGTCGACATTGCGTAGATGTTGTGTGCTTGCGAGGTCGTCTGTACTCCGAAGATCCTCGACACGCGGCAGCTTGTCGAAGTCATCGCTCGACTGGCTTTGTTGTGTCTGGTCCTGACTTGTTTTGCCATTGGGCTTTGGTGAGTCTTGCGTAGTTTTCTTACTATCCGCGCGCTGGAGCGGGATGTCCACAGAGCGCTCGATCTTAACAGGACGACCCATGTTGTCGAAGAATTGGGAACCGTCCGCCTGCTTGCCAGGGTTCGGGATGCCAGGCCGACGTATAGGCTTTGAGCGTTTCGAGTTCTCTGTCGATGGCGCCTCCGGCTCTGCTTTCGATGGAGCCTCTTGGCCCTCTTGGGGCGCTGAGTGCGCTTCGTCTTCTGGAGACATTTGTGGGTCCTCCTTGGACGGTGATTGTGTGCTCACGTTGGAAGAATCCTGTGGCTCCTCCTTGTGAGATGAGTCCGCTCCCTCTTCGAGGCTTGGCTTGTCTTTCGATTCCGTTGAAGCTTCAGGGGCCGCCTTGTCCTCTTTCACTCTGTCGGCGCTCTCGGAAGACTCGCGCGAATGGTTTTCTGATTGGTTGTCTGCCGAAGCCTTGTTACCCTCGAGAGCCTCAACGAATTTGCTCATCTCTGGGTTACCACTGTCCGTGAAGTACTTGATGAGATCCTTCGGCGAGAAGAACTTGCCCGCAGACGATACACCAGAGCTGACAGTATTGAGTGCTCTTGACGGTAAGCTGCCGCTTTGCTTGGAGTCTTTGGCGTCTTCCGTGCTTGGCTTTGTCGTTGGCGACTCGTCTCTCTCTTCTGCCTGGCCTTCGGCTCCTTTCTGGTCGTCTGCTTCAGACTTGTCCTGGTCGTCTATGTCGAGCTTGTTCTCCGGCTGTTCTTCCCGATCCGGCTCTGCGCGCGGTGACTCGGCTTCTTCTGGTTTGTCGCTTTCTTTCTCTGCTTCTGCCTCTTCTTTGGCATCCACACTTGGCTTTTCCTCGTCGTCTTCGTCGTGCTTAGGCTCGGGATTTTCTTCTTTGCTGGATTCTCCTGGTGGTGACGCGTCCCTGCCTGCCTTAGCGTCCAGGCCAGGCGCTTCTTGGCTGTCTAGCTTCTGTTCGGATTGTTCCGTACTGCGCGGCTTCCTCGTTGGCGACTCGTCTCTTTCTGCTTCGGCAACGTTAATTTCGGCTTGGTCGTCTTCGTCTGGCCTTGGCTCTTCCTGGTGGTCCTTGTCGAGCTGCTGCTCAGGCTGTTTTGGATTTCTAGGCTTTCTCGTTGGCGACTCGTCCCTTTCTTCGTCGTCACCTTGATCCCCTACTAGCTGCTCCTGCGTGTCCGATTCCGGCGCGCCCTGGATGTCCTTCTCGCGGTGCTGATCGGCTGGCTCAGCTGATTCTTGCTTTGGCGTAGCCTTGTTCGCGCGGCCGCGGGACTTGAAGATCTGGGTCGGCGTAAGGCCTGAGGACTTGTTCTCCGGTAGACTGGGCAAGTCGCGCTGGGGATCTTCTGGGGCGTCGCCTGCCTCGCTGCGAGCTAGAGGGGTGCGGAAGTACGGGCGACCTGACCTAGAGTGGTCGGACGCAACCGAGGGAGACCTGCGGCCCGACTGGGCGGTGCTGGCGATGCTGGCCTTGCGGCGGAAGACTGGGGATCCGCTTCCGGAGGTGAAGCCGCGCCTGGGTGTGACGGCGGGGGACTGCTGGCTGTTCTCGTTGTTGGTTTTGTTGCCGTTGTAGTAGGAGTCGTTGTTGCCCTTTTCCTTGTCTTCTTTGTCGCCTGAGCGGTTCTGGGCCAGCGGGGCAGTCGGCGATTGCTCGTCGTGCAGGGTTGACGATGTGGTGCTCCTCACTGGGGTGCGTGTCATGGTCTTGCTGGACGCCTTGAAGAGCTTGCGCGGGCTCGATGGTGGAGTTGCTGCCACAGCGGACGCCATGGTTGCGGGAAATGAGGCGGCAGGGGTAGGCTGGTCTCGGAGTCGTCCGAGTCTGGACAGCTGCTGCTCTCTGATGTGGAGCACGAGGAGGACGCTGATGTAGAGGACGACGAGGCACTGGCAGGACTCGTCCAGATATGGGATCTCGTAGAGATACTTCATGAAGGTGAGGAAAAGAAACGGGAGAGGCCCGTGTCCACGGTGGCACAGGAGTCGGTGGTCATCCGGCCCATCGAGCGGCAGATGGTGTGGTGAGGCCGTCGTTGGTGACGGGTCCATTGTTCAACTTCGCTGGCTGTGCCCAGGGTTCTAAAGTGCGCGCAGGGCTCTCCGTGGCGAACCTGCCGCCTGGGAGTGGCTGGGCCAGGGCCAGAACAAAGGACCACAGCGTCCGACCTCGTGGCGGCGGGGTTCGGATCTGGTCCCCGACCTCTCGATGACGGGCACGTACGCCCTGCGTCATGCCTTACCCAATTGCATTCATGGCTCATGGGCATCCTAAGCGAGCCTCCGGAGCCTCGCGGACCTGAAGCTGCTACGTGCTTGGAGATGCCACGCTGGAGCATCGAGACAGCTCAGCAGCCTGTGTGCTGGCCGGCCGCGACTGTGGAGCGCCCAGCAGGGTGCTTTCCCACGGTGCCCGCTCTTGTGCACCATTGTCCGAGATGTCCAGGCACTTGCGAAACATCTGAACAGTTCCAACGTGGACATTGTCTCAGAAGCAGCTTTGAACTCACCGCTGTGTCGGGTGGGGCGAGAAAGGAGTCCCCAATGTCTCCAGCGCCTCGACACGTGTAGCTAGCTCGGCTAGCTCATCGACAAAGCACTCTCTCTAAACTCTCCACTCCGCCTTCGGTGCAATGAGCAGCCCCAGCTCCTCCTCCATCACGATTGCAAAGCCACACCCATCCCGCGCCACCACCCGTGCCTGTGCTTTGTCGTGTGTCCAGCCACAGACAACGTGCTTTAGTCTCTGCTCTAGCGTGGCCCCGCGTTGATCAGATCGGCGCCAGAAAGCAGGTTATCCATCCTCGAGACCCTGCCTGATACGCTACCGGCACTTCTCTGGCAGGCGCATGCCAGTACGTACCTTGGGGTACCTAGCCCACAGAGCCAAGAGGAGTGGCGTGCCCACGGCAGGCACATTCACACGCCACGATGATGGTGCGCAGTAGCTCCACACGCCGTCGGCCGCGCGCCGTTGGCAGGAGGCGCGCAAGTTTGGTGCTTGTGGAGAAGCACTCTAGAGTTTGGAGCTAGGTGCTCTGGTGGTTGCAAGTCCCATGCTAACAGGTGCCAAAAGGAACGTCACGGCTCCGGAATTGCCTCCGAAAAGCACCCAGGAAGCAAGATCATTCCATGCTGTCCAAGTACAGGAGAGATCGGGTATGTGCACACTGAGCATGGTTCGTCATGATGACCACTTAGGCCGGTGGCCGGCGGAGGATCATCGTCCCTTTTAGTATTGACCTTTGGTCACCGGTTCAGTGAAGGATGTATTGCCGGAATTCATGGCGTGTAGCGGTGCCTTCCCCGAACACATACAACTGCAGCAACCCGCCACTCCGATCTTGACGCGACACGGCAAATGCGCCCCAGCAGGCCCGAGCCTCTGCTCTCGTGGCACAATGTGTCCAGGACTGATGGCTGTTCCCGACGCAATCCTGTGTCACGCACCAAAAAGAGAAAGCCGGGCCAATGCGATTCGAGTAGGTGCAGAGGTTGCTCGGGAGATTGCCTGCGCGGGAGCGATATGCTCATAACCTTTTGGTAAGGTCTCACTGGTTCATGTGGACAGCCGCGACATGGGTGTTCATTCGGACACTCATTCAGTCTCGCAATTCAGCCTCATTTGGCACTCGTGTCACCATCATCGAACGTTCTCAGAGCACAGTTTCAAGGGCAAAATGCAATGTTCATGATCTGATCGTGATGTTCGTACAAGTATATGACGATTATGGGGTTGAACTCAAAGGAAACTGTAGAATCGCAGACAAATTCGGGATCGCTTTCCATCGATGCATATCTTGACGATGGGGCATTAGGAGAAAGTGGCGGCTGGGGGAGCAGGGCAGGCCGCGGGAACCTTGAGCCCCACCGCGGGAAGTCTAATCGCCAGTTTGGATGTACCGCTGTCAAATACCATCCCTGTCGCCGACAAGCATTAGTGATGTGGTGTTTTATTGTTGTGAAATGGTGTATTTTAGCCGTCACTTTCGGGTCCGAAAGGTCAGTTACTGGCACAGAGATGTGATCAGGACGTGCGGCGAGCTTAAGCAGACATGACTGGAGCGGGGCGGGGCGCGGAGGGCGGAGCTTGGGGCTGGGAGCATGGGCGGCAGGGCCGGGAAATCAAATGTGGTACTTACAAGAGGGCGAGGGTCAGATCGCCGTGGATGCGGGCCTTGAGGGTGACCTCGACCTCGAGGTTCAGGTCGAGGCGGAGCTTAAGCGGGTTCTGCCCGCTGTCTTTCTTGGCCGGCTCCTGCTGCTGTTGCTGCTGCATCATCATCATCTGCTGTTGTTGTTGCTGCTGCTGCTGCCACTGCTGCTGTTGTTGCTGCTGGGACACTTGCTGGCGGCGGCGAGGGGCCACCTGTTTCTCGTAGTCGTTCTCCTTGTCCTCGTCGTCCATCCACTGCGGCTGGTTCTTGCCACGGCGACGACGGCTGCGCGAGGGCTTCTCGGATTCTGACCGGGACTCGGCGCGAGCCGGCTTGCCCTGCTGCTTCTTCGGTGCCTGCTCCTTCTGCGCCTGCTCCTTTTGCGCCTCGGGCTGCGGCTTCTGGCTCTGGTTGCGACTCTGGCCGCGACTCTTCTTCTTGTTTCCCTGCTCAGGCTTGGCCTCGGCCTCGCTTTGCTCAGGCTTGGACTCGGCCTTGGACTCGTCGGTGGCAGTGTCCTGCTTTAGGCCGCTGTCTCCGCCGTCCTTCTTGTCGCCATCCTGCGCCTCGGGCTTGGCTGGGTCCTGAGCATCGCCGGCCTTGTCTTTGGTGCTGCCCTGGTTCTCGGGTGTCTCCTGCTGCGCCTGGCCGGTGGGATTGTTACTGTCGTTGTCGTTGCTGGCGTTGTTTTGGTTGTCCTCGTCCTGGTTCTCCCAGGGCTTGGACTCGTTGGTGGGGGCAGACATGGTGCACTAGATGTTCGCGCTCTTGCCTGTGCAAACGGCAAAAGAACAAATGGGTTGCACCTTTTTGCGAATTCTCCGCATCAAGCGAGCAGCATTTGGTTTTATTCCTCTTTCGCGGGTCCCCAGCCACGGAATTCCAAGGTTGACCTGCAAGTCCAGTTACGTAGACGCACTCCGCATGCCATGCACATTCCGGTTTCTCTCTCGCCTTGCTGCCAGTCAGCCGGCAGTCTCACGGTTGCCGTGACGCAATGATGCAGGGAACCGATCTGCCACTCCATCACCGCGGCAAGTTTCAAGAGTTGGTACCCTTGCTGGCATACTCCGCAAGGAGGCACCCTCAACGACCTTCGTCACGGAGCTGGGTTACTCATCTCGCCCGAGACAGGGGTGGCACTGCGTCCACCTCGGACGTCTCCATAGGTCTCGACTTCCCGATCCATTGCAGACACATCGGGGGAGATGAGGTCATTCGTGCCAGGCAGGCCTGCTATCTCTGTAACGGTATGGGCCTTTCAGTGACCACTTTACTGATGGCTGACCAGGTGTACAGGAACAGCTCATGCACGGCCGTAATTACAATCCCAGGGGACGCCAGCGAGACACTCCCAGCTACACGTTTCTCTGGGCCTGCCATCATCTTCCAGCTTCCGAGACCGTTTGGATCAAGCTTGTGCAGCTCGGTTGTTGCTTGTACCCAGGCTACAAGCCTGTCACTTGCCGCTTCACCATCCTCAGCCCGCGCCCTTCTCCATGGCACTCTCGACCTTCGGCTTCCTCGTCATCACCTCAATACCCACCGTGATTGGGATTGCGGAGGCGATTGATGGACAAAAGCGGCAGAACCAAGAGGCCAAGGATAGGGTCAAGTTCCATCTCACAGCCAGGTTCTCGGCCGACGGCGTAGCCCTGCCCGAGCAGGCGGCCGCCGTATTCAAGGACGGAAAGGTCAGCCCTCACCCACTTGCCCCGCGATCCTCACTGCGCCGTAAGACTTAGGCCATCGAGTGCTCGCATCTGCAGGGACCTTGCACAGTCACTGACTCCGTGCTGCAGTTGTGCTTCGACCATCCTTCTCATCCCGTGGCTGGATACCCTTTCAATGGCTACTATTTCGGCTGGCCTGCCCAAGAGGGAGTCCAAGGTCTTGTCTCGCAGGTTTCGGCAGACCCGCCGGTGCTCAACTGGATCTTTGCAGATAAGGAAACGGGCCTGATCCGCCACGGCACTCGTACGGAAGCTGCGGACCATGTGGTCGGGACGTGGAGCTGGACCGAGGACGAACAGTGGCTCACACTCGGCGGGGGCCAGAAGTTTGTGGCGGTCGAGAACCACGACGGCACCTGGACAGCACACTTTGACAAGAACGGGAACCTGGACGACACATTGGACGCGCGGCAGGTGCTGGACATCCAGCTCCACCGCGAGCTGCAGCTTGGAGTGTCGAGCAGCTATGTCAGGGCGGATGGTAGTGGAGCCGCGTAATTGGCAGGGGCGGAGCTTCTGCCCGAGGCCAAGCGGAGTCGACCGGGGCAGAGACTTGGAAGTGGACCGCCACTGTAACGCCGGACTTGCTGTCACAACGGGGGGACCCACCACGCGAAGCCTCTTTGGGCCTGGTGCATCCTCTAGCACAGCGGGCCGCAACCTCTTCGATCGCGACGGCATTACTTGCTTCGGACTAAGGCCCCCGCTAGCCGCAACTGCTCCGGTCGCACTGACAGGGCGGGAACCTGGGGGAGGCTACGAGCACAACTTGCCCCAACCGCCGTCCGAGGTTCCTCTCGCCTTTGAGCATCAGGAGCACTGGCAATAGGCACCACTGAATCAAGTCGCAAGTCATAATCCCACACGACCATGCTTCCGGGACCATGTGCCTGACAGCTGGTCTGTCCAAAGCGTGCGTGCACTCCCAGGTTGTGCTGTATCGGCTCTTCTCCGATCGATTCATGTTGATCACCAGCCAGCAAGAACCAATGTCCATGCAGACAGTGTCGCCGATACACTCTACGCAGAGGAGGACACCACGAGCCGTGATGCGACATGAGTCTCTTCTATCCACGCCCACTGCCACCTCACCAACAAGGCATTCTGCTCCGACCTCATGCAAGCAACCTGGACTTTGGGCACGAAAGCACTAGGTCCACTCCCAAGTTGTTGCGCTCCAGGCCCGTACCCCTGCCCCTGTCCTCGCATATCAGCCTCATCGAGATCGCAACAAAGTACAGTACACGCCTCGCACGCTGCGCAGTAGAATGGCTGAAGCTCACAGCTCGTTGCCTCAAGTCCAAATGTACCCAGCTGGGGGGGGGTCTTCTCAAACAGATGGGGACCGCAGCCGCCCAGGATGAAAACAGGATTTACCGTACATCCAGCAACATGTACACACCACTGACCGGGACTTCACACCACTCAACGGGACAGCACGCGTGTCCACTGTGCCCGAGATGACCTCGCCCTCTGCAGCCTGTGACGTCGTTGCCAGACTCAGTGAGGTCCTATGACACAAGCAAGATCTCTCCATGCGAAGGCCCCCTTGCCTGTCGTCATTGCCCTGCTTCTCTGTGGGAAGCAGGATGAATGCAGTGACCCGCCGGACAAGATCTGCCGGGGTGTGAACTGTTGCGTTCAGATGGCGTCTACGTGCCTACTTGGGGAGTACGTCTGAGCGATACATTGTTTAAAACAAAACCTGCCAAACTCCATCTACACAGTCTGCGACTTTTGCATGTATTTTCCTTAGAAATCTCGTGGTCTCTATCGCATCTACGTCTCACCAGACCTGTACACGGAGGTCCAGCAATAACGAACAACACCACACAACAACTCAACTCAAATCACAATGTCATCCATGAGCCAGAGCCCCGCGGGTGCCTCCCGCTCACGAACCCGTCGCAGCCGTGGTCGCGGCAAGTCCCAGGCCAAGACCGCTCAACTCTCCGACCAGTATGAGAGCACCGAAGAGGATATGGCGCCCGAACCCCCTCAGCAGCGTCGCCGCCAGCAACAGCAGCAGGTTCAGCAGCAACAGGGCGGTGGTGGCCCTCTCGGAGGCGTGACTGATGGCCTCCTCGGCGGGCAGGGCGGTCCTGGCCAGCAAGTCCAGGGCCTCGTTGGCGGTGCTACCGGCGCACTTGGTGGTCTCACCGGCGGCGGCGGTGGTGGTGACGGCGGCGGCAAGAGCGACACCCTCCGCCTGCGTCTCGATCTCAACCTCGAGGTTGAGGTCACACTCAAGGCCAGAATCCACGGTGATCTGGAGCTTGCTCTGCTGTAAGTGCCAATCCTTTTCATTGATCCATCCCTCTTCCTCCCGGAGCCTCCACACATAATTCCCGACGACTGCACTCGCTCTCTATAGATACCCCTACTTCTAGTTTAGCCATCTCTTTGATTACTTCCCCCGTTTCTCATGTATCCCCGATACTTTTTGTCATTCATTCTGATCCGCTTCCAAAGGGACACCGCATAAATGCACTGCATTGTATGCACTGCCGTCACCACTCCCTCATGCCGAAGACTGTTCGAGTTGTTGGGCATTTGGGAAATAGTCGTCTGGAGCATGTATTCTGATGCGCTCCCCCCTCCTTAGTGACGGCATGTAAACAGCATGTCCACCCCCAGCGGAGGATACAGAAGCAGCACTCGTCTCGAACGCCCTTCATTGATTGGGGGGCCACTCTAGACGATGTGTTGTGGGATACGCGAAAACGCTTTTCTTTGTCCGCTTTCATTGTTTTTTCTTTAATCTTGTAATTGCTTGGAAGCATGTTGTCATGGTGGCGGCGGATATACCGAATCCCAGACAGACTGGTACATTGGGAAAAAGAATTGGGAGGCGGGAAGGACTTCTCCTCACACACGCTTCACATCACATCACATCACAACACACATGTCACACATATACCTACACGCATCACCAACAGGCACCACCACCTGTCGCGTTTCTTGCTCTCTCTTTCATGAGTTGTGTAGTATACATCAGCTAACCTAGATAGGAACTAAAAGCACGATGTAAAGCATGCCGAGGGGGTTTGTTCCCGTTTCTCATCGCCGTCTGTGGGTGGGGTTTTGGTCAGTCTGGTTCTGCAAAACTTTACAACAACCATTCTGTCGCACGCACACACACACACAAGATTCGTTTGCGCTCTATGCCACCTCGGCAGCGTCGCTGGCTCGTATACTAGATACTCTACTCGTTCACTGCTGCGAAATGTTACCCATGGCCTCAGCCCGCGGAGGTTCTCACTCGAGCCCATCCCCCTCGTCTCTCTAACGACAGGGCTCTCCATCCTTTCATCTGTTAGCAATGGTTTTCTTCACGAAGGAGTTTTTGTTGCCGCTGTTGTTTCTCTTTGCGCGTCGCCGATTCTACCACCAGCACATAATAATAAGAAAAAAAAACCTCATAAACCTGGATGTCTTGTTTTCAAACTGCAATTGTGTCTGGTTTCCTCTTTGGTAGAGTGTCTGATGGGGTACTCCGTGTCTTTTTTTTTTTTTTTTTTTTTTTTTTTTCACATTCCTATTCCCTTTTCGGTCTTGTCTGGGTTTCATACTTGTCGATCGTAAAGCATAGAAGCCTCAGAGCAAGTTAGCAAAACACTCCCGCTTTTGATCATTGATCTGCCTAACGCACTTCGTGAAGTTCAAAACTCGAGATATGGAGAAAGAGAGAATTTGAACAACGCGATTGTGTAATCTTGTGACATATCCAGGCCGGCCAGGTGCAAATTATTTGACTAGGCCGCTGAGGAAAGTCGTGTAACCGAGGGGTTTCTTCTGTCCACTTGGGACGGGTTGTGGGATATATTCCTGGCTGTCCGGCTGGCCACTTGTAATCCACGCGGAAAATAAGGCACCGTTCATAGTTCCCAGCCGCATTCAGGCCACGAGTAGTAGGTTCCTCCGCTTATTTCTTATGCCGTGGGCCTCTCGTTGCGTCCGCCGTGATCGAACGTATCACGTGTATCTTGGGGTTGTGGTAACCTTACGGTATGCCCTTGGCTAGAGGGAGAGGTTCCATGCTCGTCTGTTTTCTGGCTCGGATCGGTATTGTAGCCTGGGGCGTATCAAGAAGGAGCTTGGTCCCCGGAAGCCCGTGAGGTATAGAGGCAAGTAGCGATGGACTTCCTTCAATTGAGCACTATTGGGCCGCGCCTCGGATTGCCGATTTCGGAGTGGGGAGACCTTAACTACGAGAGAAAAGAATTAGTCTCAAGTCCGTCTAAGTGTGGTTGATTCCAATGCCTTTTGTGCCCTCTCTTACTACCACGATTCGATGCTGAAAACTGAACAGGAACGTCTTATCGGCGGTCTTACCGTCGTATGTCTGCTCCAGCCCCTGTATTGGGAGTCTTGATATTTTGTTATTTCTTTTCTCAGTTGTTGCCATCTGGATCCTCGTGTTCTGTGTGGTCGTCTACGACCACCGCTGTCGGCCTCTTTGCTTCTGAGAAAGCCACCGCCAGGTCCCGTTGTTGGGCACGGTTCTGTGCGATTTTGCGTTCTCTTAGAGCTAAGCGTGTTTACGACGTTCTATACTGCGTCGCCCACGTAGCCAGTTCGGTGGACGTAGAGACCTTATCTTCACAACAGCAAGTTCTCCTCGAGCCAGTATCGCCCTAGTAGAAAACGTGATCTGCGGGCAGACCTTGATGTGATCGTGTACTGCGTAGCAGTGCATATCGTGTCGAGCATGAGAGCTGTGTCTACTCCAGCTCTCGTGAATTTGATAGCGAGGCCAATGCGCAGCGCTTGAAACGGCTCTCTCGTGTTCAAAGTCGCTTCCCGTTATCTCTTGTTCATGTGCGGCTGCCAATGCTTCGCCAGCTCGTGGTGGACATCCTTCGCCGACAGTGGCACGGAAGACTACTGCGCTTGCAAAACTGTCCGGCAGCTGGACTGCAAATTTAACAGCCTTCTTGTTGCCTTGGATGACCTCCTGTCGTCGCGCTGCCTCGCTATCTTTGTGGAAAGGGTCCTAAGAGACGAAATGGTCGGTTGCTCGAGATTTATCTGCATCTTTGAGCCTAGTCATGCGGCCTCGAGGCCAATCTGATTTTCTATGTTTCTCATCGAGAGTAGTAGCCGTTTGGCATAGGTCGGGCAAGGTGGACGCGGGGCGAGAAATAAGTATTGTAGTCCGGTCCGGTCCGGTCGCATCCAGGCATTTTCGCGATGACTGCCTGTAGGAGAGCATAGGAGTACTGGAAGCACATATCTGGGACAGTGTCCATGGTCGATCCCATATCGAACGAAGCCTTACGCGCATGAAGGAGATATATGTCTCTGTGGTACAACCAGTTCGCATGTGACCGCGTTGACCTTAGCCTTGAAATCAGGCCACACCACCTCGCAACAAAGCCTTGTTATCGAGATGTTTCCAATGGGTAGGCATTTGATAATGATAAAGAGAGCGACTGAATCCAGCTTTGAGTCTACCCAGCGAAAATAGCGTATGCAGCACAGGTGGTCGGTCGAGGTGGCGATAGGCGAATGCATCTTGATAACACTAGATG